>OY041625.1:0-1200000 GCA_955876795.1 Eupithecia tripunctaria
TACGGATTTTAAAAGTAACAGCAGGCTAGCGCACTCACTGATCCTTTGATCTGTTGAGTTAACTAGTCGGCAACATTTAAAAAAAAAAAAAAAAAAAAAAAAAAACCTAACCTAACCTAACCTAACCTAACCTAACCTAACCTAACCTAACCTAACCTAACCTAACCTAACCTAACCTAACCTAACCTAACCTAACCTAACCTAACCTAACCTAACCTAACCTAACCTAACCTAACCTAACCTAACCTAACCTAACCTAACCTAACCTAACCTAACCTAACCTAACCTAACCTAACCTAACCTAACCTAACCTAACCTAACCAGTTCCACTCGAGCCGCGAGCCCGAGCGCCACGAAATTGAGTCGCTCCGCGTTCGAAAAATCGTTGAAACGGGCTTTTTACGTCGAATTGTGCAGTGTGATACGTTATTGGATGCGTGCTAACGCAAGGATTGCAGTGTTGAAAAAATTTTTCAAATTGGACCATTTTTGGAGCCACCACATCGAAAAAACCGAATTTTCACCATCATCTGGATCTTCACACTGCAACGCTGCACGTTTTTGAGCGACAACCCCCCATTTTTCTACTGCACCTCGACGCGCCTCGAGTGGATCTACCCTTCACCTGAGTTCTGGATTTTTCCCGGCTGAACTCGCTGAGATATTGACATAAAACCTTAAAACCACGTGGCACGTGGTCCAGGTTCCAGACTACTGGGACCAAATTTGAAAACGCATCTTTGTGGAGAATATCAAGACCTTCCAGCAGACACCTCGAACATCCAAATTGGACTACTCCCTGGGAAGTTATAAGGTTTTTAAACTTATTCATACTTTGACCTTATCTTTTTTCGAAATAAGATCTGTGACCTTGTGTTTTTGGAACCTTAAAATATACCTTCAACATAGATTAACCACTGTTCAAAATTTCAGATTTTTCTGATAAGTAGTTTCTGAGATAAGACTGTTTTAATAGTCACATTGAACAAGCGTGACGTCACGTGGTCTTTATAAGGTTATTTTTATATTAAATATTAGGTATATTAAGTGTTAGTCTTAGTTAAAATACCTAAATATAGACATAAGTAATTATAAGATTTAAAAAAATATTTATTTTAGTATTTTTAGATAACTTTGTCTGTACGGTACTTAAGTATCATTTATGGGCTTTTTCTATTTATATTATATATTTTAAAAATATTTTGACATTGGAATTAAGTTCCCTACAAAAATAAGAGTCATTTGAGCCCAAACTCGATGCAATTTATGCCACGGGTTACAAAATCAGACAATCACAAAAAGCCAAACATTAAGGGGTGGCTTCGGGAATTTTTAAAACATAGTTCGCATGTAAATAATTAAAAAATTTAAACGCTGTTTTGTTTCTTATATAATTATCTATCATCAAAAATTTTTCTAGAATTTTCCCGTGCCAGGGGTGAGTAGGATAAATTTTTTAGTGTTTTTTTGCGGTTGTTGGTATTACAACCCCTAACTTAAGAGGCCTCCCCTCAAAAAATTTTAAGGTTTCCAAATTTCTTTTAGCATTTAATAAGTTAGAACATTTCAATATTTATCTTCACTAATTTTTCCAGAATTTTCAGTCAAGTAAATTTATTTTTTATCGATTTTCAAAAAAGTACCCTACCTCTCGACAAACCGCAAATAAACTTGTTTTCCACTTTGGGGCGAAACTAGGGGTGCTAGACCAAATCTGACGTTTTTATCCTGGTCCCCCCCCCCAAACCCCCCCCCACGGTATCCAGAAGCCGGATACCCTCGGGCCCTCCCCTGATCATTTGGACCTGGTCTCTACCCCCTACCCCCAAAAACGACTTTGGACTTAGAAAATTTTTCAACAACGTAAAAATTTTTTTTTGTATTTTTAATATTTTTTTAGAGCAAACCTATTGCTTATAACACACATCTAGATACCCCCTCCATAAAAGTCGTTTTTGGAAACTCTTTGGGGGTTGCAACCCCAGTATTCTGTATTTTTTGGCTTAACTTTGAAATTTAATATCTCCGGAACCAAAGGTCCTACGGTAGTGCGGTTTTTTCCATACCGTAGGTCTTGGATTGCTTAAGTTTTGTGTAGAGTCCCAAGACTCTACGTAGAGTTCAAAAATTTTTTTTGTATAGAAAAGTGTAACTCCTAGGATTATTATATCAGTACACTAGAGGGCTATCTTTCCATTATAGATTCTGACTCTACATAGAGTCAAAATAATTTTTATCATTTTCGTATGAAACTACTTTTCCGCTAATTTTATGGACAAAGTGGCCAAGTGTAACCCTTAAATCGTGACCTTGGTAGAGTTGACTCTACTTTTTCAAATTGACAAATATCTTGTATTTTATAAGATTTATGTATTTTCGCCAAACTATCTGACTCTACCAAACTTTGGGCAATTTTTGAGTGACTCTTTCAAAATATTAATTTTATTTATTTTATATCTGAAGTTGACGCCCTTTACACGTCACACTTCGTAGTCGACGAGTCCTACCCCAAATTGTAATGATTCGCACCCCGGACTCTAAGCAAGTGCCGGCCGCTGGAAAAACCGACAAATCGCGGGACGCAATGGATACCAACGAAGTGTCAGAAACGGCCATCCCACAGACACAGGCGGACGACCAGCCTAACAAGGTACGGCTGAGTGTTGATGCCTTCGATGCGTTGTCTTCGGTGACACCACCCGAACCTAAGAAGACCATGAGCCAACCGGGACAACAAAAGGCCAAAATGGCCTTGACTTACCCCGCGCACAAAGACAGCTCTTTAAGGGCACGGGCGACGACATCGCAGCAAAGCGCGGAGAAATCTCCAAAGGCCAGGTATGCGACCAGAACGGCTGAGGCAAGAGCCTGTCTTTCCAAGGCCAAAACAAACCTCGAAATTAGCCGTAATCTGAAGAGCGAGATAAAAGTTAAGGTTCTGGAAGCCGTCGACAGACTATACTACCTGGTAAAGGAGTCCGAAGAAGACAGAGTGACAATCCTACCACCCCCAGGTAAAACACCTCCAACCAAAGATAACAAGGGTGAAAGGAGAGAAGAGAAAAGAACAACAGAGATAACCGGGCAAGGGGAAGAACTGATTCGGAAGATGGAGGAGCATGGTAGGTTTCTGGAAGATCACAAGAAGGAAATGGTGAGACTAACAGATACGCTTAAAACACAGCAGGAGTGGTATGCTAGCAGAGGCTCCTATGCGAGTGTTGCAGCGGGTTCTCCAAACAAACGGGATCCGGAAAACACCGCCATGCACTCCATCATAGTTTCTTCTACGGATGACCAGGAGACAGGAGATCAAGTGTTTGATAGAATAAGAAAGGTTGTCAATGCCAAGGAAGAAGGAGCAAGAATTGACAAAATAAGAAAAGCAAAAGACAGGAAGATAATAGTAGGCTGTAAAAATGAGGAAGAGCTAAGAAAGATAAAGGTAAGAATAGCGGAGAGGGAAGGGCATCTCAGCGTGGAGGATGTCAAGAACAAAGACCCTCTTGTCATCCTATACGGCGTCCTGCAGAGCAACACGGATGAGGATGTGTTAAAAGCCATCCGTACACAAAACGGGCATTTACTGAGGAATCTGGGCGGCGACGATGACCGTATAGAAATACGCTATCGCCGCAAGGCAAGAAACCCCCTCACAACCCACATCGTTATGAAGGTGTCGCCCAGACTCTGGCAGAGTCTGACCGGCGCAGGGGCTCTTCATATCGACATGCAGAGAGTCAGAGTCGCCGATCAGTCCCCCCTTATACAGTGCTCGCGCTGTTTAGGGTACGGGCATGGGAAGCGGTTCTGCTCAGAAGCAGTCGATGTATGCAGCCACTGCGGTGGGGCGCACCTAAGAACAGAATGCCCTGACTGGCTGAGTGGAATTCCCCCCTGCTGCATAAACTGCAATAAAGCCAAGGCTGCAAAAATCGACCATGGCGCCTTTAGCAACGAATGTCCGGTGAGGCGCAAATGGGAAACATTTGCGAGATCCACCGTGGCCTATTGCTAAGGGCGTCCATTACAAGATCATGCAAACAAACCTCCAAAAGAAGACGCTGGCAACAGATGAGGTTTTCCTTGCAGCCACAAAATGTAGAGTTGCAGCACTCCTCTTGCAGGAACCCTACGTTGGGGCCCCCAAGAAGTTGAGGACATACCCAGGCGCTAGGATCTACCAGAGTACGGATCCGGGTGAGGGGATGGTAAAGGCAGCTATTGCAGTACTAGACTCTACCTTGGATGTTATCCAATACCCACAGCTCACCACCAATAACATCGCCGTGGTAGGGATCCGAACTAGTGCCTGGGAGGTAAATCTGGTCTCCATCTACTTGGAGGGAACTGAGCCTCTGGAACCATACCTGGAACATCTGAGCAGAGTGACTACCGAACTTGGATCAGCGAGGCTTATTGTTGGAGGAGACGTAAATTCCTGGAACACCTGGTGGGGAAGCGTCAGAACAAATTCCAGGGGGGAGGAGCTCATGAACTTCATAGATGGTAAAGGGCTCCAGGTGCTCAATGTTGACTCAAAACCGACCTTCGACACTGTGAGAGGAGACAAAAGGTACGTCAGCCACATCGACATCACGGTCTGCTCTGAGGACATGCTGACTCTTGTGGATGGATGGACCGTTGTGGAGAATTTGACGAGCTCAGACCACAACGCGATTAAATTTAACATACAGCTACACAAAGCACACGGAACACAAATTACACGCACAACAAGGCTCTACAACACAAAAAAAGCAAATTGGGCTCAATTTCATGAGAAATTGAACCAATTTAAAATAGACCACCACCTCACATGTACAAAAGTAGAGCACATACATGACACTAAACAAATAGAAGCAGTCGTACACACATACACACAAGCAATAACAAACGCATGCACACTTTCCATACCTGCAAAGAAACACACACAAATACTAAACATACCGTGGTGGTCCGAGAAACTCGCACAGTTGAAACAGGAGGTCGCCAGAAGGAAGAGAAGAGTCCGATGCGCTGCACCAGTCCGGAGGCCGGGAGTCATTGAAGAGTACCTGGAAAAGAAAAGAGAGTATGAGTTAGAGGCGAAGAAGGCAAAGGTAGAGAGTTGGAAGGACTTTTGCTGTAAGCAGGATAGGGAGGGTGTGTGGGAGGGAATATACAGGGTTATAGGTAGGACTAGAAAAAGGGAAGAGGATGTGCCGCTTCAGGTTGAAGGCAGAGTACTCGATGCTAGAGGCTCCGCGAAGGCCTTGGCAGAAACGTTTTATCCGGAGGACCACACAGATGCTGACAATGCCGAACATCGCAGGATCCGCGCTGAAGCAGAGACGGTAAATAGTGAGGAGCAAGCTGACCCTTGCGACCCACTGTTCACGATGACCGAACTAAGATCTGCGATGAAAGCATTTAATCCGAAGAAGGCACCTGGAGCGGACGGCTTCACGGTCGATATATGCGTAGAGGCCATAAAAAACGATCCCAACATGTTTTTAGGTATGTTAAACAAGTGCCTCGAACTCGCTCACTTCCCGGATCTATGGAAGGAGGCCACCGTGATAGTGCTTCGGAAACCGGGGAAGGAGAGCTATAGCACACCGAAATCCTACAGGCCTATCGGGCTCCTTCCAGTGCTAGGTAAAATATTTGAGAAAATGTTGGTCACCCGGATCAAGTTTCATCTTTTACCAAGAATGAGTACTCGCCAGTTCGGATTCGTGCCACAGAAGAGCACCGAGGACTCCCTTTATACCCTTATGCGATACATTAACAGTAAACTAGATCAAAAGAAACTGTTAACGCTTGTGTCGCTGGATATAGAGGGGGCCTTCGATAGCGCGTGGTGGCCACAGATCCGAGTTCGACTGGCAGAGGAAGAATGTCCAATAAATTTGAGAAGGGTGATCGACAGTTATCTGCGAAACCGAAGAGTGAAAGTCCGCTACTCTGGGGAAGAGTTTGAAAAGTCCACAAAAAAAGGATGTGTGCAGGGGTCCATAGGTGGTCCAATTCTTTGGAATTTGCTCCTAGACCCACTTTTAAGGGAGCTGCATGGTAGAGGCGATTACGTGCAGGCGTTCGCGGACGACGTGGTGCTTGTCTTTGCTGGTGAGACTTCGCAAGAGATCGAGAGGCAGGCCAACGCCGCACTTGAGCATGTTCGGACGTGGGGTATCCGAAACAAGCTGAAGTTTGCGCCACATAAAACCATGGCCATGGTCATCACGCGCAAACTCAAGCACGATACCCCGCGTCTTAGCATGGGCGGGTGCGACATTGGCATGTCCAGGGAAATTAAATTGTTGGGGCTCACCATCGACGATAAAATGACTTTCAACTCGCATGCCGCGAACGTCTGCCGTAAAGCGCTCAATTTCTACAAGCAGCTCTCGAGAGCTGCAAAAGTAACTTGGGGCCTCCATTCGGATGTAATTAGGGTCATTTACACGGCAGTGGTAGAGCCCACCATACTATATGCTGCAAGTATATGGGCGCCTGCAACAAATAAGATCTGCGTGAAGAAGGAGCTGGAAACAGTGCAGCGTGGTTTCGCACAGAAAATAGTAAAAGGCTACAGGACTGTCTCACTAACCTCGGCGCTATTACTGGCTGGGTTGCTTCCACTGGATATAAGAATCCGGGAAGCAGCCTCGCTTTATGAGACGAAGAAAGGCTATACCCAGCGAGTAATAGGAGACCGAAGTATCGAGATGCCAGTACCGTACGCAGCGATGCCACACCCAGCGGTGCAGATGGAGTTGACATTCACCTGCTTGATGGACGAGGCAACATTAAACCAGAGCCTTGACAGCTGCCTGAATATCTTCACAGATGGCAGCAGAATCGAGGGAAAAGTCGGCGCCGCACTATCCATCAGGGAAGGTGCCGCCGAGATAAGTACCCGCAAATTGAGGCTGGATGAATGTTGCACCGTCTATCAGGCTGAATTGCTGGCTCTAGCTGAGGCCACAAAAGAGGCGCTCAAAAGGCGGAAGCCAAGCTGCAGCATTTTCAGCGATTCGCGATCGGCCCTCGAAACGGTTGTCAACTTATTTTCCCCCCATCCCCTTGCAGTCCAAATTAGAGCAGACATACATGAGCTTAAACAAATGAACAAAATACTGAGCTTATTTTGGGTTAAAGCTCATGCGGGATTGGAGGGAAACGAAAGGGCCGATGAGTTGGCAAAATGCGCAGCTCTGAAGCTAAAAACGAAGCCAAATTATAACAGCTGTCCGGTTTCATTCGCAAAGCGAGAAATCCGACGGGACTCGCTTTGCGAATGGAACAAACGCTACATAAATGCAAACCAAGGCGCGATCACAAGGCTATTCTTCCCGAACGCAATAAGGGCGTACCGACTAGTCAAAACATTAACACTGAGTCCCATCATGATCCAGCTTTTCACAGGGCACGGAGGATTCTCGAGTCCATCGTGTCCTTGTGACTTAGACGTTGATGAAACCGTAGTCCATATTGTCACAGATTGCCCCAGGTTTGGAAGAGACAGATACGATTTGGAACATAAAATAGAAATAGACCTAAAAAAGGAAAACTTGTGCAAAATATTAGAAGATAAGAATAAAAGATATATATTTTTAGATTTCTGTGAAAAAATTGTTAAAATAGCAATAAGTAGAAATAAGTAGAAACTAAGGAGTCACAATTATATAATTTATATTATATAAATTTGTGCCCTCGAAATGTAAAGTAGATTAAGAAAACTGTAATCATTTTAAGAAAATAAATATTTTTGTGTGTCTCTTAATACCCAAGAAAATAAAGAAATAGGAGAAAATAGTTAAATGAGTAAATATAAGTACGAACGGAGACGGATAAAAGAAAGATTAAGAATGAAGAATGGAAGTGCGAGAAGCATATAAGACAGAACAAGAATGAATGGGTAGTGTAGAGCAGGTCCCTGGTAAAGCTAGGGGTAGGATGGAGAAAAAAAAAAAAAAAAAAAAAAAAAAACCTAACCTAACCTAACCTAACCTAACCTAACCTAACCTAACCTAACCTAACCTAACCTAACCTAACCTAACCTAACCTAACCTAACCTAACCTAACCTAACCTAACCTAACCTAACCTAACCTAACCTAACCTAACCTAACCTAACCTAACCTAACCTAACCTAACCTAACCTAACCTAACCTAACCTAACCTAACCTAACCTAACCTAACCTAACCTAACCTAACCTAACCTAACCTAACCTAACCTAACCTAACCTAACCTAACCTAACCAGTTCCACTCGAGCCGCGAGCCCGAACGCCACGAAATTGAGTCGCTCCGCGTTCGAAAAATCAGTGAAACGGGCTTTTTTCACCTTATTGTGCTGTGTTATACGTCCTTGGATGCGTGCTGACGCAAGGATTGCAGTGTTGAAAAAATTTTTCAAATCGGACCATTTTTGGAGACACCACACCGAAAAAACCGAAATTTCCCCAACATCTGGATTTTCGGACTGCAACGCTGCCCTTTTTGCAGCGACAACCCCCAAATTTTCAACTGCATATCGACGCGCCTCGAGTGGATCTACCTTTCAGCTGAGTCCTGGATTTTTCCCAGTTGAACTCGCTGAGCTATTGACGGAAAACCCTAAAACCACGTGGCACGTGGTCCAGGTTCCAGACTTCTGGGGCCAAATCTTGCAACTTTTCTTCGTGCTGGACACCAACACCTGCCAGCAGACACCTCGAGCATCAAAATTGGACTACTGCCTGGGAAGATATAAGGTTTTCAATTATTCATGAACTTTGACCTGTTTTATCTACGAAATAAGATCTGTGACGTCACATTTTTTGTACTTGTAAATACGCTCTTAATTTAGAAGAATCTTTGTGCAAAATTCCAAAATTTTCCGTCGAGTAGTTTCCGAGATACGATCATTTGAATATCCACGTAGATTTAGTGTGACGTCACGTGGTTTAAGTAGGTTATATTATTATTATTTATCGTGGTTTTTGGAGAAGCCAGTAGGCAGAATACCTATTATTATAGACTTTTTAGAAATTTCTAGACTTTTAAAATATTTGTTCTATGTATTTTAGACAAATTTGTTCATACGAAACATATACACCATTTTTAGTCTATAGCTAGTTATATATATCTTTATAAATTATTTTGACAAAGGAATTAAGTTCCTTATATTAAGACAAGTCATTTGAGTCCAAACTCGGCGCAAATAGCACCAAGGGTTGCAAGAATAGACGGCTACAAATAGTTGGATATTAAGGGGTAGTTTTGAGAATTTTTTAAACATAGTTTGCAAGTAGATATTGAAAAAATTTAAACGCTATTGTCTTAAACATATTGTTAGCCATCCCCACGATTTTTTCTGGATTTTTCCCGAGCCAGGGGTGAGCAGGAAAAATTTTTCTGTGTTTTTTTGCGGTTGTTGGTTTTTCAACCCCTAACTTCAGAGGGCTCCTTTCAAAAATTTTCAGCACTAACAATTATTTGAAACATTAAATAAGCTAGAACATTTCAATTCATAACTTCAAAAATTTTCCCAGATTTTTCAGTGCCGTCAATTTATTTTTTATCGATTTTCTAAAAAGTACCCTACCTCTCGACCAACCGCAAATAAACTTGTTTTCCTGTTTGGGGCGAAACTAGGTGTGCTAGACCAAATCTGACGTTTTTATCCTGGTCCCCCCCCCCAAACCCCCCCCCCACGGTATCCAGAAGCCGGATACCCTCGGACCCTCCCCTAATCATTTGGACCTAGTTTCAACCCCCTACCCCCAAAAACGACTTTGGACTTAGAAAATTTTTCGGCAACAAAATTTTTAAATTTCATTCTAAAATAATTATTTCATAACTTACTTGTAGCTTATAATAAGATTTAGGCACCCCACCTTACAAAAGTCGTTTTTGGGAATTCTTTGGGGGTTGAAACCCTTACTTTGTGTTTAGTTCGGCTCAACTTTGAAATTTTATATCTCCGAAACCAAAGGTCCTACAGAAGTGCGGTTTTTTGCATACTGTAGGGCTTTGAATCGGCAAATTTTTAAGTAGAGTCTGAAGACTCTACATAGAGTCGAAAAATATTTTTTGTTTCTAATCCTTCTTTTTGTCAATGTATAGTATTAAGTAGAATCAGTGCAACCTTTTTAGCTAGATTATTATAACTCCCCCCCCCCCCCCCTACCCCCCAACTGTCATATTGTTTCATATTCTGCGTGTATCTCCGGAACCGTTAGCCTAAAATTTATGCGGTTTTCGGCTTACTATAGATAACTAGAAGGACATCCTTTTGCATTGTAGAGACCGACTCTATAGTAGAGTCGAAAATTTTGTTATTCATTCTGAAATTTTTATTTTTATTGTATTATATTGTGTCCTTATTATTAAGCTGTTCGACACAGGTAGAGCTTTCTCTACCTCGGTTATATTGACATCACCATTATATTGGGCAGTCATCTGATTGACTAGACTTATAGTAACTTACACTACTCTATTAAATTCATACTATTTACAATTTGGCATTCAACTGACGCCCTTTACACGTTCAGTTGAAACAGAGCTATCCCCCCCCCTTATTTTGTTTTTCTCTATTATGTTCCACACTCCCAAAAAACCAATGACCTCGAAAGACAGCGACAAGTCACCTGCACCTACAGATGCAAGGGTAGTAGAGACAGAGACCGCGGGACCCTCTGTTGAGTATCAGGAGCAACCCACTGCTGTTCGACGCAGTATTGGAGAGATAGAGGCCCGGTTGACGACGCCACCTCTACCACACAAGGGATACACTAGCCAACAGGAGGGCAAGCCTAAAGCTAAGTCATCAGCCCCTGTCAGCAAACCTGGTCCACTGAGGATGAAGCCGACCTCATCGGCACCAGCCCCTGATCGGTCTCCAAAAGTGAACCCAAAATACAAGAGTAGAGTTGCAGAGGCCAAAGCTTGTCTCCTCAAGGCAAAGCTGCACTTGGGAAACAGCCGTAACCTCAAGGCGGAAATAAAAGCGGAAGTGACAGAGGCAGTAGAGAGGATGTACATGCTAGTGAAAGAATCGGAAGGAGAGAGAGAGAAAGTGGTAGAGCCTGAAGGAAAGAACGAGGTGGAACAGGAAAGGGAAAGAATGACAGGACCCGCATACCCATCTGACGTTGTGCAAAAACAGCTTGAAGAGCACGGGAAGTTGCTAAGGGAAAGTAAGGAAGAGATGATCAAACTGACAGAGATTCTGAGGAAAACTCAGGAAATACATGAAAGGAGAGGATCATATGCAGACATAGTGGCCGGCTCGCCAAGAAAACGCCCGGAGAACATGGCCATGCACTCTATCATCATCACCTCCAAAGATGAACAACAAACGGGCGAGCAGGTCTTTGACAACGTAAGGAGAGTCGTCAATGCTAAGGAAGAAGGAGTCAAAATAGATAGAATACGGAAAGCCAAGGACAGGAAGATAATAGTTGGCTGCAAGAATAAGGACGAAATTAGGAAGATAAGAGACAGAATCAGGCAAAGCGGTGAAGAACTAAACGTGGAGGATATAAAAAATAAAGATCCCCTTATCATACTCTACGGCGTCCTCCAAAACAACTCGGATGAGGATATAGTCGGCGCAATCTGGGCCCAAAATAAACATCTACTGAACGAAGCTAGCCCCGAAGAAGACTGCATCGCGATCAAATACAGACGTAAAGCAAGGAACCCGCTCACCTCGCACATCGTAGCCCGGGTATCGCCGCGAGTTTGGCAGAGCCTTACAGATGCAGGGGCCGTACACATCGATATGCAGAAAGTCAGAGTTGCTGACCAGTCCCCCCTGATACAGTGTTCTCGCTGCTTGGGATACGGACATGGAAAGCGGTTCTGTACTGAAACTGTCGATGTGTGCAGCCACTGTGGCGGCCCTCACCTCAGGACTCAGTGTGCAGATTTTCTTGCCGACGCTCTTCCGACCTGCATAAATTGCACAAAAGCGAAGATGGCTCGGAATGACCACAACGCCTTTAGCAGTGACTGTCCGGTGAGGCGCAAGTGGGAAGCACTTGCGAGATCCACCGTAGCGTATTGCTAAGGGCGTCCGTGGCTACAATATTGTGCAGGCCAACCTGAGAAAGCAGCGACTAGCAACTGATGAGCTGTTCATTGAAACAGCAAAGCGTAAAATAGCGGCAGCTCTCCTTCAGGAACCCTATATCGGTGGAAATAAAAGTTTAAAAAACTACAGAAACACTAGGATCTACCAGAGTGCAGACCAAGGAGAAGGGATTGTAAAGTCAGCCATAGCGATCATGGACTCTACACTAGACGTGATACAATACCCGCAACTCACAACAAACAACATTGTCGTAGTGGGGATCCGTACAGCTGCCTGGCAGATCACACTGGTGTCAATATACCTGGAAAAGCACCAACCAATCGAGCAGGACCTGAAACACCTCGTAAAAATCGCAAAGGAAGTAGGGAACAAGAAACTCGTGATAGGAGGAGACGCAAACGCCTGGAGCACTTGGTGGGGAAGTGTAGGTACGAACTCTAGAGGCGAGGAACTGCGAAGTTGTATTGATGAGATGGGGCTCCATATACTCAACAACGGCTCTACCCCGACTTTTGACTGTATCAGAGGCGGAAAGCGCTATAGCAGCCATGTCGATGTTACCCTATGCTCTACCAACATGCTCGCCCTGGTGGAGGACTGGAAAGTTGTAGAAAACCTCACGAGCTCGGACCACAATGGCATAACATTTAAATTACTCCTAGAAAAATCCACAGGCACACAAATAAATAGAACAACTCGACTCTACAATACAAAGAAAGCTAATTGGATAAAATTTCATGAGAAATTAGACCAATTAAGAGCAGAATATAAACTTACACATAATGACACACAAAATATAAATAAAGATGAACAATTAGAAGATATAGTACGAAAACATATAAAAGCAATAACTCAAGCGTGCAACGACTCTATCCCAAAAATAAACAAAACACAAACACTTACCTTGCCATGGTGGTCCGAGAGACTCGCCGAGATGAAGAGAGAAGTCGCCACCAGGAAGCGAAGAATCCGCTGCGCCGCGCCAGTTCGCAGATCCGGGGTCGTTGAGGAGTACCTGAAATCTAAAGAAGAGTACGAATTAGAAGCAAATAAAGCCATTATTAAGAGTTGGAAGGACTTTTGTGGGAAACAGGACAGGGAAGGGGTATGGGATGGAATATATCGGGTGATTGGAAGGACTACGAAAAGAGAGGAGGATATACCTCTTTGCGTTGAAGGAGTCGACTTAGATGCTAAAGGCTCGGTTAAAGCATTAGCTGAAACCTTCTTCCCGGAAGACCTCGAAGAAACCGACACCGACGAGCATCGTAAGATAAGAGAGGAAGCCGAAAATGTGAATGATGACGAACAAGTTGGACTCTGTGACCCACCATTTACACTGGCTGAACTCAACAAAGCGACAGACTCCTTCAACCCAAAGAAGGCTCCCGGAGAGGACGGATTCACCGCAGACATCTGCAAGGAGGCGGTACGGAATGATCCCAAAGTCTTTCTGAGCATCGTAAACCGCTGTCTGGATCTCGGTCATTTTCCCAGCCCTTGGAAGGAGGCCACCGTCGTGGTTCTAAGAAAACCAGGGAAAAGCACGTACACAGCCCCGAAATCGTACAGACCCATTGGACTGCTCCCGGTACTAGGGAAGATTTTCGAGAAGATGGTGGTTACCCGACTCAAGTACCACTTGTTGCCAAGGATGAGTACTCGTCAGTACGGGTTCATGCCCCAAAAGAGCACCGAAGACTCCCTCTATACCCTCATGCAATACATCCGCGCCAAAATTGACGATAAGAAAATTGTAACGATGGTATCTTTGGATATAGAGGGAGCCTTCGACAGCGCATGGTGGCCTGCCATCAGGACCCGACTGGCTGAGGAGAACTGTCCGATAAATTTGAGAAGGGTAATTGACAGCTATCTCCGAAATAGAAAAGTGAAGGTCAGATATGCCGGTGAGGAATATACCAGGGATACAAGGAAGGGCTGTGTCCAAGGCTCGATCGGAGGTCCTATACTATGGAATTTGCT
This sequence comes from Eupithecia tripunctaria, assembly GCA_955876795.1. Lineage (NCBI taxonomy): Eukaryota > Metazoa > Arthropoda > Insecta > Lepidoptera > Geometridae > Eupithecia > Eupithecia tripunctaria. The sequence goes on from OY041625.1 coordinate 14,051, forward strand.
CCTGGACCCACTCATCAGGGAACTGGAGAGGAGAGGCGACTACGTGCAGGCGTTCGCAGACGATGTGGTCCTGGTCTTCGACGGTGATACTGCGCAAAAGATCCAGGGTCGTGCCAATGCAACACTTGAGCTGGTTCGAGCGTGGGGAGTCAAAAACAAGCTGAGATTCGCCCCACACAAAACCTTGGGAATGGTGATAACTCGTAAGCTCAAGTACGACACCCCACGCTTGAGCATGGGCGGTGTTAGCATTGTCATGACCAAGGAAATAAAACTGCTAGGACTGACCGTTGACGAGGGACTGACTTTTAATACGCATGTCACTAACGTCTGCAGGAGGTCGCTCAACTTCTACAGACAACTGTCCAGAGTTGCAAAGGTTCAGTGGGGTCTTCAACCGGAAATAATTCGCACCATCTACACGGCAGTAGTAGAGCCGACCATCCTGTACGCAGCGAGCGCATGGGCGCCTGCAACGAACAAAATCAGGATCAAGAACGAGCTTAATGCGGTTCAACGAGGCTTTGCTCAGAAGATCCTCAAGGCCTACAGGACAGTGTCCCTCAACTCGGCTCTATTACTTGCTGGACTGCTTCCTCTGGATATAAGAATCAGGGAAGCAGCCTTGCTTTATAAGGTAAAGAAAGGTTACCCCCAGCAAGTAATAGGGGATCGGGAAGTGGAAAAACCGGTGCCTTTCGCCGACGCTCCACATCCAGCGTTGCAAGAGGAACTGGTGTTTACATGCCTGGCAGACGGAGCAGCATTAGAACAGCACTACAACGATGGCCTCAATATTTTCACTGATGGCAGCAAAATAGAGGGGAAAGTCGGTGCGGCGCTATCTATATGGGATGGCGCCGCTGAGATCAGTACCCGAAAGCTAAAGTTGGATAACTGCTGCTCTGTCTATCAGGCAGAAATGCTGGCGCTTTGCGAGGCCACTGAAAAGGCACTGAAGAGTTCTAAGCCTTGCTGTAACATATACTGCGACTCTAGGTCTGCTCTCGAAACGGTCACGAACACCTTTTCCCTCCATCACCTGGCCGTAAAAACCAGAGCCAACATAGCCAAAATAACAGAGCTAGGCAAAATAGTAAAACTATTTTGGATCAAGGCACACGCGGGTATGGAGGGAAATGAAAGAGCGGACATACTAGCAAAGAGCGCAGCATTAAACTCGAAGGTCAGGCCTCACTACGATAGCTGTCCGGTTTCATTCGCCAAGCGACAAATCCGGAAGGAATCGCTCGACGAATGGAACCGGCGATATCGGGGTGGGGAAACTGCTTCCACAACAAAGGTTTTCTTTCCGGACGCTGTGGATGCCTACCAAATTATAAAGAAAATTAAGTTGGACCCACTCATAGTACAATTGTTAACTGGTCACGGCGGATTCTCCTCGTACCTGCATCGATTCAGGTGCAAGGAGAGTCCGGCGTGTCAATGCGATCCCGACGTAGAAGAGAGTGCTCTCCATGTCATCATAGACTGCCCAATATTTGGTAGAAGTAGGTTTGATCTTGAAAATGAAATAGATATCGATATAAGGATAGAAAATATGCATAAAATTGTAAGAGATAAAAATATTAGAGATAAGTTTATTGTATATTGTAAAGAAATTGTTAAAAAAGTTGTTAGTAAGAATAAATAATAAAAGAAATAGGTATAGAAATAAGTGCACTGTTATATATTCTATTATAAAACAAGTGCCTTAAGCATATTTTGTAAATAAGATATAAATAGACTAAGAACTATCAATAAGAAAATGTGTAATATTTTTAAGAAAACTTGAATAAACGAAACCCTGTGTTGTACCTTCCACGCATTATAATAAGAAAAGAAACTGGCATCCCACCAGTAAGTATGTATTGACGAATGAATGAAAGAAATGTATGAAGCATAAAAGAGAGAAGAAAGAAAGAACAAGCAAAGGCTCTGATCAAGTCAGAGGTATGCGTAGGTTAGCTCGCGGGCCGGGGCACGGTGCCCCCGGACAGGATAGCTCGCGGGCCGGGCCATAGCGCCCGGACAGGAAAAAAAAAAAAAAAAAAAAAAAAAAAAAAAACCTAACCTAACCTAACCTAACCTAACCTAACCTAACCTAACCTAACCTAACCTAACCTAACCTAACCTAACCTAACCTAACCTAACCTAACCTAACCTAACCTAACCTAACCTAACCTAACCTAACCTAACCTAACCTAACCTAACCTAACCTAACCTAACCTAACCTAACCTAACCTAACCTAACCTAACCTAACCTAACCTAACCTAACCTAACCTAACCTAACCTAACCTAACCTAACCTAACCATTCGCGCTCGAACCGCACTCGAGAGCGCCACGAAAAACGGTCCCTCCACGCCAAAAAATTCACGAAAAATAGTTTTTTACGCCTTTTACACAAGTGCAATATATCAAAAGACGCGAAATCACTAGGCGCATCTTTTAGTGAAATCCGCGCAGTTCTACGTTTACAGTTCGTGAAGTTATTTACAAAAAAGTGGAAATTTGACAAGTTTTAAACCTTAAAAGTGGCGTGTCTCTGGATTTTCAGCGACGACCTATTCCTTTTATAGTGCCTTGGGAAAGGCCCCTTGAAGTTCTTCAAATTGACACCTTTTGCCGATTTTTTCCGCGCAGGAGTGCGGAAATATCGGCAAAAAAAACAAAAACCACGTGGCGGCGTGGTCAGTGACCCCGTGCCACCAGACCATCTTCAAGGACGCGGCCCCCAGGACATCGGTGAGAGCAGCCGGGAGGCACCTTTGGATTCAAAATTGGACTATTTTCAACGGAGATAGAGACTCAAAAGTTTTTGTGCTGTTCTGTTTTTTACTGTAAGTTTTTTAAATTTAATTCTTCAGCGACAACATACCTTTATTTTTTGTGTATTTGTTGTCCCTATGTTGTTTCACATTTCTGTATAAAAATTAGATTTTTAAGACCAGCCGCTTCCGAGCGCGAATATTTAGAGTCATTTTACCAACCGCAAAAAGAATCAAACCCTTGTTTCTCCAAAACGGTAAGAGATAGGCGATTTTTGAGAGGACCCTAGATATTAGATATTAGAAAAGTTCAATTTTACATATACATTCCTTCACCCCCCCTAACTTTTTCCCCCCACCCTTAAGTAAAAATCTTCAAACTCGAATTTTGTTCTACTTAAGTCTCAAAATAGAAATTGTTTTATTTATATTCTTAACAACATAAAAAACTCAATTGTTCTAAGTTACCAACCTCCACCCCCTCCCACCCCCTCTTTAAGTTTATTTATTTAATTTATTATCTGGTCGACTCATAAACTTGCAAAAATCTACACTAACGTAACGTAATTTATTTATTGAGACTAAATTTTTAAATCACCCCTAACTACAACCCCTAAATTTTAAATGCAATTATAACTTTAAAACGCTTATATCTCAGGAACTAAGAAAGATAGCTCAATTCTGATCGAAATTTAATATTTAATAATATTAAATATTAAGTTTGATAAACTGTTCGACCCGATTAAATTTTTTCAATTAGTCCCCCCCCTCCCCCCCTTAAAATCTGTCTGTCTCATATCTTCGTAACCACTGCTCTGATTTGAGCGCGAATTTCACCATAGGACATAGAAAATTTTAAATATTTTTATAAAAATTATAACGGACTCTACATAGAGTAGAATTTTATGTACTCTACACTTTATGACTTTTTCCTGTACTTAAACTTAGATTGACGCGGCTTTTATTGGCTGCTGGCAGTTTTCGCCACCACATTGATACGGACTCTAGGTAGAGTCCTCAACGCTTGATTTCCTGTAGTTTTTAATCTGTAGCTCCAAATTGGAGGCGGATTTTTGTAATAGAAATAAGAAAATTAGGTGCAGTGAGCTCGCCGCAGAGACCCAAAACCCGGACTCTTTGAGAGCAAAATTGTGACAGCAGCTACAATCAAAAGACTTGTCCGCTATCTTGGCGGCCATTTTGAAAATATTAAAAGGCTTGTATCTCTCTAACCACAGCTCTGATTTCATTGCGATTTTTGTGTGCGACAGAGCTCCGGCAAAGCTTTCGGCTCTACATCTACACAGACTCTACGTAGACTCAAAAATAAATAAATAAATAAATAAATAAATAAATTTAAAAATAATAACGACATTATAAGTATTCATTGATGTACAACCTATAGAAAAGTAACGCACCCCATATTAACGTGATTAGAACTAAATAAAACAAATAAAACAATTGTACACGCAACTCTACCTAGAGAAAAGACAGATAAAAACATTTAAATATTTACAACTTAGAATAAGACTTACTTTTACAACTATATACAACTTATACAAATTTACACTTTAATATCTTAAAAATTTTGACGTGTTCCTCTGACAATACTAAAAATACCATGTTCGGAATTCGAACACCTGTAAAAACGATGCCGAAATCGGTTGAGGAACTGCAAACGACTGCTAAGCGCTCACCTGATGTAGGACTGACACGGCAAGAAGGCGAAACAAGACAGAGCTTAGATGTGAGGAGAAGCATAGGAGAGTGGGAAGCTGGAAAACCAGACACAAGCCAGAAGAACAGCACACCCCCAAGGAAGACGGCGTCAGTGGATGCCCAAAAGCCAAAAACAAAGACGACGGCTCTACCAAGGGATGGTAGAGTCGGAGCTCGAAGAGCCTCCGTAGAGGCAGCAGGGAGCCCACCTAATCAAGAAAGAATAAAATACAAGGACAGACTATCTGAAGCAAAAGCTTGCCTCACTAAAGCGAAGCTAAATCTTGGAAACTCTAGAAATATAAAGACCGAAATAAAAGCGGAAGTCATGCAAGCTGTGGAAAGGCTATATCAGCTGGTAAAAGAGGTAGAAAGTATAAAAGGAGAGGGAAAGAAGAAATACCAAGAGCAAGAGAAGGAAAGAGAACCAGAAAAAGAAAAGACTAAGGAGGACAGTGAACTCATTCTAAGAATGGAAGAGTATAGCAAACTGATACAAGAAAATAACGACAGAATGGAGAAGTTAAAAGAAACTCTAGAGAGACAACACGAAATCCAAGAAAGAACGTACGCGAATGTGGCAGCGGAGTGTGTAAGGAGACAGCCCTTACAACAGACTGCGCTCCATTCGGTAGTCGTCACGGCGAAAGATGAAACAGAAACTGGGGAAGAAATCTTAAACAGAATTCGTAAAGTGGTGAACGCAAAAGAAGGAGGAATAGAAATAGAAAAGATCAGAAAAGCAAAAGACAGAAAAGTTATAGTGGGATGCAAATCAGAACATGAAAGGGAAAAGGTTAAGCAAAGGCTCAAGTCTGCTGAAGAACACCTCAATGTACAGGAAATGAGGAACAAGGATCCGCTTGTGATTCTCAGGGACGTGCTCAAATGCAACAGCGACGAAGACGTCCTCAACGCCCTGAGAAATCAAAATGAAAATATAAGGAAGGAAAGAGACGACAGGATGGAAATAGTATATAAGAAACGTGCCCGGAACCCCCACACGCACCACATCGTAATGAGAGTGTCCCCCAAAATATGGCAGCGAATTACAGAAGCAGGGTCCGTACTGATCGATCTCCAGCGAGTTAGAGCGGCTGATCAGTCGCCTTTAGTACAGTGCTCGCTCTGCCTGGGGTACGGTCATGGTAGACGCTTTTGTAAAGAGACATTGGAGAGATGTAGCCACTGCGGGGGACCGCACATGAAGACTGAGTGTGCTGATTGGATTGCGGGAACGGTTCCATCGTGCTGCAACTGCATGCACGCGAAGATGGAAAAGACCGACCACAACGCCTTCAGCCACGAATGTACGGTCAGAAGAAAATGGGAGGCTCTGGCTAGAGCCACCATAGCCTACTGCTAAAGTGGTCCCGGAAGTTAAATCAGCCTCAACAAGTGCAAGGCCGTACTTCGTAGCCCAAGCAAACTTGCAGAGAAAGGAACTGGCAACAAATGAGCTTATGCTTGCGGCAAACGAAAAGAAGCTGGCCTTTGCACTTCTCCAGGAGCCATATGTAGGTGGAATTGGTAGAATGAAGGACTACAGAGGAGTACGAATCTTCCAGTGCACGAATCAAGGAGACGGAACCATCAAAGCAGCTATAGCTGTATTTGACAATGAAATGGATGTCATCCAATGCCCCGATTTTACCACTAACAACATCACAGTGGTAAAAATAAGAACCAGTGCCTGGGAGATCGTAGTGGTTTCATTCTACCTTGAGCCAGATCCACACGACATACAGCCATACCTGGAGCAGTTGAGGAGAATAGAACAGAATGTTGGATCGAGAAGGATCATAATGGGCGGAGATGCAAACGCAAAGAGTTCCTGGTGGGGCAGCGAAATTGTGGACCACAGAGGAGAGGAAACAGCTGGAGCCTTAGAAGACATGAGCATGCAGGTACTCAATATCGGAGACATCCCGACATTTGACACGATACGAGGGAACAAAGCCTACACCAGCTTTATAGACGTCACGGCCTGCACAGAGGAAATGCTGTACCTGGTGGAAGACTGGAAGGTAGACGAAAGCATGACAAGTTCAGACCACAATTCAATAACATTTAGACTTAGATTAACGAAAGCAAAAGGAACAGATATCAGTAGAACAACAAGAATCTACAATAGTAAGAAAGCTAATTGGAGCCATTTTCATGAGAAAATGGCCCAATTGCTGGAGGAAGAAACTTTAAACGAAGAGGACATTGGAAAAATTACAAACAAAATTGAACTAGAACAAAAAACTGAACTCTACACACAAATTATAACAGAAGCAAGTAATATTAGTATTCCGAAAAAGAAAATGAACTGTAAACTTACCTTGCCATGGTGGTCTGAAGAACTCGCTAAGCTGAAGATGGAAGTCGTCACCAGGAAGCGGAGAATCCGATGTGCAGCGCCGGTCCGGAGACAAAAGGTCGTCGATGAGTACCTGCAAGCAAAAGAACAGTATGAACAGAAGGCTAAATCAGCCCAGATAAGAAGCTGGAAGGACTTCTGTGGAAAGCAAGATAGGGAAGGAATGTGGGAAGGGATATACCGGATCATAGGTAGGACGAGTAAGAGGCATGAAGATCTACCCATAGTTAAGGAGGGGAGAGTGCTGGATCCGAAGGAATCTGCCAGATTGATTGCAGAGACCTTCTACCCGGAGGACAAAATGGAGGATGATAACGCAGATCACCGGCGAGCACGAGAGATGGCTAAACAAGTAAACGTGGCGGAGCATGATGAAGACCATGACCCACCGTTTACCTCTGAAGAAGTTAAAGCCGCGGTGAACAGCTTCAACCCTAAAAAGGCCCCGGGATCAGATGGCTTAACAGCCGACATCTGCAAACATGCGATAACCCAAGATCCGGGACTATATTTATCACTGGCAAACAAGTGCCTACAACTAGGCCATTTCCCCAAGATCTGGAAAGAGGCAACAGTGGTTGTCCTTAGAAAACCAGGGAAGGAAAACTACACAGATTCCAAATCTTATAGGCCTATAGGACTGTTGCCGGTGATGGGTAAAATCCTGGAAAAAATGGTGGTCAGCCGTATCAGATGGCACTTAATCCCAAGGTTGAGCAAACGCCAATACGGATTCATGCCTCAAAAGAGCACCGAAGACTCTCTCTATGTCCTGTTAAAGTACGTACGCGAAAAGCTGAATCAAAAGAAACTAATTACCTTGATATCACTGGACATAGAGGGAGCCTTTGATAGCGCATGGTGGCCGGCCATAAGAATCCGATTGGCTGAAGAAAAATGTCCTCTAAACATTAGGAAGATAATAGACAGCTACCTGGAAGACCGTAAGGTTAAAGTTCGGTATGCAGGTGAGGAGATCCAAAGGACAGCAACCAAAGGATGTGTGCAGGGATCAATCGGCGGCCCTATCCTTTGGAACCTACTCCTTGACTCACTTCTCAAGGGTCTGGAACAGAGGGGGGACTACTGTCAGGCTTTTGCGGATGACGTTGTCCTAGTATTTCATGGTGACACAGCAACGGAGGTGCAACGATGTGCTAATGCTGCACTCGCCCACGTCCAGGAGTGGGGAGTCAGAAACAAACTTAGGTTTGCACCACACAAAACGAACGCAATGACACTCACGCGAAAACTAAAGTACGACACTCCACTCCTGGGCATGGGCGGGATCGGCATTGGCATGTCGAAAGAGATCAAAATCTTGGGGCTCATAATTGACAACAAGCTGACGTTCAACAGTCACATAGCAAGCACATGTAAGAAAGCCTTGAACCATTACAAGCAGTTGTCAAGAGCAGCCAAGATCAGCTGGGGCCTTCAGCCTGAAATCATCCGCACCATTTACAAAACCGTTGTGGAACCAGTCGTTTTGTATGCGGCGAGCGTTTGGGCGCCAGCAGCTCAGAAACTAGGCATTCAGAAACAGCTGAACGTGGTCCAAAGAGGTTTCGCCCAAAAATTATGCAGAGCCTATCGCACCGTCTCCCTACACTCGGCACTGCTGCTGGCTGGGATTCTCCCTCTTGACCTAAGAATACAAGAAGCAGCTGCACTGTATGAAGCCAAGAAGGGGATGTCCCAGCTGGTTCCTGGAGACAGGGAGGTGGAACGAATGACTGCGTACGCTGACACGCCTCATCCGGCCAAGCATATGGACCTAAAATTCATATCACTGGTAGACCGAGAACAAGTGGATGCTCACAGTAATCACGCAGTCAGAATATTCACGGACGGCAGTAAAATTGAGGGTAAAGTTGGAGCAGCATTGTCCTTTTGGAACAATGAAGCCGAAACGAAGACCCATAAATTGAAACTGTCGTCCTACTGCACGGTCTACCAAGCTGAATTACTGGCCATATGCAAGGCCACGAGGGAAATCCTGAAGAGCCCAGAAAGGAGTTTCGGAGTGTACAGCGACTCAAGGTCATCGCTGGAAACAATTACGAACCACAGTACTGTCCACCCTCTGGTCATAGAAATCCGCAAAAACCTGAGAATGTCCAAGCATCAGAGCAAAAACGTGGTACTATATTGGATCAAGGCACATGCAGGGTTAGAGGGTAATGAGAGGGCAGATGAACTGGCTAAAGACGCAGCCCTGAAGACCAAAACTAAGCCCGATTATGACCAGTGTCCGATTTCATTCGTCAAGCGTCAAATCCGCGAGGGAACGCTTGACGAATGGAACCGGAGATATAAAACAGGCGAGACGGCATCGGTCACTAAGATGTTTTTCCCAGACGCGGTGCAAGGTTTTAAAACCGTCAAGCAGATAGAGCCAAACGGAGTACTCACACAGGTGTTGACGGGGCACGGTGGGTTTTCAGAATACTTGAACCGTTTCAAGTGTAAGGGAGACCCATCGTGCATCTGCGAACCCAACACAAAAGAAACTGTCCCACACATTTTGTTTAAATGTCCCGCTTACGGGATAGAGAGATACAACCTTGAACAGGAATTAAATGTAACTTTAGAGCCAGAAATTGTAAATGAGCTGCTGATCGACAAAATGAAACGGGAAAAGTTTTTATTGTATTGCACAAACATAGCAAATAAGGTAATAATAAAAAATAAGTAAAGATAGATAAGAAATGTTGTAACTATATATCACAAGATATATATTAGACTAGCATTAAGGTAAATTAGATGTATAATAAGAAATCATATGATTGTGTAAAAATAAAAACCGGTAGGTGTAATAAAAATCGTAGACTAAGACTGAAAAATGTGTAAACCCCAAATAAAGCTGTATAAATATAAACCCTAAGATAAGCTGGATAGTGCAGGCGGCAATCCCAACCGCAATAAGCATGACAGACGATGTATGAACTTAGTATGAGCATGGAAGTGCGAGAAGAATAAGAGCGAGAACTGGTATGAATGAAGAAAAGATAAAAACAGACTCCGATAAAGTTGGAGGAACTAGATTTAAAAAAAAAAAAAAAAAAAAAAAAAAAAAAAAAAAAAAAAAACCTAACCTAACCTAACCTAACCTAACCTAACCTAACCTAACCTAACCTAACCTAACCTAACCTAACCTAACCTAACCTAACCTAACCTAACCTAACCTAACCTAACCTAACCATGTCGCTGCTTCCCTGCAAAACAGCCTCAAATCAAAATTTTTATTTTTTCAGGAGAGCCCGTCAAAGTTTTGCAAATCATTTTTTTTAGTTTTTTGCATGTTTATGTTTTATAATTATTAGGTCCTTACATATGAAATTGGCGTTTTGTATGGGAGGAACAAAAAGTCGAATATTTTTTAATATAATATGTTTAATTAATCAAAGTATGAACCATTATTTTCTATGTACTTTTGCCATCTTATAGGTAGTTCATTGATCCCTTTACTAAAAAACCAGTCGGACGGGAATCAATAAAATCTTTGAAGGCGATTTGGACTGCCCCATCGGAGTTGAATTTTTTCCCTTGCAAGAAGTTATCCAAATTTCGAAAAAAATGGTAATCTGTTGGAGCAAGGTCCGGGGAGTACGGAGGATGTCTTAGACTTTCCAATTGAAGCTCTTCTAATTTAGTAGCCGTCTGTTGCGCAGTGTGTGGTCTAGCGTTGTCGTGAAGCAGCAGTGGCGTGGAGCGATTGACCAGCCTAGGTTGTTTAGCCGCTAGCTTTTCCATCATGGTTTGCAATTGCTGACAATAGACATCAGCCGTAATAGTCTGGCCAGATTTGAGAAAACTGTAATGAACAATACTATCGTATAAAGCCAAAACACTGTATTTTTAAAACACTCATTTTGAGATAGTGGCGTTTAAAGATTTTTTCTTTATTTTTTTGTTTTTGGAGTTCCTAATGTGATTTGATGTTTGATACCTATCTCAAACATGAGATATTATTAGTGCCGTACTAGCCAAATTCATTTTGGTATAATTAATAAGGTAGTTAATTAAAAATATAACAAAACCTGTTTTGCTTTATTAATTCTGATTGAATTTAAGTTCCTTTGTAAAACTGAAACACTGTATTGCAGTATACATTGTTTTGGCTTTATGAGACTACAAACATACATACAATGAATTACACTGTATTTCTTTAAAAATTATACTGTATGTATGTACCTACTGATTATTATTTTAACTTTATAACAATTTTGAAGGTTCTGATGAAATAAAAGGACATTTTAATTAATTATATTTATTTTATATTATTTGTATCAGGAACATAAAATGTAAAAGACTGGCAGTCATTGAATATTAAAATTAACAAAAGTAGGAACTAAAAAATCAAATAAGAACTTTTTTTCTTAAACATCCAAATCAACATTTGTAGAAAGGTCTTGGACATCAGATACTACGAGATTCTCATAAAATATTCGACGTGATTGTGGCATACTTTTGCAAAGTTCAATTAACTCTTTTTTTTTATTTCGTTTACTCCTCTTGGCTGCGATTCTTTCTCGACGTTATCAAATAAATCACTATCATTTCCTAATGTTAATCTTTTTCTTAAATCTGACTCGATTTTTTTCTTTAAAAAATTTATTTCTTTAAATTCTCCATTGTAGTCATTTTTAGCTAATATTGATAATTGACCTCTTCTAAATTCAATTACTTTTAAATTTTGTAGGTTCCAGCCTTTAATTTTTAGGATATTGAATTTTTGAATCATTGGCAAATAAAAACATATAGCTATGGTCGACCACGTCTACTTCCAAATTTTTTCGGGAGCTTTTTATCTTATCAACAAAGTCGTCAAAATCATATACTTCTCCGGAAGAAGTTAGTTTTCTTGCAATTGCAGCATGCACTGCATCTGCAGCCATGTAAGTGTGACCAGGTTCAAAATATTCCAGGACGATTTTATCAATTGAAGTGCTTTTATCAATAATCATCCGTATTAGTGTTGAAAGCAATACTTTATTTTTGTTCTGTGCATTACAGTTGTCTAAAAAGAAATAAATATTTTTTTTGTCACGGCAATGTTTTCTCAAAACGTGAACAAATGTTGAAGCGATGTTGTAAGCTTTTCTGCCACTTTCGCCTTCATGCCAAACTACACATATAGCTTTTTTATTCTTTCCCGGAGGTACAAATGACTCGTTGAACAAAACAAGTTTTCTGGAAAAATAGCTATCTTTGATGTCAATTATTGGCATACATATAGCCTTTTGCATGTCCACCGTAAATAAAACCTCTTTTCCTTCAGATAAGTCACAAATCTCTTCAGCTGCCTGAAAATCTCGCCTAGAACTTCTTTTATTTTCGAGATGTTGGCCAAAATTTAGACAATTAGGGCAGTTACATGGTCTAGGTTTATCTTTGTGTTGTTCTTCATCTTCATGTTGTCTGCATTTTGTACAAATATCTTGTGGTTGTGATGATGTTGATAAATTAAGTTTTTTAATCATTTCATGAAAATGTGGCCAGCTGCAAATCTTCATATTGTTTTCTTCACAATGTTGTTTAAAGTGTTTATAGATGTCCGCCCGCACCCTCCACGCGATGGCCAAAAGCATTACAAATATGCTAAGTGCGAGCGAGATAGTAATATGACGTGAGCTCCGCTTCCCTAGTTCTAACACGACTGAACGCGTCGATGGCAAAACACTGTATAAAATGTGCGCGAAAAATCTTGTAAAGTCAAGACACCGTAAGAATGAATATAGTGTCATGGAATAACAAATCGTATAAATTAGAAGATACAGGTGTAAATCGCAGTTCAGAAACAAAGCTACAAACACCTATTTCTTTATTTTTAAGGCACAGGGTGTATGTATTAGGCTGTCAGAAAACGAATAAGCGCTATAGCGACAAAACACTGTATGTGACTTTACAGTGTCATGGTTTTACACGATAGAATACCGGCACTAGTCCACCAAACGCTTACAAGTAACTTTTTTGGGGTTAATTTTCGCTTGGGGCAGGATTTGGCTGGCTGGCCAGGATCCAACCATTGCGCTGAGCGCTTCCGATTATCGTAAAGAACCCATTTTTCATCACAGGTAATGATTCGGTTTAAAATACCTTCATTATTGTGCCGGTTTAGTAATGTAACGCAGCAGTCGACGCGCGTTTGCCGGTTTGCTTCAGTCAATTCGTGAGGTACCCACCTTTCAAGCTTTTTAATCTTCCCAATTTGCTTCAAGTGAATTAAAACAGTTTTATCACTAACATCGCAGCCTGCAGCTAACTCGGACGTGGTTTGCGATGGATCCGCTTCCACAATAGCCTTCAACTCTTCATTATCAACTTGAGTCTCAGGCCGTCCACGGGGCTTGTTCTGCAGGTCGAAATTTCCAGAACGAAAACGTTGGAACCAAAAACGAACTGTGTTTTCTTTTGCAACACGACCGCCATACACATCATTCACCCTTCAAGTTGTTTCCGCAGCACTAGTGCCACGGCGGAACTCGTACTCGTAAATAATGCGATATTTTAAGTTTTCCATTTTGTAAAATGAGTGACGCAAACAGAAAAAAAACAGAAGAAAAAAAACAAATGAATGACGATCATCGAAGCACAAATACATGAGTCTATAGCTGTACAAATTTGAATTTGGAATTCCTTACCAAAGAGGAGAAATTTGTGATTAAAGTGGCCAGTACGAAAAACGCCAATTTCATATGTAAGGACCTAATATATAAATGAAGTATACCGTTAACTGCGCCTTTTGTCCCTTTATCTTTATGTATTTTTAATTTTAGAGTAGCTGTAACTGAAACTCGGATAAAGTAAGATAAGTCTGTTTAGATTATATAAACAAAACATTTTTGTCCATCAAATGACGCAAGTAACATAAAATCATTAGTTTATTTCGAAAAACCAACATTAAGTACTAAAAAAATCAATCAAAAGTTATCAAATAAATGAATAACATACTAAATTATGAAAAATACCTATTTAAAATTAAGCCTTACAGACATCATTCTCTTATAACGACAGTTCAAAAATTTTATTATAATAAACTATAAGACTGAAAGATCCTTTTTAAGATCTTTTTTTTAAATATTATAGTAGGAACATAACACTCATTGACACCTCTGGCTCCTTCTCCCTCGTGCCAAACAAAGCAAGTGGTATTTTTGGTGCCAAGCTCAGTGTTTGTAAAGTTTAGCACATTCAATTTTGAGATGTAGTAAAAGCTTGCCTTTTCACCTGGAGGACACGGCATTAATGCTTGCAAATCGTAGACTACTTCAACAAAGTTGTTGCTGACATTTCCCTTGTCTTTTTCTTTTTTTTTCCCTTTCTTTGGTTGCCAAAAAGAGATATTGAAATCATTAATGAATAATGTTGTAATACGCCTGGTAGAAAACAAGCGTTTGGCTACCAACACACTTTAAGAAAGCGACGATAGAGCACGCTTTTCCAGAAGGAACTTATATGTACCCTAGATTTGAAGACTCCAAGAAGAGGAGGAAGACGGACGCAGGAAGTTCATTCCACTCTTTAGCTGTGGATATTATGAAAGTAGAGCAGACTCTTTTGGTTTGACACTGTGGTGTGTCGACCAGAAATGGGTGGTAAAATTTGCGTCTGCTGGTCCTATGATGGAAGGAAGAAAATGGGATAAGGTCGTGCAATGCTTGCGCACAATCACCAAAGTGGTACTTGTAGAACACTGACAGTCTGGCAACGCGCCGCCTGTGATCGAGGCTTTGTAGGCTAGACTCTGTAAGCGAGACATCATCTACAATTCTAACAGTGCGTCTTTCAATCGAGTCACGAGCTTCAAGTTGGTATTTAGCCAAGCCATCCCAAAGGTGACAGCAGTACTCCATGCGAGTTCGGACCTGTGCCTTAAATAAACTAAGGAGCTGTCCTGGTGTGAAGTACCGCCGAACCTTAGCCAGGATGCTTAGCTTTTATTTGATTGTGATTAAAAAGCTTTAAAAAAACTAAAAACAAGAAAACATTACTAAAAGACTCCCACTGTATTAAAAATCTTTAGTAGGTATAATTTGATTTATGAACGTTTATCACTTAAACAAACTACCAAACTGATCAGGCATTATCTTCGCTTAATACGTAGACCAAGATTAACACATTACCTTCTTTTAGTCCAAGAAAAACGCTTGCATGCCGGCAGAAGCTACTTATGTAAAAAAACGTTTTAGTTTTAAGAGTTCTTCCCAAAATGACGGTAAAATTATTACCAAACACAGCCGCATTTCAAGCACGCCTTTTTTTAGTAGAAAAACATAAGATTCTACCTAATATTTTTCTATTCAAAGCAGTAAGATTCAAAAATGACACTTTTGATTTTAAATAATTATTACATACTTGCTAGCATTTATAAAAAAAGCGGCCGCATCACAAAATAAGGCCCTGTAGTTGAAAACATAATGTGGTACTTACATGAATTTTTAGATCAAAGCAGCCTCATCTTAAAATACGACAATTTTGCTTATAATTTTTATTACAAAATTACCAAATTATTAGGAATGTGACCCCTTAGCACATAAGTGACGTGCGCACACGGCGAAGTCCTGGTTGCAACTAACAATATGGCCGTGTAGCTCCGAACTAACCGACCAAATGAGGTAGAACCAAAGGGGCGTTTGTGTATTTTTGTGAAAACTATCGCTAAAGCCTAGGTGTCTTCTTCACAAAGCATAAACCAACTAATTTAATAGGCATTTTTGCAATAAAAACGATTTTGGACATTTTTGAGTTGAGGCTGTTTTGCAGGGAAGCAGCGATGTATTTACATTAATTAATTTATAGTAATAATTTATTTATATAATAAACCGCCACCAGCGCGCGCACCGCTGCCGGCACGTCGGCGCGGGCGCGTCGCACGTCATCGGAGCACTCACAAAGTGCAGGTTTACTGCGTCTACAGCGGCGACCTCGCTCACGAATTCGGATCCATCGGGTCTCCTCAGCCTTTCTAGAAAGTCTGCGTTATTGCCTCCTTTTCGTCCGGTTTCAATTGATACTAAATCCCACATAGTTTTTGTTATGTTATTTGAATTATATATAATGTCACAGTAGAAACGGCTTCTTTCCGATTTTAGAACACTATCGTATCTAATTTGATATTCGTCAATTTTAGCAAATAGAATTTCATTGTCAGGGAATTTTAATTTAATATATTTCATGTCACGCAATAAATATTCCAAGTTCATAATTTCATTAGATACTCATGATTTTCTTTTCTTCAAATCTAATCGTTTTAACGGAAAAGAGATGTCAATTTTACTATTAATAATCCGTATTAATAAACTAGCTAGACCGTTGACCGTCAGCACCATAATTTGGGATATTTCCTGCCAGTTCACGCTATCTAGGGATGCAATAAATTTGAAATAGTTAGCTTGCGTGAACGCCCTAACTAGCGGCGCAGGTGTTGAGTCGCGCGGCTCGCATTCAAGCTCGACGCGCACGGCGTAGTGGTCGCTCAGGCCAGTTTTCACTGGGGTCGCGCATACAGTACCCGCGCGCGCGCGTTCGCAGTCTACGTAGACGTGGTCCAAGCAAGTACTCGTCGAAGCTGCAACACGGGTGGGGAAGTCGACTATGTTACAACAGTTCCCGGTATTTACGATGTCAGAAAGTTTTTTCTGGTCACTATTTATGGGGCTTAAAAGGTCGATGTTAAAATTTCCTACCACCACGCATTCCATATCTATATTATTTGGTTCGTTAAATAACAATTCAAAGGCAGGAAAAAATTGTGAAGCCTTAGTCACATTAGATCACACATATAACAATAATAATTATAATCGGTCAATTCAATAGCTGAGATTTCACATACTTGCTCAATACAATAATCACTGAAATGTAATTCCTTAAATTTATACCCATTTCTAACATAAACACACGCACCACCGTGCTCTAACGTTTTCCTACTATAGTGCGATGCTAACGTAAAATCATTGATACCTATACACTCTAATTTGTCGTCATTTAACCAATGCTCTGTTAAGCACAGTACTTCGCATTTAAGCTCGCTCCTAAGCAAGACTTCGAGTTGTCTCGTTTTATTTTTTAGTGATTGTATATTTTATACAATCACTAAAAAATATTGATTGTATATCGCAACTTGAAAAACACTTATTTTGTGTTTTCCAAGTTGCGATAATGTGTGTGTGTGTGTGTGTGTGTGTGTGTGTGTGTGTGTGTGTGTATGAAGTTAGATTTTAATTTTAAAAAAAAAGTGTTTTATTCCTTAGCAGGTAATTTAATGTTGTTGCATTAAATAGCAACAGGTTGCCTTAGGATTAAAAAGCAAAAGCAGACTAGCACACTCACTGGTCCTATGATCAGAGGAGTTAACTAGTTTGTGACGACTTTAAAAAAAAACCTAACCTTACCTTACCTTTTTTTTTTTTTTTTTTAACGTGGGGAAATCCTTTTTGGATATCTATGGGTCCGGGGGGACCCAAAGATTATGTCGGACTCCATATACCGACTAAAACCACCACGAGTGATCTTCTCACGCCTTGTGCCGGGGCCACGGGAACGCGCATGCACTCTTCCGCAGCCCTAGCGGCGACGGCCCACAACTAAATGCGGGCCCCTCCTCAGATCGATGGGACTGGGTCCGCATCGCCTCTTCAGTGGCGCACGAGAACACACGCGCGCGCCACCCCGGGGCATTATGTTGTCGACGGCAGAGTCCCCCGACTCTGTCGCCAACGCCCCTGTTATGGGGGTTGGAGGTGGGCGTTGAAGAGCCGCCTCGTACGCCCGGCTCTCCGTCTGCGGATCGGGAGAGTTGAGAGAATCTCTCTCTCACGCTCCGCAGTCTCCTTCCGCGACATGACAATATCGCAGAAGGACATCACCGCCTCCCACGACCTCTCGCTTTCCAGCATCGATTTAATCAATGCTGCAAGCGACAGGTCGTCCCCCACGACTGCGACGAGGGCACGGCGCTCTTCAGCCCAGGCTGGGCACCTCGAGCGTATGCCGCGCAGCATCCTCGTCACAGCCACAATGATGGCACTCGGTCGTCGGTTCCCTTCCGGCTATGCGGCACAGGTACTTCCCGAAGCAACCATGTCCGGTCAGCACCTGCACCAGTCGAAAGGAAAGCGACCCGTGCGCCCTGTCCAGCCAGTTCTCAACCAACCTAACCTCGACGTAGCTTTCCAAACGCTGCCCAGCCTAGCTGGATCCTACTCTTGGCCTCCTTCTCAAAATTGTTTTTACCCAACTGCAGAATTTGTCTAAGTGTACTCGGAAATAATTTCGAGAGGGTGGCCATGTACGACAACCGGTCCCGGATCAATGAGGCCATTGATCATGATTTTGGTTTTATCCAAATTCATGCCGAGACCGATGCATCGTGAGGCTAAAGCTAGGCCGTCCAGCATCCGGTTGAGCTCCTCCAGCGACTCCGCCATTACGGCTATGTCATCAGCGAATCGAAGGTGTGAGATGTAATCGCCGTTTATGTTATGCCCTTACCTTTCCAGTCCAGTGTCTTAAACATATCTTCCAACGCGCTCGTGAACAGTTTCGGCCAGAAACAAAAAATAAAACAATAAAACAAACAGAAAATAAAACAGTTGAATAGGTACAAACATGTTTATTGATAAGGCTACTGATACTATTTGGACGTGAAGGACTTACGACGCCACTGTTCTACTCGTACGAGCCTGTAACTAACTAAACTTTGGTTGACTAGTACTAACTACGACTGCTGCTGTGACAACAATAAGCCCTCACCGTTCCGCCTCGCTAGCCTAGTTCTCGTAAAGATTATCCTAACTTTTTGACATCAGCTGTCATTTTGACATAAAATGTCAGGTTTGGCATTCGATGTCATTTTTCAAAAATGTACAAAGTTTTTGTAAATAATGAACTTGATCGAGTAGGCATGTAAAGTATCCTCTTTTTCTTTGTATATAATACAAACTCAATCTCCATAAAATTGATTCTATATAGTTTTTTATGTGCAATTGATATCTGACATTGGAGATTGTGTCAAACCATGACGCAGAAGGGCTAAAAATAAAAATAAGATAATCCGAAATTATACTAGATAATTCTAAAGTAAAAGTACCTACTAAAATAGTTGGACAAATTGCGTATGGATTCTTGACAAACCGATAACTGAGCGAAGTGCGTTCAGATTGTAATTTGATGAATAGCGTTCTGGACGAGTTGCTAACAAATCTCTTGGAGGAGCTTCTAACGAATAATTCCCAGGTCCCGCACAATCCTTGAAGCAAGGCGAGGTTCAATCTCGGAGATGGTCTGAGTTCAATCAACGCGTCCGGTCGCATCGCGTCGCATCGCATCGTCTGCAATAGTCGGCGGTCGGTGTCGCTGCGACGTTAGTTTAAAAATACTGTAACAAATAATTAAAGGTATAGATAGCCTTATATTCTTCCTTTTCCGCACCAGCTACACACCGAGGTAGGTACTCTACTGCAAGCATGGCTCATGATTTAAGAGCAGAAAATATAAATTGGCAAATCACTTCACTACATAGTATAAAACAGTCGCTTCCCGCTGTCTGTATGTCCCTATGTATGCTTAGATCGTTAAACTACACGACGGATTTTGATGCGGTTTTTTAATAGATAGAGAGAGGAAGTTTTATAATTATTTCACATCGGCATTGCACTTTGTATCCCATAAATCAGTTCCCGTGAAATAGAAATGAATTTTATAAGTTTTCATAGGAACAACGCGTGTAAAGCCGCGGGGCGTTGCTAGTACATTTTAAAACAGAGTGACACTGAGGTTAAAAACGTCCATTCCCGGCCCGAGTCAGCAACGAAGTGAGTATAATATAGACGACCTCTGTGGCGCGGTGGGCGAAGGTCTGCCTGCGACGCAGGAGGTTGTGGGTTCGATTCCCGCCTCGGGACAAATTTGTGTACGATCTGCAGAAATTTGTTCAGGGCGTTCTGGATGTTTATCTATGTATAATAAAAAAAAATATCTATCTATGTAGTGTATTGTATTATGTATACAGTTATCTAGTACCCATAACACAAGCTCTGCTTAGCTTGGGGCTAGATAATGCTGTGTGAATTGTCCAGCATTATTTATTTATTTATTTATAGGCCCATGGTATCGAGTGTAGGTACATTATAGATTCAGGGGTTACTTTGCGAAAATTCATTGTAAATATAAGAATGAAAATATTGAGTAATAATACCGCGACAAAACCTTCTGCGATAAAATCTAACAAATTATACATTTTATACAAAATAAAAGAAGCCGAACTGAGAAGAGAAGCCCACCAGAGATGTTGCCACGTCGAGTTCCGCGCGCCAATTGGTGTTTGGCGCGCGCAGCTCGGAGTGGCAAAAACTCTGGTGGGACTCTGCCGTTGTTGTTTGGCGCTCTCAGTGTCAAGATCGAGTGGTGTGGTGTCCTGATGAGAGACGAAACTAGTTGACGACTTACTTTGATAAAATTAAATGTTCTTTCATTTTGTATGAATGTATAATTTGTTAGATTTTATCGCAGAAGGTTTTTTGGCAGAATGATTACTCAATATTTTGACTGTGTAGGTAGTTATTGGTACTCACAGTTCTCGGTGGCGTTCCCGGTGAGCGCGAACACCTGCGCCAGCTGCGCCAGCGCGTCCAGCTTGTGCTGGAGGTGCAGCTGCGCCAGCGAGGCCAGCAGCGACGTGCCGTTGTTCACGCTGCAACACAACACAACCATACACCACCCACTCACTTACAGCACCATACAAAAACAATACAAAACGATTTATTTGCCATTTTGTTGTTACCTTAACGAAATGGCAAAATAAATCGTTTTGTATTGCATGAGACAAGCCTGTGTCGCGGGAAGCTTGATTACAAAATGTAACTTTAGCGGCAGAGATTATTTTGAACTTTTACAGGGCAAACAAACAAAGAATTATATTATGGTTTAAGAAACTTAACAAATTGGAACAAGGTCTGAAACATTTAAATCACTCACTGATTAAATTTTTGTAGAACGGATTTACTAACTCGAAAGCGAGGAGCAAAAGGGACGGAGGAGTAGGTAGATGTAGATACACATCATTTCCGATTTGAGCTTTTTCCATTTCGGTACAGTCTCATGCGCCGATCACAGGATAACTGAAGGCACTGCGAGAGTTTTTGGTGGCAGATATATCGATCTACCCTTATTCTTTGTCTTTTGAAAAATACTTTTGCTAGTTTAATTCAGCAAAACGCAAAAAATATTAAAAACCCTTAAATAAATTGAATATCGCCCAAATCTGTGTCAAATTCCGTGTTGATGACTCGGTAGCGGACAGTCCTCCAGTGATAGCCCTTCTGGGTTCTGATAACTCCTCTTCGTATTGGGGCAGCAGCAGTTATGACCAAACTACACGACCTGATCCCACCAACCCCCTTCCACTCCAGGACAAGCAGACGCACAGCGCAATACCATCTATACTTGGTGGATGTACCCGCAAGCGGTTTTCCTTCACCTTTATTATTCGCACCGCAAAAGAATGGAACCTACTCCCTTCCTCTGTTTTTTCGGCCAATTACGACCTGGGTCTCTTCAAGACAAGGGTAAATAAAATAAATAAATAAATAATGCTGGACAATTCACACAGCATTATCTAGCCCCAAGCTAAGCAGAGGGTGAATAGGTATCTTCTAGTCTAGACCATTGTGATACACCGTCGGCTGCAACTTCGCTTTCCATCCAGTGAGATTACGGTCAAACGAAGGTCTATTGCACATTAAAAAAAACTCATCATGTAGCAGGATGCAAATGCATGTTGTGCCGACCCCACCTAGCGTGCCATGAGGTGCTGTGGAAGATTGAAGCAGCGACTCTCACCCGGTGAGCAGCGAGTTGGAGAGCAGTGAGCTCAGCAGCGCCGTGCCGAGGAAGGGCGCCGCCTCCGCGCCGCCCGCCCCGTCCGCCCCGCCGCCACTCTGCAGATACAAAATAATACGATGACAGATCACTCAAAAGACATACAACGGGATACTTACCATAATTTCAGTTTTGAGCTTTCCAACATTTCGGCACAGTTTCATGGAATACCGGGAACTACGCGGGTGCAACCGCGAGGCGCTGCCTGTGAATACATAAAGTTGAATGAGTATACTGCTCTTACCATCACCACCAACAGTGAGAAGACGACAGCCACCGCGGCCGACACACTGGCGCCTCGCACGGACATCTCGAACTACTGCCCACTGCTGGACTACTCGACTGTGGAACACTGGACACGTCTCTACTGAAACTTCAACAACTAAGGAGCGGTTAGTCTATCTAGTTGAGCAGCTGAGAGCAAACGACAAACTAGCGAGTTACTCAACAAAATCTGTTATTTATACGTATCTAATTAGAATTGTAATAATGTAAACAATGTGTGCGTTGGACACGAGCAAGTCGAGCCTTGACTGTTGTCATTCAGTGTACTTTAGTTCAAGTACCCGGAGCCAATCGTTTACTTGAAATGTTATTGTGTATTAGGAGATTAATTATTCTATGCACCTACAAGATAAGAATAGAGAGTGACCTCTATTCTTATGCCTACGAGATACAGCAGAACAATGGCTGACAAGCGCAACAGGCTAGGGTCCTGGGTTAAATAAATATTATATATTATTAATGCGTCAGTTAGACTACTGGAAGACATTGGACACATTTTGGACAAATATAATTATAAAATAACACTGTCACTGGAAATAAATTGATATTTTTGATTTCGGTCGTTTCGGTATGTAGACTAACCTTTATCCACAGAACTACTAACGCGTGATAGCTTAGGGTTTATTCCAAGCTTGCAGATTAAATTTGGGTGTAAAGAGCGAGACAATTAGTCCACGCACAGGCGTGAATAATTGTCTTGTTCTTAACATCGTGCTGTTCTGGACCAGCCACAGTACAGCACAATGGACGCAGAGCCTCAGATTAGGTTATGTTACGTACTGGGAAGTGAAGCAGGGCTTGAGTGGCAGTGGGCCGGGCAAATCTCGCGAAGAACCAATAACCATTGGGGTAATGATGCTCTTGAGAGGAGACTACGACTCGACATACATACGCTAGAATGCCCTTCGGCCAGGTGGGATGTGAAAGCAAAGCAAAAAGTAATGACTTGCGAAACACTGCAGGCTGGATACGGCAGTGTGAAGACAATTCCTTTTGGCGCTTACTAGGGAAGCTTTTGTCGAGCTGTGGACTAACGAAGACTGATGTTAATGATGACGCAGAGGGACGGGGTGATGTGTGGATGATGATGCCTGGTGTGTGCTCTATTGTGACAAGACAACGGTAAGGCCGGCGCGCGTCACGCCCCGCCTCCAGAGTGGCTACACGACTAGCCACAATACTGCACGGTACAGTATTGTCACAGGCCGACCGGTGACCTTGGCTACTGTTACGAGCTACACTGTGCATGTAATGCGTTACGCATTCTTACATAATTATTATGGAAATCTAGTGTCTGCCTGAGGCCACCACGGTTGTTACTGAACAGCGGGGAGACAGCGGGTTGAATTGTCTAAGTTATTTAAGGGTCAATTGAATCGCGGGCTAGTCCTAAAAATTTGAATTAAATTGAAAGACTTCTTCCGCTAGTGGACAAAAAATTGAAGTGAATTAAAGTCAATTGCATCTTATTTCTTGTTTGATAGTAATAACTATTTATCAAGCTGTTTATATAGTAAAAATTTGACTTGTCTAAGTACTTATTTTGTAAGTCTAAAGAAATAAACGATTTGACTTTGACTTTGACTTAAAGTTCATTTATTCAGACTGTGACATCTATTTAGTTAGTAATTCCTAATTAAAATAAGAATGGTTAGTAAAGTTACAAATTTACAGAGGACAAAACAACCAATCATAGATAACAATCATAATAAAAATTTCACGACAAAATAATTGCGAATTGGCCCGTCAGTTACATTTTCAGTAGATATTGGAGACGTATTTTTAATTCTATCGACTAAACAAAAAACAATTGAAGATAACTACCATTTAAAGTTACGCGTAACCTACCCTATACTCGTAACTGAAATGAGTTGAGTTTTTATACCTACCTATTAATCATACTCGTAGAAGCGCATAATTTACCAAAAAGGTGCCATGACGTGAGTTATTCACGTGGAATTTGAATGAATAGAAGAAGATGCTTCGAAGTTGTTTGTCGTTAGAGCAAGAGGCTTCCAGTAGTAGTAAAACGTTTGCAACGCGATTTGTCATGGAAAGCAAAACATCTTCAAATAAAAAATGATTATTAGGGAAATTCACTTAGCTAGTAAATTTTATTTTTAATGTTCTGTCAAACGACCGATCTATTTAACCATAAATAATGTTTTATCATATTTGAATGAATAATACGATGACCGATGTGGTGCGGCGCCTGCGACGCAGGAGGTTGCGGGTTTTATTACTGCTTTAGGACAAATGTTTGTACGATCTACAAATATTTGTCCCCGGTGTTCTGGGTATTTTCTATGCATGATGATAACACAATATGTAGTGTATCGTTTGTTCTGACTAGTCCGATTATGGATCAGTTATCTAGTTAACTAGCAACCCTAGCTTGGCTTGGGGCTAGATAATGCTCTATGGATTGTCTAACATTGTTACATAGTCAGGAGAGTAACACCCGTGATTATAACGAACAATGTTAGCGTAAGTAATATCTTACATGATTGTATTACTAACGTTACATTACCACTTGTAATTTGTGAGTCCGGCAGGACTAGGGAATGACGGTAATGGACCTATTGCCAATACCGGTAATTTTTCGGTATCAATATTTTTAAAACCGGGATCCCGGTATTTCGGTAATTTTTCGGTATTTTACTATAAATATTAAAAAAGTCGAAAAAAATATTTTCTTCTGCGTGTTAAGGTTGAAAGCAGCATTTCCTCTTGCATTTTTACGAATGCGGTGTTAATTCGTTCCACTAAAGTTTCTTTTGTGGGCACCTCTGTTGCATAAACTAATTCTTTTGCACGTCCCCATATGTAGAAATCCAGGGGTGTCAGATCTGGGGACCGTGGTGGCCATGGTATAGGGCCAGCTCTACCGATCCACGAGTTAGGAAATACATTATCTAAATGTTCTCGTACCGTTCGTTGGTAATGTGCCGGACAGCCATCATTTTGGAAAATAATTGGCACATCTTCTTCTAAAACACACACTGTTTTTAAACTTGTCACTGCGAAATGCTACGATACACTGATTACGGTTTGAACCTTGTGCTCGTGCGTAGTAACAATTAGAGTATACAGTATACAGAGTTTAGACCTAGTTTCTTAGTCTTAGTTTCAACCCCTCGCTCTAACTAAGTTCGGGACTTGTAATGTAGACGCGAGGGCTCTCTACCTCGGCAAAAGCTTACTTTACACAGTGCATAGTTTATGTTAAATTTTAAACAAAGTAAAACGTTATAAAAGATAATTAAAGAGAGAGAATAAAAAGTAAACGAAAAAAAGAGAACAAAATTATAAACAGTGAAGGTTTACAAGCTATTTTTAACAACTATAATGTGTAATTATATTATTAAGTTCAGTCAGTGTTTATGTACGTCTAGCCTGTTGGTGTTTGTTTGTGTGTGTGTGTGTGTGTGTGTGTGTGTGCAGGTGTTTGTGAGTGTGCTTAGATGTGTGTGTGTATGTGCGTAGGTACACCTTGTGTGTACCTCTATTTAAATGCTCTCGTGTTTATGTCACTTTTTGCGGTGCTTATTTTTATTTTATTGTTTTTATCATATTCTCTGTTTGATTATAATCTAGAGTTAGTAAGTAGGTCTTAGTCGTAGTTTTACATTCAGCATAACTTAATTCTCTTATCGATATGTGTTTGCTGATCGTGTTATAAAGTAATGGGGCTAAGAAAGAGAAGTGTCTTTGTGCGAAAGACGTTTTACAATTTACAGTTTTGTATATTAGATCTTTTCGCCTCTTATTGGAAGGGGTCACAAAAGATATTGGGTTTTTGAGATGCTGTCTTAAAATTATTTGCTGTATGCATAGCTGTCTTACAGTTAGAAGTTTGCAGTCCGAATATAGTTCGACCGTAGGGTACCTATAAGGTTTTGAGAAAGCTACCTTGAGTACGGCCCTTTGCGCTCTCTCAAGTTGTAGCAGATGGGTTTTAGCTGCCCCGCCCCACGTTGTAGCACAATAGTTTAGTAGAGATTGGCAGAGCGCGTAATAAATTGTCAGTATATGGGACTCATTTGCCGCATGTTTGATGTTTTTGAAAACCGCTATTAATTTTCTAATTCTTGATGTGAGTAACTTAATGTGAGGCTCGTAGGTCATCATTGCGTCAATTGTAACACCAAGATACTTTATACTATCACAACTTTCAAGGGAGGCACAGTCAGTGCAGTTTAGTGTAGTCGTCCGTAAGCAATTCGCACTATGAGCTCTGATTTTGTGAGAAGGATTGTTGAAGTCTGGTTTCGTAGAGTTTTTGAGACAGAACGCAACATATTTCGTTTTAACTGCATTAAGGGTAAGTATATTTTGGTAGAGCAGTTTACTTATAAGGTTAAAACCGTCCTGAGCCTTTTTGTATACTGTCTCCCAGCTTGCACCTTGGAATAATAGCACCGTGTCGTCTGCAAATGCGATTAGTTTTCCAGAGTCTAATTTAGTTTGGCAGATGCCATTAATATAGGTTAAGAATAACGTTGGCCCTAAAATGCTTCCCTGTGGAATGCCGTAAGTAACCAGCTTATCACTGGACACAAATTTTCCGATTTTAACACGTTGATTTCTATTAGACAGATAGCTCTCCATTAGATCAAGTTGTTTGCCGCGGATGCCCAGGTTATGTAGTTTAGACAGAAGCAATGGTATAGATACAGTGTCGAAAGCTTTTGCGAGATCTATAAAAATGGCTAGACATCTTTGTCTTGCGTCCAGAGCTCCCGTGATGTAGTCATTAAGTTCTAGTACGGCGTCAGCGGTTGATCTACTCTTTCTAAATCCAAATTGGTTTTTTGAAAGTAAATTGTATTTTTCCAGGAAATTGACTAGGCGTATATTAATAGCTCTTTCTAGGATCTTAGACAGCGCGGGTAAGATGGAAATGGGCCTGTAATTGGTAGCGACCGATTTATCACCGTTTTTATGTATCGGCAAGATGATGGATGTTTTGAACACTTTTGGGAAAACTCCAGAAGAAAAGCTCAGATTACAGATGTACGTAAGAGGTTTTATAAGGTTCAATTGATTTTGCTTTATTATTCGCGAAGATATCTCATCCCAGCCTATAGAGCAGTCGGTTTTAAGTGAGTTTATTAGGGATCGAATTTCAGTCTCAGTCGTTTCCACGAGGCCAAAAGAGTTAACTGTGTTTAGATCATTTCCTACTTGTGTTTTCTGGCTTATAGGAACGTCTGTAATTTTTTCTGCAAGGGATTTTCCCACGTTTGCAAAGAAATCGTTTACTGCATCAACAGCTTTTTGCGGGTCGCTTTTTTGTAGCAAATCATGTGCCAATGTTTTTTTTTGTTTAAAGTTAGTTATACTAGTTATTGCCTGCCAGGTTTTTTTCATACTTTGTCCCGCTTTGTCTAGTTGTGTCTTATCATAGGTGTTTTTAAGTTTACGCAATAGAGAGTTGCAGAAGTTTCTGTACCTTTTGTAGCTGATTTTTAATGTTTCATTCTGCGGCGCTTTACGTGATTTTGTATGGAGCCTGTCTCTATGTTTCATACAGCGTATTAAACCTGGTGTGATCCATGGTTTGAGAGGAGTTTGTCGACGAGGTCGCTGTAATTGTTGTGAATTTTTCTTGATGATATCCATGATATGATTGACAAATGATTCCGTGGCCGAATCACAGCTAGTATCATTTAAAACAAATTTAAAATCCGTTTCAGCTAGCTTTTTTGATATTGCTTCATAGTCAATTTTTGTGTACGATCTACATAAATAACTGTCCTTAGTGATAGAACTGATTTCCTGATTCTTAAGAACTAGCAATACTGAATCATGGTCTGTTACAGAATTTTGTAGGACAATAGTGATCGCACTTCGATTAGACTTAATAAAACAATGATCGAGACAGTTTGCTAGACGTGTCGGAAAGGTATGCGACGGCAAAAGTCCGTGAAAAGCCAATAGTTCTAAATATTCGGAAGTCTGCCTGTCTAAAGTGTGAGCAATAATATTAAGGTTGATATCTCCAGTGAGGACAATATTTTTGTATTTTGCTAATTGTACGAGCAAGGTATTTAAAGAATTTATAAAATTTTGAGTATTATTATATGATGGGGAACGGTAGATTGATATCAAAGCTATTGAGTTATTTACTATGGTGACTAAGCAGTTGGAATCAATTAGAGAAGGTTCGAAACTATTATAACTAATATTCATTTTGATTAGGACCACTACACCATCATTCTGCAGAATATTTTTTTTAGTGCTAGCAATGTCATAACCCTCTAGTACTGGTAGAGCGCGATTTTTCTGCAGCCAGCATTCCGTAAGGATAATTATATCAGGCCTAATTTTAGTGCGCTCAATCATAACAGTAAAGTCATTAAAATTTTTGGCTAAACTTCGAATATTTTGCGTTATTATTAACAATTGGTTCTTTGATTTTGGAATTAGGTTTTTACAGTTTTCAGGGCAAGTATGATATGTTTCAGACACCTTAACATTATCTATGTTGGCACATAAGTTATCTATGTTATTACTCATAGTAGGTATAGTTCAGAATAGAGTGTTTAAATACACTCAGAAGTTTGTTCATAATTTTATTTACATAGATTAATGTTAACAGTTTTAGTCTTACTCCATCCACCCTGTAATTCCTGTCCGTGATTCCAAAATGTTCTGTAGAGCTAAGCACAAAAGTGTAGTTATGGTAATGATATGTCTGTTGTGAGTGCATTAAATTGTAATGATTAGTTTGTAAATATTGTGTACGTAGTGTGTGACTGAACTGTGATATAATTTGTACTATGCTATATAAACTTATTGAATTAATTATACTAAAAATAGTGCAAGTTACTTTAATATAATATCTATGGTTTATAATCCTAGGATTATTGTATATTCTTATTTGTAGTCATGCGCTACGAGACAAAGCTTTCAGTTGCTCTTCATCTCTGACAACTATACTCTTGAAACCCTCCTCTTCGCGCAATAAAACTTGGCCATTCGAGGTCCAGCAGAAAGCGTATTTATTATCCCTTGCAAATTCCCGTGTTTTGTAGAACAAGGTTTTAGATTTATACGTCAAGTGCTCACCAACATACACTGGTCTCGGAGGATTCTCAAGACCTGGGATTTCCAGGTGGGAGGTGCTCAGCTTTGCTGTGCGGTTGGTCTTGTTAAAGTTTCTGTGCTCTTGTAAGATGGTTTGTTTGATCTTCATAGTGGCCACTTCTATTATAATGGGCCTAGGGACGTCTGGCCTTCCAGGGAGTCTTCTTATGTTACGTATATCAGAGTGTTGGGTTTGTACTCGCAGTGTCTTTAGTAAGTTATCGACTATGCAATGCAGGTCGCGTACAGACTCTTTTTCCGTGGATGGTATATTTCTTATTTCAAGCTTAAGAGCGCATGATTGGCGATGTAAATCCTCAATTTGGTTTTCCAATTGATTTATTTTGCTGCAGATGGCCGCATTATCGTTTGATAATTTTGAGGTTTTTATCGAAACTTGTTCGTAATGATCGGTAAGAATCTCAATATTTTGTTCCGTTTTCTCATTGTACTTTTTTATCGCTGTGATTTCCTGCTTTATAGTATTTACCTCCGACATTAGGGCCGTAAATTTGTTATCCTGGCTTTTTTGGAAGTTTACAAACAGTTTAGTCATGTGCTCAGAGATATCGGATTTAAATGAATTGAGCGAACTCTCTAGCTTGAAAGAGTTGACAAGCTCCGGGCTTTGCAGTGCCATTCGCTTTACTACCCTACGGCCAGTTAATGTCTTGCCTTCATATTCCTCAGTATCTGACTGGCATGGTCTCGGAGGAGTACGCTCCATCCTGATATGTAGGGTGCTAGTGGCTTAATATAGAGCAAAACTTTTTTTGGGCTACTATGAGCAAAAATTCAGGCGCCGTTAGCTGTATTTTATAAGGATCTACTCTGATTTATACTTCAGGTATGCGATTTAACGTGACTCGATATTAAGCTGCCGCAAACTTTATGACATGCAGGATATGCGCGGAGAAAGCATAAAAGGCACCAGCAACAATCGCTTTTGGAATCCGTTGTCTAATTTTGGGCCGAACGCTCACTGCCCTCTTGGCTTAGTTGTTGGAAGCCCCGACCGCGGCCTGAACGACCGATGGTTCGTATCCCCGGACGACGTTGATCCGAGTCAAGAGCAAGTCGTTCAGGCGGGGCAAGCAAGCAAAGCCAGACAAATGTTCACTCACTCAAGTCTCGACTGGGGACTCCAAGGGGCAGCAGGGCGCTGGCTCCAGTCTGAAGATGCACAGCTCGAGGGTTCCGGGCGCAGTCCAAGAATTTAATATTAATTGTGCAGAAATTTTCGTCAACAGGTCTGTTCGCTACGAGAGCCGCGAGGCGAGAGGATAGATAACTGGCCTACCGAGCGAGAGCGCACTATGCAATTCAAAATGTGCGTGCCAAAGAAAGAGGCACCGCACGGGTCCGACGGTTTGTTTCCAAGAAATTACAGGAACAATACTTGTTTTGCACTCGCACCTGCATTCGTCGTTAATTTCGTCAATCAGTTTTGAGCTTTATGCATACAAAAATAATGTCCCGAACGCTATGCTCGCTATTAGCTAGGCGGCTTGCTCAAAGCCACCCGCGTCCGTCTATCTGCTTGCTAGTATACTTTGATTGTATAAAAATATCTATTTATAGATATTTTAAAACTTTTATAAAAGTAAAGATTTAAATCAAAAAACAGTCTAACACTATCCTTCGGGCATTTGGTCTTTTTTTTAATTTGAAGTCGGTTTGAGACCACGTGAAAACATGGTGAAGCGAAAACATAGACTGTCCATCAATTTTACAATCATTATAAATTTAAAATAAGTTGTTTGTAATCTAGAGCCGCCTTATGAGTTTTTTTCATTTATTTTAACGTTAAATTCAAAATACCGAATTACCGGTATTTGCAATTTCAATACCGGTATTCCGAAGTGCCTGAAATAACTCGGTATTACCGGTTTTTCGGTAATACCGAATACCGGTGTCCATTCCCTAGGCAGGACGTCATCGGACCGACGAAAATTTAACTATGGAAGAAAATGTATTGCCTAATCCGACTTAAGTATAACATTATATATTACATTTGATTCCACTGCAGCTTACAATGTTTTTAACCGACTTCAAAAAAAGAGGAGGTTCTCAATTCAACTGTTTTTTTATGTTTGTTACCTGAGGACTTTTGACTGGGTGCTCCGATTTTCATGATTCTTGAAAGCTTTTGCTTTCCGTAAGGTCCCATTTTAATTTGGTCCAGTTGTGGCAATGGGATTCATGAAAAAACTATGTAATTGAAGTCGGTTTATAGTTTTTAAAACAAAATCAATTATTTAATGAAATAAAAGAATTTGTTATTTTTAATTTTATTGTCCAACTTGTATTTATTTAGTACGCCCTCGAATGGACTGTATTTACGCCAGAGACAAATACCGGGAAAATCATTAGTTCCATGGGAAATAATGAAAAGAAAGTGGCTAAATGGATTGCTTGCTAATGAGGGCAAGACTACTAAAAATATGTACTTACCTATCCAAAGGGACAACGGTGTACATACTTACTTACGTACTTCCGATCGGATCGTGCTGTGTGAGTAACTTGATGTAGGTACTTATCTACTAATAATTAGTTACTCTGACAAGGTTCCAGACCATTCTGAACACGTGTGGATTATACCGTGTGTGTGTGTGTGTGTGTGTGTGTGTGTGTGCGTGTGTGTTTTTGCACTAGGAACAGGAAAGTCGGCAGATTCACAAATCGAATTCGGCATCTTGTGAATGTTCCCGCGGGAGGAGGGAGGGCGCGGCGCGGGGGGGGAGGGGAGGCAGGCGGCGGCAGGCAGTCAGTACCCGGCGGTCCGTCGTCGCGCGCGGACGTGTCGCGAGTGAGCGAGTGAGTGCGTGTCGTGTCGCCAGCGCAGCGCCGGCACTCGGTGAGTGACATCCACTTATAAATTATTTATGTGATTTTTCTAGAGAAAAGTATTCTGAGAGTAATGTTTGTTTGATAAGTTACTGTGCGTTGTTTATTAGTATCAGGCAGTGTTAAGAGTTTTATCAAGGAGATAAAACTCCCCGAGTAGGATTGTGTAGATAGGATTATTTCGATATTAAGGGAGA
Organism: Eupithecia tripunctaria; assembly: GCA_955876795.1. Taxonomy (NCBI): domain Eukaryota; kingdom Metazoa; phylum Arthropoda; class Insecta; order Lepidoptera; family Geometridae; genus Eupithecia; species Eupithecia tripunctaria. The sequence continues at coordinate 46,209 of OY041625.1, forward strand.
CACAAATGGATCTGTGAACCAACGGGTGCTAGTGGCTAGTTCTCTTAAATACTAAGTACAGGTAACTATTATTTTATTCAAACTTGAAGTACAGAATTATTGACTAAGCTATTTACGTACATACGCGTAGATCTAATCTATAAAGGGTTGCTGGTAATTCACTGACATTGCGTGAACTGCAGTTCTGCCCGAACAAGTTTGTGAAAAAAAACTTTTTTATTTTAACTTTTTCCTGATGATGGCGCATGAAACTGCCGAAATATTGAAAGAATCAAAATCAAATAATGATCGTGTGATGCCAGGTCTTTATTCTAATAAAAATAACAATAATGTGAAACAATTCACACACCATTATCTAGCCCCAAGATAACCCTCCTGTATAAATGTACAAGCTAGCAAAATAGATAAATATAGATTTTTTTTGGTAGCTTACGAAAAGTTTGGTTGTTGTTGGTACGTACGAGTAGGTATTGTACGTGGAAGATGTTGGTTGCAAATCTATCCATCCGTTTTAATATTTAATCAAGCGATTAAATACAATCACAAGCATGTCAACATTAGTTGAATATTTTAGATGTTAGACTAGCTCGGTTATTTAATGAGGTAAGATTCTGTGAGAAATTATAAGAATTTATACAGGGTGTCCGGTCACCGGTATCGGACACTTTAGGGGTGAAATAAGACGCCCTTAATATTTTACTGAAACGTGTAAGGAGATGAGCTGAGCGTCTGGCTGGACGCATCTAGGAGTCAGCCTAGATGCACTTACATCCTGGAAGCTGTACCTTTTCCGATTCAAAATTAAGGACATTTTGTGTCTAAAAATACATTCGCTTCATTTCTTATCAGACATTAGCATCAATGAAAACTTAAGAAATTCTCCAATATAACAGAAAACAACAAAGTAATAGCAAGGTTAACATTAACTAGCATCACCTCGCGGTTTCACCCGCATAGTTTCCGTGGGAATTACGGGATAGCCTATGTTGCTCCCTGAAAAGTAAGCTTTTTTATTGATGAAACAATCTTTTTAATCGGAGTTAGTCTTGGAGCCTATTCAATACAAACAAACATACCTACGAACAATCAAGTCTTTTCTCAAAAAATGAAAAATGATTCAATTTGAATTTTAAAACGAAAGAGGCGTCAATTAAATGCTAAATGAAAGCTTTCAAATCCAAAACTGTATCGAGCTTCTGATGGTACCAATTTGTATTTTCCAACAATATTCCACAATATTCCTAAAGTTTTATAACCTCTTTGTTTACAAAAAATATTCTGGTTTTTGATTCGGAGTAAAGACATAGCTGGCAGGTATCTAGTAGGCGGGTAAGAGGAAGTACCCATAAAAGTGCTGAAGTGTAGAAGAAGCGTAGAAAGAAAAGTGTAGAAGTGCTGAAGTCACGTGGATTGTATGCTTCGTTCAAAGTAGGAGTCCCCTCCAAATCATCGGAGCTTGTCCTTTCCCCTGAGTGTTGGGCAGAGGACATTTGTATCAAGCCCTGGAAGCAGCTTTTTCGAGGCAAAAATGGGAAACAGCAAGCAGACTAAGAACATTGGTATCTACTACCAAAACGTCAGAGGTCTAAGGAGCAAAACTGAAGTTTTTTATAAAAATGTTTTGTCAAGCTGTTCCAGCGATGTATTAGCCCTTACCGAGACCTTTTTGACGAGCTCAGTCTTGGAAGCGGAGTTGTTTCCCCCGGGGTATGTGGTGCTACGTAAAGATCGCGCTGCAGACATTGGCTGGGGAGGAGTCCTTCTGGCCGTGAGAGACCATTATTCCGTCCGGCAAATCATGGATGTCGACGAACTTACAGACGATAAAGAGATACTGTTCGCCAAGATAACTTGGAAAAATAAGACCTTTGTCATCAGCGTTGTTTATATACCTCCTAGCTACACTGACATGAAATACCTTGATGTTTTAAGCTGTTTAGAAAACTTTGTCTGCGAATATTCATCAAAATTTGACGTAGTAATAGTAGGAGATTTTAATTTAAACTCATGTAGTGCCAATGTTAAAATGCAGTTTGACTTTTTTGTACAGTTCTGTAATCTTGAGCAGCATTGCAATGTATTCAATTCATTCGGCGGCATGCTGGATCTTGTGCTTACTAATCTCGTAATCGGTAATGTGTTGGTTTCCGATAGTGACGTTGAACCTTTGGTTCCTGCTGACGCATACCACCCACCGTTCGAAGTTACTTTGTCGCAGCCCCGGACTGCTATTGCACAGTCATGCCCTCGCGTAGATAATAATAAAAAACATACCTACGCGCCTAATTGGGACTTTCGCAAAGCTGACTTCTGTGAGCTTTACTTCAACATCTCAACTATTAATTGGGAGGATGTCTTAGACAACCAAGATATTGACTCTGCAGTGGATTTGTTTTACTTGAAACTGAACGAAACAGTATCAAAGAATGTGCCTACAAAAAAGACAGGTCCCTCTAAATTGCGCCGACAGTACCCGCCATGGTTCACGGCAGAGATAATCAACAAACTTAAAATAAAGCACTTTCATCTATGTAAATACAAAGAAAAAGGATTACAATTTAACCGAGAAGTATTTAGATACTACCGGACTCTTACTAAATATCTCATAGATGACGCGTACCAACTTTATATGAGGTCGATAGGATCCAATATCCGCCGTGATCCCAAGCAATTTTGGAAACATGTAAGAGATAGAAGAAAGCAGAGGGCTCAGATAAGCGAATATGTACTCAACGGAAAGACGGTGGCGGATCAAGGCGCAGCTGATGCGTTTGCTGAATACTTCAGCTCCGTTTTCCTTAGCGATGCTCCTGTGCTCGATGCGGGGAAAGCACAATGTACCGATACCGGAGTTGCACGAACTATTGCTGTGGACTACGTCTCCTTAGCTGATGTCCGCCGAGCTGTACGTCGGCTAAAACCATCAGCAGCTGCCGGTCCAGATGCAATTCCGCCTTTTCTAGTTAAAGACTGCATCTCAAACTTGGAAAGCCCTCTACACCACCTCTTCAATCTTTCTCTATGCTCATGCCGTTATCCAAAGAGATGGAAAATTTCAAGAGTTACCCCTGTGCCTAAAATAAGCTCGTCAGTTGACGTAGCAAACTTTAGACCGATAGCAGTCTTGACTGTATTTGGTAAAGTCTTCGAATCAGTCATAAATTACCACCTAACCCGCCAGCTGGAAATCAGTCTGAGTGACAAACAGCATGGCTTCCGTAGCGCTCGCTCGACTACCACTAACCATATCACCTTTGTGGACTATGTTGCGACGCAAATGGATGCGGGAAGGCAAGTTGATGCTGTTTTTCTTGATTTCCGGCGTGCATTCGATGTTGTTGATAACGACATTCTGTTAGAGAAACTGTCTATTCTTGGTTGCACGCCTCACCTGATAAAATTCTTCGCTGATTACCTTAAAGATCGAAGGCAATATGTGCAGCTGAGTAGCTACCAGTCGGATGAGTTCTACACAAGATCTGGGGTGAGCCAAGGAAGTACGCTTGGACCTACTCTTTTTTTAGCTATGATAAACGACTTGCCTGAGGTACTGAACGCATGTGACTGTCTCATGTTCGCCGACGATCTAAAGCTCTATCTCTCGATTGCTCAGGCCTCTGAGTGTATGGCGATGCAGAAGGACATAGATTCGGTCGTAAGGTGGAGTCGATCTAACAGGCTAGCTTTTAACGTCTCAAAATGTAAGGTCATCACCTTTTCTAGACAACAAGAACCTTTAGCACCGCCATATACATTAGACGGGGAGATCTTGGATAGAGTTGGCGAGATTCGTGATCTAGGGCTCATTATGGACTCACATCTTGACTTTCGCAAGCACGTAATTTCCCTGTGCAAGAATGCTCACAAAATTTTGGGGTTCATCATGAGAACTGCTGCGCAATTTGTAGACCCTAACGTGCCCATCATGCTATATAATGCTTTTGTCCGCAGTAAGGTAGAGTATAGCGCCATAGTGTGGGACCCGTGCGAAGCAAAATATACATTGATGCTGGAAAGAATACAGCGTAAATTCTGTAGGTACGTGTATAAAAGGCAACATGGTTATTATCCTTATCTCTATCCATCTCTATTTGTATCTGGAATGGTTGGTCTGGATACGTTGGAGCTAAGACGTAAGCTACAACTTGGGATTCACTATTATCTTATATTACACAATAAAGTTAATAATCCAGGTGTATTAAGCAGAATCAATATCTTTGTACCAAATAACTATGTGCGTGCGGGTACTCGTCGGCGGCACCGTTTGTTCAGTGGCACCACCCTCCGAACCAAACACGGAAACAACGCACCAACGGTTCGGGCACTCCAACTTCTGAATGAGTTCGTGCATGAGTTCCAGCATGTCGACATATTCCACGACAAGATATGTGTAATATTCAAAAGTCTTTCAATATATTTAAGTTATAAGTAATATAAATGTAATAGTATGTAAAAGTATAAGATAGTGAGTGCTTTGGTTTTAAACTGTGAACTTCTGTCTTCTTTAATAAATAAATAAATAAATAAATAAATAACTAGGCTTCATAAAACTAACATATCTTTTGAAGGGCAATGTATACGCTTCTACAACAAAACCCCTACTGAGCTGCAATAATTATCAGTAAATAAATTCAAACAAACTGTCAAAACCTTGCTGTGCAAAATAGCTTAGGTACTATAAAATATCAGATTATCTAGCTAGAGGATAAAAAGCTTGGGTCGGATTTTGCTCCAACTAGAAAAATAACAACTAACAGGTTAAAGGTTTCTTCGTCTTTTCTTTACTAAGTCTACATACCGAAGCGACCGACGACATCATAAATACCACTTTATTTCCGTGTTAGTGTAATTTTTTAATATAATTGATTTTGTATATATAAAACTATAAACCGACTTCAATTTTTATAGTTTTTTTCATGTATCCCACCGTCAAAACTATACCAAATCCATTTTAACCATCGTTCAAAAATTTCCCGGCCTCCGGCGAAATTTGTGATCGATGATTTTAACTGAAGCAAATTAAAATGGAGCTACACGGGAAGCACCAGCTTTCATATATAAAAAACCATCATGAAAATCGGACCACCCAGTCAAAAGTTCTGAGGTAACAAACATAAAAAACAGAGTCGAATTGAGAACCTCCTCCTTTATTTTAAAGTCGGTTTATAATAATGATCTTTTCTAAATGTGCGTTAATTGTATCTATGGAAATAAATAATTTTTGTTTTTTGTATTTTGACTTTTGACCGTATTGTACAAGTAAAAAGCAAGGGTAGTAGTTATGTATAAAAGTTCGTTGTGAAAACAAAGCAGGCATCGAGTAACACGTCCTTTCTAAATAATAGATTCTCAAAGAAACTTTGTCTTCCAATTAGAACTTTGGTCGTGGAGCAGTCATCATAATGATGCTCGGCATACTTTGGACATCGAAGCAGCTCTCACGAATGCTTTGTGAAGACTCTTAGGGTCGTCTCACATCTGACGGAAGATGCGTCGAGCGTATAATGAGTCGCGTCTATTCGGTCAAAAAGGGTGTTTTTTTTCATATCTGATGGAAGATGCGTCGGGCGTTTTGTTTTAACTTCGTTTTGCCGCACATTGGGTGCATCCTTTAAATACTATAATTAATTTTGTTTTAAAAAACTATATAAACCGACTAAAATTTTTACAGTTTTTCATGAGAAAATTCATGAAAAACTGTAAAAATATTAGTCATGGATTCCATTGTCAGAACTGAACACAATTAGAAAATGGGACCACACGGGAAGCACCAGCTTTTATATAATAAAAGAATTATGCAAATCGGAACACCCAGAAAAAGTTCTGAGGTAACAAACATAAAAAAAATAAAAAAATACAGACGAATTGAGAACCTTTTTTTGAAGTCGGTTAAAAAGCATATCTACTGGACAATTTCACTGTCTATATCCAATTTTAAGAGAGTATCCTTCATAATGTATTCGGTTTTACCGTATGTGCACAGAATCATTTGATGAACTCCTTGTTGCCTTACGTCAGGCGACAATGCGTTGACGGAAACGGAACAGACGCTGCACGCTCGACGCACTAACGCATCATCGGTTGAGTGAGAACGGTTGAATGTTTTCTCATATGGGTATAAACATGGATTTTTTTCATTATTTTTTCGTTTATTTAGGTTAATACATAAACGAAAAAAATATAACAGCCAAAAAAATTAAATTATTGAGGTAACAAACAAAAAGTAATGCTACACACTACTACACTCAGTTTCGGGTGATAAAAACGCTGCCATGTTAGCGCTTGCATTTTGTGACGTCACGGTTCAACGGATCTCCTATGTCAACTCAAAGTCAAAACTTCATGCCCATACAAAGATGTTCAAGTATGACGTCACGCTTCACGTGCCTATAGCGTTGCGTTTAGACATTTTGCTGTTAAGATTTAAAAAATATACTTTTCAATGATTAAATTTAACAATAAAAACATCTTAAAATACAATAATAAATATACAGATATATTTCTATATCGAAATAGAGAATACGTAAAAATTATTAGCTTTTTTGAAGTCACATGCATATACCCTATTGTCTGTTGTGGCGTACCGCGACCGATAATACGCGATGTGAACCGACCCTCACAGGAATACCATACAGTGCTAATCTTGGTGATAAATCAATACACGTGAAAAGTTTCTGCCTATGACGACGTTCATTATACTAAAAACACTTTAAAAACAATATTCAGAACCAATTTAGAATAATGTTATTTTTTTTGCTTATATTGGAATATATAGAATTATCAAAATCGGATTATGTAAAAAGTTGCGTGCGGTACAAAAAACAATATATCCAAGTGTCAAGTTGAAAACGTCCTCCGTTTTTTCGCCGAAAAAAAAAAACTTTATTTACTATTTTAATGATTTATTTATGCCGTTATTCCAGGCCTAGCTACATCTACGTGTGACAGTCGGCCCGCTTTTTGTTTTGGCATGAACAAGTAACAAACATGCATTCATTCATACAAACTTACGAAGGAAGATAGCACAAACACATGACTCACAGTTCATTCCTGTCACACACACTTGAACACTGTACGTGTGTGTGTGTGGGACTACTTGACCCACACGAAACGAAAGCTTCGAGTCGATTGGTCCTTCGAGGATGCTGGTGCTCTGGTACCGCACGCGGAGCGGACATCTCCAATTGTAATGAGATCCTGTTCAGAGGTTATTTTATTAGGAAAGGTTAAATAAACTCAAACATATCTATGACTAAACTGAGTTTTAGTCTTTGTACCCACGCTCTGGTTGAGTTTTTTTAACATGAATATTCATAAATATTAATTAATTATATTTTAATGTGAGGAGGTTTTAAAACCGACCTGTTATGTGCTACGTCTCGTAGCGGGTGCTACGCCATTCGTAGCAGGTGCTACGCAGGTCGTAGCGAGTGCTACGCGTATCTTTGTTGTAATATTCAAGTATCTATTATTATTTTGTCATCTATATATACAGTGTGAGTCTTCATAAAGTGCACATATCAAAATGGGTGAAAATATACTCAATTTTATCGACGGAAAAAATGTAAAAAAAATTCTAAAAATTTATTAATTTTTTTATGGCCTTTTTAATATTTTTTATAACCACTGTCTACCCAATGTAAACAAACTGTTATTACTTTTGAACTAAGAGTCGTATCTCTATGAATCAAAATTAATTATGATCTCTAATGATAGGCTGTACTTATAAACTAAAAATACTTCATAAAATCCACACCATAAATTAATAAATAAATGATATTGGAAGAAAAACTGCCCATTTTTTGATCATTTTTACAATAATTAATAAGTTTCTAAACAAAACGTCCCATAAACCCTATGTTATTGTTATTTCATGTTATTCTACTTTGTATTAGCTTTATAATAGTAAAATAACCAAGCCAATAACTCAAACACAACATTTTCTATCGGTGATTGAAGACAGGCCCTTCTGGTGTGTTTTTAATAGGGAAATCGATTATTTAAACAAAGAAAACTAGTTAAAATCATTTACTAATTATTAACATTAAATTATTTACAGGATCAAACAAACTAGTGCATTAACTGTTCAAAATGTCCACCTCGCTGTTGTAAGCACATTAAAGCGCGAAGGGAAATTTGTTGAGTGGCTCTTCTTATCATTTCCGGATCGTTGCGAATATTATTTGCGCAGTTCTCGATCCGGACATATAAATCGGTTTCACTTGAAATATGAGTGTTATACACCCGTTGCTTCATTGCCCCCATAAAAAGTACACCCCTCGAGAGCGTCAAGTCGGGTGAACGTGCAGGCCACCCTACAGGTCCTGCTCTGCCAATCCATCGGTTAGGGTAATTTTCATTCAAGAATTCTCGTACAATTCTCGCGTAGTGGGCAGGACACCCGTCCATTTGAAGAAACATTCTTTGCCGTGTCCTTAACGGCACATCCTCCAGCTGTTGTGGAAGTTGGTCCTGCAATAGCTCCAAAAACCTTTCGCCGTTTAGAGTTTGCGGCAATATCAGCGGTCCAATTAATAGGTCATCAATAAGACCCGCCCAAACGTTAATAGTAAATTTGACTTGAAATGTTGATGGGCGTTTCAATTTCGGGTTTTCACCTTTAGGGCACCACCGATGTAAATTTCGGCAATTAGTGATGCCATCTCTTGTAAAGGATGCTTCGTCCATCCATAGTATGGTTTTTGAAAATTCGGGATTTTCACTTATCTTTCTTAGTATCCATGTCGACATTACGCATCTTGGGCGCCAGTCTACATCTTCATGCAGATGCTGCACTCTTTGATAATGATAGGGAAACAGCCCTTCCTTCCTTAAAATCCGCCACACAGATGTTTGAGAAATTCCATAACGCAAAGCCAGACGTCTAGTGCTGCCGTACAAATCATTTAGCACTGCTTCCTCGATAGCGACGTCAATTATTATAACAGCCGGTTCGCGGTGATCTCTCGTGGCTCCAATTCCGAAAGTGCATATTTTTCGGTGAACTTCTTGGAAGTTGCGGGCAGATGGTACGGGCTGCCTATTCGGGAACGCAGCTATGTAAGCTACGCGTGCGGCTCGAGCACTTCCCCGTGCCATTCCATAATAATAATGGATGTCGGCAATGTGTGCCGGAGTGAAATCACTTATACGCGGCATCACGTAAGCATTCAAAAAAAGCGTAGGTAGTACTTCGCAAACAAAAACAATTTGGATAACGAAAGTGTATCGTCATCGCATTAAGATTCTAAATTCAAATTCTGGCGCCAATCACTTGTATTCGAATTGATTCAGCAGCTTTCATTACGTCATACTTCTATTGTGATTTGGCACCAATGGGCGGTCTCGGGCCATACAATTGACCTATCAGAACCGAATGAAGTTCATTGTTTAACCACCAATTGAAAATGTTGTACTTAAGTTATCGGCTTGGTTTTTTTACTATTATAACGCTAATACGATGTAGAATAACGTGAAATAACAATAACATAGGGTTTGCAGGACGTTTTATTTAGAAATTTGTTATTTCTTACAAAAATGATCAAAAACTAGTAAGTTTTTCTTCCAATATCATTTATTTATTAATTTATGGTGTGTATTTTTTGAAGTATTTTTGGTTTATAAGTACAACCTATCATTAGAGATCATAATTAATTTTGATTCATAGAGATACGACTCTTAGTTCAAAAGTAATAACAGTTTGTTTACATTGGGTAGACAGTGGTTATAAAAAATATTAAAAAGGCCATAAAAAAATTAATAAATTTTTTAGAATTTTTTTAACTTTTTTTCCGTCGATAAAATTGAGTATATTTTCACCCATTTTGATATGTGCACTTTATGAAGACTCACACTGTATATATATTAGAAAACTTAGAAAATTATATATATTTAAAGCTAGTTAGTTATTAGGAGAGCAGTTAGCGTGCTAAGCAACTTGAGAGTTTTACCTGGCAATCAAAAAAATCACTTAACGTGCCGAGCTGCAAATATGTCGTGATTTCTTTTGATTTAATGTATATTTTTGGGATTGTGAGTACGTTTGCTTCCACCTTTTTCCAATTTAGCAGAAACTGGGGTGGCTTGACCATTTACACGGACGGTAATTTGACTTTAGGTATAACGTCTAGTGACCTCTTTTTTTACGGTAAATAGACCTTCGTTTGACCGCAATCTCACCTGATGGAAAGCAAAGATGCGGCCGAAGGTCTATGACGAACCCTTGTCTTGAAGAGACCCAGGTTGTAATTGGCCGGAAAAAAGAGGGAGCCGCCCGTACAAACATACAATAATATAACTCTTCCTTTTCTTTTGTAGAATAAACCAGGAGAAAACAAATCAACAATCACTACTCACGCGTATAGCTCATACCTCATCAAAGTCTTTGTTGTGCGGGAAGAGAACTCCACAATCAAATGCTAACTACAACCATAAATCGGCAGTTAACGGGCGACCTCCATCAAACTATGAAGTCCATTTCACGGCGCATTAACTCATAATCCAGTTACTTAGCCTGAGATTATATCGACACTTGTTATCTACTCTGTATAGCCGCTGTAAACTGGTTGCTAGGTAATCCCACTTAGACTCGAGTTCACCAATAGATGGTTAAATTTTCAACAGTTGTTTTGACGTTTTTGACTGTAGTTTTTGTTCATTAAACGTTAACATTAACCAACGAACATGCTTCATTGTCCGATTATCTATTGGTGAACACAGACCTTAGTTTTTATAACCGTGGGAAGTCCACTCAAACTTCGATAACATTTTGACCTTTTCAAATTGTTTTAAAAGAAATTTAAATTTTTACATAAATATCCGTCTATATTCCTGAAGCTTGGAAATTAGTAAATTACCCAGAACCTTTTTTAAAGAAAATTGATTTACCTTTGGTTTACCCATTTTGAATGAAGCATGTTAGTAAACAAACTACGACACACATAACAAAATCTCACTTGCTTGGCGTCGAGTTTCATATAATAATTGTAAGCAATTTTTATTGAAGGGATGATCTAAAATCGACAAGTAATGTAAATTACGTATAAAAGGACGCTCCAACAAAGTGAATTTTAGGTTAAGTATAGGCGGTTTTTTTACTAACATGCTTCATTCAAAATGGACACGGTATAGACGATAAGTATAATCGTAATAAACTAGTAATACCTGACTCAAAACTAAATATTCAAGCAAGATAGAGAATTTTAATAAACTACTAAAGAATATACTTCTTAAAATAAATGTTTTATAAAGTTACTACAATCTTTGATGACAAGACTTTGTAATGTAATCATCGAGTTACATTACAAAGTCTCTTTATCAAAAGACGTTGGTTGTAATGTGACTTTGTAAATAATTTAAAATTAACTTAAGTAAGTAACCATCTTCTCAAGTTGCTACACCCTGACCGGGTACATAATTCTATTATCTTATAAAGATCTACTAATTAAGAGTGTTAGAATAGTTATATATTAATGGACCTGCCTATAACTTATGAATGCAATAAATGATAAATGACCACATCCTAAACAGTGAAGGGAGCTGGCTCGGCGTCACCCTCGGTTGTACACTGACTCTGGTATACCATGCTCCATCTCGTCATCAGCTGTCATCTCTCCATAATATGAACTGTCAAATTAGTTTAGTTTTACCGTAAAGAAAATCGTCATAATATAAAATAAATGAATAATAAATAATGCTGGACAGTTCACACAGCATTATCTAGCTTGTGTTATGGGTACTACGAGTAGATAACTGATAGACATAATACTAACACTACATAGGTATTTCTTACTATACATAGAAAACATCCAGAACGCCCTGAACAAATGTCTGCAGATCGTACACAGTTTATGTTTTATAAATGCCTGTACTGTCAAATTAATTAGTTTTATTAAACAAACGAAGGGACACCTTCGGTTGTGTAATAATTTGATTCTTTGAACTAAAAACCAGCTTCGATTCACTTCGTTCCAAACAGTTTTTAAGTTTTTCAGGACAAAAACGAATGCCTTGGGAATAAAATGTAAATAAATATTGTGTATGGCATTAAGGATATACTTACTTTGTAGTATAATGGCAGTTCGCACTCAGCATACAAGAGAGCAGCTAATTTTTTTCTAGAGAAATATATCTGTATATTTGTTTTTATTTTATTTTATGATGTTTTTATTGTAAATTTAATCCTTGAACACAAGATATTATAAAAGCAAACTAAATAAGAACTACACCAAAATAGACATTTTGCTGTAGAGACTAAAAATATCTAGTTTTCAGTTAAAAGTTCTTAACGCAACGCTATCGGCACCTGAAGCGTGACGTCATACTTGAACATTTTTGTATGGGCATGAAGTTTTGACTTTGAGTTGACATAGGGGACTCGTCTAACATGGCAGCGTTTTTTTCACCGGAAACTGAGTGTATTTTTACTTTTTGTTTTTTAACTCTATAATTAAAAAAAAAATGGCTTTGATATATATTTTCCTATATGTATTAACCTAAATAATCGATAACAAAATCCAAAATAAATCAAAATCCATGCATATACCCTATTGTACTTATTTCAGGCGAATTAACACAAGGTACACTTTCCTTCATGTACCACCTATCCTAACAGTAGTATCTATTAGCAGCAACGAGATCATGCGAGCGAAATTATGAAAACTGACGGTGGATCCTGAAACGTCCCTTCCACAGACGCGAGGCGTGCGAGGTCGCGCGCAGACACTATGTCACCTGACACAATTCCTAAACTTCCCAGAAACTCACCTTTGTTGTATAATACAATGGCCGCTGCTTATTCCACTAATTTGTCTGGTTTTATCAACGACCAGCCGAATTAACATTACAAGTTATTCATATTAGACGGCGGGAGTCGAGACATGTTGGTGGTGCGGGGAGAGGGAGGGGGAGGGGGGGGTGCAGGGGGCGGAGGGGAACACGTCCTGACCACTGATTTGATTTTGGGAAGATTACTCCGTGAGGGGAATAATTTACTGAAGCAACCCCCGCGGAGACTCCATGGCGGGCGGGGGCGCGGGAGTGCACGCATTGGTAGGGCTATAGTTTTAGTTTTAGTTTATATTTATTTGAGGTAACAAACAGTAACACTCTTAGCCTAATTAAACAGATACTTATTCTAAAATAGCTGTGCTGTGAATTAGTACCACCCCAACTCTTCCCGTGTGGATGTTGTCTAAGGGATATCCACCTAGCTCAGACATATTTATCTTACATACATTTTTAGACTTTTCTAGTATCGCTTTCGACGTCGATTGTTACATTGTCTAGGCCCTCAGAGGTTTCTCGGGACTTTAGATATAAAAAATAATTTACGAATCCAAGAATATGTTTATTGGTTTCTTAGGAAAATCAACTGACTTTGACATTAATCATTTGTCAATCAACATCATACAATACAATAATAAAAATGAAATAAAACTAATTTGGAATTTCATGCAAGTACAACCGTAATTGTAACAATAAAATCTTAAGTAAATTGGCAAATAAATAATTTCGTATTTGGTTTTAATTGGATAAAATCAAAATGTAGTCTCTGGAGGAGTCATTGTCAAGAGAGGCCTTCAGGAGTCAGGGAACTGAACACAATAGTCAACTGTTGATTGAATCCAATTAATATTTTAGTAGAAACACTTCGTTCTATTTAATTAAAGCAGACTATTTTTCAAGACAATACATTCCACGAGCCAAGTGGCCTAAATTATGAACCTAGATTTATGCCAAGTATTTGTCTTTTTAACCGACTTCAAAAAAAGGAGGAGGTTTCAATTCGTCTGTATTTTTTTTCTGTTTGTTTTTTTTACCTCAGAACTTTTGACTGGGTGGTCCGATTGGCATGATTCTTTTTTTATATGAAAGCTGGTGCTTCCAGTGTCCCATTTTAATTTTGTTCAGTTCTGACAATGGGATCCACGAAAATTCATGAAAAAACTGTAAAAATTGAAGTCGGTTTATAGTTTTTTAAAACAAAATTAATTATATTATACCTCACTGAAGACTGATGACTAGGTTATACATGACAGTAACTGTCAAAGTGACGGTAAATGTCAATTGTGCGACTTAAAATGTCATTTGACACAAAACAACATAAATTTCAATAAAATCAGAACTAGTACGTTTGAACAGATGAGCCAATCGCAGACTGTTGTAAACAATATTGAGGTAGCTCAATGCTTTGTTAATGGTCAAATGCTTTGTTAATGGTCATTCTTGAAAAACATGATCAACAGATGTTGTAGATCTCTGAGTTTTCGTGAGACGATGAGAATGGACAACGTCTCACGTGAGACGTTGTGAATACTTTTCGTGAAACCCTTAAATTGTAACTTAAGTAATACTTGAGTATACTTATGTACTGTATGTATGCGAGAATAAGGAAAATGAGTTTTCTTACAACACGTGATTGATGATTGCGTGACGAGTGTTCAATTGAATTCGCTAATGAATGAACCGGCGAGGTGCGCGTTCGACTCCCGGCGCGGGCGCGCGGCATCCATCCATCAATCTGTCAAGGATGCTTGATGGTGTTATATCCAACTTCACCTTCGAAACCTTCCAAAGCATGAACTTATGAACTTAAGAAACCATGATAATAATAAAAGTAACAAAAAAATAATTTAATATCCCTAAATTTTACAATGTTTGACGACTTCTGTGACGCGGTGGCCGAAGGTCCGCCTGCGACGCAGGAGGTTGCGGGTTCGATTCCCGCCTCGGGACAAATGTGTGTACGATCTGCAAATATTTATACAGGGCGTTCTGGATGTTTTCTATGTATAATAAAAAAAAATCTATGTAGTGTATTGTTATTATGTATAATGAGTTATCTAGTACCCATAACACAAGCTCTGCTTGGCTTGGGGCTAGATAATGCTGTGTGAATTGTCCAACATTATTCATTTATTTATAACATATAAATTAAAGACAAATACTATTCCACGGAAATCAAATTATCATAATTTTATGCGACCACATCGGGATCACTCACCATATTTTACAACAGCGATTTTTTTTCAAAATCGTTCCGTAATTATCGACGGAGAAATTAACGAATATGCATTAAAAAAACATACATGCAGACGAACATAGAACCTCTGGGTTTTCCTGAAGACGGTTAAAATGAAGTTCTTAAACAACATTATCAAACGGTGACATGGGTACTCTCAGCTGTACCTACTCAGTTCTCTTAAACGACACGAGCGCAATCAAAGTTGAATTATACGAGTACTAGCTTCGCCCGGCGCCTCTCCCACGGGAACTGATTTATGGAATAAAAAGTAGCCATTGTTATTCCAGGCCTAAAACTACCTAAATGCAAATTTCAGCCCGATCCGTTCAGCAGTTTTTGCGAGAAAGAGCAACAAACATACATACTGCTTACAAACTTTCGCGTTTATAATATTACTAGCTGCGCCCTGCGGCTTTGCACGCGTTGTTTCTATGGAAACATTAAAAGGTGATTTTTATCCAACATCAATTAAAAGACATAACTAACTTTAGTTGTAACTAACTTTAGTTGTAACTAACTTTAGTTGTAGATATCTTAGCAAAATCAAATCCGTTAAAAAAAGTGTTGCTGAGATAATAAGCAAAATTTGTGCAAGACAAGATTAAAAAAAAAATCAATTTTCGTGTTTTTAAAACGATAAAAGATCGAAGTAACATTTCCCTAAATATCAAGATGGTAGCTTTCACAGATTCTGAGATAAATAACGATTGTGCCTCTCTAGATTAGTTAGCAGTAATTTATTTGTTTTGTTTTTGTTATGTATTGATGGTGCAATAAAGTTATAATCTTTCTATCTATCTATCTAACGATTTTGAAGTACAATTTCGAAGTAAATTGCTTATGGCACATTCATAAACCAACCTAATATCTAAGGCCCGTATTATGAAAGCTTGATCAGTCTTCAATCTATGCTTGAGTAACGCTTTTCCATAGCATAAATATTGCTCAAGGATAGCTCGATGACTGAGCAAGCTTTCTTATCACGGGCCTAAGACCTGATTGTATGAATGCAATAAATACTGAACACTGGATACGTCACGTCCACGCGTGAGTTATCTGTCTGTTTGTTTGTCCTTGTTTACTCCCGTGCGTTCCACCCCCTCCCTCCACCAGCGGAGTTATTTCTCCATCTCTTTTATTAATGGAGCCATCGCGCGGGGACGTACCTACTGTGTTTGTGGAGAGGATTTGACAGATAGATAGATTATTTCTTTATCACCATCAAAACTTTTAATTAAGAATTTAATAAGAATAAAATGTACTTATTTATAATAATTTTATTTTAATTTAGATTTTAGAAGACGACAAATTAATAACAACAAATTTAAGTAAGTCTCCCTACCCTCCATTATGGTTTGAGAGATGTTTGAGAGTTATTTAGAGTAGGTACTTATATTGTTCTGTATATTTCACGCTCTCGTATGCTATTTTTGCATGTCTTCTTAGTTAGTAATATTAGTTTTATTTATAAACATCGTATAATAATTACACTTAGGGCGCTAGCCATAAAGAAATTAGAAATAAGTTACCACAAATATCATTATAAGTGAACAAATGTAAGTTTGTTATGAGAATAAATTCTTTAAACCGAACTTAATCCTTCTAATATTATAAAAGCGAAAGTATGTAAGTTTGGATGTTTGTTACTGTTTCACGCAAAAACTACTAAACTGATCTGGCTGAAATGCGTACAGTTTATGGTATCATAAGTTATTTATTAATGCCTCTGTAATAGCTTTATTTTGTAAAGCTTAGGCAGAGATAATCAAGCCCTATAAATAAGCCCTTATCTCTGCCTAAGCTTTACAAAAGACAGAGACAGAAGTTGCCCGTTTTGACCAACATACTCTATTTTCGCATCTCTGCCTAAACAATACCAGATAAAACTATTACAGAGGTATTTAAAAATAGCCTATATTATATACCACAAACATATAAATTTTCCCGTGTTAAATACGCTAGTGTAGTAATTCAATGGAGTTAAACGTAATTATATGATAGATAACATAGGAGGAGCTGCTATATTGGGTCGGGTATGCGCCTTAAGAACACATTACTATTCAAAGTTATTTCATCATAAGCCTAGTCCCTGAATCTACTTTACGGTGGCCATCAAACTACAATAATTTTAGTTGAGAAGTCTGCTACAGCCAGCCTCGCTCCCCGACCAGTGCCTCTGACACAGATGTCGCACAGTTTCCTACACAACACGCAGTAGAACAACTGCTATGTCTTGTCACGACACAGCACCACACAGAAGGCAAGCTCCGCGCGTCCTTCCTCCGGACATCCGGATCCAATAACCCTCCCCTCACCGCCTGCTCACAGTCCCCCGCGCGGGTCCCGTCACAATATTAGAAGCTCTGTGGTGCAAGCGTTAAATCGACACGTATCTGTCTGACTGTACATCGACGTTATAGAGGTACAATTCGGGTAGGAGGGACTTCTTTATTGTATTTCGCAATAAATTTCTGTTACGATCTTTTTTATAGAAAAATAAAAGTATGTAAAGATGTTGAGTAATACAATTTTTGTACAAACATGCTAAAACTGTAAATTTCCAAACAGGTAGCTCTAAACCTGAAGAATTGACCTGGTCTTACACCATACTGGAATATTGGTTGGAATAAATGACATTTATGCAAAGTTGCAGCGTGGGGATTATGGGCATTACCCCCCATGAGCTAAACGGCAAAAGGCGTTTATCAGGGGGAAGCCTGCGTCCAGCAGTGGACCGATAGTTATCAGTTGAACCGGCAATCAGCTTGAACCGTTGTTGCAAATCGTTCCCAAGCAAATATAAAGCATTCTCCTGTATTACCCTCAACCCTTCGCAGACATTACTAGACTTGATGAAGTCGTAACGAAAAGGCCCGTTTTAGGAAAGCTTGTTCAGTCACCGACCAATGCTTGAGTAACGCTTTTCTATGACATTAACGTTACTCAGGATATATCTATGACTGAGCAAGCATTCATAATGCGGGCCCCAGAGACGTAACAGTTGCCGGGAGTGACTTCAAGGGGTCGACGAGTCAGTTCCGTGAGGTGTAACAGTGGTCCTCGGTCACACTGCACTGGCGAAGTGGACATAGGAATTTCGTATGAGCGATAAACTTACTAGTGGTTTCTTTTTCACTTCTTCAGTTAGTGGACAAAAAATTGAAGTGAATTAGGGAGAGAATTGCACCTTATTTATTATTTGATATAAATTACTATTTATCAAGCTGTTAATTTAGTAGAAAATTATAATAATAATAATAATCGTTTATTGTGGAACAAAAACAGTGGTACATGGTTAATAAATGGAAACGATGCCATCTGCAATAGTTTATAACTGTGTCGCAAATGGCAACGCCCTCCTCCGAAATTATAGTAGATAGAGTTTTAAAAAAGGTAACAATTGCAAGGATATAGGCAGGTAACCTGCTGATTTTAAATTTAACTATATTAATTTGACTTGTCTAATGCGGTGCTTATTTTGTAAGTTTAAGGAATGAAACCATTTGACTCTGATTCTGACTCATATTCGTTTTTTCCCGCGGCTTCTTATGCCTTGTTTCCTTCAGCGTTCAGTAGTTTTTGCGTGAAGAGGTAACAAACATACATCCATACATCCATCCGAACTATCGCATTTATCATGTGTGTGTGATAGCGAGATATTCGATAGCTTATCCTGTCTATAACGCAAGTTCTGCTTATCTTGTAGCTAACGATGCCGAGTGAATTGCGATTAGGACTATACCATTGTCATAGTACAGCGATTAGCGATTGCTTAGCAGAATTCGGCCCCAGTACAAACAATTAGACTCACCGGATCGCTACATTATACCGACTCACTGCCGCATGCCGGCCCAGGGACTGATCGAGGAGGTTATGAGACGTTAGACCCTCCTTAATGCGCTCCTGCTAATTATATCACTTCATATTAACTACCCCCCCGCCCCTCACTTGTCTCGAGTGATGGCGTCACCTAATTGGTGCAAATGGGCCGTTTAGTCCAAGTTCGGGTGCTTACAACGATATTATAATTTTAATCTGCACTATAGTTAAGTTGTTTCCTGTTAATGCTACGAGCGTAAAATATTACTGGGCAAGTCTTCTCTACTTCAACCGCAATATTTGTCCACTGCTGGACGCAGGCCTGCCCCTGATAAGCGCCTAATTGACTTTTATCTCAATTCCTATTATCCACGGGTATAGATTACAGTCACCCCTGCCTATTCTGCCCAGCGCTGAGCATGCTGGGAATGCGGGTTAGGGATCGTAGTTCAGTTCGGTGATGCCGCCCACTCGCGGGAAGAGGTGGTGCATATACTAAGCCGGAACCACACAGCAAGTCTTACTTATATGCAGGGTGGTACACATTAAGGTAGGTACACATTAAGGTAGGTACACATTAAGGTATTTACACATTAAGGTAGGTACACATTAAGGTAGGTACACATTAAGGTAGGTACACATTAAGGTAGGTACACATTAAGGTAGGTACACATTAAGGTAGGTACACATTAAGGTAGGTACACATTAAGGTAGGTACACATTAAGGTAGGTACACATTAAGGTAGGTACACATTAAGGTAGGTACACATTGAGGTAGGTACACATTAAGGTAGGTACACATTAAGATCGGTCTGTGTAGAAAAGTCTGATACTATAAGGTATACGAAGATCTCTTGTTTAGAAACATGTCACCGAGTTTAGTAACAAGAAAAACTGCATTCATAAGTCCAATGATAAACAAATATATATTTGAAAAATAATAAAATAACATAACCGAGCAAAACGTACAAAATCGCGTAGCTGTTCATTCAGTGGTTTATGCGGAAAATAGTCGCCAACTATGTACACCTCTATAAAAATACAAACCTGAACACTTTTAGTGATGTGTGATGTGCTCGAGGTCGCTCTACACATCAGTGAACAGTATAGAGGCCGAGTGGAGGTGTTCATTCAGTGGTTTATGCGGAAAATAGTCGCCAACTATGTACACCTCTATAAAAATACAAACCTGAACACTTTTAGTGATGTGTGATGTGCTCGAGGTCGCTCTACACATCAGTGAACAGTATAGAGGCCGAGTGGAGGTGTTCATTCAGTGGTTTATGCGGAAAATAGTCGCCAACTATGTACACCTCTATAAAAATACAAACCTGAACACTTTTAGTGATGTGTGATGTGCTCGAGGTCGCTCTACACATCAGTGAACAGTATAGAGGCCGAGTGGAGGTGTTCATTCAGTGGTTTATGCGGAAAATAGTCGCCAACTATGTACACCTCTATAAAAATACAAACCTGAACACTTTTAGTGATGTGTGATGTGCTCGAGGTCGCTCTACACATCAGTGAACAGTATAGAGGCCGAGTGGAGGTGTTCATTCAGTGGTTTATGCGGAAAATAGTCGCCAACTATGTACACCTCTATAAAAATACAAACCTGAACACTTTTAGTGATGTGTGATGTGCTCGAGGTCGCTCTACACATCAGTGAACAGTATAGAGGCCGAGTGGAGGTGTTCATTCAGTGGTTTATGCGGAAAATAGTCGCCAACTATGTACACCTCTATAAAAATACAAACCTGAACACTTTTAGTGATGTGTGATGTGCTCGAGGTCGCTCTACACATCAGTGAACAGTATAGAGGTCGAGTGAAGGTGTTCAAGTCGTTTTGTTTCTGCGAGTTTAAAGCTCGGGTAGAAACGTCGACACTAAGCGCTGGGGACATTTGCATGAGAAAGGTTTCATTTGAAAGAGTATTAGAGAGCGTTTCGACGCGACGTGCGACCTAGCGCACACAGGTACGTTGCTACATAGGTGCCACTGTGGGACCATAAGTATGGAAACCAAGTGAAATAAATAAATGATGTACACTACACTACCTCTAATAATTGAATATTAAACCTACAATACATGTCATGTTGGCCCCATGTTGCCGAGTGAAAGCCAATACCAACGTGAGACGGCACGTTTGCATTGCCTTGCCATCGCTCGGTATCGCTCGCCTAGCTGTGGCCGGCTGAGACCGAGTGAATACAAGCGCGAACGTGTATAGAGGTCATTTGCAGTGACTTGTCACCGCTCGCGGCCTCTCGCCTCACTTCGGAGCCGTGTCGGTTTTTCTGCACAAATCAAAGGCGCTTGCCTGCGCTCGGCCAATCGTGTCCAAATGTTTGTGTAGTTTGTGGTGCAATAGTTTGCGTAGACTTGCCAAACGTCTAGACGGTGGCACTTGCCTTGTATCGATTTGCCTACGCTCGCGTTGGCGTTAGGGGGCTTTAAGTTATGATCACATCTGTGTTATGTATGCAACATGCGGGTATTTGTCTGCCTTATTTTTATAACAAGATTGACTAAGTTAGGGTAGTTGTATATTTTCTTGTGTAAACTTATGGTGAACTGCTACCAAGCTCAATACACATAATTTACCGAAATATGGTGTTTTGTTGGACATAACAATCTGCAAGATTGTTATATAGTGAGCTATGGGTTGTGACCAGCAGTGGACGCTTCATAGAACGATGATTATTACAATAGATTTTCTTCAATCTTCAATGGTAAAATCATTTTGCTCTCATCTTGCTATTTCAATTTATTCTTCTATTCCAGTCAGAGTGAGCACGTGTTTGAAAACGCTTTCCATGTATCCACGTGCACGCGACACCACGTTACGTACGGCGGGGGTGCGGGGTGCGGGGGTGCGGGGGTCGATTACTCGTTATTTCTTTCGGTTCGTTAATCCTATCGACACATAAATCCTAAAGGTCACGTCGTCGGTCCGTACGAATGCTACACAAACGGCGCTTTCACACCGACACCTTCACAGCTGGCTGCCTCGACACAGAGCGCAGGCTCCCCTCGGGGGGAGGGGGGTGAATGTTCAACTATTTTGTTGTGAATGTAATCGGGTTAGCTGACCTAGTTTGTGTTGGAAAAACATATATAATAAATTCGTTAAACTAAGAAAGTTTTTAACGTAAAACACACCATTTTGGTTCTAGGTATATTAAAAACCCTATCATACTGGGAATTAGCGAGCAGCGATGTGATTGTGCAGAGACGACACGACGCCGCGAGTCAGAGAGATCGGAGATCGAGCATGCGATCTGCGAGTCGCATCGTAGCTATGTTTTTACCCGACTGCAAACGGAGCAGGGTTATGAGGTTGCTTGACACCCTAATGTTTGTTTTTATGTAGCCGATTTTCTGTTCCCACGTAGAGAGTTACGGAATAATAATTAGCATTATTATTCCGTAACTCTCTACGTGGGAACACGGACCAGTAACTTCAGAGGATATAACTAGTCTGATTACAACAAATGAGGTGTCGTTTGACGTGTCTCAGTACACTGATGGTTATAGGGCCGGTGACGTCTGACAAAATCGGGGGTCTACCGAGATATCTAGGTCGAAGTGGGGGTTGAAAATTCCAACTTTAGTAAATATGCCCGTGCGTCGTTGTTAAGAGCGTATTTGATAGTTAGAACGATTTATGCAAAAATGATCCAACTTACAACTTTGTCGATTTTGCGTTTTTGTAACCGATGTAATCAATATAAGGTATTATTTTATATATTTTAAGAAAAACTAAAACAATAATAATAAAAACTATAATAAATTGTAGGTTTTGCATGAACATGTCCGAGGTTTGATATTGACAGGTCACTGATAATAACAACATCATTACTAAAAAAGAGTTAAATAAAATAAAAATAAAAACTACAACCCGACTACGTAAAAGTTGTAAACAAGCATTCAATGATGTTCCAAATAAATATTATAATACCGATTGAAAATTATCCATCATCGAATGTTTAGAAGACTTTCTAGGTAAAGTTCATTAGCTTGGGGTCTCCGACAAACAATATAAAAAATGCAATGATGGATAATTTTTAACCGGTATTATTGATTTTCATATGTGCGTTTCGTGAGACGCTGGGAATACTTTTCGTGAGATGTTGAGAAGGAGCACGTCTCACGTGAGACGATGAGAAAAACTCATCTTCCGTTATTCCCTAATATGCGCAGTTTTATGAATGGATTTCACTTCTTCAAGTCTGAATTAAGCTGAAATTTTAATAACAGTAAGTGTTTAGCTCAGAAATAAGTCGAGAACTTCTTTAGATAAGAGAATAAGAATCCATCCAGATACAGCGCGTAGGTACCTAGTACCTACATAACATTGGATACAATCAGGAACTGAGCTCGCTCCATTGTTCCTTGAATGAGAAAAACATGTTTATCCCTTCTCCCCCCCCTCCTTCCCCCGCGAGGGGAGAGGGTTCTGCACAAAAACTCCGGACTTTCAAATTATAAGTTAGCAAGTAACTGGTACGTAATATTATAGCATCGATGAATACTACCAGCTTATTTAGTTGTTCACAAAGACTTACAAACTCTTGTATCTAAATACGAGAGTTTGTAAGTCTTTGTAAGCAGCCCGCGGATGATATCCAAGTCTTTGACTAGAGTATCAAAGTTTTGAGGATAGTATCAGATCAAATTCCCAACGAGTGTCTTAATAATGATTTGCCGAATTATACGTATTGTTACCGGGAAAGAGTCCGGTTGGCTAGATAGAAGTATCTCGGTCGCTTAGACAACATTCCGAAGCGATCATATCGAAAATAATTTCTTAGTCAATATTAATCAATATTGTATAGGAGATGAATCGTTTTTGAGTAAACGTACTTATCGTTTTCAAGTCAACTAAGGTCAAAATATATAACCTAGGCGAAAGTTTAGATGTCAGATTTTTCTTAACGTTAGTTCATGACATTTAGTTTGATAAACCTTCTTTTTATTATGGTAACATCACCGTCGTTTCTATCCTGTCAAGATTGCAGTCGCGTGCTTTAGTACACGTACAAAGTGACAGCAATTACGATTACGATCACGATAACAATCCATAGGCAATAAGGGGGAAGTCTCCCTTGTACTGTTGTACTTACGTTACGTACTGCCTTGTTGTGGTTGTAATTGTTACTATCAGTGTTGTCACTTTGACGTCTACTTATTAGATTGTTTTTGTAAAAATATCTACCAAAGTGGGGATTTATAGAAAGTACTTAATGCAATAGTGTAAAATAAAAACTATTGTAGTTCGACGAATTTATTATGGATGTAAGCGGGTTAACTTCGAACCTTATTTGTGGAAATTGCTCGAAGGGATGCGATACACGCGCGTCTAGAACCGCACTCACCCTGAAGATGTCCCTCGGGATGAAACGTTGGTGTTCTTCCAACACAAACGAGGTTCGTAGTTACCCCGCTTACATCAATAATGAATTATAGCCTAATCAAATATTTGTCAGACCTAGAAAATATAATAATGAACTAAAAATTCAGTAAGTAGCAATTAAGTAATTAGAATGTAACGACATCACTGTAACCTATAGTGTACGTATGAATATAAATACTTTAGCCTATAATAGTCCACAGCTGGACATGGGCCTCCCCTAATGAGCGCCGTAGCGCCCTGTCTTCGGCTAAATGAACAAGTTAATTATGTTTAATTATGTGTTCAAGTCTAGGTATATTGTTTATAATAGCGTCCGTAAAGTAAACCAAAATAACGAGAAATATGTGCTTAAGGAAATTACATATCCACAGTAAATTCACTTGAAGCCTCTTGTAGTTAAATAATTGATCTACTAGGAAGCTACTTATTTATGATTTTTTTTAAACTAGAAGTGTTAACAATCAAACCGTATCCTCCTCAATAATTCCTCAAACAAAATGTAAGTAGAAACAAACACACCCCCGAGATACTTTCGACGAAGGGATCTGGTTCTCTGTAATTGTAGATGGTGCAATGTTGGTTAAGCGGGATGAAGCCCTCTATTCCGCTCATTAACTACCGAGTGTTATAAGTATTGCTTCAGGGGTTGTGCTGTTTTGTAGTTAGCCGGCGATACGTATCCCCCGCGTCGGCCGCGAGCGGGTTACCAAACAGTCTTTAACTATAAAAGTTTTCTCATCAAGCAATGTCAATAGATGGCACCCCTCCCCTCCCCTCCTCTCCCCTCCCTCCCCCGCTGGCACGCGCGGGGCACGTGCGGTAAGTAGGTGAGAACACGCGTCGCGTCGAATAAATAAATAAATAATAAAAAATAATGTCGTACAATTCACACAGCTGTATCTAGCTCCAAGCTAAGGAGAGCTTGTATTTTGGGTACTATCAACTAATATATCCCAGGTGGGATGACGATCTGCGAAAGACTGCAGGCAGATACTGGATGCGTCAAGCTGAAGACAGGGCGCTATGGCGCTCATTAGGGGAGGCCTATGTCCAGCAGTGGACTAATATAACTAATATACTTATACAATACACTACGTAGATATATATTTTTTTACTATACATCGTAAACATATTCTTTTAACCCTATTATTGTGCCCTATTTTCCAAGTTTAGTTTGTAAAAACATGTATTTTAGCAAGTAGGCCTCTTCCTTAGTTAATTATAAGACTTGTACTAATAACTAGTAGTACAGTTTATTAAGATATAAGTTATGAATGTTGCCGTAGGAATTGTCGTGTCAAATAATAATAAATACTCGTAAAATGTTTTCAACAGTCAAACACATTGCAAATATAAATAAACTTTAAAATAAAGCAGACAGAAAAAAATAACAGATAATGTAAATAGTTAGTCACAAGTTTTATTTGAGATAAGCAGTGTTATATAAACACCAAGCTTTTGAGAAAACAAGTTTTTTTTTAGAGATACAAGTGTATTCCAAATGTCCCTTTTTATGTATTTTAGAGCCAGAGTCAGAGTCAGAGTCAAATCGTTTATTTCTTTAGACTTACAAAATAAGCACAAGTCAAATTTTTACTATATAAATTTTATGGCATATCTTTGTGAGAAAGTTTAATACATTTTGAAAGCGTATACCACAAAATAAAAATATTATTGTTAATAATTTGAGGTCCGCCCCCGGTGGATATCCATTAGTTACCTCTTACGACTCCCGCGGAAAGAGTAAGGGTGATGCAAATTCTAAGCCGCTGCTACGCTGTACCAAAATAAACGATCTAGTCAAATATCAATACAGTCCTACCGCGGTGTTATTCTATTCAGCTTTAGTCTTAAAGCGATCAAGTCCTTTATATGTCGTTATAAAGTTTCTAACCCAATGTAACGGCTAATTCTACTCACGAACAACATATAATAAAGAAGTTGAAACTGTGCATTGTTGGTACAACATCCGACTGCAATGATTGAGGCACGCGCAATGTCTGCAGAGGGAAGTGTTTACTGCGATCAGATAGAGCGGCCCACAGCCGGCCTAGCACGGGTAGGGGACTGCTGTCTAGGGTAGAATAGAGAACTAACCAGCCAAGTGTGAGTCGGACTCGCGCACGAAGGGTTCCGTACCATTATCTATAAAAATCAAAAGATACAAATCTTTCCCCGTAAAAAAACAAAAAGTCAACGTGACACGGTCACCCATCCAAGTACTGACCTCGCCCGACGTTGCTTAACCTCGGTGTTGTTATAGCGGCAGCAGAAATAACTACATCATCTTTCAACTGTCTAGCTATCACGGGTCATGAGATGCAGCCTAGTGACAGACGGACAGACAGTGGAGTCTTAGTAATAGGGTCCCGTTTTACCCTTTGGGTACAGAAACCTAAAAATTACATCGCATCGTCATACATAGCGTAAATTATTGAAATTGAAGGAATGAATTTTAAACTTTTTACGCATTCGATGAAAAAGTGACGTATTTTTTTTCTATTGTTCCCTAGACAACGACCCTCATGCTAAGCCTACTGGTGCGCTGGCGCTGTGTGTGTGTGTGTGCACAGATAAATGACCTTGTTTTATTTTATGCGAGGGGACGGCACTGGCTTACAAACTGCGAAAATATATACATTTACATATTTGGCTTACTGAGTGAACGAATCTCTTTGAATGAGCAAAGAAAGAACATGAAATAATGTGGTCTACTTTTTTGATGGAGTAAAAATATTTTCGTTTCCTGTGTACTATTTGAAATCACACACAAAGGTGAGTGTTTGGATAGATATTTATAACTCTTCGTTCATGTATTGGTCCTACAACCCTATTAGTTTAATAGTTTAGTAGGTATTATGTATAATTGTATATTGATAGTTTACTTTCAAAATACGTAATACCTACCTACCTATTCTAATATAATAAACACGAAAGTTTGTAAACATCTCACTTTCACACAAAAACTACTGAACGAATCGGACTGAAATTTTGCATAAAGATAGTTCCAGTCCTGGAATAACACATACTGTTTATCCCATAAATCAGTTTCCGTGGGATAGGCGTGCAAAGCCGCGGGGCGCAGCTAGTATATCGCTAGTATATGCCAGTAAATCGCTAGGTCACCAGTTCCATTGCTGTACTTTTATTTAAATTTCTGTTTCTTTATGGTGTAATAACAATTCTGTATCTGTTTATTTACCCTATTACGCCAAAACTACTAAACGACCGAGTTTGCAAACCTACTTACCTACTTCTATTATAAAATTATCAATGCGATGGTAATGTTTTCAGTCTGTTATCTTTTCACGCCTAAACATACAATACAAATAAATACATAATGTACATCTGAATAAAACAGGGGGAATCATAAAAAGGCAACTTTTTATTCATAAAACACTTTCGAAGCCGCGGGCAGAACCTACTAAAGATATAAATCTGCAATCTCCGCTTCGTTTAACCGTGAATAATCCGCAGATGACGCGTGTCCCCTCGCCGGGCCCCCGGGGGGTCCTCGCCGGGCCCCCGGGACCCGCCGGTCGGCGGACAGTCGGCCCGACAACTGTCACCCACAGTTACTCAACTTTACAATCGAGTTATCAGAAACTGGACACAGTTCCATTTGTTTGCTTTTGCTTACAATTGTACGTTTATTTCTGTGTCTGTCTATTGTCTTACTTACTGGTATTTTTAGGAAAAACTCACGAGATACTGAAATAATACGTAGCACCTAGGGATAGGGAAAGTATTAAGAAATAAAAAATGCTGGACAATTCACACAGCATCATCTAGCCCCAAGCTAAGCAGAGCTTGTACTGTGAGTACTAGAAACTGATATACTTAATACAATACACTACATAGATAGATATTTTTTTTTACTAAAGATAGAAAACATCCAGAACACCCTGAACTGTATTAGTAATATCTGCAGATCGTACACACGTTTGTGGTAAGGCTAGAATTGAACCCATAACCCACGTCGCGTCGCAACCGGGCCTTTGCCCGCTGCACCACGAAGGACGTCATTACATTTTTATTTAGGTACTAACTCATGGGTACTAACCCATTATCATATGAAGTCATCTAAAAAAACTAAAATCTATGTTTTAAACAGAGCAGAACTAATTTTTAAATTTTAATAATGATTGTTATCTACCTATCAGACCTGAGTGACAAGAACGAGGTTCTGTTAACTGATAGGTACTCAAAATCAAATTAGTATAATAAAATATCACGTAAGAAGTAGGTATTTGACTTATTGTAAGGCTATGCGTGAAAAAGTATTCCGGTGAAAAACACAGTACCCTGATGCGTAATTTTTTTTATCGCGCTTATAAAACAAAATTGTTGAATAAAACGTAACAGCTTCATACAAACCAATAACTAAACCGCAACGAGTCATTACAATAACGTTAAACATCCGACGAAATTAACAATTCGTTGCTCCGCGGGGGGCCCGACGCATCGGACCAATTAACAACTTGCGGGACACATTACAATGAATCGGGGCCCCTCGCTCGGGTCCCCGGGGGCCCGTGAAGGGGTCAGCGTGGGCCCCCCGCCGCGCACCCCTCGCACGTCACCATTACTCAGGACGCACGTAAAGCACAACTGTCTCAACGTTGGTAACACAATAACTCACTCTACTCGTACGCAGATTGTGTTATTGTATGCGTTACATTAATATGGGTCGAGTACCCACGAGTATTTAGTTAAGGTTCGCAGTAATTTCGATTCTGGACCCCGTGGGGATCAACTTTTTGAATATATAATTATTTTATAGATAATATAATAGTAAACTTCTGTTTATTAAATAAATGATTATTTAGTTTTACTTCCTATTCGTGTTACACGCACTCCTGCGATAATTAACATTGCAAAATGTTAACTACTTATGTCTTGAAATGAATACACATTAAAACCGGCCAAGACTCGCGCACGAAAAAAAAAAAAATAAAAAAAAAAATAAAAAAAAAAAAAAAAAAAAAAAAACACTGTATACAACATAATCTATGACCGTCTCGAACGCAAATAGATATTCTTAATTACCTTTTCTGTTTACCTAAAATAATGTTCCATTTTTAACTCTATAAACCAAAACTTTATGTACCTAATATCCTGGCTGTTTGAAGCCTTTTCTAAACTACAAATTCAAGTGGTCTTCGCTAACAGGCATTGCACCTACATTGTCCATTAAATAATAGCCTACACCGGAAAACGTGGCTTTTATAGTCTAACTCGTAACATGTTATCACATTTTATTTTATTCAATTTAAAATAACTTTCTATATATTTTAACCTATTTCAAAAAAAGGAGGTTCTCAATTCGACTTTTTCCTTTTTTATGTTTGATACCTTAAAACGACGTATTTCACGTATTGCCAAATTGGTTTAGTTTAGTTTAAACGACATCCGAATAGACACCATTGTCAAACTATACTAAACATGCTTGTGTTCCCAAGTCACGCGTCTCGGCACTACCTCCCACTACCCACTGCGATAGTTCCTGTGCCGCTTCACTCCCCACTACAACACTACACCACACTACCCTACACTACCTGCCCGCGCCGGAAGCCGCTAAACGCTTCCTTCCACTCGACCCACTACTGCTTGGAAATACGAGAACCGCCCGCACACCGCACCCCGCACCCCTTCCTCAAGAAACAGTCAGCAACAAAAGCCGGTTTACTGCTACACAAATTGATTTCTTGACTGACCTTTTCTTTCAAAATACTTATAAAAAATTTGTCATATCTCTCATTTGTCGGTTACTGCTATAACATAAAAAGTTAATTTACTATTATCATTATTATTTATACATAGTACAAACAAATTACAACTAGAATTTTGAAATAGAACAGTTGAACTAATAGTTATTTAAAGAGATAAATACCATCCGCCAAGAACAACCCGAGAAAAATAATTTAATTCAAATGACTTTAAATTTCACTGCTGACTGTACAATAACACCTTCGCTGCGCTTTACGACTGTACTCGAGTTATAAACACTCTTATGAGGAACAATCGACCTCACGCGGGGGACACCAGATAACAACCCTAGTCGTCCATAAGACAACTAGCACTAGCCCCCGGCATCACACGGGGTTTTTCCACTATAAAATGCCATTTCCTCGTAGTCAAATTCAAATTCAAATTATTATTCTTTTATTGCAGATAAATGAATCCATAGTTTGTTAGTACAGTTTCTTATATGAAATGTTAGTGATTAAAGTTATTTATAAAATATAATAAAATTCATATTCAAATTCATTCTAATTAAATATAGACAACATTAGATTAAATCATACTACATTAAATTAAATTACATATAATCAGATTGAAATAAATAACTACCATGAAATTAAATTAAGACACATTAAATAACAATAAATCAAATTACATAAAAATCAAACCGAATTAAATACCAACCATGAAATTAAATTAAAACACATTAAATTACAATACATAGGGTCAAATATAGTAGTGTTCTGGGTAAAAAAAAATAATTCATAAGTCCATCAGGTAGGTTATCAGTTTTTAGATTAGGAACAGTTATCAGATGGTGTTAACACTTTTTCTATTGTCAATTAAACAAATGTTATGAAGATACTTATAGCCAGTAAAAGTTCCGTGTGACGTCATACCTTGCGACACTTATCAAGGTGTGTGACGTCAAATAGTGCCCTAAAGATTCTAAGTAGCCACTTCCTTTTGTAATTTATCATTTCGAGATCACTTAATGCCACTTCCAGTGGTCGCTAGATCTTTGTAATGCATAGAACAAAATTTTTTGTATTAAATTCCTTCCCGTGGTCATACTTACGTCTAGCGACAACTTTTTTGTTATTTAATTTTGTCAGTTATTTAATTACTTACGCCTTTAGAATATATCCTACAATATAAGTTTGGTTCTCATGTAAGTGAATGTAAATATTTATTATGATAAATAAATGTTTTTAACCCGAATTTAATGTTTGATTGAGGAAAGAAAAAAGAATTGTGTCCGAAATATGCTCATAATCTTATTGATGGACCATTTACAATTTTGTGACCCTACGATCTGCAGAGGTATTTTAATTCATTCGATTCATTTCCGAATCGAAAAGACAGGGTCGATTCAAATTCTATTCTGACGGAACTTTAGATACTATTTTGATTTGATTTGTCAAAAGTTTCCGATATCGAATCTGACGGCCTTTCCGAATTGAAGTACCTCTGCTGCTCAGCCTTAGTCCTGAGAATTAAACAGACAGACTTCAGTTTGGATAATGGATGGTACCAAAATCACAGTCGGAATCAATAATAATGTTTGTGTCCACGAAGCTCACGCCAGGGCAGAGTCGTGAGTAAATAATGAGTAGCGACGTACGTACGTACGCTACCTATTTGATCGTTTTTCAAGGTTATTGGACTGAGTAAAGTAGTGTAAGAGTTACAAGACAGGTATCCTGTTTTATTAACAGTGAAAATTACAACTAAACAAATGGTACAGTGGTGTGTCTATTCAGATGTCGCCATTCTAGACTAAACTAATCTGTCTCAGGACTAAAAATGTAAATCCTTATTATTTTGATCGTTATGACAGGGACGGCGACATTTTTAGTCCTGTCAAATTAGTTTAGTTAAGTTTTGGAAACGTCTGAATAGACACCAATGTGTTTACCATGAGTTGTCACAGTTTAATCGCCTGACGTTACTACAGTAGTTACGTAAATACGCAAATACATAGTTATCTACGCGACCCATACTGAGCATTTTAGTACCCAACTCTCCGCTAGAGGCGCTTTGGAAGTTTCCATACATTTTTGTAACCTCTCAGATACTTTCATTCGTTTGGTTCGCAAATTTCCAAAACAGTTCCAAATCAGTTCAAATCCCGGCCGGTACTGGCTGGAATATAATTAATACAATTATATTGATACCTACTCTCAACCCTAAATAAATATAAATTAAAATGACCATTACAAGGAATTTGTGCTTAATATCGATATCGGACATGTTTAGTAAGTAAACAGAGTATCCCTTGGAGGACCCTTCCGAGGAAACCCTCAGTAAACAGAACTCTTGTACTAAAACCAGAACTTTACGTAAGTACACCCGGCGTCGAGCAGAGCTCCGTGCAAGGAGCCTGGGGGACCAGAGGGCATAGACAATGATGTCGAAACAATGCATGTCGAAAGAGATAGTAGAAAAGTCCAAAAATGTATACAACCTCAACAGCCTGTAGCTCCACTGCTGGACGCAGGGCTCCCGCTGATAAACTAAACACCTTGTTAGCGTTTATCTAATGGGGAGTAATGCCCATAATCCCCACGCTGGGCATGCGGGTTGGGGATCGCACTTCGATGGTAGAGTTTTTCTGCAGGGGGCGCTGCTGCCCGCCCCCGGTGCATATCCCTTAGTCGCCTCTTACGACGCCCACGGGAGGAGATGGGGTGGTGCAAATTAAGCACCACCTCATCTCTAAGCCAGCACCACACAGCTAAAAATGTATGGGTTTGACATATTATGTCACCTTTTTGTACACATGTTTTTGCAAATAAATATCTTTATCTTTATCTTTATCTTTATAATATATTATGTCTTTGATATGTCACGTGATCTGTTTAGAATTTTTCCTACGAATCTTTCAATTGTTTTCGATTCGCTTCATGGCGAATGCCGATTGGCTACGCCCTCTGGGTCTTCTTCTTCTTTGTTTTTTGGCCATTACGACTATGACGTCACCACATAGATAGGTTGTGCGAGTTTGAATGTATTTAATAAAATAAACAATCTACCTAATTATCACCGCTATGGGCTACAACTAACAGGATAAAGGTTTTTACGTCGTTTTTTTACGTCAGTCTACATACCGAAGCGACTGAACTCAAAAATATCACTTTATTTCCGTGTCAGAGTATAATTTATATGCTTTAATTTGACCTTTTCTAACTGTACATTTTTTGTACATAATATGGAAATAAAGAATTTTCGACTTAGACTTTGATTCTATGCGGGGCGAGGGGAAACATTGGCTCGTGAGAGGCGAAGAGAGACCATTCTATACGTTAGTTTATTTATTTCCTTTAGTTTAAAATGAACACAAATCATGAAACAAGCAGTATAGCGGCAAAATAACATAAGCAATAAATATTATCTAGCTCTTAGCTACAAACATACGTCATTGTAGTAAACAGTATGGCAGTACACACTCGGCATAAAATAAATAAAATAAAATAAAATAAAATAAAACAGGTATCAGTAGCGTGTGGTGCTACGCCGTAGCGAAGCCTACGCCGTAGCGAAGCTTATGTCGTAGCGAAGCATACGCCGTAGCAAAGCCTACGCCGTAGCAGTGCTACGGAGTATTGTAAACTTTGATTGTATTTCAAAAGTGTACACTCAAGTGCTTGAGTAGGGTTGAACTCCATTGATAGCTAGCGTCAGAAATTTTATTAGCGGTGTTTACATTGTTAATATTGAAATGTAGTGTGTTTCGAATAGGGTATCGTTTTTTTTATAGTTTAAATCGATTTTTTAGGTCATTATTTAACCGAAAAATGCCAAGAGGCTCACTGAATTTCACAATAACAAGGTAAAAAATAAAAAAATAAAAACTACAATAATTTTCGGGTGATAAAGACGCTGCCCTATTCCTATGTTTATTTGACGTCAACGTTCACACTCGATTAAAACCTTTTGTGGCGACCTACAATACGAAATGTGAAGTGGGCAGAATAGTGTCCAATCATGATGCAGCGCCAAACATAAAAGAAGAAGAAATGTGATTAGCGATGATGTCATGACCGCTCTAGCCAATGGCGTAGCGTTTTGAAATTTTTGCGGATAGAGATTTAAAATATATTTTTTTCAAAGGTTAAATTCTACAGTAAAAAGATCTCAAAATGCTAAAATAAATATGTGATAATGTTTCTATATCAATAAAAAATACGTTTATATTGTTTTAGCCATTTTTAAATCACATGCACATACCCTATTGTTGTTATTTATGCCATAGTTACTATGGCATAAATAACAAAAATAGTTGTGAAAAAAAACCCTTGTGAAAGTTTCAAGTATCGATTAGATAGTACCGATTATAAATGTATGGTGTATTTAAAAGTTGTCTCATCAAGTTGCCAGCTTTGTTTAGTTTGTTACTTCTCTCGTAAAATGTAATATTTTGTGTTCTTAATGTAATATTGTAATGTTGTTTCCAGATGATTCGTCGATGGAGATGAGCCCCCCCTCCCCCTCTGCCCCCGCGCTGTAAGCCGCGACGCGCGATTAGTCGCCACGCGCCTCTCCCATTGGTCGCTGGCGCCATGCCTCGCGCTGATTGGCTGCCGTCGCGGCATCTCCTTCTCCCTTCTCTACTCTACTTCTTCTTCCTAGTCGGTGAGTTCACTTATGACTTACAACATATTTTTATGAGGTGTTATGGTGAAGTAGATAGTAAAGTTAACTGACCTATCGCCATCAGATCATCGTCACCTGAGCCGGTGATGTCCACTGCCTGACTGTACGGTAGCCATTTTCGTTCGTCGTTTACAGGTGTTTGAAATTCGGGTACGGATTACAGCTAAAAAATTCAGTCACGGATTTTCGGGTACAGATTACAGTAACCCGACAAAACGGCGGTTATTGCGTTTTTTAACCTAGTTTTCCAGACGTTTCAACAGGTTTACACACTGTCGTGGTCACGCGATCACTTATTAGAATAAAGTGTTTAGATTGCGTAAGTTAGTTTATACCTATTTTTAACAGACAAAAAACAAAAACAATTCACATAAAAATTAAATGGACATGAAAATACAACATCATTAATCTATACAAATACAAATGCACAAATCATAAGAGAATTAACACAAAATCATCTTAATATCAATGCTGATTCCCGCCCTTCTATACGCGTCAACCCAACTTGTACGGAAACTCCCGCAGTAATTAAATAAACAGTAATGAGCGTGCTCGACGCTCGCCGCGCTCGTTCGTAGCTCATTGCTCGCTCGCCGCGGCTTCCCGAACGCGCTCGCAAACAAAACGCGCAATGCTCTCTAATCACATCAACACGATCGTGACTGAGAGACTGAGGTACCGAGATAAGCAGCCACGTGGTAGCGGTGGTCTCATGGTACGGGGGCAGTTCAAGTTAAAACTTGACAGTTGAGCTTAAAGTGGCTTGTTTTGTAAGAGGCAAATAAAAAAGTTTTGAAAGCGGTAAATGCTAATAATTTAGCAGTTATTACACTTTCTGTGTTTGTATTGTCTTTATTTTAGTTAACAGATAATATAGCTAGGTGATAAGTAGTTTTAAACCATTTCCTATAAGCCCATGCTATGTATCAAACTCTAAACTGTTCGAAACTTAGGCTCTCCTAGAAAAGCATGATGGGCGACCAGTTTTCAAATTGCATACAGTTATGATTGTCGCTATTTCTAAAATTAACTGTTAAGTTGTTTGCTACAAAAGTTGACTCGAGAGCTGTTTAAAAATGGTTTGTTATGTGCACAAATCAATAGTTTTCTAGTTATACGTATAACTCGTACATAGCAAAATACACTTTCCGCCACTCGCGAAACATTTCCTAAAGTGAAACTGAGAAACCAGATAAAGAGCAAATGCGAGGCGAGGGTGAGGCGAGCGTGAGGCGTGGATGAGGCAAGAGTGAGGCATAAGTGAGACATCAAACGTGTACGTTACACAAAGGGTTACGCTGAGGCGAGTTGCGAGGGCGGCCGTTAAAAGAACATGGGAGCGCTTTATGAACCAACTAGTGCCGGCGCGCGGGTTCGCTTACCTTGCACGTTTGAAAAGTACTCTAAGTACTGGGGGAAAGTACTCTAATGATCTGATTATGACAGTTAGTGAATAGGTTGATACTTATTTCACCGCCCATTAGTTATTTTTCTGAATCATAAATGCGAAAGTTTGTATGGACGTACGGATGTTTGTTACCTCTTCACGCCAAAACTACTTAACGGATCTGACTGAAATTTTGCATACTCAATTCTAATACTGTAATAAAACATAAGCTTACTTATTACACTTTTTATCACATAAATCTGTTCCCGTGGGATATAAAAAATAAAAAAAAATCTGTTCTCGTAAAACAAAAAGTCAACGTGACGCGGTCAGCCATCCAAGTTTGTACCTACTGACCGCGCTCGAGGTTATCATTGGTGATCGGTTGTCTACCAGGTGATAAGGACGTTGCCCCCCTTAATTACCTATTAAATAATAAAATTATTTAACTTTTATTATTTGTTGTTTTTTTTTAGATATTTATTCATTACATTAACAATCACAGTATACATTATATTTGTACCGTAAAACCTCGTAAGGTTTGTCTCGGTACCACCTACACCTAGACTACAATTAAACTTAAGACGAATGTGATCGTCTTAAGTTTAATTGTAGTCTAGGTGTCAGTAATAAAGAAAATTGGAATACAGTCGATTTGAGAACCTCCTCGTTTTTATGACAAAATATGTTAGTAAGTAATAAGGTTAGAAATAACTAACTTACCTACTGCATCGGCATTCATGTTCATTCCCACCCGCTCGCACAGGGTAAGCGTTAACCGCGCTAGCGCTGTTACAGCGGCAACAGCAATACATCATCTGTGAAAATGTTTACTGTAACGTATGCTATCACGGTTCATTAGATACAGACAGACGGAAAGACAGACGGGCAGCGGAGGTTCAGTAATAGGGTCCCGTTTTATCATTTGGGAACGAAACCTTAAAATGAGGGTAGATCGATGTATATCTGCCAATAAAAACTCACTCGCAAGACATTCAGTTATTCCTTAATGAATGGTATTGGGCCTTGTTGGTCGCGTATACTACGTTTGCTTTTTCAAATATATATATTTTTTGACAAAAACTGCTCAAACATATCTCAAAGATATAAAGTGATAGAACAATAAATAATAATGAAAATTATTTAATGCTATGTATAAAGTAGGGTTTACACAACTGTCGGTTGTCTCCATTCCATACATCGCTCTTATGCATTGTTTTTGTGTTCAAAGGTTTTTTCTCTGTCTGTACAGTTTTAGGTAAATGGTGAATGACTTCAAATCCTTCTTCTACTTAACCTAACCTTACCTTATACTTAATGCCGTTATTAAAAAAGTTATAATCTGTTAGTATGTAAGTATTAAGCGAAGACGGGGCGCTGCAACGTAAGTAATTTCAACTAGACGAGTACCTACCTACGTAAGTAGCGTCTCCTTCGCAACAAACGAACACACGAACTTGCTGATTAGCGCAGAATTATGAAACACTCCTCACCAACACAATGTAGGTAGATCCATTGATTAATAAATATAATAAATAATGTTGGACAATTCACACAGTAGTATGATCAATCCCCAAGCTAAGCAAAGCTTGTGTTATGGGTACTAGATAACTGATATACTTAATACAATACACTACATACCTCTAGATATTTTTTTTTATTATACATAGATAACATCCAGAATGCCCTGGACAAATATATCTGCAGATGAAAAAATATAAAAATTATAATATTATGTTTATTGCTACTTAAACAATACAATTAAGATTAACACACGTGGGATCATAAAGGGCACTACAATTATTACTGAGTAAGTAGAGGGGATTTTCGGAGTCAGGTGACAATGATTCCCACACTAGGCTGGGCCTGTATCGTGGAAATCAACATGGTTAACAAACAAGGATAGAATAAGCCTCTCAGTTGACTAACAACATGACTGGAAATTACAGATAATTTTTAATAAGAAAAGCGATATTAACCCAAAAAAGAAAATTAAAGTAAAAATCTGGAACATAACAAGAATAATATTAAATTTGGGAAATAATACTACATTAGGAGACTTTTGACAGTAATCTTTCTGTCTCATCATACGATAGAGTCAGTAACCACTTTTGTATAGCGGATTTTAGTTGGATCGTACACATATTTGTCCCGAGGCGGGAATCGAACTCGCAACCTCCTGCGTCGCAGGCGGACCTTCGCCCAACGCGCCACAGAGTTCAGGTAGGTAGATATGTGTGACACACGTGTCCAGTGTCTTGTTTCGAGTTAGTACGTAACTCATCCTATCAATTACTCATTTCGTCTGAGGTTAGTACAAGCGGCATGACGTCACTATGCCCGCCCTCCGTCCTGATGTATAAACAATGAAGGCCTCCTCGCTGACGAGCCTCCGATGGCCTCCCTCGGCCGCCGGTGGCCTCCGTGGCCCGCCAGGCCCGCCCGGGCTCCACTAAACACACATTACATAGTGCTACTT
Source organism: Eupithecia tripunctaria (assembly GCA_955876795.1). Lineage (NCBI taxonomy): Eukaryota > Metazoa > Arthropoda > Insecta > Lepidoptera > Geometridae > Eupithecia > Eupithecia tripunctaria. Next base: position 84,737 of record OY041625.1, read on the forward strand.
ACAGATGCGCGGGTCGGATCATTGATTACAGATTGAGGCTGAGAAACAACTAACTGGCTTCCGCCCGCTACTTCGGGTGCTATTTCCTTTATTACTTTCATATCGAAGATAAAACTTAAACAAAACACAAAAACATGTAAACAATAAAAACTTAAACAACTATTTTAGTTCTAAAGTTATTTTCAACGGGATATTTACCATGATTTGAATTTTGAGCTTTCCAATATTTCCGCACAGTTATTACACATTCTTACAAGTGCACATTTTATTAAAAACCATAGTGTACTTCTCTATGGCAATTAGTATAGGAGTCACACTCTCTGATACTAATTGTAATCGTCAGTAGGTAAAATTTTAAATAATCAAACTAATTTCTAATAATAACATAAAACAATAATATTAACCACTAGTAATTACGTCAGATTCTAATTTGAATTCTATTCCGACGGAATGCTATTTTGATTCGTCAAAAGTTTCCGATATTGAATCCGACGGCCTTTCCGAATAATTAAAATGCCCCTGCAAATCGACGTATTATTATTATTAAAGTATTAGGTTACCAAATACTTATCCGTACTAATTTATATTTTTAATAATTAAAAAGCCACAGAACATGATTAACCTCTGCCGTCGCAATTACCCGACTGACACAATAACGTAGTTAACCGCGCGACCGCCGACAGCAACATGACGTGACGTGACGTCATCGGTGCAAGCACTGCTCATGTCATTACGCTGGTGAAGGTTTTTGTGGTGACATTAACGCGATATTTAGTGTCATTGTTGACATAATCGCATTTCAGCAATATCTGCAGTAGAATTAATAGGATACCTACTCGTATCTACTCTACATAGTCTATAAGTCTATACTCTTTACTAATCTTAATATAATGAGGAAGGATTTGATTGTTTGTTGATTTATATAGATTTTATAAGCTTACTTTATTAGATACTAGCTGTGCCCCGCGGCTTCGCACGCGTTGTTCCTATGGAAACGTTTATAGGTGTTTTCCCGGCAATTATTAGAATTTTTCTCGTCGTAAAAACCATCCTTTTGAACTTCAACGAACATTTAAAATAAATAATTGGCCAAATTGGTCTAGTCATTATTGAGTTACTAGCTGCGCCCCGCGGCTTCGCACGCGTTGATTCTATGGAATCGTTTAAAGGTGATTTATATCCCATGGGAACTGATTTATGGGATAGAAAGTAGCCTATGTTTGATTCCAGGATTAGGAATACCTGTATGCGAGCCCGATTCGTTCAGTCGTTTTGGCTTGAAGAGGTCACAAACATCCATCCATACATCCATACAAACTTTCGCATTTATAATATTAGTGTGATGCGCTTACCAACACATTTAGCGATTCATTTTTATATTATAGATTATCTTATCTAATAAAGTACCTAAGCTTATATTTATGTTAATATAGTAAAACATTGACTTATCTAAGTGCTTATTTTGTAAGTCTAAAGAAATAAACGTTTTAACTCTGACTCTGACAAAAAAGGCACAAAAAATTATCAAAAAACAGACTTTGTGTTATCTTGCTTGCCATGTGTGGCACCGCTCCCAGCGACACGGTGTAAGTGTACAAACAAACACTCGAACACTAAGCTCACAGCGAACGCAAACTCTGCACAAACGGTCCTTTCCCGAGATCAGCGCGGATTATACGAGTACCTTCCCTACGTTACATTGTATTATTATATTTACCCCAATCCTGGGGAATTATCCCGAAAACCTGAGGTAACTGTGGAGATTAAAGACAAAGATAACTGTTGGCCTAGTAATATCTAGGCTTAGGCTGAACGAGCGTTATATGAGGTGTGACCAACTGACATTCGCTATGAAGCGAATCGAAAGAAATTTAAAGAATCGTAGGAAAAATTCAAAACAGATCACGTGATATATCTAGGGCACATGTTAAACCCATACATTTTTGCTCACACATCGATTGTTACATTGTCTGAGTCGATTTAGGTGAATACTGTCCACAACGAACAATGACTATAAAATTTGTATAGCGACCGCTGTCAGTAAAATCACGCCTATGAAGTCCTGAATTTCTTAAGAGTACAGTAGGTACCTGTCAATGTCATCCTATAGGAACATGTTGATTAGTGATGGGCGAAAAGCGTGCTATTGAGTATGCTCAATATGAGCATACTTATGAGCAGCTTACATTTGCTAGCGATAGGCATGCTAGTTTTAAATATGCTCCTGAATAAGCATGCTCGAAGCAAACACTTCAATACACTTACCATTTTATAGCGTGCTCTACGCTATAAAATTTGTCTCTCGCTCTCTGTCTCAGTTCAAACAAAGCCATGGACAATCAAACAGCTTTCCAATTTTTCACCTACTACACATTCGATGGTCGATTCATTCCAACATCGTTCGATAATCGTTTTTTCCACCACTATCCCAACTCTAGAAATATCGATACTCTATGTCATTGTCACTGTCGCAAAGATCATTCATCGTTTTCATAGTATAAGTATAATTAATATGTCTAAATCTAAACTAATATATTATTCGTAGTGTCTATTATAATGTAAATGCCGTATTAGAAAAATATCAACTCTAAATAATGTTGAATTAGAAAATAAGAAGTCGTTATAATGTAACATTAATGACAGTATGAGCATCGCTTCATACAAAAGCTGCAACGATGCTCGACGAGTATTCATTTCCGTTGAAAATATTCATTTTACGCAGCTCTCGTTTGGTATCCGTCTATTCCTCAGCAGTTGGTCTTAGGCCCGTATTATGAAAGTATGCCTAGTCATCGATCTATGCTTGAGTGATGCTTATGTATAGATTAGAGTAAAGACTAATTTTAAAACAATACATGGAAACACAAGAAAGTTTTTTTTAATACAGCGCCACCAATCTTTGATATCAATGCGTTTCGTTATATAAAAAAACATTAAAACAATATAAAAGCTCTAAAAATAAACTGTGATAGACAAGTTGTGTAGACCATAGAAAAAACCTTACTCACTCAAGTAAAGATTTTGTTAATGCAACTAGATAAGTAGCGTCAGAGTTATAAATTATTACTTATAGAACGTAACTCTAAATAAAACTCTAAATCTTTAGAATTACTTACTTGAGTAGTGATCCTAAGCTTGATTATAACTCACGTAATGACTGCATAAGTAATGCTTGGGGAAGCTTTCAAAAAAGGGGCTTAGACTGCGTTTTGAAAGTGTCAGAGCGAGGGGGGCTAGAGGGGGAAATATCGCGCGCGGCGAGGTAACCTAATGTAAACTGTCTAAAACCCGCTCCCGCTTCCGATATTCACCAAGACTAATCCTAGAAATAACTTGTAGTAAATCAGCGGATAAGGGGAAAGCCCCACTATGCCATGAGTGTTAATTTTTATTGGCCATTCCGCGCTCCAATCACGAGACGAAGCGAGCCCTGTGTCACTTCCAAACTCAACTTCAACAGCCTGTATTGTCCACTGCTGGACGCAGGCCTCCCCCTGATGAGCAGCTTATGAAGGGAAAACCAATACAGATGATTATCGTTAGATCCATTGACTGGATCCATGATAGATCAAGAACTTTATTTCTCAGTTAATCTGACACACTAATATTGTAATGCGAAAGTTTGTATGGATGGAGGAATGTTTGTTACCTCTTCACGCCAAAACTACAGAACGGATCAAGCTGAAATTTTGCATAAAAGTAATCCTAAACCTGGAATCAAGCATAGGTTACTTTTTATCCCATAAATCAGTTTCCTTGTGATAGAAATCACCTCTAAACGTTTCCATAGGAACAACGCGTGTGAAGCCGCGAGCGCAACTAGTTTCTTTAAATAAATATATTAGGTCCTTACATATGAAATTGGCGTTTTTCGTACTGGCCACTTTAATCACAAATTTCTCCTATTTGGTAAGGAATTCCAAATTCAAATTTGTACAGCTATAGACTCATGTATTTGTGCTTCGATGATCGTCATTCATTTGTTTTTTTTCTTCTGTTTTTTTCTGTTTGCGTCACTCATTTTACAAAATGGAAAACTTAAAATATCGCATTATTTACGAGTACGAGTTCCGCCGTGGCACTAGTGCTGCGGAAACAACTCGAAGGGTGAATGATGTGTATGGCGGTCGTGTTGCAAAAGAAAACACAGTTCGTTTTTGGTTCCAACGTTTTCGTTCTGGAAATTTCGACCTGCAGAACAAGCCCCGTGGACGGCCTGAGACTCAAGTTGATAATGAAGAGTTGAAGGCTATTGTGGAAGCGGATCCATCGCAAACCACGTCCGAGTTAGCTGCAGGCTGCGATGTTAGTGATAAAACTGTTTTAATTCACTTGAAGCAAATTGGGAAGATTAAAAAGCTTGCAAAGGTGGGTACCTCACGAATTGACTGAAGCAAACCGGCAAACGCGCGTCGACTGCTGCGTTACATTACTAAACCGGCACAATAATGAAGGTATTTTAAACCGAATCATTACCTGTGATGAAAAATGGGTTCTTTACGATAATCGGAAGCGCTCAGCGCAATGGTTGGATCCTGGCCAGCCAGCCAAATCCTGCCCCAAGCGAAAATTAACCCCAAAAAAGTTACTTGTAAGCGTTTGGTGGACTAGTGCCGGTATTGTTCATTACAGTTTTCTCAAATCTGGCCAAACTATTACGGCTGATGTCTATTGTCAGCAATTGCAAACCATGATGGAAAAGCTAGCGGCTAAACAACCTAGGCTGGTCAATCGCTCCACGCCACTGCTGCTTCACGACAACGCTAGACCACACACTGCGCAACAGACGGCTACTAAATTAGAAGAGCTTCAATTGGAAAGTCTAAGATATCCTCCGTACTCCCCGGACCTTGCTCCAACAGATTACCATTTTTTTCGAAATTTGGATAACTTCTTGCAAGGGAAAAAATTCAACTCCGATGGGGCAGTCCAAATCGCCTTCAAAGATTTTATTGATTCCCGTCCGACTGGTTTTTTTAGTAAAGGGATCAATGAACTACCTATAAGATGGCAAAAGTGCATAGAAAATAATGGTTCATACTTTGATTAATTAAATATATTATATTAAAAAATATTCGACTTTTTGTTCCACCCATACAAAACGCCAATTTCATATGTAAGGACCTAATATATACTGGAATAGCAGTGGCAGAGCACCCGCCCCGCGGAGTCGTACAATTACCGCTGGTGAGGCGCCCGTTAGCCGCGAGGGCGGCGCGCGCTTACGTCTACGCTGCGCCCCCCCGCACCCCCGCCCCCGCCCTCTCGGCTTACGGGCTCCGCGCTAAGCACTGCAGCGACGTGCTTTAATGACTGACTCCTAAGCCGAGGATCTATCTCATCAAATGAACTGCTTCGTTCTAAATCTGTATCGAGGTAGGTACTTCGAAGTTATGTGGGTACTACTTTTGAACAATTTGCGTTACGGCTTTTCTTCCCAGTTTGGTAGTTTTTGTCGTTTATTAGCAATAATTTAATGTGTTACAAAAAGATTTCATAGAGAGATCTCTGTGTCCTGTGGATAAAATCTTTAAGGAGGAAAACTGGTATTCATTTTTTGAATTTCAGTTTTCACCCTTAGGGAGGATTTCAGGGGGAAAATGGAATAATCCAATACAAAGAAGCCTATATTCCCCTTCCGATACAACAGACCTTATGATCCGTTCCTTTGCAATTTTTTTGTACCTTATCAATATAAATTTCACCTGATAGTAAGTGGCCCACGATGTAACACGAAGTTCTAGAAGACACATAATCACTCCTGTTTTAAGGAGTCATCGTCCTCTTAAACAATTTTTAAACAGTTTTCCCCCTTGAAAGAGACTTGTCAAGGGGGAAAACTGGAATAACCCTCGTGATCGTGATGACAAACCCAGTAACTTTCGCATTTATACGATGTTTACTTGTGTGTTTTGTGTACTCGTATAATCCTTGCAAATGTAAACTAGATTTAGATTCAGATTTATTTATTTCGCTTGTATACGTGATATACAGTTTAGAACAATAATACAAGCACCCTCAATCTCAAGGGCACTGCAAAAGAATTGATACCTACATATTAACTGACAAAATTTTAAAGATAATTACTAAATAGTTATGAATTTATGGATAGCTATATAACAAATAACACAAGAAAACTACGTACGTTATTAGATTATGTAAACTCCATCGCGTTTGTAATAAAAACTACAGATTTGTCGTAGAAGAGATTTGTATATGAAATATACAGAAATAGGCACGTTGCTGTAATCTCTACGTTCGCTAACGCCCGCGACTCCGCTCGTCTGCTCGTTACACATCGCGGGGTCTGACTACCCCGCGACTGAGGGTAGTTAGGGGATGTACTCCCCCTAACTACCCTCGTAACGTAGATATGTTCAGGGGGATGTATCCGCGAGGATTACTCGATAAGTGCTATTGCTTTTTGGGTACGGAGACATTTTGTGCTACCGTTTAGTATCTAAATTGTCTCAGTAAGAGGGAGTAATGGACATTTTAACACAAATTAGCAATTTCGTAAACGTTTATTTGAAAAGATCACTGACTGAGATACGCAGGCTGAATTCCACTAAATGAAATGAAATTCATCATTAACAACGTTATCAAATAGTATCTCAAAAAGTTTTAGCTCTGTAGTTTCGGAGGCTATTCAGTACAAACAAACAAGCAACCAAATCTTTCCTCTTTATTATATTAGGTCCTTACATATGAAATTGGCGTTTTTCGTACTGGCCACTTTAATCACAAATTTCTCCTCTTTGGTAAGGAATTCCAAATTCAAATTTGTACAGCTATAGACTCATGTATTTGTGCTTCGATGATCGTCATTCATTTGTTTTTTTTCTTCTGTTTTTTTCTGTTTGCGTCACTCATTTTACAAAATGGAAAACTTAAAATATCGCATTATTTACGAGTACGAGTTCCGCCGTGGCACTAGTGCTGCGGAAACAACTCGAAGGGTGAATGATGTGTATGGCGGTCGTGTTGCAAAAGAAAACACAGTTCGTTTTTGGTTCCAACGTTTTCGTTCTGGAAATTTCGACCTGCAGAACAAGCCCCGTGGACGGCCTGAGACTCAAGTTGATAATGAAGAGTTGAAGGCTATTGTGGAAGCGGATCCATCGCAAACCACATCCAAGTTAGCTGCAGGCTGCGATGTTAGTGATAAAACTGTTTTAATTCACTTGAAGCAAATTGGGAAGATTAAAATGCTTGAAAGGTGGGTACCTCACGAATTGACTGAAGCAAACCGGCAAACGCGCGTCGACTGCTGCGTTACATTACTAAACCGGCACAATAATGAAGGTATTTTAAACCGAATCATTACCTGTGATGAAAAATGGGTTCTTTACGATAATCGGAAGCGCTCAGCGCAATGGTTGGATCCTGGCCAGCCAGCCAAATCCTGCCCCAAGCGAAAATTAACCCCAAAAAAGTTACTTGTAAGCGTTTGGTGGACTAGTGCCGGTATTGTTCATTACAGTTTTCTCAAATCTGGCCAGACTATTACGGCTGATGTCTATTGTCAGCAATTGCAAACCATGATGGAAAAGCTAGCGGCTAAACAGTCCAAATCGCCTTCAAAGATTTTATTGATTCCCGTCCGACTGGCTCTTTTAGTAAAGGGATCAATGAACTACCTATAAGATGGCAAAAGTGCATAGAAAATAATGGTTCATACTTTGATTAATTAAATATTTAAATTAAAAAATATTCGACTTTTTGTTCCTCCCATACAAAACGCCAATTTCATATGTAAGGACCTAATATTAGTAGATAATAAACAAAAACTTTCACAATGCTGATATACCATTCTAAGACGTATCGTCTCAGAATTACACGTTTTGGCATTTTACCATTGATGAGTCAGAGTCAGAATCAGAGTCATTTGACGAAACTACAGTCATGAAACGTGTAATTCTGAGACGTTTATTTCTTTAGACTAACAAAATAACCACTTAGAGAAGTAATTTTTTTACCTTATAAACAGCTTGATAAGTAGTTATTACCTACCATGAAAAGATGAAAGAAATTAGCTACAGATAGACGCGTTTTAAAAGTGTTGAAGTTGAAACCATTTTACCATTATCTCCGACTGTCGACGATGATACCATTGTCACAGTATAGCCGTTGGTCAGCAGAACTCGGATCCAGTTATTTTCATTTATGACGTACCTTCTATGTTACTTTCTGTGCCACATTCTCACCTTACAACTACGTACAACGTAGTAAGTCAACTCGACAACAATGTTTGTCTTCCTATTCCTCTACAGACAAGACAAGACAAAACAAGACGCCAGCCGGTGTGTTATTGTCTCGCCTCAGTCCATTGTAAGGTTGTCGCCGGCGGGGCGGGCGGCGGGGCGGCGGGGCGGGCGGGGGCGCCGTCGCTTCCTGTTGTAATACTGTTCTTGTACTGGAGGCACCTTTGTTGACTACACGTGGCGGGAAAATACACGCGCTAAAGGACGCAGGATATACCTATGGTTTATCCATTTTGAATGAAGCATGTTAGTAAAGTACGACACAAATAACAAAAACTCACATGCTTGGCGTCGAGTTTCAGATATAATTGTAAGCAATTTTTATTGAAGGGAGGATCTAAAATCGACAAGTAATGTAAATTACGTATAAAAGGACGCGGCAACAAAGTGAATTTTAGGTTAAGTATGGGCGGTTTGTTTACGTTTATGCTCCATTCAAAATGGATCCGATATAGGTTTTTCATTGCAGAAATGAGCATTCAAATGTCGGCTTCAAGAATTCGTAATCATTTTACCTTGTACAGTGACTGCTTTACGAGTAAATGGTAGACAGCGAGCTTGCCGATACGTTGCTACTGCTTGCTTCTTGCTTGCTGCAAGCTTCAAGCGACTGAGGTGCGCGGACTGTCTGCTTGAGGCAAGTATCTATCACAATAATTATGGTTCGTTGCGGCTCGTTAACAGCGTATTTCCTCAACCTAAGCCTCAACAGCCTGTATTGCTCCACTCCACTGCTGGACGCAGGCCTCCCCCTGATGAGCGCTTTATTAGCGTTTATCCCATGGGGTAATGCCCATAATCCCCATGCTGGGCATGCGGGTTCCCGAACCCGGGGATCGCAGTTCGGTGGTAGAATTCTTTTGCAGGGGGAGATGCTGCCTGCCTCCCGGTGAATATCTCTTAACCTCTTACGACACCCACTAACACCACCAACGGGAACAAGTTCTAAGCAGAGTCAGAGTCAGAGTCAGAGTCAGAGTCAAATCGTTTATTTCTTTAGACTTACAAAATAAGTACTTAGACAAGTCAAATTTTTACTATATAAGCCAGCACTACACAGCTGTATCCATCCAACCATTTCATTTAATAATTATTAATATTTAAATTCTTTGGTTGACAAGGAACCACGTCATAATAATGAATGTCGACGAGATGGCGCCACCTGTTTATTGTAGTACTCCACAATAACCGGGTACAAACAAGACGTAGCGGGAATTAATGTCCCTCAATTAGCTTTTTGTATAATTAACTCCGCTCCCCCCCTGACCCCCACAACCCCCTCCCTCCACAAACAAATGCCACTGTTGGGTATTCCCGATCTTTTAAAGGCACTTACTTGGTTTTAATGGTTCGCTTTTTATTGTTTCTAGACAAATTGAGAGCGGAATCGAACGGTATTGCAATGTTGATTACTTTTATAGACTCCCACTTATGAGGATGGTTATACTTGACTGTTGGGCATCAACAAGCATTTATGAAGTTATTTAGACAAGTAACAATTAAGAGTGGTCCAGAACAGACTTGAAAAATATGAGTTCAAAGAATCACTAGGCAGAGATATGAAAATTAAAAATCGTTCTAAAATAGGCAAATTACTAAGTAATGCTTGGTAAATGTTCAATAATAGGCACGTAATACCATGGTAAGAACGCAACGTTATTTAAGGGTTACAGTGAGTGTAGAATTTGACATGAGTTCACAAGCTTTGTTTTAAAATTAGTCTTTACTCAAACTATACATAGGGCATCACTTAAGCATAGATCCATGACTGAGCATGCTTTCATAATACGGGCTTATGAGGAGAAAAAATTAGTACTCGTATTTTTGTCAATTAACCTAACTGTTATTATTGCAATTTATTTTGCAATCACATTGTGCAATTACATTACACGAACTTTTGTAAAAAAAACACTGATACCAAATGACAAAGACAAGTTCGTGCGCTCACAAAATTGAAATCGAAAACTTTTTGTTTTCTTAGGAATTACCCTAAGCGCACTAACAAAAAACCTTCAATACACCCATTACAATGACGATACGGATTTAGTCGTCAGCTTTTGTAATGTAAGAGTTTACGGTAGAACTCAATGTTAGCAGCAGTCACCTCGACACGTCTCTGGCAAGTGTCGGAGACAACAAATTGTACACCATTACCCGTTACCATAAACTCGAGGCTATTCCCGTTAGAACCCTCAGGGGGTGTCAGGGTGCAATGTCCCCCTCGTCCCGCGGCTTCTGTGGAATTGAAGAGGAATTTTATGTGGACTCGTTTCAATTAGGGATTTGTTTTGGTTTGTTTTGAATTGACAATCGGACGCAATCGATTTGCAGCCGAACATGGGAAGAGAAACCCGTGCTTTCTTGTATCATCAACATACTCAAACTCAAACTGCTTTATTTCCATGGATTTCTAAACTTAAAAAAGTCAAGTTACAAAATTAAACACTGACAAGGAATATAAATTGACAGTAAAGCGATATTTTTAAGCTATTGCATAGCTTCTATCGCGGGCCTTGAGCACGGGGACCGAATCCAGAAATTCCGTAACGAAAAAACCTTGACGTTTGTCTCTTTAGTTCAGCAACTCGCCTCTAGATGGCATTGCAATAGCTTTACCGCGGCAGTCCCCGAGTGCCACACGTCTTTTTTTTTATTTCTGTCGCTTCACTATGTAGACTAATGTTGTTGCTTCTTAGGCAGGCAACGTATAAATTATAATGAATTAGACTGATAGCCTGACTTGCTGTGATTTTTGAGTTATTGGAGCGAAATATAAGATGCGTAGGTACTTCTGTCCAAGATGGCGTGTAATGTGTAGTCATAGAGTACAAACGTTGAGGAGAGCTGAGGTAAGGGGAGAGGGGAACACAGGTACAATATTTAAATTATTAGGCGCGAACAATGTATAGAAGCAAACGAACAAACCTGCAGCCGTTAATTTTCGTTGTTAGTTGTTAATTTTCGAGCTGGAGCAAAATCCGTCCCAAGCTTTTTTATCCTCTAGATAAATGATTTTTATAGTAGACTTCTTGCACAGCACAGCATCATTATCTACAAAGGAATTCACCTGATGGTGGACCTTCATCTCCAAGCTCTGGTGTTCGTCTCACCCAACTCATTTAGGTATCAATATTTTATCTTTATATCCATCTTTCTTTTTTTAATTTGCCTTGTTAGTATGAGTGGCTAATCTTGCAACTGAATTTTAGATCGGATAGTCCGATAGTCATTTTATTGGTTAAATCATTTACAAGCATTAAAATTGGTACATGATAACAAATTAAATAAAAAATTTACATACTAAAATAATAATTGAATTGTCATCGTACCTTATATAGAAAAAAAATTAAATTAATTATAAAGTAAAATAATAATGCCCTAGTACAATAAGTAATACAATAAGTAAATTGACTTTGATTACATATATGTTACCAACATATATGTATGTAATCAAAATCAATTTACTTAAAAAATAAAATAATACATTTTGTTACTTCACAGTTTTTGTTAAGGAAATCCTCAACCTTTTAGTACGCCCTCTCGATAAGCCATACCTTAAGTTTGTTTTTGAACCAGAAATTTGGCATACGTAATTTAAGTTCAGTGACATTGCATTAGCTGTGTGGTGCTGGGTTAGAATTTGCGCCATCCCAACTGTTCCCGAAGGTGTCGTGAAGAGGCGACTAAGGGATATCTACAGGGGCAGGCAGCAGCGCCCCCAGAGAATTATTATACCATCATACTACGATTCCCAACCTGCATGCCCAGTGTGGGGATTAAAGGCATTACCCTTTATGAGATAAACGCCAATTATAAGGCGCTTATCAGGGGGAAACCTGCGCCAGTACCAATACAGGCTGTTGAGGTTGAGGTTGAGGACATTGCAATATAATGTTAGTATACGTCTGATGATGGAGATGGTACAAGTACTCAGAGTGGCCATAGGTACTCCTGAACGAAACGACCTTACCCTGTCGAGTTTGGACCAAAGACCATCAATGATGACGCGCCTGGATCCCATCTAGATTTACGATCTAGTTTAAACTGGTTATGAAATCTTAAACCAAAGCGGGTTGCTCGGACGTTGATTGGAGGAATCGCGGATAGCACTTCCTGGGATACTGATATATATAAAAGTGCTTTCTATCCCACGGGAACTGATTTATAAAATAAAAAGTAGCCTATGTTTGATTCTAAGATAAGAATTACCTGTACGCAAAATTTCAGCCCTATCCGTACAGTAATTTTGGCGCGAAGAGGTAACAAACATTGATAGATCCATACAAATTTTGACGTTTATAATTATTAGTGTGATATTTATAAAAATGTTCAAACTAAAAATTCACTGGAAAATCATCCCAAACTTGGAATTACCCCTCAATGGAACACAAATTAAACCCTTGTTCATTGGAAGCGCACTGCTCTGTGAAATTCAGGCGATTGCTTCCGAAGTAAAAAGTAAAGCGCGAGGTCAAGGCGGCCGGGTCGGATGTGACCCCGACCCGACCCGGTCGGGTCGAGTGGACTTACCGGCAAAGTTTCTAGATCAAACGGTTAAGCCAATTATCTGTACTTACAAAGAAAGGGTACTTGGACCCGTTCAGAGGAAAGCGATATGAAAGAAGTTGGACTTGGATGAGATTGTGATGACGCCAGCTTTGGTACCGTCCGGCTGTGGTTCTGAAAGTTTGTCACAGTAAAGTTCTGCGTTTATTAATCCAATACCGCTACGACACAGCACAAAACCTTGTGTTCAAATACGAGCTTTAACTCGTTATCTTTAAATACTGAACGAGTCGTCCGCTAGAATCTGATGTTGACAATCACTACATAGTATAAAACAAAGTCGCTTCCCGCTGTTTTTCTGTTCCTATGTATGCTTAGATGTTTAAAACTACGCAAAGGATTCAAGAGGAAGGTTTATATGTAAATATGTATAATGTAAATACATCATCATTGCACCAGTGCTAAGCCAGGGCGGTTCGCTTGTTATATAACATTCAGCAATTTTTTTTTACTTATGCTTATTTCTGTGCTGTGCTGCAGCGGTGCCGTCCAAGTGTGCGACAACAAAGAAGACTGCTCTTGAGGGGGAAAACTGGAATATCCCAAAATATGTACGATATGATTCGATTTAATTCACATCAATCTTCTTAAGCTAGAGTGAAGAAGTCAGCGTTATACAATAACACTTTTACGGCATTTTATTTACATTTGATGTTTTAAAAAGATGAGCAATAAATGCAGAGCGATAAAGATGCGGAGTTAAGATGGCTGCGGACATAAAGCGGATACGTCTCTGATCGCGATCAAAATGAAATGGAGTCTAATAAAATTCATAAACGAGTCCCCTCGGCGCAGCCGGCGGGATGCCGACGCGGCTCAAGCGGGTCTGTTTAAGGCACGAGCCAACATGACAGCGCCACCTATTTTATCTTATTATTACATTCAAGGCAGGAAATTTTAAAAATCTATCATACAGTTTTTGGTATCTATTATAAGTAATTTATGAAATGCCTCTGTAATAGTTTCATTTTGTAAAACTTAGCCAGAGATACGTTACGTAGTTGCGCTTTTTGGCTACCAAACTCTATGTTCGCATCTCTTCTTAAACCATATAAAATAAAACTATTACAGAGATGTAAAAAATTGCTTATAAAAGATTACACAAACTGTACGATGGATATTTAAAATTTCCTGTGTTAAACGTAATAATATGATAAAATAGGTGGCGCTGTCATGTTGGCTCGTGCCTTAAACAGACCCACTTGAGCCGCATCGGCATCCCGCCGGCTGCGCCGAGGGGACTCGTTTATGAATTTTATTAGACTCCATTTCATTTTGATCGCGATGAGAGACGTATCCGCTTTATGTCCGCAGCCATCTTAACTCCGCATCTTTATCGCTCTGCATTTATTGCTCATCTTTTTAAAACATCAAATGTAAATAAAATGCCGTAAAAGTGTTATTGTATAACGCTGACTTCTTCACTCTAGCTTAAGAAGATTGATGTGAATTAAATCGAATCATATCGTACATATTTTGGGATATTCCAGTTTTCCCCCTCAAGAGCAGTCTTCTTTGTTGTCGCACACTTGGACGGCACCGCTGCAGCACAGCACAGAAATAAGCATAAGTAAAAAAAATTTGCTGAATGTTATATAACAAGCGAACCGCCCTGGCTTAGCACGGGTGCAATGATGATGTATTTACATTATACATATTTACATATAAACCTTCCTCTTGAATCCTTTGCGTAGTTTTAAACATCTAAGCATACATAGGAACAGAAAAACAGCGGGAAGCGACTTTGTTTTATACTATGTAGTGATTGTCAACATCAGATTCTAGCGGACGACTCGTTCAGTATTTAAAGATAACGAGTTAAAGCTCGTATTTGAACACAAGGTTTTGTGCTGTGTCGTAGCGGTATTGGATTAATAAACGCAGAACTTTACTGTGACAAACTTTCAGAACCACAGCCGGACGGTACCAAAGCTGGCGTCATCACAATCTCATCCAAGTCCAACTTCTTTCATATCGCTTTCCTCTGAACGGGTCCAAGTACCCTTTCTTTGTAAGTACAGATAATTGGCTTAACCGTTTGATCTAGAAACTTTGCCGGTAAGTCCACTCGACCCGACCGGGTCGGGTCGGGGTCACATCCGACCCGGCCGCCTTGACCTCGCGCTTTACTTTTTACTTCGAAAGCAATCGCCTGAATTTCACAGAGCAGTGCGCTTCCAATGAACAAGGGTTTAATTTGTGTTCCATTGAGGGGTAATTCCAAGTTTGGGATGATTTTCCAGTGAATTTTTAGTTTGAACATTTTTATAAATATCACACTAATAATTATAAACGTCAAAATTTGTATGGATCTATCAATGTTTGTTACCTCTTCGCGCCAAAATTACTGTACGGATAGGGCTGAAATTTTGCGTACAGGTAATTCTTATCTTAGAATCAAACATAGGCTACTTTTTATTTTATAAATCAGTTCCCGTGGGATAGAAAGCACTTTTATATATATCAGTATCCCAGGAAGTGCTATCCGCGATTCCTCCAATCAACGTCCGAGCAACCCGCTTTGGTTTAAGATTTCATAACCAGTTTAAACTAGATCGTAAATCTAGATGGGATCCAGGCGCGTCATCATTGATGGTCTTTGGTCCAAACTCGACAGGGTAAGGTCGTTTCGTTCAGGAGTACCTATGGCCACTCTGAGTACTTGTACCATCTCCATCATCAGACGTATACTAACATTATATTGCAATGTCCTCAACCTCAACCTCAACAGCCTGTATTGGTACTGGCGCAGGTTTCCCCCTGATAAGCGCCTTATTGGCGTTTATCTCATAAAGGGTAATGCCTTTAATCCCCACACTGGGCATGCAGGTTGGGAATCGTAGTATGATGGTATAATAATTCTCTGGGGGCGCTGCTGCCTGCCCCTGTAGATATCCCTTAGTCGCCTCTTCACGACACCTTCGGGAACAGTTGGGGTGGCGCAAATTCTAACCCAGCACCACACAGCTAATGCAATGTCACTGAACTTAAATTACGTATGCCAAATTTCTGGTTCAAAAACAAACTTAAGGTATGGCTTATCGAGAGGGCGTACTAAAAGGTTGAGGATTTCCTTAACAAAAACTGTGAAGTAACAAAATGTATTATTTTATTTTTTAAGTAAATTGATTTCAAAGTCAATTTACTTATTGTATTACTTATTGTACTAGGGCATTATTATTTTACTTTATAATTAATTTATTTTTTTTTCTATATAAGGTACGATGACAATTCAATTATTATTTTAGTATGTAAATTTTTTATTTAATTTGTTATCATGTACCAATTTTAATGCTTGTAAATGATTTAACCAATAAAATGACTATCGGACTATCCGATCTAAAATTCAGTTGCAAGATTAGCCACTCATACTAACAAGGCAAATTAAAAAAAGAAAGATGGATATAAAGATAAAATATTGATACCTAAATGAGTTGGGTGAGACGAACACCAGAGCTTGGAGATGAAGGTCCACCATCAGGTGAATTCCTTTGTAGATAATGATGCTGTGCTGTGCAAGAAGTCTACTATAAAAATCATTTATCTAGAGGATAAAAAAGCTTGGGACGGATTTTGCTCCAGCTCGAAAATTAACAACTAACAACGAAAATTAACGGCTGCAGGTTTGTTCGTTTGCTTCTATACATTGTTCGCGCCTAATAATTTAAATATTGTACCTGTGTTCCCCTCTCCCCTTACCTCAGCTCTCCTCAACGTTTGTACTCTATGACTACACATTACACGCCATCTTGGACAGAAGTACCTACGCATCTTATATTTCGCTCCAATAACTCAAAAATCACAGCAAGTCAGGCTATCAGTCTAATTCATTATAATTTATACGTTGCCTGCCTAAGAAGCAACAACATTAGTCTACATAGTGAAGCGACAGAAATAAAAAAAAAGACGTGTGGCACTCGGGGACTGCCGCGGTAAAGCTATTGCAATGCCATCTAGAGGCGAGTTGCTGAACTAAAGAGACAAACGTCAAGGTTTTTTCGTTACGGAATTTCTGGATTCGGTCCCCGTGCTCAAGGCCCGCGATAGAAGCTATGCAATAGCTTAAAAATATCGCTTTACTGTCAATTTATATTCCTTGTCAGAGAGAGAGAAACTATTACAGAGGCATTTAATAAATTACTTATAATAGATACCAAAAACTGTACGATAGATTTTTTAAAATTTCCTGCCTTGAATGTAATAATAAGATAAAATAAGTGGGAGCGCCACTTTCACTGGTGTATGCGCTTTAAGGCTGCGTCTTGTTATTATTTATCGTCTTGCGTCTTGTTTTAATTGTTTGTTCTTATTAGAATCGCTACTAACACTAAGTCCAATAAAATCCTGCTATTTTCTAGACTTTTGTCCAGAATTCCCTTGATAGTACAGATATGTATTTCTGAGGATGCACAGGGGAAACGTATTTAAATTTGTATGCTCTTTTATTTAAATGAATTTACCTACCAAATATACATGATCCATTCTATGTGTTTATAATGGTAGATCCATTATTAATACATAGGTACTTACTCGTAGAATAAATCTGAGGAATAAAGTTATCGTTAGATCTATCATGGATCTAGTCAATGGATCTAATGAGAATCATCCTATCTCGCGCCATCGCCTATTTATCTAATTTTGATAGGCGGTGGCGCTAGTTCCGCCCACAGTACCGCATCCTCCGTTCGACACCCAGCAGTGTTCACGACACACGCTATTGCGGAAGCCGAGACGCGATCTCTCTGAGAGACAAATTAAGGTTCACTTTAAAGCTGCATGGGGTAGTTGACCTACTTCTATCGGTTTTTGGGGATAATAACATAGCACTGCGCATTGTAGATAGAAAATACTTTTATTGCACACATAAAATAAATAAACAATATATAAATGAAATAATAATGACTTAAGTTACAATTGGCGGTCTTATTTCTCAAAAGCGATCTCTGCCAGACAACCTGGTATGGATAGAAACGCCGGATATAGGTGGGGTAAAATAGATAATGACTCACATACTTACTTAAATACAATGCATACCTACTCCTATCATTAAACAAAAATCACTCTATGATATATCTTTAAAAAGTATTCTTCAAATTTTAAAACAATACCTCGTATCAAACAAAATTAAAAGCAATACTTGCCTTGGTCGACTGTTTGGAAAGACGTAAATATCGGCGTCGCTTTAAGCCGATGCAATAAAGCTTACTCTCCACCGACACCGTTCACTTATTGGCTTTATATTTATTGGACGTCTCGAGACAGATTGCCGGAAACGGAAACAAATCGACGGACATTTTATAATTTGGGCCAATATTTTATGAATCTCTGAACCATTAAATAAATTATTGAAATAAATACTGACGTTGCGTACACAAAACATTGTAATCTTATGTTGCTGATATACATACCTAATGCAATATATTACATATA
This sequence comes from Eupithecia tripunctaria, assembly GCA_955876795.1. Taxonomy (NCBI): domain Eukaryota; kingdom Metazoa; phylum Arthropoda; class Insecta; order Lepidoptera; family Geometridae; genus Eupithecia; species Eupithecia tripunctaria. Next base: position 102,997 of record OY041625.1, read on the forward strand.
TTTTTACTAGCTGCGCCCCGCAGCTTCGCACGCGTTGTTTCTATGGAAACATATTAATGTATGGGTTTAAAAGTAGCCTATGTTTAATTCCAGGATTAGAATTACCTTAATGCAAAATTTCAGCCAGATCAGAGAAACATTTTTGCAGATCAGTTGGGGTTAAATTAAAAATTAATTAAATATTAAAATTCTAGTATTTAAATTATGTATATAGCTATTTTTAGGAAACTATTGATTTTATGAGTGTACAACAGTGGTGCAACGATGATCTGGAGCCCAACATGTCTCTCAGTCTCCGAGGCTCCAGTGGAGATGAGATCGTCAGGGGTCGCCAACCCGCCCTCTCAGCTTCTGAGGACACAGGGGTACTACGTCAGGGGTCATTAACATAGATACACACAAATTACTGAAGCACTTGATACAATAATATATTCTTGTCTAAAGGCCTCGAACTTGACTTGAGAGGCTTCAGGGGTGCTTACTTAACCAATCCTTTATAATTATGGCAACCTCTGTGGCGAAGTGTTTTCCTCTTTGAGGATAATCTTCAAGGGGGAAAATAGAATCCTTTTTTTTTAAGTCCTGTTTTTTCTTCGGGGGGCTTTTCAGGGGAAAACTGGAATAAGCTCAGCTGGTGAAGGTCCACCTGGACCAATAGTTGTAGGATTTGCAAATATTTGTTCTGGGAGTTTTCCATGTATCATTACAAAAAAGCTAGGTATATCAATTATCTTGCACCCGTAAATAAGCTCTGCTATGTTGGAGCTGGATATTTCTGAATTTTCTAACATAATTTATTTCTTATCATATTAATGACTTACATCCACATAAAAACAAGATTTATTTTCTCTTTCTTTCTATTTTTGAGGACATTATCCTCTGTAAGTAAATGACCAATGGCCAAGACTAATACAGAGAACCGAATTAAACGCGGGGTTGTAGTTACACACAAACAGCACTGGAAAATAACAAAAAAGAACAGTAACAAACATCAAAGGCATACATAATTAAGTACATAGGTACAGGTAAGCAGGTAGGTAGGTTCCTAGTGAACATGAGGTAAAAAAAACGAAATTGAAAAACAAACAAAACCAAGTGCTAGTTAATCTAGTCAAAGCGCGTGCAAACCCACAGCCAGCAGCTAGTTTAAGATTGAGTTCTAGAGAAGGCCACGGTAAGAGCCGCTGACTGTAGACCTTCGATACTGTATCCAATCCTTGTTACAGAGGTTATCGACTCGTAATATTCAAATTATCCGAGAGGTCGAGAAAAAACCGAGCAAACTTTACAAAATGTTGTTATATTTCTTGAGAAAATGTTTTGCTTTAATAATATTGAGTAGAAAAAAATTGTATTAATGTTGTTTTTAGCAAAAGTTCTTTGAAAACAAATTAGGTTTGTGCTAGTACACAAGTTTCGTAAAACAATACCCATATTTAGGCTTAAAAAAGAGAAAAATAAACTAGAACTGAGAAACATGCTGTAACGGTCCTTTACAAATACATATATCTATTAATTATGTTTATTTGACTTCAATAATTTAGTTAATGGCGTTGAAAGAGGTCCGATACTCGTTGATTTGGTCGGTTTGCTCTGATTGCGAACAAAGGGAACTGTGGCGCTCCACCGTACTCCTATGCCGTGAAAGCCTTGTGCCGGAACGACAATGACCGCACCTTATAGCCATTATTCCTTAAAACATTACTCACGTGGGCCAACTCACTCTGTAGGCTTCTATCATCGCACAGATCGTAAGCACGGTTCGTGAGAGATGTTACCACCCAGTTAAGGTGTCGAGGGTGGTGATGTGAGTCGGCATGGAGGTATCGGTCGGTATGTGTGGGCTTCCTGTAGACAGAGTGGCCTACGATTCCATCTTCTGCGACCTGTACCAACACGTCCAGAAATGCTAAACGCCGATCGGTCTCCATTTCGTTAATAAATTGTATCTTATGATGTACTCCATTAAGGTGTGATAGCAGAAGTTCAACGTCCTCTCAAAATACAATAAACATCATCTACATACTCTTCCACAACTGAACTTCTACAGGGGCAGACGAGATGGCCACACTCTCGAAATACTCCATCCAGATGTTGGCAAGTACGGGGGCGACTGGACTTCCCATTGCTATTCCGTCAATTAGCCCTCTGTATATGAAAATAAATTTATATTATGTTGAAAATAACTTTAGTATTAATAGCCATGATGGATTTAAATTCAGCAAACGTAGTGCAGGACGCCCTCCGGCCAGGTGGGATGACGATCTGCGAAAGACTGCAGGCAGATGCTGGATGCGTCAAGCTGAAGACAGTGTGTTTTTTACCCTCATTTTGTGACATCTTAATTTTATTGATTAATCTAATAGAGAAATATATTATGAATGCAAGAGTAAAACTCCCACAAGCCTAGCTATCATAGTTTTTGAAAAAATGCGTTTCGAGTTAAAATTCCGGAATTGTGTGTTTTTTTTTATTTTATTTTTATTTATTTTTGTATGAATGTTATACTTAATTTTGCACTGTTACCGTAAAGGCCTACCATAGGGCCATATTATAAGCCATGCACGGGGAGGCTACGACTTCGCAGTTTCAACATAATCGCAAATATGACAAAAACGTATTTATTTTTTTCTGACTAAAGTCTTTAGTATTAGCAATTTCTTTTTACTTTAAAACATAGATACATATATGGACTACTCCCACAAAAAAAATCGATTGCTAAAGTCGTGGACTTTCGGAGATATTAATTTTTAAAAAAATACCGGAACAGTACCGGTTTTTGGTCAAAGTTCTCAATGTCACTTTTTAGCAATATCAAGTAGGGAGAGAGAAAAAGAAATACGGTTCTTTATTTATATTCTTTATATTAGGCTAACTAAGGTAAATCTTGTAAGTACTTTGATAAAGAGTTATGTTGGTATGTTAATGTGTAAGTGTCGGTGTGTTTTACTTACATGCTGCATGGATGCGTTGGATGCATTTTGTCGTATATTCAATTTGTGTCTTCTTCTATAAATATGTATGTCATTTTCGTTTGTGAGAACAGATGTAAATTCACTTTCATCGGTTTTAGTACACGCTACTCCTTCTTCGTTTTGTTCGTTACTTTCGTTATTTAATTGAAATGGTTTTAACATTTCAATGACTGCAGGAGGCAAAGGCATTCGTTTTCTGCTATTTTGAAGCCTACTCAGCCGTGTATTAGATAGGACTTGATCGGAAGACTCCAATGCCCTATGGAATAAATCTACCTTTGTATGTTTTCTTTCATCTTTTCGGCTGTGGTGTTTGCGGTCATATCGCCAAAACTTATTCCTGGACTCTCCAGCTTGTTCTGATAGAACTCCTACGGGAAGTGCTGAGCTTTAATATTTTTTGTGGGAGTAGTCCATATATGTATCTATGTTTTAAAGTAAAAAGAAATTGCTAATACTAAAGACTTTAGTCAGAAAAAAATAAATACGTTTTTGTCATATTTGCGATTATGTTGAAACTGCGAAGTCGTAGCCTCCCCGTGCATGGCTTATAATACTACCTGTAATTTAGAGTGTACTAGTTTTAAGTTTTACGCTAATAATTTTGTGATATCTTGTGTTACTTCTAGTTGGTTGCCCTTATTAAATAAATAAATAAATAAATAATATGGCCCTATGGTAGGCCTTTACGGTAACAGTGCAAAATTAAGTATAACATTCATACAAAAATAAATAAAAATAAAATAAAAAAAAACATACAATTCCGGAATTTTAACTCGAAACGCATTTTTTCAAAAACTATGATAGCTAGGCTTGTGGGAGTTTTACTCTTGCCTTCATAATATATTTCTCTATTAGATTATTCAATAAAATTAGGATGTCACAAAATGAGGGTCAAAAACACACTGTGGGGCGCTATGGCGCTCATTAGGGGAGGCCTATGTCCAGCAGTGGACTAATGTAGGCTGATGATGGTGGATTTAAAAGTTTTAAAAGTAAATAAGTCTAAAAAGAAACGTCAAAAATCTGTCATTGTTAGCTAAAGCCAAAAATTACAGATAAGTTCAAAAATAATTATCTGGGGACATCCTGTATAAATGGTTGACAAGTTTACAATTCGTACATTCTCTTCAAATACAATACAACAAGGAAACAATTGAGTAAACTCACTCAGTTGTGGACTCAGCTAAGTGCGTCCCGATTTCAATGTATTATTCACCAGCGTGCCGCTGTAAACTGAACCCTATTCCTAGCACATAAGACTCAAATTAACTGCAGAGAATAGCTGGTGGAATGAGATGTAAAAGCAATTAGTGTGTTTACGCTGCGCAGACAGACAGACAACATTGTTTATATAAAATACTTACGTACAAAGAAATTTTCTATCATTATTGACAAAGAAAATTACAAGCAAATGCCAGTTGCCCAGACTCTTACGAGACGTGCCTTCATAGCTACCGGCTGATATTGAGGAAAAAAATACAAGTTAGAAATGGATTTTCATACATTTTTCTTTATATGAAATTCCATAGTATTTCCTCCCGCGTTTAGGTACGCCGGCAAGGACGGGCTTTCTACCATATGTTTGGAAAAGAAATAAGCAACTTTCTGAGCGGGTGCAGTATAAAACTATTATATCTCACTGACCATCACCGGTGGAGGGTGAACTGAACACTATCGCCGCACATGCTAGATAGCTTCTCGGCATTTTGCTGAGTTGTTTGAACTAGTTACTAAGTTCTTTTATTATACGTATTTTTAATTTTAAGCTAATTTAATATTTATTTGTAGGATTCTCTTATGATGTGGAATATTAACTTACTAGCTGCGTCCCGCGGTTTAACACGCGTTGTTCCTATAAAAACGTTTACAGGTGATTTTTGTTCCACGGGAACTGATTTATAGGTAAAAATAGCCTATCTCTGATTTTAGAATTAGAATTACCTTATACATTTTAGGATTAGAATTACCTTTATGCATTTTCAGCGTGATCCGTTCAGTACATTTGGCGTGAAGAGGTATCAAACATCCACCCATACATGCATCCATCCATTCATACATCCAAACTTTAGAAATAATAGAAACGTTTATTTGTAACTCAAACACATACAATTTAAGATAAAAGGAACTTAAAACTAATACAATTTGTTGGAGTTACAAAACGGTCCCAGTCTCAGCATGAGTTGGTTGTATTTGCGTACAACCAACGCTGGTCTTCCGACTGAGCCGTTTCGTGACTTTCGTATATAGGTATATTATTGTTGTGATTTTAACTGTGTTTTGTTTGTTTCAGGTATGTACCCATGTCCCTTCAATGTCTGATGTTCATCTGTTGAGATTATTTTGAGGTGAGTATGACTAAATTGAGTCTGAACGTTCATAAAGTTAGGTTTAAAGTTTTTTAGGTGTAAAGCTATCAGTTTTGACTTCTGTGGTTTATTTACACAAGTATTATTATTTGTTAAAAAGTTATACAAAGTTTGGTTTAGGAATACAATTAGTAACTGTTGTTGTTGACTCGAACGAGTTATTTGAACATAATTATTATACAAAAAAAAAATACAAAAATACAAAATAATTTATTTGACATTAAGATTATAAAAAGGTGTTACAGAGTAGTTGTTACATTTTTATGGTATAATGCTGTAGAATTTCCTATGAAAATGATTTTCACACACCACAACATTACTCGTACAACATAAAATAAAAAACTCAAGTTGCAACAAATGAAAGGTGTACCTATTGTATACCGTTATCAAAGTCAAAGTCAAAGTCAAATCGTTTATTTCTTTAGACTTACAAAATAAGTACTTAGACAATTCAAATTTTTACTATATAAACAGCTTGATAAATAGTTATTACTATCAAACAAGAAATAAGATGCAATTGACTTTAATTCACTTAAATTTTTTGTCCTTTTTTTATCTACTAAACCATCTTTCAAATGAGCGAAAATAATACTGTACTCGTAGTAGAATTTTTTGCTTATTGCAATATTCATCTTTCTGCAGAAGAAAGAGGGTAATTGGATTTTTTTAATTTCGAATACTTACCAGGGAGGTCCAGAATCTCCCACTAGCGGCAGTAGGTATACATGTTTTGTGACACCCTGGATAGTACGTAGGTCTACTGGTCTACTATGTCGTGGCGGTATGAAAGGCCGAGTCATTCGTAAACTCAGGCCATCCAACTCGTCCCAATTTGTGTGAGTTCATGAATAGGGTATATGCATGTGACTTCAATACAGCAAATTATTTTTTACGTATTCTCTATTGATATAGAAATATATCTGTATATTTATTTTTGTATTCTATGGTGTTTTTATTGTGAAATTTAATCATTGAAAACTAGATATTTTAAGTCTCAACAGCAAAATGTATAAACGCAACGCTATCGGCACCTGAAGCATGACGCCATGCTTGAAAATGTTTGTATGGGCATGAAGTTTCGACTTTGAGTTGACATAGGGGACTGATCCGTGACGACACAAAATGCAAGGGCTAACATGCCAACGTCTTTATCATCCGAAACTGAGTGTAGTTTTACTTTTTGTTTTTTACCTCAATAGTTAAACATTTTTTGACTGTCATATTTTTTACGTTTATGTATTTACCTAAATTATCGATAAATGAAATTAAAAAATCCATGCATATACCCTATTGTAAAAAATCTATAGAAACTCTTCGTTCTGCAACCTACACCACTTTATTATATAGTATTATAGTAAAAGAAAGTGGCGGCGTAGATATAAACAATGGAATGTAATCTCCTCCTCGAGCGAGAGGCGAGAGGAGCATCCCTCTCGAATCAACATCTCTATACTATGTTAATGTTCATAAATGTTAAAACTTTTAAATACATCTTGAGTATAAACACTAAAGTCACTAAATATTATATAGAAATGAATGAATGAATGAACACTTTAATTGTACATACAAAATAAAATAACTTACATCTAAATAAAAAAAATAAAAACGTACAATAGGCGGCCTTATTGCTTAAAGCAATTCCTTCCAGGCAACCTTAAATATAGTGTATTAATCACTATATTAAATAAGGTAATTAAACTTGGTCTGATAAATTTAGTGCCGGATACGGACGAACCAACGGACAAACATTAACAGTCGGCGAAGAATTATTAGTACAGCCGGGTTTCCAAAACGAAAGGGAAATTGGAGATGATGGGGCGGAATTCATTTCAACGCTTTCTACTCACTCAATCCTTTTCGCTCGACTATTTGCTGTCGGAAACAGGATAATGCAGTTATGTCTTGCGAGTTCAAATGGTTCAAATAAAAAGGGACTCCACATACAGATTCCTAAAGTACGAGACCCCCCAAGAAATTCTAAATCCAGATCCTAGTTTTGTCCCTGGATCCATCCCCCGCCCCTCCCCGCGCGCGATGTCGTTAAGTGGTACAATAAATCACGGCTTGTCAGAGACACGCGTCGATTGTCTCGAGAGAGGGCCGGCGCAAGGCAGGGGCGGGGGCGGGGGCGGGGGCGGGTCAGTGCCGGACTGCGGTAGTGCAGAGAACTACCGCCAGAATACTCAGAGGCAACTCATATATTTTTTTTATGCATGTCTCAGTTGACGAGATTTTGTCAAATTTTGTTAGATTTTGTCTGATATGAGATGCGTTTTGCAAGTATTTTTTAGTCACTGGCGACCATAGATTAAGTTTATACAGGCGATCATACCTACTCATTAGTTACTTCAGCTGGTTGATTCTGATGTAGTACAATAAAACCGGTCAAGTGCGAGTTGTACTCGAGCACGAAGGATACCATTGTCTATAAAAATAAAAAAAATAAACATTTTTAATTTTTCTCGTAAAAAAACAAAAAGTCAACGTGACGCGATCACCCATCCAAGTACTGACCGCTCTTGACGTTGCTTAACCTCGGTTATGTTCTCAAGGTGATAAGGACGTTGCCCCCCTTAATTATTAAAATTATTTAACTTATATTTTTCAACTTTCTAGCTATAACAGCGTGGTGACAGACGGACAGACGGACAGCGGAGTCTTAGTAATAGGGTACCGTTTTACCCTTTGGGTACGGAATCCTAAAAGATAGAAAGTTATATAAGACATGCATAAGCAGTCATTTGCAGTGTGACTCAATCTAATCTCAATCAATATGGGTATCGTTTTTGACACAGCTCGACAGTGTACATTACGAAAAATACGTCCAATTCAAAATTAAAGATGGCTGACATTTTTTAATCGCAGTCTCCACTCTTGTATAATACTCCAACTTTTTCGTCTGTATTTGTTTATTTAGAGACGAATACAACCGCTTTGTGATTATTTCGGTATTGATGTTAGTAACTGTAAACATTGAAATGGGTAAGGTTTTGGTATTTCTTCCTTGAGACCTTCTTTTTGGCACAGTTTTACAAAATGAAAGATTATTTTCTTTGCGTTATTTTTCTAGATTCCATCTGAAACTGTTACATCAATAATAATATCAGCACAAGCCAAGAGTATTTTCTTTTGAAGTACTTTCATAATTTGTCTGAATTTCTTTACGATACTTCATAACATTTCCTTTATGCGAAGTCATAAAATAGGTACCTACAGAAGTACGTTATAAAAATGCTCTACGACCCTTTCAAATTGTAACCCTATTCAAAGAAAAAAACCCTTTAATTCCTTTGATTTTGATCAATGATTCAATTCGTCAAATAAAATCATTTATTTCGACAACATTCCTTTGATAGCAGGCATGCGGACGCGTGTCGCGTTGAATGAACGATTGAACGAATGAGCGGCTGAACGAATGAGTGAATGGTTGGCTCGCGGCTCCGGTGTGTGGCGCTGATTGATTGGCAAATGGGTTCGATTAAATCCAGCCGCTATGGAAGTGTTGCGTGTAGCTGAGTACTGAAATACAAATGTTTTACATTTCCCAATTGAAATATCGGATTTCCAAAGAGTCAAATTAGGTGGAAGAGCGCTTCAGGCATGAGAAGATATTTTCATGGTACCTACTGTTAAAACATTACAGATGTTTTGTTTCGATGACCGACCGTTTCGGGTTGGATTCCCGCCTTGGGACAAATGATTGTACGCTCTGCAAATACATTATTGTGTCTAGAGTTTTATGTAAATATTTTGTGTGTTTCATAAAAAAATCATAAACGTCATGTTGTACGTATTAAGTATATCAGTCATCTAGTACCATAACGCAAGCTCTGCTTAGCTTGGGGCTAGATGACAGTCTGTATTGGTCTACTGCTGGACGCAGACCTCCCCCTGATAAGCGCCGTATTAGCGTTACTCTAATGGAGGGTAATGCCCATAATCCCCATGCTGGGCATGCGGGTTGTGGATCGCAGTTCGGTGGTAGAATTGTTTTAGCAGGAGGCGCTGCTGCCCGCCCCCGTTGGATATTCCATAGTCGCCTCTTACGACACCCTTCGGAAAGAGGTGGTGCAAATTCTAAGCCAGCACCACACAGCGTGGTTTGTCCAGCATTATTTATTTTATTTATTTCGTCACATTATATAATTCCAACAAAAAGTCTTGGATCTCTAAGTATCTTTACATGATACTACCCACTTTGAATAACAAACCGTAACTCAGCCTTGTTATCAAGAAACAAGCCCGCTGAGCTGAAGGTCGACAAAATCGAAGGTTGTTCGATAATAGCACTTAAGTGGTACCTAAAAGGTTCATAATACACTCGTATTTGTTACTGAAATATTAAATTTAAACCAGAATTCTCTAACGAACTACCTAGGTAGGTTAATAGCGTTTAAAAATTGATTTACTTTTCCAGCTTACTTGTTTTGTTTTTTATTGTAACCTACCTGTTATTATGAATTTGACTATTCATTTCATTTATTGACATTTAAAATCATTCATTACGGATGTAAGCGGGTTAACTACGAACCTTGTTTTGTGTTGGAAGAACACCAACGTTTGCCTGAAGATCGCCCTGAAGATGCCCCGCGTTAAGGGATGAAACGTTGGTGTTTTTCCAACACAAATAAGATTCGTAGTTAACCTGCGTACATCCCTAATGAATTTGTCAAACTACGATAGTTTTTATAATTTAAAATCATAATAAAATTTATATATATTTTTAATTCTTAGTACAAATTTTGCACACCATAATGGGTAGATTTTTAGGTTTTTTGAGATTTTTCCCTTTTTACCCAATGTATTGTAGATTTAACTACTAAGTACTTATTAGTTTTATATGTCCTGTTAATGTACATACATTTTCCACCACCACTCCCCACTTATTTTGTTATGTATTGAGTAAAATATTTTTCTTTTATATATTTTTTATCTTTAGATTGTTTAGTTTATCTAATTTTTATACATACTCGTACATTCAGACAAATAAATGAATATGAATAATCTAGAACTGCCTGAGTCCCAGCTGCCTGCAGTGAGTGTCCATGGCCCCACACTATCTGTGCTCCTCGACTTTATTATCCCACTTCCGAAATATACTCAACAAATAGGAGAGCTCGGGATTGTCCCGTTTTATTGCCAAATAAATTAAAGTCTTATAGACTCGAGGGTTGGATTGGATTTCGTGTGTCGCGCCCCCGAGGAGGGCTAATCCGCACGATCAACAGAATTTAGATCCCGAGGGGAGAGCGGGGGTAAAGCGTGGGGGGGGGTCTCGAGTTGTCGACTGAAAGCTAGTTTCGATTCTCAATGACAATTTTCCCGCACGTTTTCGAGGATCAAGATTGTTTTCACGATATTGCACGAAAACAAGTCCCTAACCTTATTATCTCAAATCAATTCATATGGAAACTTCGAATATTTCTTGCGAAATTCTTAATCGAAGCAAAAAGTTTAATATATTCTATCGCTTTTTGTTTTTAAGCAAAAGTTTAATATATTTCGGCATTTTTATGAATAAATCAGAGCTACTAAAAGTATGCAGCTGCTTCAATAAAAAAAGTCGTTGACAAGCATTGATTAATTAAAAAGGGAAGATAGGTTACGTTCTCCCAGCGAGCTTACTCAAAAATTGGCATGTGTTACAACTACACGCAAACACATACGCTCACAGTTATATTTCCAGTCCTGTGCAATACAAAGAAGAACAAAGACGGAAATACGTACCTAAAAGACCGAAGTGAGATCGAGACAACAAACAATATTTCTCGCTAGTACGACCGCCCATGCCGCCGGTCAGACGGTGACTGAGGCGGGAACACACAATTTTACACAATTTGAGGTTGCCACTTTCGAGAAACGAGTACCTCATCTTCCCTTTTTAATAAATCAATGTTGACAAGTATTATTAAATTATCGAGACTTGTATATTTTTATCGATGATCGGCGATTCCCCTCCCTAGTGCTAAGGTTATCTCAAAGACACATCGGTCGGGTGGTACACTGCTACAGCCGTTTATTGCTTTGTTAGACTCCGGGAGACAGCACACGCCGGTTCTTTGTCTCGCACTAATTCATTGCAAACAGCGGCCATTCCTCCGCGTTGTCTTGTAGCTTTTTATTTTGGTAAACAATGTCTTGTTGGAATCTTACACAATCAAGCTCAGTTATATTTTCTTGAAACAATGTTTTCTGTAAACAACGTTTTGTTGATACTCTTATTTATTTTATATGACTGTAATCTAAGAGATACTCGTAACTAAATGATTATTTATCGGGTATTTATCGCGTACCTTTGTTTTTATTTCCCCTACGTTACCCGACATACCCGATAAATAATCATTTAATTATGTTAACAAATCGCGAAAGTTTAAAAAGTTTTAGATACTCGTAACTTTAAACACGTTAAATGGGAACGTACCATGTTCTTCACTTATATACATATAACCTCACTCAGTAAATTCTGATTATGTAGTTTATTTGCAAATTATTTTCTAGTTCAGACTATAGGTTCGCCATATAAGAAATAACAAAAAAAAAAATTGTGCAAATGCAAAAATTAAAAAGGTACGAATTACTTATTGACACAGATTCTACTTCCAGTCCTTACAAGTATTTAAGTACATAATTTATTCTAAAGATAAATTGCCGTTGAAGAATGCTAAATGTTTATATCACAAAAAAGTAATATAAGTAATAACATACTCTAAATAATGTTTAAAATTTTATTTTAAAAATTTTCGTAGTTTCACTAATTCATTAAGGATGTAAGCGGGTAAACTACGTACCTTATTTTGTTTTGAAAGAACACCAACGTTTCATCCCTTAACGAGGGATTGATTGGATGTTCTTCCAACACAATTAATAAGGTTCGTAATTAGCCAGCTTACATCCGTAATGTTTATCTCTCATTGTTAATTTATAAGTTGTTTTTATAATAATAGTTTAATAATAAATAACCTTTTTTCAATTATTTAGTTATTCCGTGATTATGACGCATGAAACTGTACCGAAATATTGGAAAGCTCATCGGTCAAATCATGGGAAATATCCCCTGAAAATGACTTTAGAATAAATATATTCTCTACAACTTTCACAAACTAAGAAGTATTGATATTTATAAAGTACCGATATCGAAGCTGATACGCGCCCAGCGTGCATCCCGAGCGTGGTCCCGATCTCAAAGACATTATTCGCGGAGATATATCGCCGACAGTCGTATGCGTATTTGCAACCAAATTGAACGTTAACGCTCTGAGCTCCCTTTATAATCGTCCACCTACTTACTCTACACACTGCGTGTGTGTTATCTATTAGAGTAGGATGGTACCTCGTCAAAGTAAAATGATCGAAAACAGAAAATGTTAGGAAATAATGAATGGACGTATGAATGCACAGTTTATTGTACTAGAAAACACACAAAGTTTCCTACACTAAGTACTTACTCACTTACTTTTTAAAGAGCTTGTCTCAATTATGAAACCTATTGTACTTTTGTTTGCATTGTATATCTATATTAAATGTATGTGTGTCTTAACAAATATTTATCTATCTAGAAACTTACATAATTTAAAATCTACGAAAGAAGTTCTAGAGCTCGATTTATGAAAATTAATTATAGTTAATCAGTGAGCTGTAATACAAGTAGTAGTAATTAAAAGTAAATTATATGTAGTTAATGCCACCAAAATGTTACCAGACAGTTATTTGACACAATATTTTGCTGCAAATTCACATAAAATCAGTAGCAATCAAACCACTTGAAGAGTGATTAAAAAAATTGAAAAAGCGTAATTCCAGTCCGTGTCGACTATGTCTTAGTTTGATAAGGACCCATCTCATTCGGATTTCAATGGATTATACCGACCTACACAGACTCCGTTACCATCTCGCAGTACACAGGTGTATAATTGTAGGTGTCGTCGCCACAAACGATTCACAAAGAGGTTCGCTTTCCCCGCGCTCAACGATTTTACACAAAGCTTTGTTGATTCGGTTCTAATTTTGAATTTGCGAATGGTTTTCTACGTTCACTTCATTTGGTTTTATCTAGTAAATTTTATAAAACAAATTTTTCCTATATTTTGAAATATTCCGTACCGAAAATTCCTAGAGATGTAAGAGATTAATAATTTAATCTTAAATTGATTAAATGAAAAACTCAAACAGTGGCTTAATTTTTGATTACCTAAAAACATTTCTCTATTATTTTCATAATTATAAAATCTTCAATAATTTCCCACTTACGTATTTAAGTTAAATATCGTGCGCCCGTAATCCAACAACAAACGATTGTTTCCATCTTATTTGAAAACAGTTGCGACAGTAAATAAGAACCTTCGCCTTGATCTTAAAGTTTTTTTTAAGTGATTCTGCATTCGTCCCCGTTTGTTCGGAGCAAAATAGCCCGAATGCGGAAAAATCTAATTTTATGTATAATCGTTTCTGATGGGTCCCATTTTCTCAAGGCAGCCAGGCTTTAGTACTGTGAACTCTACAATTTAGGTATAAGATGGCTAATATTTTTTATAATTTAGTATTCCCTGGTGTCGTCATCATCATCACCACACGCGCCTCCTTACCGCGACCGAAGCCCTCGGCTCAAATTGCGCGGAGCGCGGCGACGGAATACTAAAGCTGGGCCCCGACTCTCTACTAATACAATATAACGCGAACTTTTTTTTCGTTTCGTATCGTTGGACATTTAAGCAGAGCGCCCTTTTATCAGAATTACATAAAAACAAAACGGCATATTAGCATAACAACCAATTAGAAACATGACCTAGTGGCAAATGGAGCTAATATTAAAATAACACCTTAGCTGTACAGCCTAGTACAATTTAATACAAATTAAAAGAACAAAAAATTCATAAACTGAAATCTTCTTTCCGACTGAAAAATGGACAACTTCTATTTTCAGTCGGTTTAAAATATGCTTATAAAACATACATGCAGCCAAACGTAGAACCTCCGGTCTCACCTCCTCGGACGCAGGCCTCCCCCTGATGTGTACCTTATTGGCGTTTCTTATGGGTTTATATTACGCCCATAATCCCTACGCTAAGCATGCGGGTTGGGGATCGCAGTTCGATAGAAGAATTGTTCTGCAGAAGGTGCTGCTGCCCGCCCCCCAGTGAATATCCCTTAGCCGCATCGTATAACACATACGGGAAGAGAAGGGGTGGTGCAAATTCTAAGCCAGCACCACTCAGCACATCTCCGGTCTACTTCGGCTGAATGTTTGTTTTTTTTAACGTATATTCAATTTCTCCGTCATTAATTGACCGATTCGGATAATTGTTTGCAGTTGTGTAGAAAATTATCCCGAAGTTGCCCTCTGTAGCCTGTCTTAAGGCATTCAAAATAATCAAATCACCGATTTAAGATGAATTTCTAATACATATAAGATTCACAGAGATCATTTTCAAACTGAAAATTAAGCTATCGGATATTAAGATACTTTGACAAGTTGCATCACAGTATTGACAACAACGGTTTGTATGATAATGTGCCGTAACACATTTATTCTTGTTTCTGTAGATAAGTTTGATCAGAGTCGGGGCTGAGCTTGTAATCCCGACGATAAACTCGTCTATTTACCGTTCGCCACAATATCGTCGACTTAGCCACACACACACACACACTCACGCACAGGCACACTCAACAATATCGCAAGCTTAGTCACGCACACTCCTCTCGTAGGTTAAAGCAGATTGTGTAAATACATGTACCTACGCCATAGGTTGTCAGAAAAAAGTTACACTTTGTACGCAAGTTGTACGGATTAATTTTACGTTCGTTTATGTTTTGGGGAAAATTTGATCAAGACAGGAAAGGCGTTTGTTTTCCATGATAATTTGTCGATCTTTTTGAAAATTGTCTGTCTTCTTCGGCTTATGTGAAGTTTTTTTATTGATTTGTCATGAGAGTCTAATGGCTAAATAATTTGATTGCTTTAAAAAAACTAAGAAACCGACTTCGATTCTCATAACACGAGTTTTTTTTGTTTTGCAGGAAAAATACGAATCCCTTAAGAATATTTTTAATTCAAGGGTGGTTGATCCCTTGAATTAAAAATATTGCTTAAACTTGGAATTATTCTTAATATAATAGCAAGATCATTTATCAAAAATGGTCCATAAAATTGACGGAGAAATGGTCGGACAAAAAAAATATTATTTTATGGAAAAATATGATTTTTTTCAGCATTCTGTCGTACGTTACTCTACGTTGATAAGTTATCATTTCCGTATAGGATCCTCATCCATGAGCTTTATTTTTAGATCAACCGTGACTTGTAATCACATTTCTTCCTTTGATATTCACTCAAAAGTTTCCTTATTGGCTGAAAGCGAAGCACTCTCCGTAAGAGACAACTCGTTCTAATTTCAAACGGCGCGTATTACCGTTCATTCACTCACTCAGTCATTCACTCGCAGGGCTGTCTCTCGGGGCGGAAGGTGTATTGACTCGCTTCCGGTTCAATAAATTATTATTATGATCTGAGATTGCGGCGGCTGTGGATTTAGTGACAATTATTTCTCGAATATTCCTCGTTGACGACGATTATTTTAATATTCCAGCTTTGTTTTAAATAATTGACCTAAAAATAAAGCTCACGGATTTGAAATAAGAAGTAACGAAAGGGGAATTATATCGACAGTTATGATCTTTTCTTTTATTTGAATTTTGAGCAGCTAATTAATCATTACCTGTTTTGAGGGTTCCGTCCCGAAGGGTGCCAATGTAACCCTATGTTTAGGATTTCCTGTATGTCTGATTTGATTGGCACAGTAACGATCTACAAATGTTTATTCCGGGTGTTTTGGTAAGTTTTAATGTATAGAAATATCTATTTAAGTAATGTTTTGAATTAGGTATTATATTAGTATATTAGTCATCTAATACCCATAACACAGTTCTGCTTTTGGCTAGATGAATTTTGTCGTTTGCTTAGCATTCTTAGAAAATAAGTGTACGGTAAGTACACTTATTTTCTAAGAATATAAGTGTACTTACCGCGGTAATGCGAAAGATAACAAAGATAGGACATACCAACCAAGGCTATTTAGATGATTCATAATTTTACTCTAGGTAGTTAGTAGGTACCTCAAAGCTATTTGTTGATATGTATTTGTGTATATTTCTATTTGGCATGTATATGTATGTTTAATAGAATTAATTTAGTTTGTTTACAATATCTTTATATAAAGGAAATCACAACAAGAAATATGTTATAAATTTAGTTTGCTTAAGTTTGTTTTTAATTTGTCGAATAAGCTCCTATACCGCCAACTGACAACCTTTGGTTGCCTGGAAGCATGGTATTCGCTTTAGGCGATAGGCCGCCATTTTATTTACTTTTCATATATTCTGTCAGCCCTGGCGCTCCAATCTAAAACCCCTCTTGTTAGCTCACGGCTCCAGCCTTTCATCATCCAATTTAGCTGTATTGAGAGTTCCCGCCGGCCAACGTACGGAACACTCGGCTAGAGCGCAGGCCGGCCGTGTGTGGCTGGCGCAGTAATGCATCTCTGTAGATAGAAGAAGCATGCTTTTTACATACAAACTTATAGGTATCTTATATTGAAATGATTTGTCCTATAGCACCAAAGTTCATTGGAGATACAGAGCATTGATTAGATTCAATGATAAAATCTACAAACTTGCTTCATGTTTATGGTATCCTAGTTGTTCGTAAATTTGGGTGATACCAGTTTTCCCACTTGAATATCCCACCCCCCCCCACCAAGGGAAAAAAATGGTAAAAAAAACCATCTTCCTCTTGACGGAAGATCCCCTCATCACAAAATAGTTTCCCCGGGGAAAACTATTTTGTAATGTAAAATGGAACTATGACTGTCGGAGACAACCGGTTCAAAAACCCCCACCACGCCGCGCCGTCGGCCCCAGCCGCGGACGCAACCAACTCGCCACTGCGCCGAGGACGTCACATTACGGTCACCGACTGATATACTCGCTTATTTGTTCCCGAATACAGCCCTTTGTTAATACAGTCCACACAGACTTTAACTCATCTACCTACCACCAGAGGAAGGCTTTTTGGTAAGCCGGATCCGTAAGTAGCGTCTAAATACAGTTTGGTAAAATACATCCTACACCCGTAAACGGCGATAGTCTATAGTAAAACGTATGGTAAAACGTTAAACGCAAAACAACCAGTGTGCACGTGCGCCAGCCTAAGCGAGGGCCCTCGACGTGGTCCGGCGTCTGTCGCTATATCAACGAAAAATGGAAAGAACGTAAAGAATCGTCGAACTCCACTCGTTTGCATTCATATTTTTCATCCATCCATCGCTATCTAGCCACAAATTGCTAGTGGTTTCTTTTTAATTTCTTCCGCTAGTGAACAAAAAATTTAAGTGAATTAGAGTCAATTGCACCTTATTTCTTATTTGATACTAATTATTATTTATCATGCTGTTTATATAGAAAAAAAAACTTGTCTGAGTGCTTATTTTGTTAGTCTAAAGTACTGAACGATTATGACTCTGACTCTGAAACAACGATTTGCTTATGCCGTGTAATGTCTCGTTCATTCGACTGTCGAGAAAATTAGCCATAAACATTTCCAACTCCTTTACTGTAAGAGCATTCTCAGTTCAAACAAACAAATGCTTTCTTTGAACTGCGCTACTCAACCTCTCCTTCCAAGAGTCTCCAATCTGAGTGAAGAGCTACTCAAAGTACTTGAAGAGCTGCTCAAAATACTCGACTTATTGCGAGAGCCAACATTGCGCTGCTTAACTGACGTGTACTATGTCTGTAAGTGAATCCATCCGGCGCGATTGATGTGGGCTTTCTTTAGGGAACCCTAATTGCAGAGAGTTCCGCAGATATTAGCTCAACCGGAGTCAATAGCTACTAGAGATCAAAGAATCAGTTTAAAACGAGATCGGTGAAGATTTGCGGCGACAGGCCGCCATGTTGGCTAATTATGAAATGTGGGAAATCGTCTTGTTTCAAACAAACAACTCCCACGAAAATCGTTAATTGAGCGCTATGTGGAAAGGGAAATACAATGAGTAACATTATATTTATTATAACCAGGAATATTTCAGTGAAATTGGATATTTGGGGAAACTAGATTGCGTTTATAACTCGATTATCGCGTATTTTGTTCGCAGCAAATTGAATCGGCACCTCGCGTGATAATAACCGCGGCTATTGTGTCGATATAACACAAACTACTATTAGTATCCTATTACTTACCACTAGCTACTGTCCTCGGCTTTGCTCGCATTTTCAGGGACAAAGAGCAGTATTTTTTTATTCAAAGTCTATATTAATTGAACGAAATTTCGGCTCGATCAAAGGCACTATTCTGCTTTACATATCACTTCATCATGACCATGGTACCTATGGTCACAGAATTTCTTCTAAAGACACGATTGCGTATTGGACGTGGCGATTCTGCTACGACACCATTGCCATGGTAAAGCGATTGGTTGGCGTAATTGGGCCCCAGATCTGACTAGCTGTATGGTGCTGGCTAACAATTTGCACCACCCCAACTCTTCCCGTTGGTATCGTAAGAGGCGATTAAGGGATATCCACCGGGGGGCGGACAGCGCCACCCGCAGAACAATCCTACCACCGAACTGCTATCCCAAACCCACAGCCCAGCGTGGGAATTATGGGTATGGCCCCCCATGAGATAAACCCCAAAAAGCGCTTCTCAGGGCCTGCGTCCAGCAGTGGACTAATACAGGCTGTTGTGGTTGAGGGCCCCAGATCTGTAGTTATAGCGTGAAGAGGACGCAAACATCCTCGCGACCAATAGGTACAAATGACCAAACTTTCACGTTTATAATATTAGTGTTATTGATCAAACATCAAGTAGGCAATGACCAAAACGTTAATAGAACGTCCCAATTAGCTCATGAATAAAACATGAAAGAAATACGAATATTTATTTTAGAAACCCAAAATAACTGTGAATTTACATAGAGCGGCGAAACGTCTAAATAATCGTTGTGATTTCAAACCTCAAGCACGTAAAGTCATTAAAATACAATTTGCCAAAGTACCAAAGCAACCAGTACGTCAACGTGCGCTGGCAAATTGACGAGGACTCTATAATTTTGTTTCGTATTAAAGGGAGCAGGGAGTAGGGGAGGGTGGGGCGGTGAGGGGGTCATCAAACAAATGTTGCGAAGTTCGCGAAGTCATCGTTTAGACTTTAGAGGTTATGGAGAAAGGGTTCCGGTAAAATATTTGAGCGCGAAGAGTTCGCGTAAAAAGTTTATTTTACGAGACGTCCCATCTTCTAGATGAATTTATTAATATAAGCCGTCTTGCCGCGATATTTTTGCTTTTCCCGGATACAAGTTTAGACGGTTTTATTGAGTGGGAAAAATAACAACGACACTTGACTGCGTTTTACGGAGATGTTGGTTAAAACGAAGTGTCATTGAGACAATGCCGGCGCCACGGCGCTGCCCCCCCCCCCCTCCCCTCGGTAATTGTTCGCTAACAGTGGTAGGTACAGAGTGGTCACAAAGGATTGTGCGCTACTGTAACTGCTGTATATACTATGTCACTTCCTCCTCTCTACAGTAACTATCTGGATTGTAAGTTATTATTTTAGTACAAAGTCGGTACTATTTAAAATTGGTACTATATATACGTAGGGATATCCACCGGGGGGCGGGCAGCAGCGCCCCCTGCAGAACAATTCTACCATTGAACTGTGATCCCCGACCCGCATGCCCAGCGTGAGGATTATGGGCACTACCCCCATTAGATAAACGTCAATAAGGCGTTTATCAGGGGAGACCTGCGTCCAGCAGTGGACCAACACAGCCTGTTGAGGTTAAGGTCGATTCCCAGGTGAGACAAACAATTTTTAGAAGTCCTTTGAATGAGATTTTGTTTCTTTTAAAAATAAAGGATAGGTTCTTTTCTTTTAAATGGCTAACTAAAGGATAAAATGTAGATAAAAAGATAAAGATAAAAATTTGTTTATTTTACCCAATAGGTACATGACAAAAAGAGTGGTACAATACATAAATTAACAGGTCTTATAAAACGAATAAGCAAATCTAACAATAGCTACATTAGGTAAAAAGAGACCGTAGCTCAGCATTTTGCAGTATAAAGCATTTGCCCTATACTGCGCTGGTTTTCAGTTAGGGTCCCTATGAGTGACGACAATACAATATAGGTACAGCTACATACTTAACCATAGACAAAATATAATACTGATAGGATAATTAATACAAACAAAAAACATCACAAGGAAAAATAACACAAACACAGCGATTACTATATAGTAGACAAATAATACAATAGTATACAGCAAATATGGTTGAGTTCGAAATAATTTTGGTATTACGTTTGTATGGGCACTTCTCTCTACGGCCTCTTAAGGTATCTAGTTCCTCTCCAGGACCCATTGCACACCAACAAAAATACAGCACAAAAGAAAATTACATAAAACAAAAGTACAATGAGCGGCCTTATCGCTCAGAAGCGATCTCTTCGATCATCAAATGTTCATCGAATGTATCCACCCTGTATATATTAATCTACGTGGTGTGTGATT
Organism: Eupithecia tripunctaria; assembly: GCA_955876795.1. Classification (NCBI taxonomy): domain Eukaryota; kingdom Metazoa; phylum Arthropoda; class Insecta; order Lepidoptera; family Geometridae; genus Eupithecia; species Eupithecia tripunctaria. Next base: position 123,909 of record OY041625.1, read on the forward strand.
CGTCGTTTAGCTTGCTTGTATTGTTGTAGAACACATTGTTCGGAACAAAGATGGCGCCTTCGCGGAGTTCCCGGATACAACCTAACGAGGGAGTAATAAGAGAACACTTTCTAAAGGGGATGTTCATAAGAAAAATAAGTTATTTCGATAATAACAATTATTTAACAAGCTCCCTTTAGAGTTAAAACTAATTAAAAACAAAAATAGGTTTAATCTAGAATTAAAAAAAACTTTTACTTGATACAACGCGATCATCAAAGAGTTTTTTGAAAACGATTACAGTCAATATAAGTTACAATCTGTAGTAAAACCATCGAACATCCCCGTAACATCACCTAGCCTAGAGTGATAGATAACTCATAAGTTATTTATAATATATATTAATTGTATATCTTTTTTTTAAATCGTATATTTGTATATCTTTTTAACTGTAAATCTTTTTTGTAAATCTTTAATTGTGTTTTGGCGAGTCGTAGAATCAGCATTTAATTAAGGTACGAGTACCTTTATATTTTACACTTTTTATATGTTTCATTTATGACAATAAAGAATCTGAAACTGAAACTAATATAAATAAATAATGCTGAATAATTCACACCGCATTAACTAGCCCCCAAGCTGAGCAAAGCTTTTGTTGTGGGTAGGTACTAGATATCTGATAAACTTACATTATAACAATATCAGGGGGGTGCCTGCGTCCAGCAGTGGACCGATATAGGCTGTTGAGGTTGAGAACAATAGGAACGGACATAGACAAAGGGTACTAAAGGATCTCCACCTCAGCATTGCTCAGGAAACCACCGTAGCATTGGATCTAGTCCCATGCTGTGATAGGGTTAAACCCAATCAAATAACCGATTTCAAAAAACGTAGGAGGTTTTCAATTCGATCGTTTTTTATTTTATTGTTTATGTTTGTTACCTCAGAACTTTCATTTTATTTCATTCATTCATTTTATTTGAAAGTTGATGCTTCCCATGTGGTCCCATTTTAATTTGGTCCAGTTCTGACAATTGGATCCATGAAAAACTATATAATTGAAGTCGGTTTATAGATAAAAGTAAAATCAATTATATCGAAGTCGGTTAACAACTCCAATACCTAAGGTTGTGCCCACCCTGTGCCCCACCCTGTGCCCTGCCCGTGCCCTACTGTATGAGAATGAGTGAATAGGCAGTAATTAATGGCGTCGGAGCAAAGTTAACCCTTCGAGAAACTTCCTCAATGATTGCTTACAAGAACTTCGACGCGCCGGAAGTTCGGCTAGTCGAGGCATCGCGGCTAAAAATACACGCAATCTAATTATTTATTTATAGACAACTAGCTGCGCCCCACGGCTTCGCACGCGTTGTTCCTATGGAAACGTTGAAAGATGATTTTTATCCCACGGAAACTGATTTATTGGATAAAAAGTAGCCTATGTTTGGTTCCGGGATTAAAATTTCAGCCAGATTCGTTCAGTCGTTTTGGCGTGAGTATGTAACAAACATCCATCCGTGGGATAGAACTCCAAGTTAAACGTACCTTAGGAACAACGCGTGCGAAGCCAGTTGTAATTTAAAACACTAATATTAGAAACACAAAAGTTTGTATGTATGTAGGTACGTGTAGTGTATAAAGATGTACTAGCTATATAGAGGTAGATACGGCATATTCACGCCCTGCGACGGGATTCAAACCTACGCAAGATCGCTTACTTACCTACTTTGTATATGTTTTTACGAGTTACTTACTTATTTCAGTAAGCTTTTGGAAAGTGATAAGTGACAGTTTAACTTTGCACTCAACCTACTTAACTAACTTACTTAAAACGTACGAGGATTACAATTACCTGTATGTAGAATTTTAGCCTGAACCGTTCAATAGTTTTGACGTGAAAGAATAACAAACATCCATCCATCCATACAGAATTTATTTATGGTATAAGAAGTAGCTTGAATTTGATTTTAGCATTACGCTATAACATCCATATGATGTATGTATGGTATAGTGTAATGCTAAAATCAAATTCAAGCTACTTCTTATACCATAAATAAATTCTCATGGCATAGAAAACGGTTTCATAGAAAAGGTGGGAACAGCAGAGATTAAAGTCAGGTGTAAAGCATAGTCTTTTAAGTTACAGAACTAATGGGGGAAAACCCCAGTAGTTCTGTAAACAGAAAACAGCGGGCAGCAACTAGTCACATCACACTAATATTATAAATGCGAAAGTTTGGATGGATGTATGGATGTATGGATGTTTGTTACCTCTTCACGCTAAAACTACTGAACAGATCGGACTGAAATTGGAATAAAACATAGGCTACTTTTTATCCCGTAAATCTGTTCCCGTGGGATAAAAATCACCTTTAAACGTTTCCATAGGAACAACGCGTGCGAAGCCACGGGGCGCAGCTAGTATTACATAAATAGATTCGTTCCACTGGTGGGACGAAGTCAGTCGAAAACTGCACTTCCCGATTGCACCTCACTCGAGCCAGCCGTGGCGCCCACTTGCCTGAAATCAATTTTTAAGCGGCTTAGGAATATCTTGTAAACAAAGCTAATCTATATTATAAGAGGAATTAAAAAGAGGAAAGATTTGATTGTTTGTTTGTATTGAATAGGCTCCAAAACTACGTGACCGATTAAAAAAAATCTTTTACCAATAAAAAGTTTTAGGGAGTGACATAGTTTATATTTTATCCCGGAATTCTTACGGAAACGGGAACTACGCGGGTGAAACCACGAGGCGCTGCTAGTATCTCATATTTATTTAATCATTGTGTACATTTGTAAGTCTTAGCATCTGAGTACCAAATGTATAAGAGACACAAAGTACCCCATTAGGGCGGGGCAATTGGAAATGAGAGTCAAAGTGAACGTTTCTATAAAAACTCTAGTTTTACCAAAGCAATAATTGTTATGTGTTCAACAAGTGAGCAAAACGGTTTTTTGTTGTAGAGTCATGAGCGTAGCGAGTGGCGCTAAAGTAGACTGCTGAGCTAGCGAGAGATTGAAAAGGCACGAAAAAAAAAACATTTGCTTTCAAGTTAAACATACAACTTTTCACCTCGATCAGTGAAAAAATTTCGAGCGAGAGAGGTGAAAAACATTTTTACGTGTTTTATTTCATTTTAAAAACCAACCCTGTAAAAGGATTGACATCCCGTGAGGGTAGAAAATCGCCCTCCAGTCCGCTATCCCCGTGAATACCCCTCGTTAGTCCCCGCTCCCCCCCCCTCTCCCCCTCCAGTCCGGGGGGACAACACGCGAGTTACAGTTGCGGGACAGTTAGTGGTAAGAGTTTGCTTCACTTGTGCGACGCAACTTGGGGATTCAATCACTACAAGATTCATAACTCGTTTATACTAACATGATATGTATGTATGTGTGTCGTACACAATGTTGGACTTAGGGCCCGTATACACGGACTCAACCTCACCATCCTGTATTGGTCCACCACTGGACGCAGGCCTCCCCTGATAAGCGCCTTTATTGGCTGTTATCTCATGGGCTGTAATTCCCATAATCCCCACCATGGGCATGCGGGTTGGGGATCCCCTTGTTCCCCAGGGGGTACTGCTGCCCGCCCCTCGGTGGATATCTTATACGACATCCACGGGAAGAGATGGGGGGTTGCAAATTAAAAGAAATTAAAAGTCGACTGGTATAGTTTCCTTACAATTGTACACTATAAGAGCCTGAAGAAAGTCTAGTTGTTACAATTATATAGTGTTTTACTACTTACTACCCGCGGTTTCACTACTTATTTCTATAAAAACGTTTAAATGTTACTTTTATCTCATGGGAACTGATTGAAGGCATTGATTCCAGGATTATACTTACCTGTATGCAAGAATCAGCCCGATTGGTTCAGTAGGTAGTTATTGCGTGAAAGAGTAACGAACATACATCTTTGCGTTTATATTATGATAGGATGAAACTGAGTTTTATTAAAGAACGAGAAGACAGGGCGCTATGGCGCTCATTAGGGTAGGCCTATGTCCAGCAATGGACTGATACAGGCTGATAATGATGATGATGATGAGACAAAACACTTCATACAAATATATAGCAATAGTATCTACGGCTTGATCCCGTAATAATAATTATGAGAAAACATTTTCTTTTACGGAACCAAATTCAATGCAAGTAGGTAATAGTTTTATTTTATAAAGCTTAGGCAGAGAAACGTAGTTGCCCTTTGTGGTCACCAAACTCTATTTTCGTATCGGTGCGTAAACTATATAGAAACTATTACAGGAGTATTAAAAAACAGCTTTACAATGGATTTAAAAAAAACCCTGTGTTGTGTGACGATCTCTGTGGTGCGATGGGTGAAGGTCCGCCTGCGACGTAGGAGGTTGCGGGTTCGATTCCCGCTTCGGGACAAATGTGTGTACGATCTGCAGACATTTGTTTAGGGTGTTTAGGGTGTCTATGTATAATAAAAAATATCTATCTGTGTAGTGTATTGTATTATGTATATCAGTTATCTAGTACTCATAACACAAGCTCTGCTTAGCTTGGGGCTAGATGACGCTGTGTGAATTGTCAGAATTATTGATTATTATTCTTTATTATTTAATATAATAAAATAGGTTGCGTTGTCATATTGGCTCGGGTATGCGCCTCAAGGGGGATTTGTCAGGGGGGAAAACTAGAAAAACACCGAACGCGGCCGCGGCATTAACGACTTACTTATCCAAATGTATCTTCCAAACATAAATATCAAATTACAGTTCTCTCAATATTCCCGTATCTGCTGAAATTCAGTTGAGTTCTTACAGGTGCTTGTGGCGTTATGCAAAATGCCAAGTTATTCCTGGTCGAAAGCTTTTATCAGTGGAACCAGTATCTGGTTCCGAGCTGAACAAACGAACTCGCTGTACAGCCACCGCGGCCGGCTGGTACACAGGGTGATCCAACTTTACACGAACAATCTATTACTTGAGTTTTAGAAACGAAACCACCTGAAAATTCCATATTCTCGTTGTATGGACGTTTATCTACTTAGTTTATACTAATATTATAAAGAGGAAACTCAAACTCAAACTCAAAAATGCTTTATTTCCATAAATACAATAAATGTACACTTAGAAAAGGTCAAATCATATTAAAAAATACACTGACACGGAAATAAAGTGGTATTTTTGATTTCGATCGCTTCGCTTTGTAGACTAAAGTAAAGAAACCTTTAGCCTGTTAGTTGTTATTTTTCGAGTTGGAGCAAAGATTTTATTGTTTGTTTGTTAGTATTGAATAGGCTCCGAAACTACTGGACATATTCAAACAGAAAAATCATTAAAAAGCTTACTTGGAATGGAGAGACATAGGCTTTATTTTATTTCGAAAATCCCACGGGAACGGGAACTATGCAGGTAAAACCGCGAGTCACTGCTAGTCTGAAATAAATGTGATTTGAATAGCTATAACGCAAATACCTTCTTTAAAACTAATCAGATCAAGTGCAACGTTCACTGTGGACGCAAGTAAATACCTTGCCGCGTGTCCAGATAACGAAATAGAGATGTGCAGTTTCACCAACTGGACACACGTGTGTCCAGTCTCGTGTCGAGTTAGTGAATAACCCCATCTGAATCAGAATCAGAATCAGAATCAGAAATATATTTATTGTCAACTGTTGTACAAAAAGATCCTAAGTATAGGTAACAGCTTATCTCTGCTTATCTGATTAGCTTACGTTTTAATTTAAATAAATAAATAAATAAATAAATGAGTATTTGGGGGTACTCAACTATTTTATTCCAAAGAATAATCTGCAATTCAGAATGAAAAATAATGAACATTTATTATATTTACGGATATAAAGGGTTTTTATTTATTGAGAATTCGAATTGATTGAAGATAACCATAATTCTTGAAAAAAAAAACCAAGCACGTGTTCTCTATCAAAAAGAGGACGTAAAACGATATGTTAAGATACATGCATGTACAATGTACATGATACACTAAGAATTTTATTTTGTAGTAGTTTATGAAAGAAGGCGCTTTAAGGGAGGCCTGCGTCCAGCAGTGGACCAATACAGGCTGTTGAGGGTGAGGTTACTCGCTAAACAAACATAGAGGTCTGAATGGTGACCCATTGTCTCTTCATTTAGGCCAATAAAAATATAGGAGCACCCTGTACAATCCAGTGTGGTAGGTAACCACTGAATAACCATGATTCTGTATAATACCGTAATCAACAAATTGTTGTTCTCCGGTTTAATATTGATGAGAGATCGTCCCCCCCGCACCCCCCATCACCCCCCACTGACCCCCTCGACCCCCTCGACCCCCTCGACCCCCCGGGCCGTTTTTAACTCCGACCTATGAATACATTAGTCGTATAATAACGGTTCAAAAATAACGCCTTCATTGTGGAAGCGAGCTTCTTATATTGGAGTTCCGTGAGGAAGAAACGGAACTCAACATTGATTTATTTTACAAGCGTCAGTACTATTAGCTGTAGAAATAGATTTAGTCACACAGTAAACAGTTATAATAATAATTATCGATAAGGCATTGTACCTATATGTAATCAAACAAAAACAATTCTACACTCTAAGTTTTATTTGAATAGTTTATTTGTTGTTTAAACCAAAGTGTAACTTATGGAACACTGGACATGAGTCTACATTGTACTCCTTTGATCAGTATAACACATGACTATTTTTAAATAATTTAAGTAGGTATTTATTTCAAATATGGAGTCTTTTATTTAATTTATTTGAACTGTATAAAACGATGCCTGAAACAAAGTTTATCTTATCTTATAACATTATGACCAATATTATGTAAGAAGTACATAGTACGGAACCATGCGCGCCTGACTCGTGCTTGGCTCGTGTTATTTGCTCTCCGGATTGGATCCTTGGCTTTTCTCTGGATAATGGCTCTATCTACGAAAACCGTATACATAGATATATACAGATACAGTGCTTGTCTGTCGGTACATACGTTTGTTTGTAGCGAGCTAGTGGTGGCTTGATGCAATGAGAAAAACCAGAGAGCTTTAATATGCTTTAGGTACAACCTCAACCTCGACAAACTGGAGGCCTACTCGGAAAAGAAAATCGAAGTTTCGTTTTCGTTGTCGAGCAAAACCAACGCTTATGTCGCTTACATAAGATAAACGTCTGCACGAAAACAAATTAGAAACTTCGATTTTGTTTTTAAGACTAAAGGCTCTGTATCGGTCCACTGATAAACGCCTTATTGGCGTTTAACTCGTTGAAGGTACTGCCCATAATCCCCACGCTGGGCATGCGGATTGGGGATCACAGTTTGATGGAAGAATTGTTCTGCAGAGGGCGCTGCTGCCCGGCCTCGGTGGATATGCCTTAGTGGCCTCTTACGACACCCACGGGAAGAATTGGGGTGGTGCTAATTCTAAGCCAGAACCATACAGCTTTAGGTACATAATAACATTAATATTCTAGATTATGAACATCCAAAATATTTATTGACTAGCTGCACCCCGCGGCTTCGCACGCGTTGTTCCTGGAACGTGTTTTCTATAACACGGGAACTGATTTATGGGATAAAAAGAAGCCTTTGTTTGATTCTAGGAATATAATTACGTGTATGCTAAATTTCAGCCCGATTCGTTTATTAGTTTTGGCGTGAAGAGGTAACAAACATCCATTCCATACATCCATCCAAACTTTCGCATTTATATTTATTAGTGTGATTGAAAACGTACAGGGGCATCTTTAAAAAAATACAGCGTAATAGTCAGTATTATTAAATAAGTCAGCATTATCACACGTATTATATCATAAAATGACAAGGTTACGGATACATTGAAGTTTATTTTAGTTTTATAGTACGAGTAGAATATATTTTTGATTTGAAAGAAGAAAAAAAGTGTGTATAGTAAGTAATAGCGTAATAGTATACTATACAGGTAGTTATATAGTGTGTTTACAGACACGCACAGAAGACAAATAGCCGCGATCTAGATAAGCCTCTACAGCTACACGGTGAAGATATATTGTAAAAACGATCGTGTACAGTCGCGTACGGAAGAAGGTGAGAGACAAGTGTTATTTAATTATTAAGTTATTTGCAAAATTTTAAAGACACCTATAGCTAGGTTTATAAAAAATCATTAGAAAATACAAAACATGCCTGAAGAGAACACTACATATTTGTTGACAGCTAATTACAAGTTTCCGCAGCTATGATGGGTTATTCTTGCTATACCGCCCGCTCAGTGTTGCTTATTTATATTCTTTTGTTTTTTTAACGCACAAAACACATTACAATGTTAGCTAAAATGAATAAAAAAAAAACAACAAGATTGAAATAACTATCTACATTGTAGCGTAAAAATATGTGTGTACAGCTAAGTATACATATTCGTAATAAATGGACTAATAATAAACACTAAAATCTGATAATTTATGTAGAAAAGAGAGAGAACATGGTGATAAAACTAAATAATAAACAACAAAACTAATTTTGACCAATTTCAAAAAAAGAGCACGTTTTCAAAACTGATGTTCGATTTTGCTTGACTCACTGATAACCGATCTCTAATGATTATTTCTTTTTCATAGAGAAAATGAGCCCGAAATTATTTTAAAGTTTTATTCTCGAGGGATTACTATTTACCCGTAAAACTTAAAAAGTGCAAATTTTGAAGTTTCATATTTCATATTTCATTTATTTTGCTTACATGTACAATTCATTTTTAAGTCTAAGTGAATTAGTTGTTATTATGTGCATGCACCCTGGAAGGGCACTGCAAACTTGAGTTCGAATACATTGTCAAAACATTATTATCAAATATTATAAATTAATTTTCAAGCATAATTAAAAGTAATACATTAGATTTAAAATTATAAACTAAGAAGCCAGAATCTTTTGTCAGTCATTCAAAGGGGTACCTTAGTAGAGAAACAAAAATGATATATATATACTATAGGTATATAATATTATATATCATTTCTGCCTCTCTGTTTCAAATTGTTGAATAGAATAATAACATTTTCCTAATAAAAATAATTTAGTCTTTTTGTAAAAGGTAGTGTCTCTTTCCTCCTTTTTTAAATATTAGTTTAGTTAGTTTGATTACAGTTTTGTAAAAAACTGAAATGTTTTGTTTCTAATTGTCATATTTCTTATTTTCACCTATCCTTTTCACTTAAATTTATTTTATAAGAATGAGAAAAACCTGAAAAATAATTAATTCTAGCAAATACTCTACCATGAGAACCAACAACTCTACGTACCTACCCATCTATAGTAGAATAAACACATTTTTACTTACTTTTACTTTTACCAAAACCTTCGCGAGCAATATCCTACAGATTACAAGAAGGCAATATCGTTCAGTTTTAAGGAAGAGGCAATCTTGGTAAGAGGTCCCGCGGGACGCCCCGCTCCGCCGCGTGGGCGGAGCGGGGCGGCGGGCGGCGGCGGCGGCGGCGGCCAGCACGGCAGGCACTTCCTTTGTGGGCTCCATGCTTCGTGTCAAACTTGTGGGGCATGGGGGATTTTATATCCCTCGCGCTTTTTCCTATTTCATGGTAAAAGTAATTGAATTTCAATTACGTTAAAATTTATTAGATTTTAATGTGATTAGATTGATATGTGTCGTTTTATTTTATTCATGGAGTTTAACTATAGATGATATGATAACAATGCTATTAAAGTTGTTGTGGTGATTTCATTGTTTATTTCCCAATCTGATAATCTGAACTAAAAATTTCATTGTAATTCGGTTTTATATTTCTAGTTTTGATCATATTTTATTATAAACTAGCGCCTCACGGTTTCACCCGCGTAGTTCCCGTTCCCGTGGGAATTCTGGGATAAAATAAAGCTTCTGTCACTGCCTGAAAAGTAAGCTTTTTAAAGATAAAAGTATTTTTTAAAACAGCCCGGTACATTCGGAGCCTATTCAATACAAACACACAATCAAACCTTTCGTCTTTATAATATTGGTATAGATAATATTATAATCTGGCTAGAAATAATAAGCTGACAGGTCTAGAAAGGTATTATCTCTGTATTCAATACGAAGGTACATATTTTACTTAGACATTTTCTTGAAATGAGACAATCAAACATAACACTTGTCTCCTCGCCAGTCCACCCGAGCTCGCGTGCGCTCCGTGTGCAGTCGCGAACACTCGCTCACTCCTCTGTTTTAAGTAATAGCGCCATAAAAACTGAATTAAACACTTTTGTTATTCATATTAAACCATTTGTTACGTTGAGTGACTGTATTTATAAACTTTCTCATATTATCTGTATAAAAAGATACGTATTTCTGCCTGCCGCGCCTTACGTCGGCAGATCAATCCATCGCAAACGAAAGTTTCCAGAAGTTTCTGAGAAATCGTTAAAAGTCAAGAACGACCCCTACAAAGCCTCCGGCTGGCAAACGCCTTAAGGAGGCTTCAAGGCAGTCTCAACAAACGCTCAAGGAAGCCTTAAGGAAGCTTCAAGGAAGCTCCAAGGCCGGTGCAGATTCCTTAAGCCCTTAAAGAAGGGTAATTCGTAATTGGTTGCCAAGGGCGGCGCAGAGTCGTTATACTAAACATCGACGAGTTATTTTTATCTTTATCTTTATCTCGGAAGTCGAAGAAGCTGTTTTGGATGGAAAACTTAAGATTTTGTCTCCTCTGGGGTTATAAAATTTTGTTACATTGGAAGATATTTTCTTTTTACACTTCTGTGCTTTTTACAAGCTTTTTAGTACAGCTATTTATGCAAAGAATAGGGTCAACTTTACGGGTTAACGTCTTGATTTAGAAGATAACATCCTGAATCCTATTATATTTTAACATAATCTTTTATATCCAAAAAACAAAAGTGAATAATATCATTTTTATTGGGTTCTTCCAGTTTTGTTTGGAGGGCTGAGCCGCTGAATATGACCTGCCCATTGCCATTTCTGTACCACATCTTTTGGTTTGGAAGTAGCGGGAAACACCTGGAGTAGGTTATGGTTATGGTTATGGTGTGTGTACTCTTATTTCCGCACTGAGACTCGGGATGGTCCATTGTGCGTGATTGTTAGCTAGTCTAACCAGCCTAACTCCGTCCAGAAGCGCAGAATCTTCCTGGGGTTTTCACAGGCTTGGCGGAGTGACCTCGGTTGATCGAGGATTTCGTGTCGGTGTGCTGTTACCCCCTCGCATTCCAGGACTACATGGGCAGCTGTTTCTTCTTCATTGAGACACCCCCTGCAGAGAGGGCTATCTGTTGCTCCGATGGTGAAGAGGTGTTTATTTAGTGGGCAGTGTCCTGTGAGTGTTCCCACCAGGACGCGTAGGTCTCTTCTGGTAAGGTTCAGTAGGCGTTTAGTGAGCCTTGGTGATGCAGCCGGGAGCGCTGCTCTTGCCTGGCGGCATTCTTGTAAGTGTGTCCAGCGCTCGGCATGCATTCCTCTGGTTTTTTGCCTTATCCATGTTCGGAATTGTGAGAACGGTAGGGGAAGGAGCGGAGGTGGGCCTGTTCTAGGCGTGTCCGAACCTTTCCGTGCCAATTCGTCGGCAGCGTCGTTACCAAGTGATCCGCTGTGTCCCTTGATCCATTGGATGGTTATACGGTTTTTGGTAGATATCCTCTCGAGTGTCAGGTGACATTCGTGTACTAGTTTGGAGTTGCAGCTGTTTCCTGCCAATGCTCTAAGTGTGGCAGCACTGTCAGATAGGATGCGCACGCATTGGTTGTCCAGATTTCTTCTTTGCACAGCTGTAGCTGCCTCGGTTATAGCTGCGCATTCACATTGAAATATGGAGCTGTGTTTGTCTAAGGTCATTGATACATTAATGTTGAGGTCCATTGAGTGAATTCCTGCTCCCGTTCCCACCTCGGTCTTGGAGCCGTCTGTGTAAATTCTGACTTCGTGGATGCCTGATTCATCTCTTTGGTCCTCATGTAATTGTATCTGATAGTGTTTCTCCTGTATTGGTTTGCTAGGCATTTTGTCACATGGAGCCGCTAAAAGCGGTTCGTAGGTTAAGGCTCTGTTTAAGATCTGAGTGTGCGGGCTTTCTGTGCCCCCCCAGAATCCCATGTTTTGTAGTCTCAAAGCCGACATGGTTGCCTCTTGTTGTATATATAGGTCTAGTGGTGCTATGTCTAGGATTACCTCCAGGGCAGCGCCCGGTGTGGTTCTCATACAGCCTGTTATCGCTGAGCACACCAGTCTTTGGAATCGTTGTAGTTTGGTTATTACCGTGCTCAGCTCGGTTCTCGTCCACCATACGATGGCTCCATATGTTAGTATAGGTCTGATGACAGCAGTGTAGAGCCACATGGTTATCTTCGGAGGAAGGCCCCATGTTTTCCCCAGCATTCTGCTGCATTGGTAAAAGGCAGCTGTGACTCGCTGAAGTTTATAGTCAAGGTGTTTGTTCCACAGAAGTTTGCTATCAAGTATGACCCCTAGATACTTGACTTCGTTTTTCAGTGTTATTTCGGTATTGAAAAATCTTGGTAATTTCAGGTTGCCCAAGTTTCGTTTGTTGGTGAACATTATCAGTTCTGTTTTTGTAGGGTTGACAGATAGCTCATGATCCATGCACCATGCTTCAATGGTTTTGAAGGCGAGTTTCATAAGGTCGCATAGCGTGTTCTCGAAGCATCCGGTTGCTAGGATCGCGAGGTCATCCGCGTATCCCACCGTCACCAGTCCGTGGCCGTTGAGCCTGCGGATGAGCTCGTCCACGACTATGTTCCATAGTAGGGGCGATAAGACGCCGCCTTGGGGGCAGCCCCTGGCTACTATGCCTCTTGTGGTTTCATTGATGGTAACTTGTATTGCTCTATATCTAAGCATGTTGTTTATCCACTCTGCCAGAGTCGGCTCGACCCCGTAATTAGTGAGTGCTTTGTTAATGCTAGTAAATTTGGTCTTGTCAAAGGCCCCTTCGATGTCGATAAAGGCCGCCAGTGTTGGTTGTTTTGATGTTAATCCACTTCCTATGCGTGATATTACGCTGTGAAGGGCGGATTCTGTTGATTTGCCTTTGCTGTAGGCGTGTTGTTGTGGGTGCAATGGCTTGTGTGATAGTGTATTTTCTCTTATCTCTCTATCACATAGTCTTTCCAGTGTTTTAAGAAGAAATGATGTCAGGCTTATAGGTCTAAAGGATTTAGGTAGGGTGTAATCATTTCTTCCTGGTTTTGGTATAAATACCACCTTCACTTCCCTCCATTGGTGCGGTATGTATTTGTGTGCAATGCACGCTCTAAAGATCTTGACAAGGTAATCAGCTAGTATGCTACTGCACCATCTCAGCATACCTGGGAAGATCCCATCGAGTCCAGGTGATTTGAAGGGAAGGAAGCTGTTAATTGCCCAGAGTACCTTGTCATGGTTTATCATGTTTAGGGCTGTGGTCCAGTCGAGATTGGTGGGCATTTCCTTTGGAGTTTCCTCCCATGTGTAGGTGTCTGTTACTTGACAGCCAGGAAAATGTGTGTTCAGAAGTATTTCGCTAGTTTCAGCATCTGTTTTGGTGTAGGTGTTATCAGGCTTGATAAGGCATCCGAGAATGTTCTCCGGCGCGCTTGTGAGGATGTTCTTGATGCGGGCTGCCTGACTATTGTTTTGTATGTTGGTGCAGAATCTTTCCCAACATTCTGTTTTTCTGGTGCGAATTCGCTTTTTGTAGGTTCTTTTCGCATCATGGTAAGACTCCCAGTCAACTTCTTGTCTGGTGTTTATAGCTCTGTTGAACAGTTTCCTTACTTTGCGTCGGAGTCTCTGCAGTTCGGGGCCCCACCATTGTCCTTTCGTCCCTTGTTTGGGAGAGACAAGCGGGCATGCTTGTTCAAAGCTGTTGGTAAGAATGTGTGTTAGTTGGTTTATGTAGAGGTTAATATCATCAATAGAAATGTGATTAGGTGGGTTGGGCATTCCTGACAATTCTGATTTAACTATTTTGAAAAACTTTGTTTTATCTGTCTTGCGTGGGACGCGCCTAGGTTGCGGTTTAGGTAGTGTTATTTCTAGGTTAAACCTAATCCATCTGTGGTCTGAGCATGAGGCTTCTCTGGAAACATGCCAATCCTTGATGAGGTTGGAGACCTGTGCAGTGGATAGTGTTAGGTCGATTATAGTTTGGGCTCTAGATGTGACAAAGGTTGGCTCCGAGCCCCTGTTTAGTAGGAGAAGGTTAGTAGATATGAGATAATTTACCAATTCATCTCCTCGGTCGTTGGATCTCACACTGTTCCACAGCGTGTGATGCGCGTTCGAGTCGGTCCCGATGATGAGTTCTAGTTTCTCCCTCTCACAGTACTCGATCAGGGCGGTCAGGTCGGGTGTTGGTGTTGCTTCATCGCTTGGTTGGTAGGCGGATGCTAGGACTATTTGTGGCAGAGAGCTGTTGTGGTTGGGAGATATGTATAGTCTAGCGGCTGTTAGGTCTCTGGAACAGAGTTCGGTAATTAGAAGTGTTTTAGCGGTACGCGGAGCAACAATGCAGGTTCTAAGGTTGCTTACAGTTGTGTTCGCGAGAAGTTTGCTCCCAGGTGTTTTAAGGCCACAGATTTGGCCTTTTCTGATCCACGGTTCTTGGATGAGGGCCACGGTTTCGGGATGTTCCTCCAGCATTCTGCGTAGAGACGCGGTAGCCGTAAGGCTATGCTGGAGGTTGGCCTGGATGTAGGGTGTGGCGGGAGGTTGTGGATCAGTTGGTGGTGTGGTAGGTTTAGGAGGTTTAGGAGGAGCGCTTGATAGGAGAGGAGTCGAGGTCGCAATCGACACTACTGACGCTCCCCTCCGTATCGAGAAAGCACTCCTCGGGTACAGGGTTGGGTAGATCCTGGACTTCCATGGGGTCCGGCCCCTGGGATGTTGATGGGGCCGGAGAAGGACCCGTCGCGTGTCCTGTGCTAGGACCGGGTTGTGGGTCAGGGTCAGCCGCGGATCCCGAAGGGGGATGGGGCTTTTGACCAGGTTTGGGATTGGGTCCAGGGTGGTGTGATGAGGCATCAGTTGTGCACCTGTCCTCGCCATCCGGGGCATCTCTCTCCAGGATATGGAGATAGATATTCCCGAACAGCCAGTACAGGCGACGGTCCTGACGCTTCACGGTCTCGATGTCAGACTCGGGAATGCGGAGAAGCAGGTGAGTGCCGGGCTTATCCCCTTCCTCACGTCTCTCCGCGCGGACTAGTTTCCACGAGTTGACTTTGAGTTTTTTGTTCTGGGCCGCCAGGGCCCTGCGCATACCGTCGGTCTCCATCTTCAAGTTGGGGACCAGCAATCCGCACAGGATCCTTCGCTCGATCTCCGCCTGTCTTCTCAGAACAAGCTTTGACCCAGCGATTGGCGACGGTTCGGTGTCGACCTTCTGGCGGAGCCACGCTAGAGTGAAGTCGTCCTCGCACCAGAACTTGAGGACGCCTTCGCTAAAGTGTGCCTTACCTCGGAAGCGGAGGTCTGACGCCTGTTCTGCGGTGTTCGGATCGTAAAGATCGTTCAGAAGTCGCGCTTCCAGACTCTCACGCAGTTCCAAGGCTTGCTCCTCCGTCAGGTCTTCGTATGGTTCGGTCATGATGGCTACGCAAAGGTCGTTTGACCTGAAGGCCGCCGCGTAGCTGACAGGCTCTTCACCATGACTGTCCGACCTTTGACGCTTGCTGTCGCCAGTCGGCGTTATGCTGTCGTCAGGTCGGCGTCGTTTGGTGTCAGGTCGTGCTGGTGGGGTCATCCGGGCCTGTGCTACCCTCCTGCCCGCGCGTTTCCCTCTGGGCTTCAGCGATCGACGAGGAGTCTGGCCGCTTACGCTAGACGTTAGCGCGGCCGGAGCCGCAGCTGGTGCTAGGACTTTTTCGGCGGGACGAGTCCCCCCTACTGGAGCCGTGGACTTAGCTCTGGGTCCGAGCTGCTGTCCACCGTCAGTAGCCGTCTTCCTGGTTTCTGCCTCTGCCCTTTGGGATTTGCTCGGGGGTTGGTGCACCTGGTGGGCTTTCTTGCCCTTCTTCTTGTTCTTGCTAGTAACAAGGTTCCAGTTAGGCCCGGGTGGTGGTATGGCGGCCGATAATGCTGCCAGGTCAATGGTAGTCTCTTTCGGAGAAGCCCCGAGGGGCGCTCCGATAGTCGAGACGTTATGGGACGGGGTTTGTCTTCGCGCATCCGAGGACGCAGCTGTTGACGTCGAAGGTCGGGTTAGTGCGTCTGATGACGCAGTAGTCTTGGTTATAGTGGGCGCGTATGAGGACGCAGCTCTACCCTGTGTTTGGGGTTTTTTGGTTTGGGTTTTAAGGTTTGATTTAGGCAATTCTTTGCCCCCCCCAGAGTACGAGGGGCGGCCCGAGCTAGGCTCGGGGAAGGATTCTCCGAAGGGGTTACCTTCGGTACCTTCCTGGGGTAGTTTTCTATTTAGATTTGCTTCCATCTTGTTGTGGTTTTGGAGGGTTTCCTTCCCTTTGTCGGATTATCGGCCGCCGCTAACAATATCCCCCGAGGAGGAAATTATTAACGGTGGGAACCGGGGTGCACCGTCCCGCGTACTACCGTTCCCCAGGGACGAATCCCCAGGGACAAGTAATAGCGCAGGCTCACTTGGAGGTTATCCGACCGCGACACCTGGAGTAGGACAGCAAGGGACAGAAGGGAATAAAAAAGCTTGCAGGAGGCTTTCACCGCTAAATGCGGTCCTTACTAGGCTAAAAATGCTCCGGAAAATAAATAAATAAATAATGCTGGACAATTCACACAGCATTATCTAGCCCCAAGCTAAGCAGAGCTTGTGTTATGTTCTAACAAATTTCTGCAGATCGTACACTAATTTGTCCCGAGACGGGAATCGAACCCGCAACCTTCTGCGTCGCAGGCAGACCTTCGCCCACCGCGCCAGAGAGGTCGTCTAAGTAAATATTTTAGTTTTAGTTTATTTTACTTACTTAGATTATCCTCTCCGCTGGCACGGCGCCACGGATGGGCTTTATTTAATTAATTTATTTTTTTGTTTCATGTAACTAGCTGGTAAGGAAATAAAAGCTCTTTTTATTTTATTATTCCAGTTTTGTATTGGGTATTTCCAGTTCTAAAAATCTTTTATGTGGGAAAACTAGACTGAAAAAATATGTACTAGAAGATTTTGAAAAAATAAATATTTCTCCGCAGAGAGAGAGAGACAAAAGATTTTGATAAAAAGCCCTCCATATACCAAAATCTTTTCCTGATATTACCAAAATCTCTTCCTGACATGCAACAAGGAAAAAATATTTTTTTTATGTTGAAGCTCCTCAGATTCCGAGCTAGTAACTTATACTTTGCCTTCATTTTGGCATTATAAAAGTTTTCCCGAAAGTTAAAAAAGAATTTTATATAAGCGATTTTCGTTAGAAACCTTCTCCTATATAATAATAAACTTGGTTCATACTACGTCACCTCAACTGTTCATACACCGGCTCACACGCGAGAGGTCCCTGGGGCCCCGCGGGGTCTGAGGGGCCCGGTGGGCGGGGGCCGCGGGTAATTGTATTTGAACGGAAGGATTACTGACATTAAATACCTCTGCTGCTCGGAACTCGAAGGTATCTGTTTGTACTACGCTCGCATTCATACTACAAATTGTACTAAAATAAATGTGAAAGTCTGGGTGTACGTTTGTTACCATGTCTTCTGTAATTACTTAATCGATTTAAATGAAATTTGTTAGGTAGATTCTGTTCTTAAATAACACAAAGGCACACATTTTTCCAAATTTTAACCTACTAAAAAAAAGGAGGAGGTTCTCAACCAACTGTTTTTTTTTTTGTTTGTTACGTCAAAACTTTTGACTGGGTGGTCCGATTTTCGAGATTCTTTTTTTATTTGATAGCTGGTGCCTCTCGTGCTTACCGATTTTAATTTGGTCCATGATAATTGAAATCGGTTTTCGGTTTTGAAACAAAATTAAATATCAAAACTTAACCTCCGTCTTAAAAAGGGTGGTAAAGTTTCTATGGAAAATGATTATTCCTGAGTTCGATCCCCTTAAAACTTGGTATTAATAAACAATGAAGTAAATAATTAATCACATTTTAACTTTTAACATAACTACCCCTAGGGGAGTAGCAATACATTTTTAAATTTACCGCGCGGGCGGGGGCGCGGGACGCGGGGCGCGGGTCACAGCTAGTTTGAAGAGTTTCTTCGTACTTATCACGCTTTCTGTTATTTTCTTTAATGTTTTTCTCTAAATGGATCGTTAAAAAAATTCCAAGAATAATATTGAATACCATCACCAACAAAAAAAACTTGAGCCTTTGTCAAATGAACAGAGGTTTATTTGATCTGAGTAATATTAGAGAACTAGCTGCGTTGTTCATATGGAAACGTTTAAAGGAGATTTTTATAACACGGGAAATGTTTTATGGGGTAAAAAGTAGCCTATGTTTGATTCCAGGATTACGATTACCTGTATGCAAAAGTTCAGCCTGAATCGTTCAATAGGTTATGGCGTGAAGAGGTAATAAATATCCATCTATCCATATATCTATACAAACTTTCGCATTTTTAATATTAGTGTGATTGTTTCAAGAAGCAATTCTAAAACCTTAAAATAACCTAGTATTTATTTAGTACACTCGTTGTTTCTTTGGAAACGTTCTAAGGTTATTTTTATCCTATGGACCTGCTTTGCGGTGACAGTGACCAGCTGTGTGATACTGGCTTAGAATTTGCACCATCCCAACTCTTTCCGTGGGTATCGTAAGAGGCGACTTAGGGATATCCACCGCGGGGCGGGCAGCAGCGCCTCTTGCAGAACTATTCTACCACCGAACTGCGACCCCCAAACCGCATGCCCAGCGTGGGGATGATTGGCGTAAATCCCATGAAATGAACGCTAACGCGCTTATAAGGGTTAGGCCTACGTCCAGCAGTGGACCAATATAGGCTGTTGAGATTGATGACCTGCTGTATAGGACAAAAAAAATCCTATTTGTTATTCCAGAAAATTCTCGTTCAAGCGCGATTGTAGTACGATATTGCCTTGAAGTCACATTATAAGTGCAACCACTCTACCAATAATTGTGTTCTCAAGTCTATGCTACAGTATTGCAATAAAAGACTATTAAAATTCCACTCGAGCTGGCAATATCTCGATAGGCCAACAGATAAGAGCCAACGGCCAGCGGCGAGTGTTGGCCCAGAGACGATTGTCTGGTACGAGACAAAAGTACAGGGTGTTTGCCTGCAGAGCAATATGCGGAGCTCTGTTTGACAACGAACGGACAAAGGTTTAATATGTCTCACTCTGTACAAAGAAAGAGGACTTAGTGCTAACATTTTTATTTTACGTACATTAGACGAATATAAATACAATAGACCTTCGTTTGACCGCAATCCCACCTGATGGAAAGCGAAGATGCGGCCGACGGTGTACCACGAAGGTCTAGAAGATACCTATTCACCCTTGTCTTGAAGAGACCCAGGTTGTAATTGGCCGGAAAAACAGAGGCAGGGAGCGAGTTCCATACCTTTGCGGTGCGAATAATAAAGGTGAAGGAAAACCGTTAATTATTACGAGTGGAGGGTACCTCCACCATGTTGGGATGGTACTCATGTTTACTCAGAAAAAGGAGGTTGTTGAAAATGAACAGTCTCATGACCAAATTGTACTTTTATTGTTTTTAAGGTGGACAATTGGAACAAATTATATTCTACAAAAAAAAAATATGGTTACAACATTTTCGGAGCTCTTCTTTTATTGGATTTTTGTTGAAACCAGTGCCATGTTAATTCGCTCAGGCGATGCGAAACGTATAGTTTTTAAAGGTCATATACGGTTCACTATTAGTGGAATATTTTTTAATCAGTCCAGATAATCTATAAAATCCACTTGAAACATACATAACGGGTAAAATAGAAACTTAATTGTGATTAAAAATGGACGAAATACTGTAGAAAAACATCTTTTGCAGAGATCTGATCCACTGACCACAGAAGGTGAGTCACGGAGTAAGGATACTTCCACGACCAGCAGCCAGTGCTATAATGTCCTGCTTTAGTGTTTCGTCCATTTTTGGGGTTCCGTACCCAAAGGATGAAATGGGACCCTATTACTTGAGAACCTCTCACCGAGGTTAAGCAACGTCGGGTGCGGTTAGTACTTGGATGACCGCGTCACGTTGACTGGTTGTTTTTTACGAGGAAAGATTTGTATTTTTAACCGACTTCAAAAAAAGGAGGAGGTTCTCAATTCGTCTGTTTTTTTTTAAATGTTTGTTACCTCAGAACTTTTGACTGGGCGTTGGTCCGATTTGCATGATTCTTTTTTTTATATGATCTTTTTTTATTTTTATATGAAGCTGGTGCTTTCCGTGTGGTCCCATTTTAATTTTACTCAGATCTGACAATGGGATCCATGAAAATTCATGAAAAAACTGTAAAAATTGAAGTTGGTTTGTAGTTTCTTAACACAAAATTAATTATTAGATTTTTATAAATAATGGTACGGAACCTTCCGTACGCGAGTGCGACTCGCACTTGCCGATTTTTTATTCACTCTTGAGTTTCTGTTCACTCCGTTTTACGGAACTTCACCTCTTCATAACATCAAAAACAAAAGACAACGAGTTCCGTCTCCTCGACACAACTCTCTCCATAAAGCACAACAATACTTCAACTCCTTCATGAAATATCCCGCGAATAAATCAGCTTTACAAATTACCTTTATTTGTAAACTTTCGAGAACAGCCAATAAAGTAGCAATAAAAGTAGCATTAGGGACGCGTTTGATTTAATGCATACTTCATGCCGGGACTGGCTGCCGCGATATACACTTCAATAACTTTAGATTTACGAGCTTTTTACATAAATTCTATGACTTCAGTCTTCCGATGCATCGAGTTAAGGCGCATACCCAAGCCAATAGGACAACGCCACTTATTTTATCATTTATTATTACGTTAAAGTGTAATTAGAATTAAATGGAATTTAGAATCTGCATTCCGGCACCTCGCTTCACATATATCTTAAAAATTCAGATTTATCAGTATTCTCGTGGATCACAGACATGCAAACGACTACTATGGAAGAGGAATTTTTGTTAATCGCACTACTTTTGGCTATAACCAGTAAAATTTCAGAATTTATTAACAAGATGTGTGTGCCACTCTATTCAAATGTATGGAATTACGCGCGTTCTGAATTGAGAACTCTCGTCAGGATCATTCTTTCAAATCGTTCTGATAAATTCAATCTGAAAAAATCAGAATCTGTGTAGAGAATGTATGAATTAAATGGATTCCGGGCTGAATTCCGTTTCTTAATTCAAAAAGAGATTTTGGATGACTGAGGCCAGCCTAAAACAGAAAATTGGTAATCATTTCTGAGTATTCTGATTTGTTATGACGCGCTGTAATCATAATATTCTAACCACACTCAATGTATGACGCTGATTATAATATGTTTCTGGCTGATATACGTTTCTGACGCATCACGATGAAATATTATGTTTTTCAAGTTTTCGACAAGCATACTACGAGTATACAAGAATTGGTTGTGTGATTGTTACAGTGCAACAGTGATTGTTGTATTCGTATTATTGAAATCATTGCTATCCATTGTATTTTTAACCCTGCTTGATGTTCTTTTGTTTATTGTCAATTCACCATTTTTTCAGACCTTGAGACCTCCGCAAAAAGGTTGCAATCTAATATTGAAAAGTAGATTGAAACCTTTTCGAGAATCGTCTATACGAGATTACGAAACTGAGGTTGGATAGTTTCGGGGAATACAACTTGAGTACAAATATCCCGACATCGTTCTGGGTAATATAGTATGGGTGTTTAGGCGATTTTTGTGAAACATCAACTGTTATTCTATTTAGTTCCGTCATTTATAACTAGATGGCGCTACTAAAATTGACCCAGGGCTAGATCGCGCTGACGAGAACGCACGGGTTCTAATGACTACTTTGAGGTGATTTTGGGTTCGATGAGAGACTGCTAGGATGTAAGACGGTAAGGTGTCTTTGACTTTCCAATAAAGTAACTTTGTGAATTTCAAAGCGCCGTTTTATTTGTGGTCTCTTCATTTGGTCCTAACGAGCGGATCTAGACTGCAGGCTCCTATAGAGTAGCGGTGTTTTTTTAGCAAGTGCGACCATTCGGGTCGCTTGCTACAGTTGCTACTGGACCCCACTAATAGGGTGGATATCACGTCGCTGCGGCCGCTGGATTGCTTGCCAGCAAGAGGTCAGCGCGCGCGTGCTTTGGAGGTGCGCCAGAGGGCGCCACTTGTACCTGCATCACACTGCTGGCGCGATTGCTGCCCATACCGCCGCCGCCGCCGCGGGGCGCGTCATTGCGTACGCAGCCAAGGTTTTCTGTGGAGGCGCTAGAGGGCGCCACTAGTGGTTTGTGAAGTGAAATCGTGAGTACATTTTTGTTAATTTGAAGTGCTTAGGAAAAGGAAGATAGACATTTTTTGCAAATTTTGGACTTTAACTTTACTGTTTCATTGACTTAGAATAATTTGTGTGCTTTAGGGACTTGTATTATTTGTGTGCATGTTAGTTAAGTCTCAAACTCTGTCGAGACGAGGAACCTATGCCCGATTTTTGAATTTTGGCTTTATTTCAAAACACTTGTAAAAATTTCAATTTATTCTTTAGACTTAGAAAAATTTCAATTAATTTGGACTTGGATAATTTTTGGAGTGGATTCACTTGCAATATGGAATCTTTGTACAGTCTTCAGTACGATGCTAGATCACGTATTGAAAAGGCTGTAATTAACTTCAAAAAATCGCCAAAGTGTAGAATAACGTCATCATACATTGAGGCAAGGTTGGAGACATTGGAAAGTACTTGGACCAGCTTCACTGAGATCCATGAAGCCATTGTTAAAAAAAGGACTGATTCCAATGTCGAAGATAATTACTTTTCGGATGATTTTTTTGGGACAACTGAAGAAATATACATTGATTACAAAAGTGAATTAAAGGAAATTTTGATTTCATTTGGTACAAAAGTCTCAACTGAGAGTCCTATTGAAAATGTCAATGTTAGCAGTAAATATAATTATTTTAAGTTACCAAAAATTACCATTCCTACCTTCACGGGGGAGTACGCTCAATGGCCGACGTTTAAGGATATGTTCGTGTCGGTCATTCATCGTAATGAAGGTCTGGAAGAGGTACAAAAGATGCACTATTTAAAGGGGTTGTTGTCGGGTGAAGCGGAGCTGCTGGTGAGAAACCTTGCCATCACATCCGCCAATTATGCGGAGTGCTGGAAGGCGTTGTGTGGTCGATTTGATAATAAGAGGTTTACATCAAATTGTTTGCTGAAGCGGTTGATGACGCTAAATAATGTTGCGGAAACCTCAAGTGCCATTAAGGGTCTTTTAGATACTACGATGGAATGTATGAATGGTCTTAAAAATCTCGGTGTCGATGTTCAGTCATGGGATCTCATAGTAATCTACATCGTTAGTTCAAAATTAGATGTTGAATCCCGGAAACTATGGGAAACAAAAATAAGTTCACATGACCAGTTGCCCGCACTTGTTGAATTTAGAGAATTTTTAGAAGCGAGATCTCGTGCATTAGAATTTTTAGATGTTAAGCCTAAAGCTAAGGTAAATGCAAACAAAGCTAGAGTTCACCACACAGCCGCCGCCTCCACCGACAACAATACCAGTGGGAATGTTTCTTGTCCGTATTGTAAAGAAAACCACAAGATTGTAAACTGTAAGCAATTTGCAAAGGAAGGTTACGAAGCTCGTCATGACTTTGTCCAAACCAAGCGTTTATGTTTTAATTGTCTGGGTTCTAACCACTCCGTAAAGTATTGCCGTCAGCATCCTTGTTGTCGCCTTTGCAAGCGCAAACATCACTCGTTGTTGCATTCCGATAATTCTAACTCCAGTTTAGCCGTGTCCGAGTCCACGGCAACGGCCGAAGTCAAGTCAGCGGTGTCTGCCGTCAAGGCATCGTTAACAGAGGGCGAATCATCTTCGCCAAAAATAGCTTCAATTTTTTCTCAAAGGTCAATACCGACACAGGTTTTGTTGGCTACAGCTCTTGTCGAAGCACAGACAAGGCACGGGTCATCACAATTGCTGAGAGTGTTATTGGATCAGGGATCTCAGGCTTCGTTCATAACGGAGTCGGCGGTTCAACTACTTGGACTAAAGAAGAAATCGGCCAAGACGGTTATTTCAGGAGTAGGTGGCGAGAAGAGCAGCTTTGCTTCCAAGTTTACAGTCACGGTGACTATTCACTCGCGCATCGATCCTAGATTTAGTGTCCAAGTAGAAGCATATGTGTTAGGTACGATTACGTCGTTTATACCTTCAGAGAAAATTGAAGAATTTGACTGGCCAGGGCTACAGTTCACCTTAGCGGACCCAGAGTATCACACCCCGAACAAGATTGATATTCTACTGGGTGCTGAAGTATATGGTCAAGTCTTAAAGGAAGGACTTACTCAAGGTCCTTCAGGTTATCCTGTTGCTCAAAATACAGCATTAGGTTGGGTTTTGTTTGGTCGAATCCCATCGAGCGTAGACTCGAACATTAATTGTCATCATGCCACTATTAGTATGGTGGAGGTAGATGACAACGCTCTCCTGAAGCAGTTTTGGGAGATTGAATCCACAATTCCTGGATCTCCGAAGATCCTTTCCGAAGATGAGCAGCGTTGCGAAGAAATCTACTCGCAAACCACATCGAGAGATGATGATGGCAGGTATGTTGTTCAGCTTCCATTTCGTAGTGAAGATCCTCAGTGTCAGTACGGCAGAACGAGAGATTGTGCTGTTAAGAGATTTCAGCTCCTTGAGTCAAAATTTAAGAACTATCCAGAAGTAAAGCGTAGATATTCCGAGGTTTTCCATGAATACATCGATCTTGGTCACATGAAACTCGTACACGGCGATGATCCTAAAAGAACTACAGCGGTATACTTACCTCACCACGCTGTTATACGAGAAGACAAGACAACGACCAAGGTTCGAATTGTGTTTGATGCCTCCATGAAAGGGATGAACGGGTTCTCTCTGAACGATGACTTACTGGTTGGTCCCACAATACAACCGCCGCTCCGACACATCATTATGAAGTGGAGAATGCATCCTATAAGTATTTGCGCTGATGTCATTAAAATGTATAGACAAGTAAAGGTCTTACCTGAACACGGAGACTTCCAGAGGGTAGTTTGGCGCGACGATCCCACAGATGAAATTCAAGATTTTAGCATGCTGAGAGTTACTTTCGGTACGTCATCGGCTCCTTACCTCGCTGTGAAGACACTTCAGCAGGTTGCAGAAGATGAACGCTCCTCACGTTGTCCTGATGTCGCTGAGAAAATAAAGCATGATTTCTATGTAGACGATCTGATGACAGGATGTCAAACAGTAAACGAAGGAGTCAAATTGAAGAAGGAAATGACAGAAGTACTTACCAAAGGTGGCTTCCAGGTGCAGAAGTGGGTCAGTAGCTGTGATGAATTGAACAAGTTGATTTCAGAAAATGATAAAGATTTGGAAATGGGAAAGGACCAGGAACCAAGGGAAAAGGATATCAAAATGGATGAGGTTATGAAGATTTTGGGAATTTCATGGAATCGAGATAGTGATGAGTTTCGATACTCAGTTAAGCTTTCCTCTCAGGAGCCTCCTATCACAAAGCGGCGTGTGATATCGGACATCTCCCGCCTATTCGACCCGTTGGGATGGGCAGCACCTTGTGTTGTCACATCAAAAATATTTATTCAAAAGCTTTGGCTTTCAGGGATAGGCTGGGATGATGAACTGCCGCAAGAGCTGTTGATAGAGTGGCAAACTTACCGAGACAATCTTGCAGAAACGTGCAAGTTCAGCATTCCAAGATGGTTGGCTACGTCAGCTGACAATTTTAGTGTCGAGTTACACGGCTTTTCTGACGCTTCCGTAGCTGCATACGCGGCAGTTGTTTATGTCAGAGTTGTTAGCGCGGACAAGTCAATAACAACAGGTTTAGTCACAGCTCGCACTAAGGTTTCCCCTGTTAAACAGCAATCGACACCACGTCTTGAGCTGATGGGTGCTGCACTGCTTGCAGATTTGCTGTCGGAGGTATCAGTTGTCATGAAGATTCCATCAATCCATGTTCACGCATGGACTGATTCGTCAGTGGTTTTGGCGTGGCTCAGCAGCCACCCCAGCCGCTGGAACACGTTTGTTGCAAATAGGGTTTCTGCTATTCTCTCTCTGTTCGACAATTCACACTGGGCACACGTCCAGACCTCTCAAAACCCAGCAGACATTGCTTCACGTGGGTTGACTCCACATGAGCTTTCTTGCAGTGTCTTGTGGACTCAGGGTGCGCCTTGGTTACGTGATAAAGTCATTGAATACACGAGACCAAAGGCTATATCTACTAACATGGAGCAAAAATCTGTCAAGGCTCATGTTGTCACAGAGGCTGATGATTCCTTTTGGACGAAGTATTCAACACTGCAGAAGTTAGTACGAGTAGTAGCGTATTGTCGAAGAGTCTTGAGATGGAAAAAACCAAGAGATGGTAGTAGGAGATATGAAGATTATTTGACGCAGGAAGAGATAGCAGAAGCAACAAAGGTTTGCATAAGACACGCCCAGAGACAAGGATTCAGCGAAGAGATGGAAGATTTACACAAATCTGGGGGATTAAAGGCGAGAAGCAAGCTAAAATCTCTTTGCCCCATGGTAGATGGTGATGGCATCTTGCGCGTTAGTGGTCGGATCCAGAACGCCAAGTTAGACGCAGATACAATTAACCCCATCATTCTACCACGAGACAATCATTTGACACTTCTTGTGATTGCAGAATCCCACAAGAAGACATTGCACGGAGGTCCCACGTTGGTTCTGAACCATTTGCGCACTAGGTATTGGGTACTCTCGGCCAAGGATTTAATTAAAAGGTACGTCCGTAACTGTGTTACGTGCAGGCGATATTCTGTAACTGCTCAAACTCAGTTAATGGGTCAGTTGCCGTCTAGTAGGGTGGTACCGGCAAGACCGTTCAAGCACAGCGGTGTAGACTTTGCCGGCCCAATAGGTATTCGCACGTCGAAAGGCCGTGGTCATCAGTCGTATGAAGGGTACATTTGTTTGTTTGTCTGTATGGTCACTAAGGCCATACACTTAGAAGTAGTAAGTGACTTATCAGCACAAGGTTTCATCGCTGGTTTCAAAAGGTTTGTAGGACGTCGGGGCGCCGTTAGTGATATCTGGAGTGATAACGGCACAAATTTTGTTGGTGCATCCAAGGAATTTCGGCATCTTGTGGCAGCAGAAAAGTCTTCGGTGGCTGTTGACATCAAGGAGTGGTTAGGTAGCAACGGCACTACGTGGCACTTCATTCCTCCTCATGCGCCAAATTTTGGTGGGTTATGGGAGGCAGGAGTGAAGTCTACTAAGTTTCACTTAAGGCGGGTGGTAGGAAACTCCACTCTTACGTTTGAAGAGATGTCTACGTTGCTAGTTCAGGTTGAAGCATGCTTGAATTCCCGACCGTTGTCAACGATACCTGACAATCCTGATGATCCATCACCCTTAACACCAGGTCATTTCCTCATAGGCGAGCCTCTGATAACGGTGCCTGATCGAAACTATTTAGAGAGTAACGTCAGTTCACTAAAACGGTGGCAGCTGGCTCAACGAATGTTGCAAGAATTCTGGCGGCGATGGTCTGACGAATATTTGGTACATTTAGCTCAACGATACAGGTGGAGTAAGAGGCTTCCCGAACCAAACATTGGAGATGTTGTTTTGGTAAAGGAAGACCATTTACCTCCCGCACGCTGGTTGTTGGGAATAATTGTAGAGAAACACGCTGGTTCGGACAAGGTCACTCGAGTTGTAACCCTCAAGTGCAACGGTTCATTATGTAAACGTCCTGTTTCAAAGTTATGTGTTTTACCTGTAACAGATTAATGTATGTATTCCATGTTTTTAAGACTTTAGAAGTTAATTTTTGGTGTTATACTTAGAGTTTTGTTATGTTCTTACGTTGTTATTTAAATTATATACAGTCCACATTGTGTTAGTTTGTCTATCGAAGCTATCAAAGTCACCTTTTGTTATGTATAATTTTGCGAGTTCACCGTGTTGCTTGTTCTCATTTTGATGAACATAAACAGATGTTCATGGCGGGCGATATGTTTAGGCGATTTTTGTGAAACATCAACTGTTATTCTATTTAGTTCCGTCATTTATAACTAGATGGCGCTACTAAAATTGACCCAGGGCTAGATCGCGCTGACGAGAACGCACGGGTTCTAATGACTACTTTGAGGTGATTTTGGGTTCGATGAGAGACTGCTAGGTTGTAAGACGGTAAGGTGTCTTTGACTTACCAATAAAGTAACTTTGTGAATTTCAAAGCGCCGTTTTATTTGTGGTCTCTTCAATGGGGTTAAAGAATATTCCAAGAATCTTAATTTGTAGTAGTACTAGGTAACGTCATAGTGTACCTACAACCTATATTTTTATTTGTATAGAAAATTCTTACGAAAAAATTGGTCTGGGGGATCAGAATTATCTGCGACTCGACGCTTACCGCCTACGTTTCTAAACGAAAATAACACCAAAAATTATAATCACAAACCAATACAGGAATAAGACTTTTGTTACTTTATTGCGTCAGCCTTCATAGATGGGTTATTTTGTTCTGTTATTTGTACTTTTTTATGGTAACTAACGTAGTATATAAGTAAGTAATATTTATAGTAAACAAACAAAATAAATAATTTTAATAGAGGATACATTCCTCACTTGAAATCAAATTCAAATTATTCACACCTTCCAGCAAATACTGTATGAATCAAACTTGCAGATATTTTTGTTTAAACTTAATTATATTAGGATGAGTACCATGATTTGTTAAATAGCTTTTTTTCTAGGTGACTGCACTCAACCTACAATATTTCTTGAAAAGGTTTCTAAACGCGACTAAATGATTAAAACATAGACGTTTTCTTCAGTTGTTTTGAACTGGTTACGAAATGGGAAGGAGCCCTTTTTACACCGTAATCATCGATCAAAAATTTCGCCGGCCCTCGAAATTTTTGTTCGATGACCGTAATAATTTTTTTTTTTATAAATAAATATAAATAATGCTGGACAAGTCACACAGCATTATCTAGCCCCAAGCTAAGCAGAGCTTGTGTTATGGGTACTAGATAACTGATATACATAATACAATACACTACATAGATAGATATTTTTTATTATACATAGAAAACATCCAGAACGCCCTGAACAAATATCTGCAGATCGTACAAATATTTGTCCCGAGGCGGGAATCGAACCCGCAACCTCTTGCGTCGCAGGCGGACCTTCGCCCACCGCGCCACAGAGGTCGTCAAAATAGTTCCGCATGAGCTGAAGTTACCACAAAATGACTTCGCCAAATGTCTAAGGCGTAGGCACTCTACGAAGTGATGTGCTACGAACTGCTACGAATAGCTACGAAATCCGCTACGCCTTGTAACAAACGTATCTGAATCGATTTCCAACTTAAAGTATCTTTACAAAAGCATTTTAAAATCCTTTCACAAGAAGCACGATTTATCTTCATAAAGCGCTATAACATTGTAAGGCGAGCTGCGTCGCAGTAACGTTGTAAGGACGTTAACTGCGAGATAAACTTGCGGAGTTGTGTTTGCATCGAGGACTCTCTGAGATTGCAGCATACTCGTACACTGCAGTTGTAGTACCTACGTGCATTGTACGTATATTTTACATTGCTGGTTTTGTTACGCACTGGCGGTGTGTGTGGAAGCTTTTACAGAAATGGACAGTAAAGTTTGGAATAATGTCTGGTTGCAATAAAGGTTCTGCCTTCAAGTTAATTCGCTATAAGGTTTATTTGACAGGATTGTTTTGGAAAAAATATAAAATGCCTTGCAATAAACTTGTGATATTCTTATTTTGCACTTATTGCTAAGGGTGGGCTTAATTCTGACGACCGATGTGGCGCGGCGGGCATAGATCCGACTGTGATGCAGAAAGTTACGAGTTTGATTCGTCCCAAGGCGGACTTGTGACATTAAGTTTGTGTGATCTGCAAATATCGCAAAAAAGTACAAAGTAATAATGTTTACCTTCCTAAAAACGATACGGTGCAACTGTTTTAATGATAATTTTAGTATAGTTTTTAGGTTATCTACAAAAACTAGTGCAAGGATTTAATATTAGCAAATCCTTGCACTACTTTTTGTAGATGATGCAAGATAAAAAATCTTTAGAGATGTTACTGTCTTTCTCTAATGGCATTTCTTAAAGAAAACTCAAATAAACTGTCCTTCATAAAACCTCACTTCTGTGCTCTTTCCACCACAATGTCGGAGATACATCGCAGCATCCAACAAAGATCTAGTTCAAACAACGAGCGCGGTCATGAAAATAAAACCCGCAAAGTTGTTAAAACTGTAAAAACTGTAAAAGTAGA
Organism: Eupithecia tripunctaria; assembly: GCA_955876795.1. Taxonomy (NCBI): domain Eukaryota; kingdom Metazoa; phylum Arthropoda; class Insecta; order Lepidoptera; family Geometridae; genus Eupithecia; species Eupithecia tripunctaria. Next base: position 154,291 of record OY041625.1, read on the forward strand.
ATGGCTGACAAAGTCCGGCACTTTGCATCTTGTACGAGGCACATTGCGCGTTGTGTTCCGAGATTTATGTTACTTGCAGTACAGTTGCATCGTTCGTTGCTTGTTTCTGAGGGAGGAAGAAACATTACGTTTTTATAAAGGTGAAACTTAGGATGTTTGGAACTTGTGTTTTTGTTACCTCTTCACAGTTGGTTCCTGGAAACAACAGACATTAGGTAAAAACATGTTTTAAATAAGTAGTTTCTTATCTACATCTAGGTAAAAAAGGTTTTTTAGATTTCTTGTCACTTCTTCCACTAGTGGACAAAAAATATAAGGAAATAAGAAACAATCGCACCTTATTTCCTATTTGATAGTAATAACTATTTATCAAGCTGGTTATTTAGTAAAAAAATTGACTTGTCTAACTGCTTATTTTGTGTGTAAAGCAACAAACCCTTTGGCTCTGACTGTGACTCTGATTCTTGTAGAAGGGTCGCCTTATTTTAGTTTTTAATACATCAGAAAACAGACTCAGGTTTACGAGATGTTCTGAGAGAGAGACAGATGAAAAAAACTATATTTATTACTTTTGGATATTGTTATAGACATTTTTAATTTGTTTAAGTGTTTTCTTTCTAAATTTATAACTGTTATTGTTCGCAGCGATTTTGGATAAAATCTAATGTTCAATACAGTAAAAAATGTATTTGCGTGTGGATTGAGAGCTCACTATTCGTTTTAGCGATTCAGATAAAATATTGTTAAACATGAAGCAAAGGTAAATTAATTTGTTAAACTTATTAATTTGTCCATATTTTTAATTGTGCGCGGCCATATTGAAAAATTTACAAAATGGTGGATATGGCCTCTCAGCCTGATTCATTCAGTATTTATTTCGTAAAAAGCTCCAAACATCTAAACATTCACAACATCCTTTTCTTATTAATATGAGTGATTCCACCCAGAGAAGTTTCCAGAACAGATGCCGCTAGATTAGTTCTGATATAACTAGAAAAGGGAAGCTGTCAAATAGATCTAGTGGATCTGAACGCGCGCCAACTCTCCAACAATCTGTTAGTTCGACCCACTTTCATACTTCTTCATGCAAATAATCTTATTTCACCAACTTTAAGATATTTTATCTTTCCTTACTGTCGAGGCTCTAACTAGAATTGAAAAATGTATCAGTAGATAGGTACTGAAACTTAAATGGTTGTTAACTATTCAAGAACATAAAGAATGTGTGTGGGTAAACAACGGATCTAGTTTGTGTTGCAAGGACATCAGAGAGGACTAGTTTCATAGGTTCATAGTTTACCCGCTTATATCCATTCAAAATAGTTAAGCTACAAACGTTTATATACTAAAACTGATAATTATGTTACCTATAAAATTCGTATTAAATACATGAATTTAACATTTCATTAAATAAACAATTTGGACTTAATTTTATCGCTGAACATGGATGATTATGCCATCCTCCTCTGTGCAGTCTCAAGCTGTATTACTTATTTAAAACTAATGTACGATTAAGTTGAGATACATTAAAATTTATTCCCGACTTGCAAAAATCTCTTGGCACACCTAAATAATATGTCAAAGTAAAAGATAAACAGGAAGATTTCTGTTGCTCCCTACAGTAAATAAATGAAAAAGTAACTTTAAGCCGCTACCTAGTAAACTAAGCCTCGGTACCACTATGCCAACACAGCTCTAAAATAAATACCGACCCAATAACCCATCTATTCTACCATATCGCGGCGTACGGCGCCCACTGCCCGCTCCCCAGCCGTCGTTATTGGCACTCGCCGCGCGACCCCGCAATGTACGTTATTGGCCGCACTTTACTGTCGGTATCGGTTCTACGTAATTAGAGGTAAGGGTCAGCGAATAAAGAAAGCCTTCGGCGATTTATTGGAAAAGTTAATTATTTCAGAGAAAGCGGGCTCGGAATTTATTGAAGAGCTTAAATAGAAATGAGAATTGACGAGGAAATTATAAGTTTAGAGCCTCTATAATAAATTATAAAGAGGAATGATTTGATTGTTTGTATTAATGATGTATTGCTTTGTATTTAAATTTTCTAATACATACCAACCTATGCAGAAAAAAATATGCGTAATTCTAGAAATATATGAAATAAATGAGTATTGATTAGTGAATAGGATCCGAAACTACTAAACTGATATAATAATTGATTCATCATTAAAATGCTTACTTTTCAGGGAGTGACATAGGCTATATTTTATCCCGGAATTACCACGGGAACGGGAACTACGCGGGTGGAATAGCGAGACGTTGCTAGTAGTTAAATAAATTGTAACTAGATATTCTATTAATATAATAAAGAAGAAAGTTTATGTTTGGTCGAAGACAGCGAACGACAAACTCTAACTTTAAAAACGTAAAGATGTCGACTCGTTGAGGAATTCCGCTAAAACCACTTATCTTCTATTTGACATTTGAATGGCCTTCAATTTCCTTGCAATTGTATGGCGAAGACCATCAAAATGGTTTTCAAGGACATTCACAGGGCTTTCAAATGTCGGTCGGTATATGGGTGGTTCTTGCGTAATCGCATAGCTGGCACTTCGTTCCGTCTTTATGTGTAGGTTTTGTGAAATAAAATGTAGCCTTTATGTCCATTAAGCAAAGATCGTTAGATAGGCCTTTCCGAAGTAAGACCGCGCCGTGTTTGTTTCCAAGCGAAGTTTGTGAGCTCACAAACTTGTCTTTGTCATTTGGAATCAATGAATTGTGTGTTTGTGTGGTGCGCTGGTTCACAAAAATTCGTGCACTGTGATTGTATAATAAATGACAGTAATAACAGTTGTTTATTGACAAAACACTAATTTTATCTAGGTAGGTACTGTGCGTAGTGTGCGTGCGTCGGCATTTTGTCAAAGGACGCATCCAAAGACAATGCAACAGTTTTTGGATGTAAGGACGTATTTAACGTTTTAAATATTTGCCATGAAGACTACATTTTATTCCAAAAAACCGTGCAAAGCTGCGGATTGAAGCTTATAATACATTCCTTATACCTCAACCTCAACAGCCTGTATAGGTCCACTGCTGGACGCAGGCCTGATAAGCTTATCCTTATTGCCTTTTATCTCATGGGGAGTAATGCCCATATACCCACGCTGGGCATGCGGGTTAGGGATCGCAGTTCGGTGGTAGAATTGTTCTGCAAGGGGTGCTGCTGCCCGCCGCTCGGTGGATATCCCTTAGTCGCCTCTTACGACACGCACGGGAAGAATAGGGGTGGTGTAAATTCTAAGACAGCACCACACAGCACATTCCTTATAAATAGATACATATTCCTGTCACTAAAATACAAAAAGGAGTTACTAATTGCTTAAATACGTGCAAAAAGCGGTCCCAACAAAGGTGCATTTTCCTTAGTAATGTAATAATGTTAAAAATACTTTTATTTTCCAGTAAAAAGTTAACCTATTTCGTTAATAGGTCAAGTTTTCTCGTTTCCTGGTGTTTTCTAACAACAGTCTTTATCCAGCGCTCGATCCTGACTCGCCTGCCAATGCGTTCATTCTCGCTGCCCTGTCTACTTCTACATCTGTATGTATATTCAATTCAATTCAATTCAATTCAATTCATTTATTCATACCATACATTCACAGGGAAAACTAAGTCAAGTCAAATAGATTTAGATAATACATTTTAAAACAAATAATTTATTTTGTTTAAGAAAAACGTAAACCGTCTTACATTTTTATAATTTTTTCATGGATTTTCATAGATCACATTGTCAGAACTGAACAAAATTAAAATGGGACCACACGGGATGCAATAATTATGAAAATCGGACCACCCAGTCAAAAGTTCTGAGGTAACAAACATAGAAAAAAATACAGTTGATTTGAGAACCTCCTTCTTTTTTTGAAGTCGGTTAAAAAATTGGTAGGTGTTTTTAACACCTACCATTAGTTGTCACAGTTAAATCGGCTGACGTCACTACAATAATTACGTATATACGCAGATTGTCTTCACGACATACAGCGCATATTAGTACCCAACTATCCGCTAGAGGTGAGACTTATAAGTTTCCATACATTTGTTTAACTACAGATGCTGGCGAGTATGGATTGTGAAAACTCATGATAGACACACTGAAGGTAATATACTTACCTTCAGTGTGTCTACCTACAGCATTTGCTAGGACATGACAGTGTTATGTCACGTTCCTACGAATGGTACAACACACAGTTCAGCTTTAAAGAGCATGTAATGTAATGTAACGCTATGTTCGACGTAATGTTCACAGCGAGCGAACCTCTGTAACATTTTTTTGTATGAACCTCACGAACGCTGCCCGCGTTCGTGTCTTTGCTCCATAAAATGTTACATAAAACCGCTCGTTTTTAATGTTCCGTACCCAAATGGTAAAACGGGACACTTTTACTAAGACTCCGCTGTTCGTCAGTCATCTGTCTGTCTGTCCGTCTGTCACCAGGTTATATCTCATGAACCGTTATAGTTAGAAAGTTGAAATTTTCACAGATGATGTATTTCTGTTGCCGCTACAGCAAATACTAAAAAACAGAATAAAATCTATATTTAAGGGACATCCCATACAAAAGACATGATTTTTGTGCCTATTATAGATAATAGTACGGAACCCTTAGTGCGCGAGTCCGACTCGCTTTTAGCCGGTTTTATTTTAAATCAGGTTGTTACAAAACATCAACCGGTAGTTCGAGTTAACTTAAAAACAGCGAATGTTTGATGTTCTACAATTAAAATGAACTCGTAACAGAACATCGAGCATTCGGTTAAAGGTACACGGGAGCATTTAATGTTCCAGTGTACACTCACCTTTTGTCTTAAGCTTAGAATAGTTTCGTTTAAGGAATCTCTTTGTTTGTTGGTGAACTGGTGCTTTCAGCTTGTATTTGTAGTCGGTTGATCCGAGAGCGTGGCCCACATTTCTAAAAGCTGGCGGTTCCTTTTGTTTTTTGTATAATGGAGGCCAAGATAGTAACGTCAGCGTGGATAATCACACCAATATAATAAATGCGAGAGTTTGTATGGATGTATGGATAGATGGATGTTTGTTACCTCATCACGCAAAAACTACAGAAAGGATCGGGCTAAAACTTGGCATCCAGGTAATTATAATCCTGAAATAATCAAATAATAGCTAATTTTTATCCCAGAAATCAGTTCCAGTGAGATGATTTCTATCCCTTAAACGATCCTTTAAACGATTCCATAGGAACGCCGCGTATAAATCCGCGGGGCGCAGCTAGTTATAAATAAGTTTGAATGTATGGATGGATGTTTGTTACCTCTTCACGCCAATACTACTGAACGGATCGGGCTTAAATTTTGCGTTCAGGTAATCCTAATCCTGGAACTAAACATAGGCTATTTTATTCCATAAATCAGTTCCCGTGGGATATAAATCCTTTAAACTTTTCCATAGGAACAACGCGTGCGAAGCCGCGGAACGCAGCTTGTATTATAATTAAAAGACAGCCGCACCTGCTTTTAAAACTGTATCTAAGCATTGAAAAAATCTATGTCCATGATCCAAAGCATCCATAAAACGATCCTTCGACATTCTTTGTCTTAATAGTGAAAATTTACCATCGTCACTGACATCGTTTATGTTGATGTGAAAACACGTCCATCAATTAATAATAATAATAATAATAATTTATTCAAAATAAATAAGGGCTAGAAGAATAACAAAAAGGCTCATCTTAAATTCTAATAGTATAAAATATTGCGTGTGCCTGAACTAGGTAAAAACCTGTTTTTCAGGCAAAATGAGAGCTAGTAATTGCGGGTAATTCCAGTTTTCCCCCTTTACAACTCCCCCTAAAGGTGGAAAACTAGAACTTATATTTCTGAAGTCCAGTTTTTCCTCTTTAGAAAAGAACTTCAAGGGGAAAACTGTTTATTTTTTATTTTCATTTTCCCCCTCACCGATTTTTGGAGTTCCAATTTTCCCTCTTGTGTAAATGAAACCAAATAGAAGCAATAAAAACCACAGTGTTTATCAGTTTAATCAATTTTTATTTTGTTTCTGTACAGCATGTCAAAAAAGACAGAATTTAACAAAAAGTACATCAAATGTAAGAAATGACAAATAATATAGGTTTAAAGATATTTATTCCCAAAAAAAGACACAGTCACTTACATGAGAATAGTAATTTAGCTTAGAGTTAACAATTTATAAAAGTAAATTTAAGTTGTTGTTCGGTCTGTAGGTAGTTATTACAGTTTTGCATAGGTAAATAAACAGATATAGGTACAAAAATGGTAAAAGGTTGACTCACTTAAACAGACACTACGAATAATTTAAACTAGGCACACTCTCTACAATGTCAAATTTTATTTGATTGGATAATTTTCTACAACAAAACTAGCCAGTTCAGTTTTAAAAGTTTGAAAGGAACTTACATTTTTCATGTTTCGGGTAGTTTGTTATAAAGCTGTGCTCCTTCAAAAGTAAACATTTTTTTGCCGTAATTCGTTCTAACCTTGGGCAAAACAAGAAAGCTAGCTCGGCGAGTGTTACGTTTTGTTACTTGCTGCTAAAAACGATATGTTAGAATGAATGGAGTTTTTGATGATTTTACGGATTAGAATGCATGAATTATAAATGTACAATTGATTAATAGACATTAAATTTGTTTCTTCGTATATAGTTCTAGTAGGAGTAAGGTAATGATAGTTAAAAAGTAGTTTGATAATTTTATTTTGTAGAACTTGCAGGACAGCTAGTTTAGTTTTGGCAGCGTTACCCCAAATTTCAATAAGGTATAGCAGATGTGGTTTAACAAGCGAGTTGTATATTGTGTTACGAGTTTGGCGTGGTATACATCGAACTAAGTTACGTAATGATCCTAAAAGTTTCGAAAGTTTGGTACGTATATTTTCTATGTGAGTTCCCCATGTTAAACCACTGTCCAATTGCAGCCCTAGGTACTTTTCGCAATTTTTTTTTTCAAGAACCATATCGTTTATTGTTAGAGGTTTATGCGGCGGAATTATTTTATTTTTAGCTTTGAAAATTGTGTAGCAAGTCTTTGATGTGTTAATTGTCAGGAGGTTGTATTGAAACCAATCGCAAAGGGAGTTTAAATCATCTTGAGCTTTTTTGATAATTTCATGTATTGATGGACCAAAGTAAAATAAACACGTATCATCAGCATATAGAGATATGTGACCATGTAATCCCATTTCACTTATGTTGTTAATGTATACGAGAAACAGGAGAGGTCCTAAGATGGATCCTTGTGGAACACCGTATGTGATAGGTTGTTTACCACTTTGGTGCTTTCCAATTTTTACCACTTGAAATCTGTTAGACAAGTAAGATTTAAACATTTTTAATGCTGTGCCTTTGACACCTATAACTTCGAGCTTATTTAACAATAGCTTATGACTTACGGTATCGAAAGCTTTTTTCAAATCAATGAACACACCCAAAACAATATTTTTAGAATCAATATTTGATTTAATCTTTGTTACTAGCTCAATTGTAGCAGTTAAAGTACTACTCTTTGGCCGGAAACCAAATTGATTTTTAAATATAAAATTTATGGAATTCAAATAGTTCTCTAGTCGATTATGAATCAATTTTTCCAGGAGTTTGGATATGATAGGAAGGACTGATATTGGTCTATAATTACCTGGATCGTTTTTAGGACCCGATTTGTAGATGGGAGATACATTGGCAATTTTCAATGAGTTTGGAAATTCTCCTTTTAGAAATAGTTGATTAAAACAATCAGTCAGACTGTCCAACAAGTGTTCTTTAATACATTTTAATGACTTTGTACTTATTTCGTCTATGCCTACGCTAGAATTGGAGTCTAGGTTTTTAATTATTATATTGATCTCGTCTGAAGTACACGGCTGAAAATTTATTAGTCCGGCATCGCTAGTGTTATGGTTATCGGTAGTATTAGGTTTGGGTAGTGCTTGGGTTGTGTTGTCATGAAAATGTTTAGGAATTTGATTTGCTAGTACGGCTCCTACTGTCGAGAAGTATTGATTGAATACCTTACAAATTTCGCTAGAGTCAGTTATTTGTCTACCATCAGTTATAAGTTTTGTAGGAGCACAGCTTTCTTGTATTTTATTTTTGGCAAGGTGATTTATTAGCTTCCACATCTTCTTCGGCTTCTGACTGCACTTTAGAAATTCTTTGTAGAAATAGTTGTTTTTCGTATCTTGAATTAATTTTGCTACTCTATCTTTTGTGTTTTTATACTCTAAATTTAGGTCATCTTTGTCTTGGTTGTACCATAGTTGTTTCCATAATTGGTTCCTCTGGTTGATTTTTGTTATTATATCCTTATTTATCCAATCCTTTTGTGGCGGGTTCAGTATTTTGGTTTTTGTCGTTTTACTGCTTTTTACTAAATGTTTTATTTCCTTTTCTAGTGTATAATAGTCTGTTGTTGGTTTATCTTTAGTTGGTTCTTTTGCTAAGTTATTTAGTTGTTTATAGTCTACTGCTTCGTATGTCGTGCGGATTATTGGTGGTTCTTTATATTTCTTAAGTTCAATGTATATTTGTTTATGGTCTGACATACTGGAATCAATGATAGCCATATGGAAATCATCTTTCTTAAGGTTTGTGCAAACATGATCTAAGATTGATTTTTTGGATTTTTGGTCTCTTGTACAGTATTTTTCGCTTAGTTTGTTTAAGATTTTGTATCCCGCTTCTTGTAATAGGTGTTTATATTGTATTGATCGTTTCTCTTTTGATAGTAAGTTTATGTTGAAGTCTCCAAAGACGATAGCCCTTTTCCTTGCTTGTAGTTGTAGGTCAAAAGTTGTAAGGAAATTTTTGTCATTTGTGTCACCAGGGTTGTATATAACTCCTACTTCTAAGCCGTAGTTTTTTAGATGTACCCATAAATAGTTATTACCATCCAAATAGTTAGTTTCAGATAGGCTGTGCTTAAGGTTATTGTGGACAAACGCAGATACTCCACCACCTCTCTTATCTCTCCTGTAGTTATAATAGTGTGTATAATTAGGTAGCTGCAGTTCGAGGGCTTGCTGTTCGTTTGAGATCCAAGTTTCGGTAAGTAAGACTAGGTGGATTGTTGTGTTTATTGAGCGTAGTATAACTTGTAATTCGTCAAATTTGCCTCTTTTGCGTATACTTCTCGCATTGAGATAGAAGAAGTTAAGTCTGGATTTTGAAGTTTTCAAATTTTTGTATTCGTCAACTATTTCGTAAGTAAGGCTTCTGTGCGTATTTGATTTGTCTAGTTGGTTTACTGTTGGAAGTTTTTTGGAGTCGATTTCATGATTTTTGGTGTACCATTTACATATTTTATAGTAATGTCGATTTCACCATCTTCCTGTCGGCGTAGAAGTTCTTCCTTCAAGTTTTGCAAGAATTTGTGTTGTGCTGGTGTTTGATCGGAGTATATTTTTATATTCTGTGGGAGCTTATCTTTACTGCGTAGCAGAAGTTTAGCTGGGCCAGAGGTTTCGTAGCAAATCTTGAGCTTGCGGTGTTTATCAGCAATGTATTTTCCAATGCGGTAGACCTTCATTGGTTTTGGAATATCTAGCTTCAAATCATTTGTTATCATTAGTACTTTAGACTCGTCATGAATCCTTCTTTCGTCTGCTTTTGATGAGCTCACCTCCGGTATGCCCAGTATTATAACATTTTTCTCTCGTATAATATCGAAAATATCACTGTCTGCCACACCAAAAAAATTCACCTTGCTCACATCTGCTTAGGAAAACCAATTTATAAGTTAAATAGAATATAATATTATTTTATAAGTAATATAATCAACAAAAACAAACATAGCTTAAGATATAAGACAAAGCATTGTTTTGCATTGTATTTATTTATTTCATAAAGATACATTGGTACACTTGGAAAAGTCACTTTTTATACATTTATGTTACAATATAACGTAAACACAGTTACACCTATGTAAAATTGGTACAAACTGAGTACATAAATATGTACATAAACAAAGATTAGGTAGGCATATTAGGTAGGCCAATATCTGCATCCTTTGTCCCAGCTTTATAAAAACCTCTGTCAGTTTGATCTACGAGCGGACACAGCTGGGTCCGCCAAGATGCACGTGTTAGTATGCAGCGAGAGGAACTGCCGGCCGGCATTAGTATGCAGCAAACAAGGCGGGATCGACTTATCCAACCGGAGCCGCGGGCGGCGCTGGCGGCCTGGTGACGGATGTTACAACATGCCGGGGTTCGATCAGTTCGATTTACATCTTAACTTGGAACAAGATTCCTTTACTAGAAAGAAAGACTGCGTAATATGGATACGGCTAGGAATGAAAAATTTTTTTAACTCTTTATAAGTATCCAATGAACTTTTATGTTCTCCTGGTAGCTTCTTGCTTTGAGCCAGACTTCGTATCGGACATAGAACAGGGCTTTGAGCCACACTTCGTAACGTACATATAACATGAATATATACAATAATATTATTAATGAGAATGAATACCTAAAATTGAATTAAACTCACCTTAATTACCATAAATAAAAAAACTAAGTAAACTTTCGCTACCCAGTCCGTTTGAATCGCTTTCTCTGTGTAGCTAGTACGTCTCAAGTTTCACATATGCGGAGTGGGCAATGAAAGTATTAACTTCTCAGTTTTAGAAATGAAATAAAATCTATTGGTTGTACAGTCGCGCCGTAAGAATCGACCTCTGCAACTCAGCTCGTCGATCTAACCAGTTAGGTTAGATTGATTTATACAGTTGCATTTGACGGCTTCTGTGGCGCGGTGGGCAAAGGTCCGCCTGCGACGCAGGAGTTGGCGGGTTCGATTCCCGCCTCGAGACAAATATGTGTACGATCTGCAGATATTTGTTTAGGACGTTCTGGATGTTTTTTCTATGTATAATAAAAAAAGACGTGTGGCACTCGGGGACTGCCGCGGTAAAGCTATTGCAATGCCATCTAGAGGCGAGTTGCTGAACTAAAGAGACAAACGTCAAGGTTTTTTCGTTACGGAATTTCTGGATTCGGTCCCCGCGCTCAAGGCCCGCGATAGAAGCTATGCAATAGCTTAAAATATACATTGTAGTGTATTTTATTATGTATATCAGTTATCTAGTACCCATAACACAAGCTCTGCTTAGCTTGGGGGTAGATAATGTTGTGTGAATTGTCCAGAATTATTATTATTATTGTTATTATTCATTAAAGAATTAAATAATCTTGTAGCCGAATCAGTTCATCAGGTAAAAACTGAAGAATAAGTAAACCGCTCAGCTAACTTCAAACATTTTATAGTGCTCAGAGTTTTATTTAAGACTGGTAAAATATACAAAGCGCTATAACCGGAGCAAACTTCCCCAGTTACTCCCAGGCTAAATAAAACACGTGTAAAAACTTTGCAAGTTTCATAAAAATCCTAAAAGATGACCACGTCTGCACAGTGCGTCTATCGATCGAGGTCCGACAAAGGAATCAAGTTCTACAGTCTTGTAGTATAGAGTGGATATTCCTACGATAGACGTGTATTTTCTGCTTGCTCTCTGTTATCTATACCTACTGGTATTTATTTCGGTTTTGTCTGAAATAGCTCAATTGCAGCGAGCTACTCTTTGCAAAGCGAGCCCGGTAACATTGCACCGTTTGCGTTGGAACTTTTTAAACAGCTTTTATAGCTATAGCGTTCACGATGCTCTGACTTTCTTGAGACGATAGGAAAAATAAGAAGTTGGTGACATTGCTTTTCACATTCGATTGTGGTGATGTTTGTACCAAAACCTTACCAACTAAAATGCAAACGAAATTTTCGAATTAATTCTCATTCTGATTGCAAGTATCCAATTTTGTAATATATGATTATTATACTTAGAATAGATACAACAAAGTTATATATTCACTAAATGATGTTGGTTTGCTTCGATCATTGCCGTACGTATGTTTTGTCAGTAGGTATGTATATCTGTTTTTCGACAAAATTTGTATGATCAAGAATCAAAAACACTTTATTTCCATCCTCAACCTCAACCTCTACAGCCTGTATTGGTCCACTGCTGGACGCAAGCCTTCCTCTGATAAGCGCCTTATTGGCATTTATGTAATGGGGTGTAATGCCCGTAATCCCCACGCTGGGCATGCGGGTTGGAAATCGCAGTTTGGTGGTAGAATTGCTCTGCAGGGGCTGCTGCTACCCGCCCCCGGTGGATATCTCTTAGTCGCCTCTTACGACACTTACGGGAAGAGATGGGGTGGTGCAAATTCTAAGTCCACACAACTTTTATTTTTTTATTTTCATAAATACAATAAATATTAATCTTAGAAAAGGTCAAATAATAAAATTAAACACGAAAATAAAGTGTTGCTTTTGATGTCTGTCGCTTCGGTATGTAGACTAAAGTAAAGAAACTACGAAGAAACCTTTACAATTACAACTAACATGTATGTGGTCATGATTCATTAGTATTTGAAAGGTGGTGCTTCCCGTGTAGTTCCGTTCTAATTTTGTCCAATTCTGACACTTAAATCTGTTTAAAAGCTCAATAATTAAAGTCGGTTTATTATTTTTTAAAACAACATCAATTATTGTAGTAAGTTTTTTGCATAGCAAGAATTTTGACAATTATATGTACACAATGCACTCTTGGTCTCCCAGTTCCACTGCCTTTCATATAACTCAAGGATCGCTTTCCCAAAGTCCGAGTACCTCAAAGCAATACCACTGCGCTGTGAAGTGGTCGCTCCTAGCCGACCACATCCACACAGAGAGCATCGCATGCTGACCACACGTTTGGATTTCCACACGCTTCCGAACTCTGAGGAGTTTCGAGAGTAGTGGGTTTGGCCTCAAGTGCTTGTGGCCTCAAGTCTAAGAGGCACTTGAAGGTGCATATTGAAAATCGAGCTAGATTGTCTGCTATAACATTTCAATGACTATACCGAAACTTGGAATGCATTATCATAGCATAATCTACTATTATAATCGCCGTATTCTCAACTGTAGGTAAATGCAATCAATGTCGAATCTCTGGTCATTTCATAATAATAATGTTGCTGGACAATTGGGCTGATCTTGAACATATTGTTCGATTAAGCGTTTTGGTTAATATAGTTTGACATTATGGGTAATCATTGAAGTCTTACAAAGTCTTAGAGATTTTCCGCTCCGACGGTATCCGTCTTCGTGGTCTAGAGGCACATCCCTGTACTGAGGGGACGTGGGTTCGAGTCCCGCGTCGACGCAATTTTTTTTATATTATTTGATAATTATAACTATTATGATCATAGTTGATCGAGTCATTCAACAAAAAAACATGCATATCCGTTTTAAAAACTTTTCAGTACGATTACCATTTTTTGTCAGTATGTAGTTTTTAGTTTTCTTTATTTGGGGTATAAAAACAATTACTACACTAATAGCCACATAAAATAATACCTTCTATTAACTGGTAAATACTTATTTTGTTTTTACTCCGAAAGATTTAATCAGAGTTCCACGTGAGTCACGTTTTCAGAATTCAGGTGAAACGAAAATGTTCTATTACCCATTTGCGAAATTATATTTTCCTATACCCGATGTCAGCTCTATAAAAGCACAAAACATTTGAAGCCATACATGCCTACCTTTGAAGTAAAAATGGCACCTTTAAACAATTACGATCAAACAAATGTTTTCCACGTAAAATTATGTTCAAATGTAGACTTGCCGTATCGTGAACGTAACGTTGACGTAGAAATGACGCGCGACTCAAAATATTTCACGGTGATGTTACTTCAGAAAGAAACAGTCATCTACAGATTTTAAAAATAGTTCCAACTGAGTAATGTAGGTAGCTATAAAACATTACTGTTTCCCATTGAACGGTAAAACGGGATTCAAATAAATAACTTCTGCCTTCGTTTCCTTTGTTTTGGCTCAATAAAACTGATTTTTAAACAAGTCTTCCTGTAGAAGGTTGTAACGCTTAGAACGAGTTAAATTTATTGAGTAATGGTGTCGATTCTGTTGTTTTAGGATTAGCTAAAATTAGGATTTCGGAATATCAAATAGATTAAAATGATTCTATGGTTGTAAAATTTGACTGACACGTTTAAAATTAGGATGACAGCTCTAAAATTAAGCTGTCAGACCTAAAACAACTCAATTTAGTTAAAATGTCTATAACCATATTCCTTGCGTAACATTTTAGTTGTCTGAAAAATTAAACTAACGGGTTTAAAATTAGGATGACAGCTTTAAAATTAGATTGATAGATCTAAAACAACTCAACTTAGTTCAAAGAAGCTTTAACCCTATTCTTTGCATTACATTTTAGCTATCGTTAGACACGTCTACCTAATTTTAGCAGGCAGTATTGATTTGAATTTCTAAACGATTTCTCAAACAAATGGATGAACTGTTTGATCCATGTAAAGAAGTATTTTGAAATAAATTTTATAAAAAAACATATTTTGCTCACAGCAAAATCCTAACCACTCAACTCGAAAACTCACCTCTAGAGAGGTTTTGCGATTTTGAAAAACGTTCTAATATAGGTATTTTTAGTACCTTTACAGAGAATACCATAATGTTTAGGTCTACCTAGCATAGAAAATTTAGAAATCTTAAAATTTAGGTTAGGAATCCTAAAACAACAGAATCGACGCCAATATCTCCATCACTACTGCACTAAATTAATTTATTTAAATCAGTAATAAATAAGTGATCGGGTCATGGCAATTACATAAATCACATATGTATATTTCTTCCGAAAACCATCAAACCAACAAACATCCGAACTCAAGAAACGAACACAAAAAAACAACGGGTTGCTCCGGGAGTGCCGGCAGAAGTGAAAACTAACACCACGAGTGGCAATTTTGTTCTTTGCGATAACGCCATCTATTAGCCTGCGGCGACACTTCTCTACTACTATGTAAGGTCATCGCTGACGCTGTGGGTTCTGTGTTACTCCCGGAACTAGCGACATTTTCTTGTCAACTTAGTGAACTATTTACACAAATACCTTACAATGTGGTACCAATTTAATTACAGTAATGCAAACGTGTTACGTCACCACTGATCTAACATGTTAGATCAGCCTTAGCTCAGCATCTGACGCGAGTTTACATGCTAAAAAAGTGCACAACGCCGCTAAAGTAGTTTTCACTTCAAAAATAAATTCTGGAGAATATATTTCACTAAGACTCTGAAAGAACAAACATCTAAACAGCTGAAACGCAGGAGTGGTACAAATACCTGAAGACATTGAAACGTGCATTCACGTGCGATTCAGTCCGGTCGAGACTGAATTGCATTCTTATTGTAGAGAAATGTGTAGGCGAGAGTTTTATGCGGTGTGAACGTGAACGTTGTTGCTAGGAGAATTGCTACGAAAAGCGCTACGAAAAGTGCTAAGAAAAGTGCTCCGAAAAGTGCTACGAAAAGTGCTACGAAAAGTGCTTCAAAAAGCGCTATGTAGGCTACGAAAATAATGCATAGTTAATTTCTTTGAAGAATGGAATAATATACGAAAACTCTCGGCGTGGTGGGAGATAGCCCGCTTGCAACGCAGGAGGTTGTGGGTTCGATTCCCGCCTTGGGGCTAATGTGTACGATCTGTAGATCTTTGTACAGGGCGTTCTGGATGTTTTCTATGTATAATAAAATATAGAAAGAAAGAAAGAAAGAAAGAAAGAAAGAAAGAAAGAAAGAAAGAAAGAAAGAAAGAATTTACTCGTAGCCACACACCTTATAACAATAATAAAGGAAATACAAAATATACGTAACTAAGAAAAATATAAACCTTTGGATTTAAATGTCGAAACCTATTCTAAGCGTGTAATAGTCGAGTCCCAAGGGTATAAATAATTGGTCTTTCCCTATCTATGTGCGCGGCTAATCAGGTCCAGCCTCAGCTTGATGTCATTATCCACCGAAGTCGATAACGAAGCTGGTTTTCAGTCAGGACCTAAGTTGGGTGACATCGCATCACGAGTAACAGTCCACAGATGATACGTAACAACACTCACAAAATAAAGGGGGGTACAAGTACTTAAGTAAGGAATAAAAAGATAGTTGGGCAATAATCAATGCAAAAGGTAAAACAGGTATATGCGTGCAATACTTAAATAGGGTATAAGATTTAAAAACAAGAAATATTGGGCTAGAATGTATTTAATACCTATCTATATAGTGTATTGTATAAGGTATATCAGTTATCTTATACCCATAACACAAGCTTTGCTTAGCTTGGGGCTAGATAATGCTGCTGTGTAAATTGTCCAACAAAACTAATTTATTAATTTATTGGAATTGAAAATTGGTTGAGTTTAGTAGTAAATAAAAAAATATTCTTTCTGCGCAGCTGGTTTCATAATTTTGATACGTAGACTAGTACAAACACCCTGTAAAAACATGTTTCTGGTTGGCAGATAGAAAATGCCGGCATTAAGCCCACTCTTTGTAGGTACTTCAGTGCAATATACTTTTTAAATACATAGATAAATAAATACAAGGTGGTACAAAAAAACGTTATCCGAAATATTCAAAATAGCAAATGTATTGAAAGGAAACATTCATTTATTTTCAAAAAAAATAAAGCTGTTTTTGCACATTTTAAAACGAGGCCCGGGTTTATTTAATTATGGTAATCGAACCTACTAAAGTCTCAAATAAAAATACCAAAGCCATTCGTAAAGGCTCAATAAATTATGTAATTTTACATACTTTTATATACGGTATGGTACCCAAATCAAAACAAAAGCGTACTTAGCATAACTTTAGTAACCACACTGTCCATAGATCTATAACAGATAAGATTGTCTCCTCCATAAATCCCCCCCCCCCCTCCCCTACCGACATGAATCAGTCATCCCCCTCCCCCGTCGAATTCCGTCATGAATCAGATGCGGTATCGACGCGACATGATTGATACAGGATGTCGGCAACAGCACCGCATACTGATTATACGGTCGGGGCCGGCGCCTCCCCGTGGTCGGGGCCGACTAAGGGACCACAGTTACTCGTAATCAAATCTTAGCGCACATTAATCCGATATCGACCTCAACTTAAAAACGTGCATTTGAATATAGATAGGTTAAGTCTGTTCAAAAAGAGAAGAGTCGTGGGAATTGAGGGCACGCGTTTGCCAATTGACAACTTTTGTTGCGTTAACAACACTGCTCATAGCAGTACGACTAAAAGTGTTTGTTTACCGTAACCGTAACCCACGACTCTTTTTAAACAGTTTGATACGTTTTACAGGGACAAAATGGTTTCCTATAAGTTTCAAACGAGTGGCAGATGGCTCGCGATCTGTCTGCCATCTATTTTAAAATGCATCTAAATGTTACGAGTTGTATCCCATATTTGAATAAACATTGCGCTGTGCAGCACTCCTGGAAAGCACCGCTTTTCCAGGAGTGCGACAGGTTTAATACAACGTTACTGTCAATTTAAGATGATGCTGTGTGAATTGCCATATTGCATATTAATATTATAAAGGGGAAAAATTTGATAGTTTGTTTGTTTGTATGGAGTAGGTTCCGAAACTTCTGGACCAATTAAATAAATATTCAATCATTAAAAAGCTTACTTTTTACACAGGCTACAATTTATCCCGGAATTCTCACAGGTGAAACCGCTATATTATTATAATTTATAAAACACCTACTATTTTCACATTAGAAAAAGAAGCTTATGCTCTTTTTTATGACAACTTGCTGAGTCATAGAGCTATGCTTCAGTGATGTTTATGCCACAAATAGAAAAATGTTACTCAAGCATAGATCGATGACTGAACGGGTTTTCATAATACCGACCTTCATAGAGTTTTGTTTTTTAATATTACTTAAAATACTTTTTCCTTTGTACTGTACTGTATTCGACTTGACTATTACATTTTTTAATTCATTTTCGAAGGTATTCCATGTCTCCACAAGGAAAAAAAAGAAATTAAATTGATCCATGCATACGCATAACTAGTTACGCAATCGATGGAAGCCCCGGTCTATTTACCGACAAATTTCTATATATCGGAAAGGCCGTCTGATTCGATATCGGAAACTTTTGACAAATCAAAATAGCGTTCTGAAGTTCTGTCGGAATAAAATTCAAATTGGAGTTTGACTTTTCAGGAGTTTGCTTCGGAAAAGAATGAAATGAATTTAAATACCTCTGCCGGCCAAGCACGGGCCAAAATTACGTCACTTTGGCATCGAATGCGTAAAATCTTAAAAATAATTAATGCACAGCATAAACTTCAATAATTTACGCAATGTTCGACGATGCGATGTCATTTTTCTCTAGTCTACCCTAAACAACAATCCCCTTGTTAGGCCAACTGCTTTCCACAATCCCAACGCTTTTATACAAAAATAACCTCGCGTGTTAACGCGGACAAAAATATTACAAACAACAAACACTATTTAAGGTCTTATAAAAGGCTTGTGCAAATTGCCCCAGCTAAGCACCAAGCAGCGCTGCTTACAAGGCACACAGTAAAGGCTTACACCGACCTACTCGAGGACACAGAATAACTATATAGTACTTACCTTAAGGAGCGGCAAACCCACCCCCCCCCCCCCCCCGCCTTCCCCCACCACTTACCCCTCAGGCTTCACGTTAAGCCTATGATTGCACTGAGAAACACACTCGCCGGGGAAAATGCTGTTACGAGGCAGTTTAAACTTTTCTTGCTATTTATGAAATCTTTTAAAAAACCTACGTGTAAACCTATTTGTGCAAAAAGTTTTATTCTCGAATAAAACTTCGCTTTTTAGGGATAAAACAATATATATAATAATATCTTGTTTTTGCCCACGGCACACGTTGTTTCTATGTTACGTTTTAAGGTGATTTCTATCCCTAGGGAACTGATTATTGAGATAAAAAGTAGACTATTTCAGCCCGATCCGTTCGGTTGTTTTTGCGTGCTTTCGCGTTTATAATATTAGTAGGACAGTAATGGCATGATAGTTGGAGTTACGTTTAACAAGTTCTAGCCGACAAGGTAGGACGTATAACCTATTTTTGTGTCTTTTGTGTCTAGTCAAAACTTCCGCGTGTATTTTAAAATGGAGCATTTTAAAATACACACAGATATAAGAAAATATCAAACAATTAGTCATAATTTATTATACAATCTCTCTTAAGAAAAACTAGTTACTTAAAAAGTATGGCAATGTGATTGCTATCATTTTTGCTTTTACTATTTTAAACGTTTTGAGAGTTTTTATAGAAAAAGCAACCCTGCTGTGGTTTAAAAAAATGAAATTAAAGACATTGCTTTCATAAAATTCAAGAAATGACGACCACGTTAGACGCACCCTCGAAGGATAGCCAGTGCTTACGGAAAATAAGGAACAATGGGAAGAGGGAATTGAAGCGTTTAGGGGCTCTTTAAAATGAATGAGACATCGAATATTACCCCAAAAACATTATTGTCTTGAAGCTGCGACCTTTCCTTAGCACAGAAACGTGATAACCAACTACACCACCAGTCAATTATTGTCGTAGTTATAGGCGTCGAAAAATCTGGAACATAATATATTGTAAACTATAATAACCAAAGTCCTTATTAAAATTAAGATTAAAAATATCTTCCCTAGTAACTAAATAGACTAAAAAATATTTACCCTGATACTTTTGCACCAACAAAAAAAAAGCAAGGAACACTCAAAGCCCCTTTGTGGTTCCAGATTCCACTTATTACCACTGTGACTTCCTTGAAGCATAATGCAGGGCACGGCCAGAGGGCACAGCTAGGGCACACCAGAGGGCACAGCTAGGGCACACCAGAGGGCACAGCTAGGGCACACCAGAGGGCACAGCTAGGGCACGGGGCCCTAATGACCGTGCGGACTCCGCAAAATAACAAGCACTCCGACAAGAGTCAGATTTACATTAATGTCCCGAGAACTCTTTACAAGGGGAGCAGAGAACAGCTGAGACACTTTCAAAGGAGCAGAGATTTAGGACTCATCCATTGTACATACTACTACAGTAACTACTATTTTGACAGCTGTCATTAAACATTATAATGTTATGATTTCATCTCTTGAATAATTGATTTTGTTTTTAAAAACTATGAGCTGACTCATTTATAGTTTTTTCATGGATCCCACTGTCGGAACTGGACCAAATTTGAATGGAACCACACGGGAATCACCAGCTTTAGTATCCCTACTAGTAGAAATACGTTTTTTTTCACCTACTGCTACCTACAGGCGTTACTGTTTCACTATTATCATCATTCAGGAAATAAGTATCATCATATCGAACATGGATAAGTGCTTTAATAAATGTTTTGTTTATTGTTATACAATTTAAAACTGTTTAAATAAAGTTAAATTTTAATTATTTAATATATTAATGACAAAAACATTTTCCTGATGTTTTTGTTGATGTATATACATAAGTTAAAACGTGGAACAGCGAAATCACCTATCACAAGTGTTTCTATAATACTTAAAAGGTGTTTTCATCTATTAGTATGACTATGTATCTTTTATTACCGAATAAAACATTATTATTATATTATTATTATTATTATAATATATTAAATAATAGGTTGAAGTTAGAAGAGTGTTTGTTATCTTTGTTAATTAACTAGCTGCGTTCCGCGGCTTCGCACGCGTTGATTCTAGGAAAATGTTTAATGTGATTTATATCCCACGGGAACTGATTCATGGGATAAAAAGTAACCTATGTTTGATTCCAGGATAAGTATTACCTGTATGCAATTTCAGCCTGATCCGTTTAGTAGTTTTGGCGTGAAGAGATAACAAACATCCATACATCCATCCACCTACTTTTTACCCCATAAATCTAATCCCGTGGGGTAAAAATCACCTTTAAACGTTTCCATAGGAACAACGCGTGCAAAGCCGCGGGGCGCAGCTAGTTTATTATATAGTGTGACTTTTAAACCATCTAAACAGTTGGTAGTGCTCCAGCCATCTCTCCCCGTCTGTCCGGAAGCGAGCCGCGAATCGTGTTTTTATGAGTTCTCCTCCGTAGCTACATCTGCGATGCTAATGTCATGTAATATTCATGCTAGTTAGCGCGCGCCCCCGGCTCCTCTCGCAGTGTTCGACGGATTTGTGCACTTTACACCTGCTAATGACAACAAGCGGGGACGCGGCGGAAATCACAGAATACTATTACTGTTGGCGGAGATGTAAATCGTTGTTGAATTTTGAATGTACTTAAATCTTTATATTTAAAAAAAAAGAACTATAGGTATATAAAAAATAAAATACATAATGCTGCTGCTCACACAGCATTATCTAGCCCCAAGCTAAGCAGAGCTTGTGTTATGGGTACTAGATAACTGATAAACATAATACAATGCACTACATAGAAAACATCTAGAACGCCCTGAACAAATTTCTGCATAGTAAATAAATATACATATGTATAATCAAGTTATAGAAATAAATGAGTTGTGTACAAGCTAACGCATAAGTACATGCAGTAGGTACATTGCAATTCGTGTGTAAATTAAGCTTAGCTTGCATTGACCTCAATTACCAACTAATGTGGAAACAATAAAAGCAGTGTTCATTCACCACTGAACCGGTAATTTTAATCTCTTCGGAGTTTTTACCACCCTCAGCTAGCTAGCAGCCCTTATCGTTTTACCCCAGTTTATAGTAAAATATACAACTGAAACAATTGAGTTTACTACAGACTGTTTGTTGCAAACAATCTACAGGTATCTCAAATAATCCATACACCAGTCGTCGCGTCCCCACTACGCTGGCTGCATTCCCCCGCTGTATGGCAATGCTGATGCGCAGCGCCAGATACTCACCAGCTTTCGGGTCACGCATAGCTTCGATCAGACCATATTAATCTTTTATCTAAGCATATTTAGATTGAATTTACTGATATTTTTTAGTGTTTTAGCTATCACCAAAAATTTTCACGCCATATATCCCAAACAAACAATTAAGAGATTTGTCTAACGTTTTACCCCAAACTATGAAACAGGTTCGGTCTATTAGGTCTAATTCCCTAAATGCCTAGTCTCCGAAAGTCTATTTTCTGAAGTCCATTCCCCAAATGTCTTATTCCCAAACTGATGCTTCCTGTAATAGAAATATATTTTCCGACTTTTGTGGCGCGGTGGGCGAAGGTCCGCCTGCGACGCAGGAGGTTGCGGGTTCTATTCCCGCCTCGTAACAAATGTGTGTACGATCTGCAGATATTTGTTCAGGGCGTTCTGGATGTTTTCTATGTGTAATAAAAAATATATCTATGTATGTAGTGTATTGTATTATGTATATCAGTTAGTACCCATAACACCAGCTCTGCTTAGCTTGGGGCTAGGTAATGCTGTGTGAATTGTCAAACATTATTAGTATCATCTAGGTTCGTTTCTGTTCTATTTATACGATAACTGTTTGTTTATTATTGATCCCGCCAAGTCCCTTGTTTATATAATTGAATAGATTATGAAAAGCAAACAGAGCCGTGTTTATCGAACCTCGATTGGTAGAAAGGAATAACTCAATAACGATGAATATTTGATGTCGCCAGTAACCACCGCCTCACAATGAGGGAACTCAAAGGCCATATTGGAGAATTATTACAATTCCCAATCGAGATTCTCATTTCCGCTTTGGTAGATTTTTATGAAATTTCGAATTATCATCCTGAGAGGTTGAAGTTGAGTAGACGTTTGTTTTGGTTGATTCCCAGTAGTGATTGTATTTGATGAGTGTATATTGTATTTATTATTTATCTGTGAAAATTTATGTTTTTTTACCCGAAGCCGTTGGTCCTGCGTCTGACCTCTCTCTGGTTGTGTCGGTTTGCCGGCGTCCCATCAGATTATGAGTAGTTTATGTTGGGAGAATACCAACGTTTCATCCCTTATCGAGGGGCTTAATCAGGCGCTGCGTTACATTGAAGGCTTGTTAGCTAGTTCTAGCTACATCACACTAATATTATAAATGCGAAAGTTTGTATGGATGGATGGATGGATGTATGTTTGTTACTTCTTCACGCCAAAACTATTGAAGGGATCTGGCTGAATTTTTGTATACAGGTAATTCTTATCCTGGAATCAAACATAGGCTACTGATACCATAAATCAGTTCCCGTGGGATGAAAAACACCTTTTAACATTTCCATAGGAACAACGCATGCGAAGCCGCGGGTCGCAGCTAGTATTTAATAAATCTCAAGTAAAAAACATAAAAACGGCGCGAGTTCCACATCGTCACGAAATTTATTCGAAGAGCCCATTGCACCACAGTAACACAATTCCACTTAAATATGGTTAAGGTTAAAAAAAACTTATCAACGAAACGAACTAAACGGACCACAAACGAGATATTAACCAGAAACCACAGCGAAGCACATAGTTACTACTCGCTTTAATTTTTATAACTCAAATAAAAAGTACCAGACAAGTTATTATAAGTAAAGTTGTGATAAAGAACCGAGATCAACTCGAGCTTAAATACACAGACTCTGATATAACTGGAATAAAAGTTTGGAAACTTATATTCCAGTGCGCTACTTGTAGTTCGTTATTGTAGTTTTGAAGTGGGTTTTTAAAGTTTTTCTTATTTAGATTTAAAGGATACTTACACCTCTGGTTTCACTACCTACTTTTAACGAATATTTAAAGGACGTTATCACATGACACTAATCACACTAATAATACTATAATAATAAATAACAAAATAAATATCATAAATGCGAATGTATGGATAGATATAATCCATCTATCTATACATTCATACAAACTTACGCATATTCGCATCGTAAAGAGGTAACAAACATCCATCAATTGCACCTTATTTCTTGTACAGTAACAACTATTTATCAAGCTGTTAAAATTTGACTTGTCTAAGTCGTGCTTATTTTGTAAGTCTAAAGAAATAAACGATTTGATTCTGACTCTGACTCATCCGGATGGATGTATGGATGGATGGATGTTTGTTACCTCTTCACGCCAAAACTACGGATCGGGCTGAAATTTTGCATACTGGTAATTCTAATCCTGAACTCAAGCAAAGGTTACTTTTTATCCCATAAATCAGTTTCCGTGGGAAAGAATTCACCTTTAAACGTTTCCATGGGAATAATCCGTGGAAGCCGCGGGGCGCAGCAGTTTATCATACATTTTAGGGTTCCCTACCTGTAAAGGAATAAAGGAAACTTTATAAGACCACTTCGTTGTCTGTCTTTCTCTCTGTAGCAGTCTAGTCTTCTTCTCAGGACTGAGTTTAGATATTAAGTTGAAGTTAATAATTATTTACAAATATAGTATACAATCACTCTATGAAAATATAAATTCTAGGTCAAGGCAATCAAAAGAAATAGCCGTTTAATGCCACGCATGGGAATCAAATCGAGCTATGTGGTACTTGCTTAGAATTTGCACCACCCCAATTCTTCCCTTGGGTGTCGTAATGGGCGACTAAGGGATATCTATCGTAAGGCGCCTCCTGATGCAGAACAATTCTACCACTGAACTGCGATCCGCAACCAGCATGCCCAGATTGTTGGGGATTATGGGCATTACCCCTTACTAGATAAACGCCGTTCGTCGAGCAGTGGACCAATACAGGCTATTGAGGTTCAGGTTGAGGTGTGGGATCAAAATCTATGATAGGTACTTTCTATTGACCTAGAATTATGCTATTTAGCAAATGGAAATAAATTTTTAGCCTAAATAAACCGAAAAATCTAAAACCCCTAAATTGGTAATCGTAACACTTACACACACAATACTTATACGGAATTCTCGGTGCTCGAGTTTGACTCACACTTGGTCCCGTCATGAGTAGGTAATTTTATTTATTTTGTTTCAATTGAAATGGGTTTATCTTCAACTTATTTCTTTATCGTGTGATGTCGCATCACCGTACGATAATATCATAAGATAAAAATTTAATTGAATCGAAAAAAACGAAGCACATTTCATTCAATAATTTTCTTTCCATAAAATACGTCTAGAAGGTTCCGTCAAAATCCGAGCAGCCATAATAAATTGTGCCTCCTCGGAGATCAAAGGAGAGGACGTGTCAGCCGATCCGAGGATAACATGCGCCAGGGGGGGGGGGACTCTTAGCGGGGAGGGGTTCTTAAAGACCCTTTACGATGATTTATATTAATGTATTTTGATTTACAAAAAATTAAAATGAATTATAGTCAATTGCACCTTATTTCTTGTTTGATAGTAATAACTATTTATCAAGCTGTTATATTAAAAATTTGACTTGTCTAAGTGCTTATTTTGTAAGTCTAAAGAAATAAACGATTTGACTCTGACTCTGACATTAGATCAAAATAATAAGCGTTCGAGAAACCGGGGGTAAACCACCTTATTTTAAGGTCAATATTATAACAATTATTGATAAACTATCTTTTTGACCTGTAACTTGTCGTTATTAATAAGGAATTTGTATTTGTATTTACACTGGCAGTTCAGTGTCTCAGTTCGACTGTTTTTTTACATGTTTATTACTTCAGAACTTTTGACTGGGGGGTGGTCCGATTTTCATGGCTTTTTTATATTGCTGGTGCTTCCCATGTGCCCCATTGTAATTAAGTTCAGTTCTGACAATGGGATCCATGAAAAAACTTAAAAAACTATATAATTGAAGTCAGTTTGTAGTTTTTATAAAACGAAATCAATTATATTTATTCCACCGTAGCGCGTAGAAACGTTTTGAATACACTTGATGTCGTTAAAACTAATTTCACATTGCTAAGTGTAATCAATGAAAATAAAATTGGAAAGGAAATACTATAACGATTGTACTTAGAAAATGAGTAAATAAAAAAACAGACAGACGGTGATTCCTAAATAAATACATACCTACCTAATTATAAAATAACAAATGGTTGGCTGTAAAAGGGCCTAGAATAATAGTAATAATAATATCAGAAATACAACTCTACAAAAAGATAAGATTTATGTCAAAAAAAATACAAAAAAGCCGCTGTATATAGGCTATGCCAGTGTAAATACCCCTTAAGGAGAGTATTCTTAAAGGGGAGATCGGGGCAAGTCGTGCGCGGCACTTTAATGCGAGCTTGTATGGGAGGAGGATGAGGTCGAATCATATCGAGGCGGCCTTTGTGCTGCGGGGAGCGGTACAGAGGAAGCTTGTTGGGATATTGGAAATTATAGATTGAAATAACACTATAAATTACGTTAGTTTTCATTGCATTTGAGTTTATAAGTCTAGAAGTAGTCGTAATAAAAATAAAACTAATATAAATAGAGAGTTCACCTTACCAGCTATTTTGTACATTACAATATCATTACGAGTACAATAGCGCAATTTTTGCTGACTATACATGATACACTCACGAAAATAATATATCTTAAGCGACCGACAGAGAGAGGCGTGATCCAAAATAGGTATACAATTTCTGATTTTTCACATAAATACCTCATTTATTTAAAACTAAGGAAATTGGCAAAAACAAATTATGAAAATAGCACTTAAGAAAAGTGGCTAAAGTTTATCCGAAACGTTTTATAGCTTTGAGCATAAAAACTTTTCACAGCTCAACTTTTCAAATCAAGTAGTACCTACATCAAATAAATTGTGCGAACATTTACCAGCTATTCTATACAACTATCGACATAAATATAAACTTATCTTGTGACTTGAAAATAATAAACAACGAAGCAAAATTAAACTTACAAAATGGTTAAAAGTTAGTCCAATTTAAATCAAAACTTTCAAAATATATTTCACATTCAAGCAACCTCGATTTATCTGGCTTATCTACTAGAATAAGTTTATTTCATTTGTTTACTTCAGATAATCACTGCATTGTTATAAAGCAAAGTCTGTCAGTCTGACTGAATGAGATAAACTCAAAAACTATGCTACGGATTTTCATACGGGTTATATAAATGGACAGAGATAATATGGAGAAAGGTACGATTCAAAGTGAATTTACTGAAAAAGATACATAAACACGTAATACTTTATTGTATACGTACAAATTTTGCATATTTTATCTTCCAAAAAAATGGCGATTGTTTCGCTCAAATCTCACTCAGAAATATTGACGACTAGCTGCGCCTCGCGGCTTCGCACGCGTTGTTCCCATGGAAACGTTTAAAGGTGTTTTTTATCCCACGGGAACTGATTTATGGGATAAAAAGTAGCCTATTTTTGATTTTAGGATTAGAATTACCTGTATGAAAAGTTTCAGCTCGATCCGTTCAGTAGTTTTGCCGTGAAGAGGTAACAAACATCCATCCATACATCTATACAAACTTTCGCATTTATAATATTAGTGTGATGTGATAGTGCGATTAGTGTGATGATGATTGTTGAATCACACTAATATTATAAATGCGAAAGTTTGAATGGATGTATGGATGGATGTTTGTTACGTCTTCACGCCAAAACTAATGAACGGATCTGGCTGAAATTTTGCATACAGGTAATTCTAATACTGGAATAAAACATAGGCTACTTTTTGTCCCGTAAATCTGTTCCCGTGGGATAAGAATCACCTTTAAACGTTTCCATAGGAACAACGCGTGCGAAGCAGCGGGGCGCAGCTAGTATGTCATAAAAATCCTGCCGACTGCATGCTTTGTGAGCGAGCGACGACGCGTAAACCAATAGAGTGACATAAAAAAAAATGTATAAGAGAATTATTCCTATTGAAAAAATCTATGGTTTTTAGCCCGTGCAAAGCCGGGGTATGTTGCTAGTACGATCTAAAAGCAACCAATCGTGAGTCGACTCGAAGCCGCGCAGTAACTCGTTAATAAGTTGAGCTAAAGATTACTTGGGGCGCAGTTCGTAAGCATCACTTAATGCCTAGCTACTTATATACATTACTTAATGTCTAGGTACAGTCGCTCACTAAATTTAAGACACGAAATAATAATTGCGACTCATAAAATGTATATTCCACAAAAATTATTCGAGGGTTAGTCTTGTCTCTCTGTATGAACTTTTCTCACCTATTTACATATTATTTCACACAATTAATACAAAGCACGTACTTATAACTTATAAGATAAGCGAGCTTAACCCTGAAAAAGAGTTTTCTTCCAGCAAACTTTAGAGTTATAAGAGAGGCGATGGAATAGCTGTTTTAGTGTTTTAATAAGTGAATTAGGCATGGGTATGGTATTCCGGGGAAGGGCGGAATAATGTTCACCCCGGAGAATCGCGGGCGAAGCCGTGGACAGAAGCTGGTCAGATGTGGTAACATTAATTCATTCAAAGTCAAAGTCAAAGTCAAATCGTTTATTTCTTTAGACTTACAAAATAAGTACTTAGACAAGTCAATTTTTTACTATATAAACAGCTTGATAAATAGTTATTACTATCAAACAAGAAATAAGGTGCAATTGCGAAGATTATTAATTTATTTAGTTTATTCGTTTATTTAGTACGTGCTTTCTTTTCTGAGATGTAATTCACAGAGTTTTAGTATTTGAAAATGTCATCGCCATGCGTTGGGTACTCGCAAAATATCGTTTCTACGTGCAGGAAATATCACAGAAACTGGCGAGAAAATATTCCAGCAGCAAATAAAATATTTGGTTTACAAAAATCGGACACGATGTCTGCTATCTAAGCTTAGCTTGTATTTCAAAAGTAAAAAAAAATATTATCAAAATACTTAAATGTACAATGAGAAACGGTCAAATTATAACATCAAACACTGATACGGAAGTATAGTAATATTTTTGATTTCTGTTGCTTGGTATGTAGACTGTAAAGAAGCGACGAAGAAACCTTTAGTCTGTTAGTTGTTATCTTTCGTTATTTACCTACTCCTTACCTCCGGCCGCCCCTAAATATTTCCACAATGACCGATTTCGTAAAGTAGCGACGAAGAAACCTTTAGCCGGTTAGTTGTTATTTTTGTATTATTAGTATTTATTTAAAAACATTACATCTATCTTAACAGGTAAGACCTTATACAATAGAGTAGTCATCCAAAAAATTGTTTAAGTTATTCATGCAAAATAATAAAATACATGAGCACACACACAATAATGATCATTTAACAACCATATCACAACTTTGATAGAATAGCCCTTCTGAACTCGCTCTGTGAACAGTGGAATACGTCAATAAACCCCGCTACCTGATTTAGTGCTTGCATGGTGCGAGTCAGTGGCGCTTTGTTGAGCAGGTTAGTCCATCCGTGAGGCACTGCGAATAGAGGCGGCCGCCTGCGTCGCCATACGTACTCGTCCGGTACGCACAGCCTTATCATCTCCAAGATTTTGGATTGGTTTTAACCCCCCGGAACACCCTAAACACGTACAGCGCCAGAGCCATATCCCTCCTGATTTCTAATTTGTTGTATCCAACCATACCCAAAACGAATAAGGTTGGATACAACAAGGGATAGAAAATTTACTCTTTACCTCCGGCCGCCCCCAAAATATCTCCACAATGAACGATTTCGTTTCCCAATTAAAGACATTACTCAGATCTTTTATAAAAAATATGTGACGACATGACGCCCTCTGTAGCGCAGTTGTGGATTCGATTGCCGCCTCGGGACAAATATTTTATACTATCTGCAGGTGTGTTTTGTTCCGAGTGTTCCGGGTATGTGTGCACTATTATTAGTAGGTAGGTGCTTATTATTGTTATATATGATTGGTTTCCACTTTCTTTTAAAATGCATGTAGTTCATGAGATAAAATTCTATAATTGTGTAGGTACCTGATATGTATTTATTAAAAAATTACAATCACATAATAGAAATAAATGAAAACTAGTATTTACAATTGAAACAATTGAGCTAACTTTAGACAGATCTACAGGTAGATCAGCTGATCCATACCAATACGTACCGAACGTACCCAAGACGCTGGCTGCATGGCTCCGCTGTGTACCAATATATGGTATACCTTTATACATTTACCTACATAATAAGAGTATTCATTATGAATATAAGCGGGTTAACTACGAACCTTGTTTGTGTTGGAAGAACACCAACGTTCGTAGTTAACCCGCTTACATTCATAATGAATTCGTCAAACTACGAAAGTTTCTATAGTAAAATAATAAGAGTAGGTACTTACCTTAAATACTGTTACTGTATTGTTCTGCTGTTTTGTTACTTACAAAGTGCTGTTTGTGTGTGTACCTAATAAAAACTCTATCTAACTATCTAATTTGTTTTACAATAATAATACATCTGTGTTATAACACTGAGACCGTCTATCAATTCCACTTAATTCCAGATTTGTCAAGGGGGAAAACTGCAATAACTCTAAAATATACAGTACTAGCTGCGTCCCGCGGCTTGCATTTTCATCCCACGGGAACTGATTCATGGGATAAAAAGTATTGGATTACCTGTGTACAAAATTTCAGCTCAATCCGTTGAGTAGTTTTGGTATGAAGAGGTTACATTTATCCATCCATCCATCCATACAAACTTTCACATTTATAATATTAGTGTGATATATCTGTGTGAAAAAACACTGAGACCGTCTATTACATCAATTTCAGTTAATTTCAGATTTGTCAAGGGGGAAAACTGGAATAACTCTAAAATATAAAGTACTATCCTAACTTTGTAAGTGACTGTACATAATATTACGAACCGAATGCCCTTGTAGGGCTTGTGCCGAGAGATCCAGCACTTAGACCGCAATCAATCTGGGTAATCCACGCAATGGGCTGGGGGATGAATTAGGGGAGGGTGGGGTAATAACGGTTTTATTTACTTTAATCAAACTGAAGTAATTTGATTAAATGACGATTACTAGGATTACACTAAACTTATTTATGTATATATTTAATTCGGATTGCTATCAGCTTAACTAATGACAATAGCAATTAAAATAGTCACAGAAAGCTAATAATAGTCATTCGCTAAAATACAACTACAGGTAAAATAAGTTAATAATGTTGGATAATTAATACAGCATTATTTAGTCCCAAGCTAGCAAAGCTGATACCGGGATAACTCCATAATATCCATATCCATAATACAATACACTTCTTAAATAGTTTTTTTTATTATACATAGAAAATAACCAGAACACCCAGAAAAAATACGTAGATCGTACAAACATTTGTCCCGATGCAGAAATCGAACCCGCAGCCTCCTACATCGCAGGCTCCGCCCGCCGCGTCAACTATTTACATACATAATACTGTGGGACCGTTAAATACTTTGACAAAAATAAAAATAAAAACCTACTGTTCAACTCGCACAGTAAAAAATATTTCCTTCACAAAATGAAATCCGCATCGAGCCGCGTCCTACGAAAACACTGATAAAATTCCCAAAAATACATAAAGCGCTGTAATTTTCCCGTGAAAAGTACGTAAATAAAGCAAAAATACAAAACGGGTCATTACCCCTCCCGTCCCACCCCTCTCTCCCCGCGGAAGGTGTTACACGGTGAATGCCAAAAATACATGAAAAATTGCGTCGTTTGTTTCATGTTTCAAAACTTTCTAATCGCGCTACGCGTCCACGATTTTATTTTAGGTAAATGCCCGACTATGAAGTTTCCTATTATTTGATAGGTGAGGGAATGAAGACTAAATGAGAGAATTAAGTAGGTATTTT
The DNA here is from genome assembly GCA_955876795.1 of Eupithecia tripunctaria. NCBI lineage: Eukaryota > Metazoa > Arthropoda > Insecta > Lepidoptera > Geometridae > Eupithecia > Eupithecia tripunctaria. The sequence continues at coordinate 185,804 of OY041625.1, forward strand.
ATAGACAAAGTTACTTTTGATTGATAGAGATAATTTCTCTCGAAGCAAAAAATATGGGGTCTTACGAAAGTTTCGATTTTTATGGAGTCGACTTAGATATGAGATATAGGAGTGAAATAACTCAAAAAGTCATAAGTGTAAATTACCTGTGAGAATTGAAAAAGTGAAATAACTAAAAGTTGATTCTAACTTGATGATTACAGTATATACCAGAATATACATTATAGAGTTATTTCACTTTTTCTACACTTATGATTGTATTTCTCAACCGAATCAAAACGAACATAGCCTTAACCACAGATATCAAAAAGGTCTTAACAGTCTGTTATCACTGTTATCAAAAATAATTTTTAACCTACTTCGAAAAAAGGAGATGCTTCTATGTTTGCTATGCATAATTTTTTTAGATTTCTTCTCATCATATTAAACCGACTCAGAATAATTGATTATGTTTGAAAAAACTATAAACCGACTTCAAGTATATAGTTTTTTCATGGACTGTCAAAACTGGACCAAATTAAAATGGGGCCACACGGGAAGCACCAGCTTTGAAATAAAAAATAATCATGAAAATCGGACTACCCAGTGAAAAGTTCTGAGGTAACAAACATAAAAAAATACAATCGAATTGAGAACCACCTCATTTTTTTGAAGTCGGCCTAAAAACTAGATGGTATTCGAGTATGAAGTTAGATTTCTACCTATTGAATTTATTTCCGGTGGATTATTTGTCACGAAAACTTAAAAACAGTGTAGTTAAGGGATTTCAATGTTTTGACTTGAATGCTGAAAATTCCCTTTCCTACGTTTTAAAAGGATTTCTCGTCGTTTTCATGGCGAAATTCCCTCGGGGGTACTTTAATATGGATGTTTCTGTTCTAATTCCACTAAGTTATTAAGTAAAAGCATGTTTTACAAAATCCAGCGCTTTCTATTATGGTATAAAGATTATATTCTAATTCATTGCATCGTAAAAGTTCAGTATTCATTACCATCCACCGGAAGCCTCGGCAGAGTAATTTATTATTTTATTACAACTTCCGGAAGCGACGGCAGATCTTCAGATTTAAATAAAATGTAAAATGAAAACGGCTGTAATGACCAACTTGACCTTAACCACGTTTTACAAACCTTTCCAAGAGCTCGGGGTTCTGTTTACTTCATAAGTATTTTATACTTCATAAATGAATAAATGAGTTTTAATGAATTAATTTATCTTTCCTTGTTTCTGAATATGCTTTCATCAACGAGCTACCTAGGGCCTACTCCAAAAAGGTAAATAGAAGTGTCTGTGAAATAAAAAATGTTTACATTGATGGGTACAAAATATTATCCAAGTACTGTACAAAAACATTGAGCCACGGAGGTGCATGTATGTTAAAATTGAACACAAGAGTAGCTAAAAAGTTGGCCTAGCGAATCTCTCATTGGGCTAGCATCTAAGAAACTATCACCGATATAATGAGAATCATGAAATATTTATTCATAAGAAAAAAACACATACTTAACATATTTTATGGTCCATAGCAATATATACCTACCTTAACATACATTATATGATAAAAACTTAATTAATAACACATTTTATTTGGGCCTACAACGGTGCTACGCACCGCTTTTAATTAATTAATTTTATTTTATTGTAATTTTATTTTCCTATAAATGATTTTTTTTTCATTTGACTTTGATGACATGTATAATAATTCATTTTAAAACAACGTCGGTAATCAACAAAACCATCGAACTAAACTACTCACCAATTAGTAGGTGAAAAACTAGGTTAGGTTTTTTATACCAATAAATAAATCTGAATCTGTACATAATATGTACAGATTTAGATTCATTAATTCAGATTGAATTCAGAAATTCAGATTTAGAATCTCTAATCTAATCTAATAATCTTTTAATATAAGAATTATAACAAAACTAACCTATTTTTCTAATAATCTTTATATTATAAGATGATTAAATTAGATTAGAGATTAAATTATCAGAACTATTCAGCAGTGGACGTATAGGTACGGGTCACGGGCGCATGCTGACGAAATGATTATTCAGAACTTACCGTAGAATTAGATATTTGCAATGAATTATACAAATTAGACTCATTTGAGATCTGTGGTGTTAGGGACTTACACTGCAGCCTAAATGTATGTTGTGTTTACAGAACGCCTTATGATAAGAACTTTGACGATTTTATAACAAGATTAGATCGGCTCTTGGAACATCTTTTCAGTAAAAAATGCATTATTTTAGGAGATTTCAATGTAAACTTTTCGGTAGACTCTAAACAACGTACTGAATTACTTTCCCTTCTCAGATGCTTTAACTTCAGATACTTAATTAAAAACACTACATTCATTAGAAATGAAACAGAATCCTGCATCGACAATATCATTACAAACTTGCCGGACTCAGAATTGATCAATTGCGATATTGACCATAATAGACTGGGTGACGGACATGCTGCATTATTATGTAGCCTACTTGCGGACCAGAGTGGTAAAGCTGGGCTAGATCAAGCCTGTATGGTGAGACGGAGACAGTTTACAAAGACCAACGTAAACCATTTTAGAGATCAGATTATAAATAGTGATCTTCAAGACTGTAATATTAACAGTTTTTTAAGCAAATTCCAGACCATTTATAATATCTCTTTTAAAAATGCACGTAGAAAAGTCAGATCAAATAAAGGCGGAAAGTTATCATGGATTTCACGGGGAATCAAAGTTGCAAGCAAAATGAAAAGATTCCTTAATTCAAGAAATAGTTTATTATGTCATGATTCCATTAATAATTACAGAAATAAATACATTAATATATACAGAAAGGTGATCAAAGTATCAAAGAAGCTTGCGATTAGGGCTAGGGTTCAACAGGCTGATAATAAAAGTAAAGAAATTTGGAAAATCATCAACACACAAAGAGGTAAAAGTAGACCAGGTCACTCGAACAACATTACTCTTAAAGTGGATGGCAGAGCCGTTGCAGATACTCAGGCAGTTGTAAACATGTTTGCCAAACAATTCGATAGGGGAATGGATAAAGTATCTACTTGTAACTCAGCGGCCCTCTCTTATCTTCACACTTTTACAGCTAGGGTTTCTAATAACATGATAATTGGCCACACTGATGGAGGTGAAATCATAAAGATAGTTAAACATATGGAAAAGAAGCAATCGCACGGCTATGACGGCATAACCATAAATTTAATCAAGGAAAACATCGATATTCTTGCAGAGCTTCTGGCGTCTTTCTATAACAACTGCTTGGATGCTAATGTTTATCCTGAACAACTTAAGATTGCAAGAATATTGCCAATTTTTAAGAAGGGATCAAAATCAGACCCTAAGAACTATAGGCCAATATCGCTGCTACCTACAATCTCAAAAATATTCGAAAAAATCATCAAGAATCGACTTGTACGTCACCTTAATGCACACAAAGTTCTAAGCGATAAGCAATTTGGATACCGTTGCGGTGTCGGAACTACTGATGCTATCGATACACTAGTCAACTCAGTAGTTACTAAGCTGAATGACAGGAAAAAAGTTGCGGGACTATTCCTAGACCTCACAGCTGCCTTCGATACTGTTAACCACGACATACTTTTAGCCAAACTAGAACACTATGGCATCAGGGGTGGGGTTCTGAACCTTTTTAAATCTTACTTAACTGGTAGAAAACAATTTGTAGAAATCAAAAGCATCGTCAAAAACGAAGAAATCACTTTCAAATCGAACACTACCAATATGAAATGTGGAGTACCACAGGGTTCTATTTTGGGACCCATTTTCTTTAATATATTTCTAAACGATCTGATAGACTATGTTAGCAAGTCCGTATCTGATATCCAACTAATAGTGTACGCGGACGACACCAACGCCATTATTCACTCGAATAATACCGACGATCTGCAAAATAATTTAAACATAGCTCTCAAAACATTTAACCTATGGTTCAGCGCAAATAATCTGACCCTCAATGTTCAAAAGACTAATGCCATACTCTTTAAATCCACCGTTCGTGACGATGTACAGCTAAACATACAGCAAGAAGAACAAAATGTAGAGTTCACCAACTGTGTTAAATTTCTGGGAATACATGTAGACGAGCTTTTAAACTGGAAAAATGAACTCGCGTCAGTGGACAGTTCTATCAGTTCGGCTTGTTACGCCATTAGGAGTCTCAGAGACGAAATTGGTGTGGAACAACTGAAACTCGTTTTTTTCGCACTGGTTGAGTCAAGGTTGAGGTATAGTGTTGGTCTATGGGGCAACAGCTACAAATATAACTTGCATAAAGCATTTACCCTTCAAAAAAGAGCGGTGCGGACAATGCTGCGTATGCCTCCATGGGAGTCATGTAAAGAGCCATTTAGGAAGCTAGGCATACTCACGGTGCCCAGTCTTTACATATTGTTATTGCTAACTGATATTATCAAAAATAGACACAAATACGAAACCCTTGAGCAAATGGCTGCTCGACTTAAAACCAGAAGGAAGGACTTAGAGGTGCCTTTCTGTCCTAGATTAAATATCGCTAGACATTGTAGTAGATATCAGGCTATCAGGTTATTCAATTCTTTACCAAACGAAATGAAAGCATCTGAGAGGTTAAACCAATTTAAAAGTGAACTTACCCAACTCCTGCTGAAAGGGTGTTTCTACACGGTCAACGAGTTCCTTAACCGTAGCAATTAAATAAAACTATATTGACTTTATGTAACTTTAGTTAGCTCATTAGACAAGTGTAATTTTTTATAACTAAGAATTTGACATTATTTTCTTCACATTGCATGATATTTTGATGTACTACTGTTCAAACACAATTGTATGGTTGTTTCTGAATAAATGATTTATGATTATTTATGATTTATGACTTTATACTCAAGAACAAGTCCTTGGTTCCAGCAGGTGTATAAACATGCCGGTATTATTCCGGGATGTTTTTCTTCCCTTTGGGTACAATCAGCCTTCTTAGAGACTTGTCTTATTTGTTATCGCACAAGTTTTATTCGAGTCTGATTATTTGTTAGTTCTTCGGGAATCTTTTATTTAGTTCTTATTCTGTGATTGGTTTAACTAATAATGGTGTCTATTGAGATGTCACCAAAACTAAACTAATTTTACAGTACTAAATATGTCGCTGTCCCTGTCATAAAGATTAAAATAATAAGGATGGCATGATTTTTAGTCGTGTCAGATTAGTTAAGTCTAGTTTTGGTAACATCTGAATAGACACCAATGTTAGTAATATTATAACTAGAGGTTTAGTTCTTTAATTCCATCCTGGCTGTTTTGTAAAAGAGCATGTTTCATTCTTCAACATGTACAAAAACAAAAATAACTCCGTTATACTATATAGATCTCACAAGGCTTATCTTGCCCGCACACAAAACTGCACTGAGTGAAAAAAATGTATCTACTATGACAATAAATTTTTTATAATAAAATTCCTAGAGAAATAACAAAACTGCCTACTCAAACGAAACTCCGCAGGTGGCTCTTATAAAAATGTTTTTATGACATTAAAGAATTATTATAATCAAAAAAATACCTAGTTATATAAGTTAAATATTGTACGTCCATAATTAATGGATATACTATTGTTTCCACCTAGCCTGGAGGTCTTGTTTGATCGCAGTTTCTACAATAAATTTAATTTCATAACCTAGGTACTTACTTAGGTACCATGATGTTCATCAATGGGTAACCCCCATGTTAAGTTTGCATTAAATTTGTAGTGACATAGAAATATTTTACTGTAACTACGCCTATGACCCGAAGTGTGTCTTGGCCTCTGATAACCCCTTGTATCGTCATCGCTTAATTAAATATTCTTAATTCAAATCTGGCGCCAATCACTCGTATTCGAATCGATTCAAGCAGCGTTTGTTTCGTTATCCTTCTGTTTTGAATTGGCACCAATGGGCGGCCTCGGGCCGCCATTGGTGACCAATCAGAAGGCTCTTCAGCATCATACATCATACATCAGTCCAACTGTGTTACGAGAACCCCGAAGACAGACCTTCCTGCGCCGTAGTACAAGAAACACTTGCTTCCCACGAAGAAAACACTTAACTTTTTACCTAGTTGGAGCAAATCATAGATTTATACCTATTGTTATTGAAAGTATTACTAAAAAAAAAATTATTAATTGAATTAATAACTATTCCTCATTAAGTGACTGAAAGTAAGTAGAAATTAAAGATAGCTATCGATTTCCGTGCGTGTTTATGAACCTACTCAAGCCTTGTGAAAGACGTTCCAACTGTAAATTGTGCTGACCAGACCAGCTGTTCCCCTGGATGGAAGCCGTTGCCGAGAATAGTTAAAGAGATTCCCTGCATTCCTTACCTTACCTCTGGATAGATACGTCCAGTCGTATCTATCCAGAGGTAAGCCAATTTATTAATTAGAGTACAACTTATTTACCGCTGCAGTGACGATTCGAATACCTACCTATCTATAAAGTCATTGCCCCCTGATGTGCGAGGCGTGGATCTGCACACACCCCTTATCAGAGTGGTTAGAAGTTCAATAACCTATTTTTCAATAATATATTAGCGAAGAAAAGCAAAAAGCCGTTAATTTCCTTTGAAGTCATATTTAAAAACAGGAGTATTTTTTTTAAGGTCAGGTTCCATTTATGTTGTATTTCAGGGGAGATAACAGGACTAACACAAAAACTTGGGAATTTTAGATTTTTTTGTAAAATTATTTGCGTCTAAATGTTTGGATACCTATTTATACTCGTATTTTGAGCTAAAAAGCCCAGTTAATTCCATTTACTGACAAGTGAGGAATGCCCGCATTAGCCGCGATACAGCCGCGCACGTTTAGACGCAGAATTAAACTCTTTCTGCCTCATAATAATTGCCATCATAAATAACTCGTAATTCGACCGGAGTTGTTCAAAACGGGCTTAGGACAAGTCTACTTTAGATAAATGTCCTATTTATATAAATACTTTTTCATGTTTTTGAGACCTTGATAAATTGCTCAGCTTAAAAATATTCAAAGTTAATAATGGCCACGATAATCGCTATTTTGTTTTTTTTTTTGTTACAAGCTAGATTCATACACTCGACGCAACGCGTTGTCGTTGCGACATGAAAGCCTCTAACCATAGGTTCCTTATGGTATGAGGGTACCGGTATGAAACCGACTTGCGGCGCGTACTTCTGTACATTACACGTGCTCAGAAAGTTGTTTATTTTTTTTCCAAACATAAGTTAGAAAACCCGTCTTTGCCGGCGTACCGAAACGTGGGAGGAAAACCTCTCTGGAATTTAATTTGTAGAAAAATGTAATGAAAATTCATTTCAAAGGTGTTGTTTTTTTATTTTCATAATAGGTCAGACGTAAAAAAGTTTGTACTCAAAACTCGCTTGATTGTATCGGTTTCTTCCGTATTCGAAAAATAATTTAAAAATAGAACCATGTACCTACTCGTGTAGAAATCGTATGTGCGCGTGTTTAGAGCTTACAATTTAAATTTATTCGGTGATTTTGAAGATTTTAAACGATGATTTTCCTCGAAGATTTAGTATAAAGCACTCGGGAGAAAGTGCGGTTCCTACCTCGTGTGTTTTAAGGCCTCGGCTGCGCCTCGTGCAAATGACACACTAGATAGGAATTCGCACATTTCTCAACACGGTCAATCTACTAATTCCGCCTTTATTACCGAAACTATTCAAAGAGCATTTAGATTTAGATTTTTGATAGCCGATAGACGTTTGTTTGACTGAAAACTCACCTAACGGAACATGAGGATAATGTTCTCTCGTTCGTATCTGGCAAATAAATATTTACATAATCTTCTTTTTCATATAATCACATCTAACAAAACCTTGTCAAAATATTTTTCATTCATCAACACTAAACAAAGAAACCGGAAGTAACACGAAACCTCGTGAACGAGAAAAACAATGTTCCCACCTGTCACCCTGTCCCAAACTTACCGGAACTTATGAAACTTTTTGAAAGGAAACAGGCAAAACAAAAATTTGTTATAGTTATTTACCAGAAAACGACTTGGAAAGTTAAATTACCAGTTCGGAAGTTATGGAAACCGAAAATATTCGAATGACCAAGTTTTTAACGAGTTTGTTTTTGATCGAAATGTTTATGAGTAACACTGTGAATGGGAATTTGAAAATATTGCAATTATTATTTTGGGCATTTTTAGGGTACCGTACCCAAAGGGTAACAGGTAAAAAAAAAATATGCCTCCCATTTAACAGACATGATTTTTTGTCGTTTTTATAGAAAATGGTACGGAACCCTTCGTCGGCAAGTCCAACTCGCATTTGGCCGGTTTTATTATTGATTTGTTATTCCAATCACATATCGGTTGAGTCAAGGCGAGAATAGCCATATGCCATGTAATGAATGCGCAACATAAAATGTATGAGGGTAGGTTGCCACCTCAGTTGATTGTAGGCCAATACAGAGTTCATGTGTTCATCCGTGTTTAATTATTAATATCCCTTAAAATACGCAATATTTGGCGACGAGTGTAATCTACGTGTGTTATATTTGTATTGGGGCGTTGTAACAAGTGTTTGTTACAACGAGTGAACACCAAACAATGAGTTTTGGCGGCAGTCTCTCATTTGATCACCGTGTGCAAGAATGGATCATTTTCAAGAGTCGGTTTACTCAGTACTGTGTGGCGAACAATATTCAAGAGGAAACTGACAAGGCGGACTTGAAGAAACGAGCTCTGCTGCTCACTGCACTATCGGAGGATACCTACCGCGTGGCAAGAGAAGAGGTTTTTCCCGAAGACTTGGATACCATCGTGTTCTCAGTGCTTTTAAAAAAGTTAAACGTGCATTTTCAGTGGAAAAAAAGTACGTTTGCAGAACGTTACAAGTTTTTTAAAGCTGAACAAAGGCCGGGAGAAGACCTATCTGATTGGGCGGCGCGAGTGCGTAACTTGGCGCAATATTGTGGGTTCAAGAGTGAACTAGAAATGGCCTTATAGGACAGGTTTATCCTAGGGTTAGAAAATATCAAAGAAAAAGAAAAGTTGTTTGCGGAAAGCATCAAAACATTGACATTCAACAAGGCGTTGGAGCTGGCGCAGGGCGTGAGGTGTGCTCGCGCGGCGTTGCAGACCGCGCGGTCTGGCAACGTCGCGGCGGCCGAGGCGTCAGGCACGGCACATTATATATGTAAATAAACATCTTTAATCTTTAATCTCCAATTAGAGCTTGATGATTCAAAGAAATGGTGTTGTATAAACACGCACAGGGGTTTATATACCTTTCAGCGCCTAATTTACGGATTATCAAACGCGCCTTTTATATTTCAACGCACAATGGAACAGTTATTGGGGGACATAGATGGTATATGCATTTATTTAGACGACATTTTAATCACAGCACCTAACCGATAAATGCATTTAGAGAGGTTAGATCAGGTTATTAAGAGGTTACAGGAAGCCGGATTACGGGTAAAACGCGAGAAATGCGAGTTTTTCAGAAGTTCTATTGAGTACTTGGGCTACGTAATCGACAAGGAGGGGTTACACAAGTCAAACAATAAAATTGAAGCGATCGTTAATTGTAACCCACCTACTAATGTGAATGAATTGGAGTAATTTTTAGGAATGGTTAATTACTATCGGTGTTGAGTCCTCTCAATAATTTACTATAAAAAGGCTGTAAGTGGGCGTGGGAAAAAGTTCATTCTGACGCATTTGCGAGAATAAAGCAGGAGCTTAGTTCGGATCGTGTGCTAGCCCACTACCACCCGGAGTACCCCACCATAGTGACGTGCGACGGTCCCCGCGGCCTGGGCGCCGTCGTGCTCGCGCAGCGCCAGCCGGACGGCAACGAGAGGGTTGTGGCTTATGCTTCTCGATCATTGCTCAAAACTTAATTAAATTATGCTCAAATTCAAAAGGAGGCTGAAATGTTTAGCCGATTCGGTTTAGTCCGCGTGTTGGTTTCAGATAACTTGACCAATTTTTGGTCCAACGAATTTGAAACGTTTTGTTTATTGAATGGAATTCAACATATGACAGGAGCTCCGTATCATCCCATGTCGAACGGACAGGCAGAGAACAGCGTTAAAACTATCAAAAATTGGTTAAAATCGATTCTAAATAGACACACAAATCCTAAAATAATGTCTAAAGCTTTAAACAAGTTTTTATTTGATTATAGGAATTCAATACATTCGTCTACTGGATTTTCTCCAGCCCAGTTAATGATTGGTCCTCCATTGCGTTGCCGGCTTGACTTGTTAAGAAACACAGCTGAGCCTGATATACCTTCCTCGCCGTCCTCGTCCACCGCGGCCAAGGCCAAGGTCAATGTAATTAGGGCGCAGGAGAATCAATCTAAACAATTTGCAGGGAAACGAAATGTTTGTTTCAAAGTAGGCGACAATGTTTTGACAAAGCACTATTTTAATAATGGTACTAAATATACATGGACAAAAGGTATAGTTACAGATCGTTTGGGCTCAAGAATGTATAATGTTTTTATTCATAGTGATAATTGAAACGTAAGAAAACATGTGGATCAAATATTAGTATACAAAGGGGACTCGTTATTGGCACCAGTTGACGACGATTTTGGAGGTTTAACTGAACCTTCGGGTCCACCTAACGAGCCGCAGGCTGGTACAGCACCGGACGCCACCGGAACCGGCTCCGACCTCAACCGTATCTCCCGCGACAGATGGTGGGCTGGAGGAAGTAGGAGACGAGTCTCAAGGGTTTGGTGACGAGTTTCTGGATGCACGCTCACCAAGTTCAGATGTCAGGGATCGCGGGACAGGAAATCCTTCTGATTGTGAGAAAGAACCAACCGTCAGAATCCCACTAGAAAGGCTAAGAAACCTGTTAGTTATAGGTATTGAATAGATTTAGTTATTTTGTTTTTCAATTTGTATTTTAATAATAGTAGTGGAGGGATGTAATGAATGTGCAACATAAAATGTATGAGGGTAGGTTGCCACCTCAGTTGATTGTAGGCCAATACAGAGTTCATGTGTTCATCCGTGTTTAATTATTAATATCCCTTAAAATACGCAATAGTTATCATCACAATTATCATTATCAAAAATAAGGGCCAACTTGGCAATTTCGAGGTAATCAGCTCACCACGAATGAGGTAAAAGATTTAAAGGACTTCAACATCAAGCAACTGTCATAATTATAAAAGGGTTATCTTAAGTTATAATGTACTAAAAAGAGAAATTAAAAATAATTTTCGACTAATAATAATAAGTGACACTGACTTAGCTTATCGCTAATGAGTTATGTTTACCAGACAACTTTGAATGGATAGGATCTTTGAATTCTACCTAAGTAGTAGGGGTAACTTATTAATTCTGTACTCTGTCTAACTCTAACCTCTGTTCTCTTTTGTCCACAGGCCTCCCCCCCTCCCGCGCAGAATGGAGCAGCTCCGAGCGTACCTCCCCCCTCTCCCCCCTCGCGGCAGCCGAGCTCGTTCGCGATGCCCCCCTCTACCCTCCACTGCAACATGAACCCTACTCCACCGACTCAGAGACCAATATCGAACACACAACGCAGCAAGAAACTACTGAGACTGATGACGAAACCAACGTACAAAGAAGTAAACGAAGTCAAGTTTGGGAGAAGGCTGCTAAGGTTAGTAATAAACATGTATCAGTATTCAGTAAGGTGCAATCTTTTTATTTAGCTTTGTACTAAGTCCTCGAGAGCTAGTTACCTCTGGTAACTATGCAAGTGACGAAGGTTGGTAGGTAAAAGATAATAAGATATGGATCCAACCGGCTGCACCGGATTGAAATCAGATCCGGCTGCGCCAGTTGTTAAAAAACACTGGCAGCAAGCGAAACAATAAACAAGAACCAAGGAACCAATTCTTATTTATTTAGGCATTTAGCCGACCATTTGATTATACAAAAGCTTGGTTATCAGAAAACTCAAAATAAGGATCACATAATATTTCATAACTAGCTGTATATATGAATTATATATATATTTACAAAATCATTACATAACTTAGTTAGCAATGCTTGTAGGCCTATGATAGATTTGTCAAAGCACTAGTTTCTCATCTATTTTACCTACTTTAAATTTAGTATACATATCAGACAACGCGGACTACATTTCGTTAGATCTTATTGAAGAAGTTTTTCGCATATTTTACTAAATATTTTCATCTTTTTATGAAAATAAAATACCTACTGTTAAATTAAGTTTTACGTTTACCAAAGTTCTGTCTTTAAAATATTTATTTTTTATTCGTGTCAGTTATGACAGAATAGCGGGTTATTCCAATTTCCCCCCTTGAACAATCCCTCTTTCAAACCGAGAATATCTAAATAAAAAGAGTATTACGAACTTTTACTCCCTCTTGCCACATGCATAGAAGGTGACTAGCTCTCTCTAAGATTATAACAAAGAACCAATATGCTTTTACTTCCTAAAGGTATGTAATCAGTGCCAACCGGAGCGGGAACGTATTTTAAGTTATGTATGGAAGAGTTACCCAGAGTACTAGAGATTTCCCTAAAAAATTACAAAAAAACTTCTCCCGCTGGCCACTGAAAATATAACCTTACTTTTTGTTTCTACTTCCTTCCTTTGCTCTGCAAGTTGTGCAACCCTCGATGAAGCAGCTTCATTCCTTTAGACTAGCACAGTCGACCGGCGCGTAAAGACAGGCGACACCATCCTCAACATCCGCGGCGCCGTGCGAGACGCCATCGGAGATGCGGGCGCGGCGCCCGGCAACCGCGCGTCCTCCCGGCTGGACACGTTCGTCATCCGACCACACAGGCGGCCGAATCATCCGCCTGCGCCCACCGATCCACCTAATAACCAGGTAGGAGAGTCTACATGTTAGAAAAGAAAGAAAGAAAATAAAGAAAGAAAAACGTAATCCTACCGGCTGCGCCAAGTCAAGCCAGATTATATATTTAGACTATCAGATCTCATTCAATCGATACAAATCCAAATTTTACGTCTAAACTGTCTAATTCTGCCTTGTAAAACATAAAGCATTTAAATGTAATTGCTTTTAATTAATACATTCAGGCGTTACTTTGTACATTGAAAATTATTTAGAGAATAAAAAAAAGAACAAATAAATTCCGCAAAAAAGGGTTTGTGTCCGATACGATACGATGCAATGAGCAAATGATCCCGCCAAGTTGTATCCACTGATACCCGGATCCGTTTCCAACGAAACGTCCGATACGACTGTAAGTGGACAGTTGGATATATCGAGTGTTCAAACAGATTTAGGCACGATCGCCTTCGCTATTCGGTTCAGACCATCCGATTTACTTTTTTAACTGGTCGTCTACTCCAAGGTGTTAAATCCTACATCACCAGTTTCATAGTTATTACTGACGCAGAAACGTTTTCTCTAGATACTATAACACATCCAAATTGCTAATAAGTTTGGCTATCAGGTGCACGGTATAACTCTTTTTATTATTATTTGCTTTTAACGACCTTTGCTATTCATTCGAGATATCCCAATTTTCTCTCTTGAAAAGTTATTCTAGTTGTCCCCCTTAAACATTTTTTGTAATAGAAACTTTCGGAGGGGACTGGAATTACCCATTCCTTTAAGGGGGAAAACTAGAATTAGTTTTTTTGAGCACCAGTTTTCCCCTTTACTAAACATCTTCAATGGGGAAAACTGGTGCTTCAAAAAGACTAATTCAGATTTTTCGTACAAAAAATCTTCAAGGGGAAAACTGGAATTCGTTTTTTTGAAGCACTAATATGCTATGAAGATTTTTTGTACGTAAAATCTTCAGGGGGTATTATGGAATTACCCATTCCTTCAGAGTCCATGTTTAGTTTAGGTAATGTTTCTGTCGTGTGCAGGTGCCGAAGCACGATCGTGAGTTGTTGGTGCAGGCGCACTCGACGGCGCGCATCCCGTGCGACCTCGCGAACGCCACCAACGTGCGCTGGTACAAGGACAAAGAGGTATGGATATAAACAATTATATTCATTATGACGAGGGACATCTTCAGGGCGAGTCCGGTTCTGGGCGCGCGCGTACCGTGTTATTTGTATATCTCTATCTCTATTTTTGTATCAACCTCAACCTGAACAGCCTGTATCGGTCAACTGCTGAACGCAGGCCTCCCTGATAAGCGTCTTATTGGTTTTATCTCATGGGGGGTAATGCCCATAATCCCCACGCTGGGTTTGAGGGTTGAGGATCGCAGTTCAGAGGTAGAATTGTTCTACAGAGGGCGCTGCTACCCGCCCCAGTTAGATATCCTTTAGTCACCTCTTACGACACCCACGGGAAGAGATGGGGTGGTGCAAATTCTATACCAGCACCACATAGCTAGTTTTGTGGTATTTTTTGCTAACTATCAGTTCCTGTCTTGTGTATAACTTTTAGTCAATTATGGTACTTAGTTATTTAGATTATTGTTATTTGTAAGTTTACCTTATTGTACGTACCTAACCTACCTAGTTTATTATCAGAACAGAACGGTTCTTGCAACACAAGCTCTGCTTAGTTTGGGACTGGATAATGCCGTGTCAATTGTCCCACATTATTTATATATTATTGTTATTATTATTTTTAATTCCTTCTCTGCAACCAAACAATCTCATAGTTTCTACATGTGCGAACATTTAAATGGTTATGAGTTAGTAATGTAAGTTTATTTATGAAGTGAGTCTAACAGTTTGTTCTCCTGCACACAATAGGCCGGCAAAGACAAGGAAAAGTTATGCATCTGTTGGTGTGTGAAAAGGATGCCTTGGTACCACGAGAGCAAGTGATATGTAACTCTACACACAAAACTGCAAGATTTTTAGCATGATAACTGTTTTACGTTACGTCACATTTATTGTTCAATCCTTGCGGGTTCGATTCCCGCCTCGAGACAAATGTGTTTAGGATCTGCAGATTTTTGTTCAGAACGTTCTGGATGTTTACTATGTATAATATAAAATATTTATCTATGTATTGTATTGTATTAAGTATATCAGTTATCTAGTACCCATAACACAAGCTCTGCTTAGCTTGGGGTTAGATAATGCTGTGTGAATTGTCCAGCATTATTTATATTTTTATTTATTTTTGGCGTTGGTTTCTAAAACGATGCACTTTAACCATAAATCTCGATTATATATCGATATCTGTAAGATATCGACGCTCCCCTGCGTCGATGGGTCAGGTCAGGAGTGAAACGACCGCTAGTTGGTAACACACTAGTTTATTGTACTGAGGTGACGCGGCTGGTGCAGGCACGCACACATACGTAGACACTTATAACTACATACGTAACAATATCCATAAACATGGAACCACGATTACACATTACATTAATGATGGAGCCTAACAAGTTACGTCAAATGTGTAAAATGTACAAAATTAGTACTCAATACAATCTAGTTCCTTTATTTTAGTCCCGAGCTAACTAAATATAGTAAATTAATAATCCTTATCAGAGCAAACAGCTACAACTGTAATTTCTCTACAAGAATGTTGGTACAGCTAACGAATGATAAGATTTAAACTTCGCCGCCATATACCTTTCAACTTCAAACTTGTTACTCAAACTAACTTATAGTAATAATAATCCACTTATGACCCAAGATATACGTAACTCCAATTACTGGCTCCTCGACTCTTCTAAAAACGACATTAACTTCGGAAGGTCGTTGGTCGAGTCATATTTTTCGCTTTATATTAAAATCCAGCCACTCGTCGCTATTCTCATTCATCACTTAATTTAATATCTGGATGAGAAATGATTTTTTCAATAAAACGTCTCTCGCAGATCCGCGTTCTTTCCCTCAGATGTTAATTGAGAAGTTGTGATTGGCAAGAAGTTCCATCAAGTTGGAGCAAATTGAGCAGATGTCTCCGTTCAAGTTTTTATTGGCGATACAAAACTCCAGCTGCTATAAATAAATTAACAATTAAGAGTACACTGTTTGTCATCAGTTAAGCGCGGCTTAAATGCATGCTATTTATTGTTATTTCTTTATTTAAACAAAACCGTTGTGAGAAACCAATTAGAATAATTATAAGAAAACAGAATTTCATTTTTTTTATAAAAATAATAAATAATGTTGGACAATTCACAGAGCATTATCTAGCCCCGAGCTATGCAGAGCTTGTGTTATGGGTACTAGATAACTGATACACATAATACGAGTATAATACACAACATAGATAGATAATAATATTTTTTATTAAACATAGAAAACATCCAGAATGCCCTGAACAAATATCTGTAGATCGTACACACATTTGTCCCGAGGCGGGAATCGAACCCGCAACCTCCTGCGTCACAGGCGGACTTTTGCCAACCGCACAACTGAGGTCGTCGGTACATTAAAAGTCTATCGTCAAAAGCTATCTCACCTGTCATTATAGACATACCCGTGCAATAGAATGAAATGCACAATGATTTATGCCGCCGAACACTTTTGGATGGTCAACATCAAACAGCCTTGTAGTTACCCTTCCACGTTTGTATGAAAAAATGATTGACTAGTTCCACCTTAAGAGAAAAAGTTTAGAATCAGACAAACCAATCAGCAGTATTTACCACTCCTCCATACAACTGTTGTATTGAATGAATAATCGTTACCATTTTCCATCAAAACCAATAGCAGAACTCATAGTGTTGTGTGTTTAAAATGGGGATATTTCAGTTCCCCTTAAGGGGGATTCATTTATTTGAAGTTACATTTTTGCCCTTCGGGGGGTTTCACAGGGAAACCTGAAATAACACCATTTTTAACATATGGCTGAGCTAACATTTTACAGCAAATCCATGCTAATACTATAAATTCGAAAGAAAGCTCTTACTTTTTATCGTATAGGACGACCTCTGTGGCGCGGTGGGCAATGGTCCGTCTGCGATGCAGGAGGTTGCGGATTCGATTTCCGCGCCGGGATAAAAGTGTGTACGATCTGCAGACATTTCTTCAGGGCGTTCTAGATTTTTTCTATGTAATAAAAAAAACTATCTATGTAGTGTATTGTATTATGTATATCAGTTATCTAGTACCCATAACACAAGCTCTGCTTAGCTTGGGGCTAGATAATGCTGTGTGAATTGTCTAGCATTATTTATTTATTTATTATTGAATTAATAAAATTTATTTCCATCAACTCCCGGCGCTTGTTTCAAATAAACGCGACTAGTTTCTAATCTTCAACTTCTAGCTGCTGAATCTACCAACCTCCTCCACTGGGTCCAGCGTGTGGCGAGAGTTTTCAGGTGGTGTCTCGTGGGCCGTGGTTGGACGTGCAACGCGCGGCGACGCGGCGGAGTGGCGCTGTTCCGCGCCCCCTCTCTCCGGCCAGCCGACGCAGCTGCTCATATACGGTACCCTTATCAACTTGTATACGTCCACAGGTCAAAGTCAAAATGTATGCGTATGCCGTGTATCCTCCGGTAGAACTGCGCTGCGCCGCTGTTGGAGCAGCCTACATAGCTGCTGATCTATGGAAAGATAGAAACTCACCACTCTTAGTAAATTTTTCCACCGGGAAAATGTAGCCCAGGAATATGGTTGTATATGCCATTGTTTAGCTAAAACGTCGTTCGAGCTGTTGTTTATTTGTGTTCACATGCTATTAAGAGTGAGCAATAAGGCTGCTACGAGATCCATTTCGAGCGGGATGACAATATATGGTTTTCTTGCGAGTGAGAAGTACAGAGCAGAGACGTTCACCGAATTTTCTTTGCGCCAAAACTGTTTTTACCTAATTACAAATTAATTCAATCAAAAAATTAAAAGACATAACTAAAGAAAAACTTCTAGGTATCTTAGCAAAACAAAAAACGAAGAAAAAAGTGTGTTTTTCCAGACATAAGGAGCAAAATGTGTGCCAAACATCAGATCTATTTAAAAAAAATATAACTATCGAGAAAACTTTCACCAATCGTGTTTTTAAAACACGTGATTCTTCATCAATCTTAAAACACGTAATTCAAGAATAGATCGTAGTAACATTTCCCTAAATAATGAAGGTATAGCTTTCATAGATTCTTAGATAACTAACGATTTCGAAATACAAAATAGCTTATGGCGCACTCTTAAATTGTTGCTCGTCACAATTTTTTATTGACTCTGATGCTATTATTACAACTCATTTGGTTAGTTCAACAATAAATTACTCAAATAAAGCTGGAACTCAGCGCTATCTAGTAGAAGTTCCTGAAACATCACACAAAGAACATCGCTGCCAACAGGAGTGTATCTTAAAATCAAAGTGTAATGTTCACCGTCCACAGAACCTGTCCGCTCGGTGTACCTGTCCATGGACGGACGGCGCCTGGACGCCGGCAACACCTGGGTGCCTGTCAGAGACAAGACGGAGCTGGCAGTGCGCTGCGTCGCCGAGGGTGCGTTAACCACCTGGACCTTGAGTCCTATCAAACCAACTTTTTGAAAATCAACTCAACTCAACAGCCTGTGGTGATGCCTAGTATCCTCACGCTGGGCATCCCATAGCCACCTCTTACGACACCCGCGAGAAGACTTGGGGTGGTGCTAATTCTAAGCCAGCACCGCTACTACTTTTTGAAAGACATAGCTTTAATTATAACACAGCACGGCCACAGAGGAGGCCAGACACAAACAGGGGCTGAAGAGTCTCATTGAGGCATCAACCCCATCCACACCCACAAAAAAAGCAGAAACGAAGCTGTCAGTCACCAAAAGTCCTGCTCCGGTACTTCAAGGAGCTGGGCTGGTCAGGGCCTGTTTAGGCAGGGCACAATACACTCTTATGCGAGATTTCCGTGCAGATCTTAGTTCGCCCACGTAGAATTATAATAAGACTAGAGTCGTTTTAAATGAAAGAAGAGTTGTAGCGTTACAGTGAACTAACACTTTTAGTCATACTGCAATAACAGAGCAGTGTTGTTAACGCAACAAAAGTCGTCAATTATGCCGTGAACAGACTCTAGCTTAAAGTGATTCTGACTGAGATATTCTACGACTAATTCTATCAGCCATTGTGAGATATGTAAATTGAGATTACGGACAGTGCCTAATTTATTCAATTTCCACAGTTTTGGCTATTCACAGTAGA
Organism: Eupithecia tripunctaria; assembly: GCA_955876795.1. Lineage (NCBI taxonomy): Eukaryota > Metazoa > Arthropoda > Insecta > Lepidoptera > Geometridae > Eupithecia > Eupithecia tripunctaria. The sequence goes on from OY041625.1 coordinate 204,864, forward strand.
ATTTCGATACATTTTCGTGACAAGAATTGTCAAATCAACGTCTTAGAGGATTAATTAGGAGGCTAAAAACGAGCCACCCCTGATATAAATGACAGACGGAAATGGTTTATCCTTCCGATCAGTGGAAACCCCATTTTCTAGGTTTAAACATCCTTTAATGGTCCACTGCTGAATTCAGGCCTGGCGCCTTATTGACTTTTATCTCATGGTGGTAATACCCATAATCCCCATGCTGGGTGTGCTTGTTGGGGATCGCAGTCTGGTCGTAGTATTGCAGGAAACGCTGCTGCCCACCCCTCGGTGGATATTCCTTAGTAACCTCTTACGATACCAGCATTAAAAGTTAGGGTGGTGCTAATTCTGTGCCGGCACTAATCAAAAAGCAGATTGACTTATAAAAAACTATTGTAGGTGGTGTCCCACCTCCTGAGCTGACGTGGAGACTGTCTGCCTTGGAGCCGAGCCTCGACCACCGCCCCTACCTGAGGATACACTCCACCAACTACTCCATCGGTAAGACAACGTTGACAACGAGCCATCAGATTTAACAACTAACTCATCAGAACCCGCGGGAGTAGCAACAGTATCCTAACCGCGATTGATGAAAAATTGGACTGTCCTGCGATAAACAAATTAGCCCAAAGAACTTAATTATTGTACTAACCCCTAGTTAAAAAAAAGAAACTAACACGATGGATTTTATTATCTTAATAAACGAATTTAATTATCATTATTATTATAAACTTGATATTGATAGATTCTAAAGTGAATCGAAAGTTCACATTACATGATCATAATAAACTGTATTCTATCCGGAACGCCGAAGTTACGTTTAATAAATTTAAAGTTCCAACTGCCAAGATTCAAGAGCCAGTGACTGAAAAGTTAATAGTAAATTTGAGAGTGTGAGGGTAAAAGTCAGAAAATTAAGTTTATAACCACGAACAAGCATTGCCATTCAACGTGGCGTCAAAATGCTGCCAGCATTCTAGGCACTCGAAGTTTGAGTGACGGCTTAGATTTTTAAGAAATAGATGTTTGTGTAAATACCCGTTGTAATTGTTTTATTCTGTGATTGCAATTATGAAGAAAGAAAGAAGAAAAGAAAGAAATGCCATCCGCATCTTGGTCAAAGCGTAGCAAATTGTATTGAAGCCCTGCCATTACTCATACCATTGTTTATTTGTAATTTTACATTCATTTCTCCATCTAACCGATTTGGACGAGCCGTTTAACAATACTCTGATTTTGATTGTACAGAAGGTGTATCATCATCCCACGCTGCCGTCACCGGCGCGAGAGAGTTGCACAACGCGTCACTTCAATGTGAGGCGAGACAGCGGCGCCCCGACGGCACCAACCTGGAGCTAGCGGCCAAACTGGAGATACACGTCACATGTGAGAACTACCAATTGATAGATACATACTCTCCTATATCAATATCCATTATCAACTAACGTACGCTAAATATGCCTCTCTAAAAAAACGTTTAGCTATGCTTGTAGAACTACCAATTGATAATAGGGTATATGCATGGATTTATTTTATTTTTTTATAAATTATTTAGGTTAATACATAAACGAAAAAAATATAACACCCAAATTTGTTCAAAGGTGTAAAAGGGTCTGTTGTTGGTACAAATAAATAAATTTTATTCTTTATTCTTATTCTAAAATTAAATTATTGAGGTAAAAAACTAAAAGTTAAACTACACTCAGATTCGGGTCATAAAAACGCTTCCATGTTAGCCATTGCATTTTATGACGTCACGGATCATCGAGTTCCTTACGTAAACTCAAAGTCAAAAAATCATGCCCATACAAAAATGTTCAAGTATGACGTCACACTTCACGTGCCAATAGCGTTGCGTTTAGACATTTTACTGTTGAGACTTAAAATATCTACTTTTCAATGATTAAATTTCACAATAAAAACTCAAAGTCAAAAAATCATGCCCATACAAAAATGTTCAAGTATGACGTCACACTTCACGTGCGTTCAGCGTTGCGTTTAGACATTTTGCTGTTGAGACTTAAATATCTACTTTTCAATGATTAAATTTCACAATAAAAACATCATAAAATACAAAAATAAATTTACAGATATATTTCTATATCACTATTGATATAGAAATATATCTGTAAATTTATTTTTTTTACGTATTCTCTATAGAATACGTAAAAAAAATATTACCTTTTTTGAAGTCGCATGCATATACCCTATTACATTACTATCCACTATCAACTTACGTACTGATAAATATGCCTCCCCAAAAACAGTTTTGCTATGCTTGTGAGAAGGATTAGTGACCGCAGAAATGGTGTTAAAAAGACAGAAGAAGCTGCTGCCTTTGCCTCTGGTTAAGTCTCTTAGTAAGCGTTCAGGATAACATCCAAGCGCTGAGTTGGAGGCGTCGATTCTTTGGTCGTGATCGCCAGTGCACTTTACGCACCAACTCTACTCTGGCCTAAGAGATAAATCTGAAACCTGTCGGTACTGTATTCACAGTGCAATGTTTTAATGTTTGAGTTCATGCCAGCTTCCGGAAATCGACCAAAACTCAAGTCCATAACAAATGGGTCCATAAAATATGGATTAACCTTTTATTGGCTAAGGCGCCTAACGAAAGTGTTCTTATCAAACTTAAAACCAGTCATTAGTTTTTGCCACAAAATTCATATTCCAACTTTATCATTCCAATCAAAAAGGGATGTGTGCCTACATCCTATGTTAAACTGATCCACCATTAATATTCCTTTGAAATGACAAGTTAATACACTCCCAACTATAAACTAAATAACGACTTGATTACCCACCATGCGTAGTTACGTGCGTCAATCCTAACTTCTAACATTAAATTACCATTTGAACATCAATACAAAGTTATATCAACATCGCGAGTTACTTTGCCGTATAATGTATATATGAAGTATATAGGTACGTACGAAGGAATAGTTCCATTCAGAAATATGTAAATCGAGTCAAAGTTAAGATAACTGAGGGAATTTGCAATCGCAGGATTTGCACATTAAATTTATTCAGTCACATTTTATGTTAAACGCGATATAAAGTTTATTGCAGTTATTTATAACCTGAATAAATCTTGAACTGTTCCGTTTACGAGGTACGAGGTTAATTTGGATCATAGATGGGACTCTTGCTCATAATATATTCGCCGTGAGATCATAAAGCACACTTGGTTAATATCAAAGTCAATTTATATTTCACTCACAATAAAAATATCTATAAAGAAACAAAGAAATATTCGCAGCCATAAAACAGCCCAGGTAAGCAACACACATCTGCTGTAATTAGACATCGTTACGCGTCAAGTCTAGTCATACTTATATTACTAATGCGAAAGTTTGGATGGATGGATGTTTGTTACCTCTTCAAGCCGAAACCACTAAACGGATCCGGCTGAAATTTTGCATACAGATCATTCTAATCCTAACGTTTAACCTCATTAATCAAGTTACTATGGGATAGATAGAAATCACATAAAAACGTTTCCATAGAAACAACGCGTCCAAAATCGCGGGTAAAAACTAGTACAAAAATAAAATCAAATATGGTATCACACTAATATTATAATGCGAAAGTTTGTATGGATGGGGATGTTTGTTACCTCTTCACGCCAAAACTACTGAACGGATCTGGCTGAAATTGCATACATGTAATTCTAATACTGGAATAAAACATAGGCTACTTTTTATCCCGCAAATCTGTTCCCGTGGGATAAAAATCACCTTTAAACGTTTCCATAGGAACAACGCGTGCGAAGCCGCGGGGCGCGGCTAGTAAATATATAATATAATAAATTACTTATCAACAATCACTATTTTAATTCTACAAGACATCATTCTACATTACTTATTTTATTATTTTACCCTTTTATAACTACGAGATTCCATCTCTATCCTTGCCGAATATGATTTGTTCAGCAGTTTAACCGTAAAAAAGAAAAATTCGATTGCATTAATAATATTGAAATAGATGCTTACATTACTTTGGTTTTAGATATCTATTCAAAGATATATGAGTTATACAAAATAGGCTCGCCTCGTCCCCTAGGGAACGCCATAGGTAAGTTTTCACTACACGTGGATTTTTCAGTAAAATAGTTTATGACGGTAACGTGAGCTCCCTCGATACCGACGCTAGATTTATGGATCAGCGGAACATCGGATATTGTTTGTAGGCACTTTGTAGGTTTATCGACGGATACTCTATCAAACGCTTTGCTTGTATCCAAGGAGGTGGGAATTACCTATCAATTTTTATGCTTGCCGCCTCGGCAATTACTGTTTACTACCAGTTTGCTTCAGGGTATTTTAGAAATAGCGTGGTTTAGTTGAGCTTTGTTTTTATTTTTATTTTCTCTTTCAAGTTTTTTTTGCAGACTGTTAAAAAAGATTATTTTTTAAAGTAAAATTATTCGGTACCCACAAACATAATAGGTACCCCCGTTTGTATATGAAATTGGGTATATACATCATCATCATCAACCTATAAGAGTCCACTACTGTCTAGCTGTGGGTATATTAATTTCCACCAAATACAAAAAACGAAAGGACCCCTAGACCTTCGATTCTGTCTTAAAATGATAAAAAAATTAACATTACAACGGTATCACTACAACGGTACCTTGGATCGTTCTGCCACTAAAAAGTTACTCGAGTCACTTCAGTCATTCCGTGATCATGGTGGTATTCGTGATGAGACGTGCAAACAAAATCAGATTCAGATTATTTATTGATAACGCTTGTTACTTACCATAAAAGTACAAACAAACTTAATTTACCGGTCCATAGTTAAATCAATGCAATGAATTCTAATTATTACAACAAATATAAATTATTGGTCATCACACTCATAACCATCACAAATAATAAATTCTACAATAACCTAACAATTAAATTGTAAGAATGCAGATCATAAAAAGAATCAAATATCAAATCAAATATTTTTTTTTCAGGAATGTAGGTAGGTATATAAGTTCTTTAATAATGGTAACTCCAATACATTCTGCCTTGTCAAGGCGAGCAAAAATTTAATATAAGAACAGCGTATTCACTAATGTGGTAAAAACACAAATGTAATACATATTATGACTATAAAATTTTAAAATAATAATAATTTAAAATAAACACTAAGGTGTAAATGTCACACCGTTAAATAATTTACAGAATTCGTCAACTTAATCGTCATGCCAGTTCTTCAGCTTGTTTTGAAAGGATTGCGTTGGGTGGGTCAGTCAAACAGTGGGTTCCAAAATCATGGTAAATTGTAGTTTATCAAAACTCATGATCTCCTTTTCCGGTCCTTATTCCATGCTAGGTGGGGTCGGCACATGTCTGTTTCCTCCACTCTGCTGTATCAGCCGTCATCTCTGTACTCACACCTTTCTTAGCCATGTTCTTTCACACAATCCATCGATCTTTACGTCGGTCTTCCTCCCCCTTATATCCCTCCTCATTCATACTTATCTTATCAAAACTCATGTTAAGTCTATAATATACTACATGTGTTTCTTTCTGCAGATCCGCCATCGTTCGTGATCTCCCGCTGGCCAGGGTTCGGCGTGGCGCTTGCAGCCGGCGTGGCGGCGGCGCTGCGCTGCGACGTCGACGCCAACCCGCCGGCGAGGGCCTGGTGGCACAAAGACGATGATGACCCTACCAGGTGAGAAACAAAGATAAAGATTATTTCTGACACGATAGACAAATCTCCTCCGGAACAAATTTATACGACGACGCAAGGTTTGAATTAATTAAATAAAGAAAAACATTATTATGCGACTGAGATGATAATAAATATATATACTGAGATAAATGCCTCTAGAAAGTTGAGCCTCAAGGTTATGAACATTTCAACAACAATCTCGTCTTCACAAGAAACAATCACAAACAAATGATAACCACTCAGAAATGATTACCAACAAAAACAATATTGATATCCGAATCTTATATCGATCTAATACTTAGGGCCCCAACTCTGAGTACGGATAACTTATTATCTAAACCCACTTTTACTTAATAAACAGCAAACAAATCCATACATAACAATGAAGTGCAGTTTTTTTTACCCACGTTAAATTATAAGTAATATCGTAATATTACTGATATTACAATAGAAAAACTTATAATACCTACCTATTAGTGCATAATATTTCTTTTGCTAAATATTATTTAATATATGGCTTTTTATATCATTTTACAGTTTACTTCTTATTCGGCGTTTGTTATGATTTACACTATCGGCCATTCTAGCAATAAATCGAAAACTTTACTCATGTATTTCAGTATTTTTTTATTCAACATTTCGTTACACTAAATAACATTGGCAAGTCAATTTATACATTAATGTATAAGATAATTCTAAACATTACTTATTCCACGTTAATATTATTATATTAATGGCAGAATAAAGTATGCAGTACACTCGACTCGACTCAGAATATAGATCAGAAAAAGAACAGCTTCAGTATTCACTGATGTGGTAAACACAACAAGTGGTATAGTCAGCAAAAATTGCGCCTTACCACCACTAGGGTGATTTTTCTGTGAAGTGAATAGTTGCCAACCCCGGCTTGCTCGGTGTCTTTTGTTTTTAACGCAAAGCAAAATAGTTTCAAACTGTGTGTCTACCATGAGTTGTCACAGTTAAATCGCCTGACGTTACTACAGTAGTTACGTAAATACGCATATAGTTAGCCACAGCGCATTTTAGTACTCAACTATCCGCTAGAGGCGCTTAAGAAGTTTCCATACATTTTTTTTACTACAGTCGCTAGCGAGTATAGATTGTCAAAACTCATGGTAGACACACTGGATAGGCATTACCTGTGAGCATTACCTACGTTTGGCGATTGTAAATGTCTGAATACAATAAATAATACCATCTGACAGGTGATCCGTAGTCGGGGCTGAGCGCTGATTGGTCCCCTGCGAGTTGGCTCGTCTCTACAATCTTTTCCGAACGATAAGAACTATGTGACAAAAACTTTGTCGGGGTTTTCACACGACGTTAAATCTACTATGGAATGCTTGGACAACTTTTGTATTACCTCTATAGCAAATTTTGATTTTTCTGAATAAGTCCCATTAGTTTATCCAATTTAAATTTAGAAACAAATTCAAATAACAGAAACAAATGACATAGACATAGACAAAGACATGTCAATAAAAAAAAATCTATTACAATCTAATGGGTGATTTGATTGTTATTGTCTTATTCAATATTTTTTGTTACATTTTATTATGATACACTTTAGAATTAATTTATAAAATAGGAACTGATTAATTTGAAAAAAATGTTAAAGCTTACGTTTTATTCCAGGCGTAGAAATAACATCTTTGCAAAATTTTAGCTTGCTTCGTTTAGTAGTTTAAGCTTGGAGATGCAAAAACATCCAAACATAATATTTCCATTCAAAAATCCATTTTTCGCATTTACTTTATGAAAAATACAAAAATTTGAATTTTTGGCCACAACAATATGAATGGTTTAACCAAAATATGATTTTTTATCAAAATGGAACGCTGTATTGCATTTGAAAACACCTTTAATCAACATAGTGTCACTACGACGTAGTGTACAAGAGCCTCTGCGGAGAAAATTGCTAACTGGACATAATCGAGTTACACGAAGTTGGAGCGTTGTTCTGAACTAGTCGCGCGCTGTGACTTCTCTCGCTCTCTCGAGGACGTTAAAGAATAAAGTGTTCCGTAATTTCAATGTTAATCATGAAAAGTTGAAATAATCTGTAACTCTACCTTGACCGCGACTTGACAAACGTAGTGTAGGACTCCATCCGGCCAGGTGGGATGACGATTTGCAAATGACTGAATTCAGATGCTGGATGCATCAAGCTGAAGACAGGGCGCTATGGGGCTCATTAGGGGAGGCCTTTGTCCAGCAGTGGATTAATTATAGGTTGATGATGATGACGCCTGTACAAGACTTTCAGAAATCTAAACTATATGACTTAATCTGTTTCACAAAGAAAATTACAATTAATTAATAGAAACTAATTAAAACTTGTAGGTAACTAAATATTGTTAGAAACGGTCTACAGGTAGCTCAACTGAAATCTAAAGAAATAAACTGAAATCTAAATAATATCTGACTCTGTGTCTGACTCTGACTCAGACTCTGAAAGATATCAACACCAGTCGTCGCGTCCCCGCTACGCTGGCTGCATTCCCCCGCTGTATACTCATACTCATACTCATTTATTCGCCGTAGGAGCACAAAGCACACTTGGAGACGTCAATTATACAATATAATGCTGCTTAAATTATAATTTACAATTTGAAAACATAAAACAGATATATATTTATGTATGGCAATGCTGATGCGCTGCGCCAGATACTCACCAGCTCACGGGTCACGCGAACATATTAAAAGTTGGGCTCAACTTGAATCGTGACAAATTTGTGTTTAAAATTGTTTTCAAGTTCAAAGAATTTAATTCGATATAATTCTTACTAAATTGAGTGGAATAGCATCAATTCTATCACACTAATATTACAAATGCGAAAATTTGGATGGATGGATGTAGGTATATTTGTTACCTCTTCATGCCAAAACTAGACGTATTTCTGGGCCTGGAATAAAACATAAGCTTTTATCTCATGAATCAGTTCCCGTGGGATAGAAATCAATTTTAAACATTTCCAAATGAACAACGCGTGCGAAGCCGCGGGGCGCAGCTAGAAAAATAATAATTCTATTATACACGGAATTTCAATTGCCACTGTGAATTTCCCAGAATTCATGAATCCTGTAGACTGAAATCAGCGTTAATTCTGTTCGTACCTACAGTCGAGTGTTCCTGAAACGAGCTATGTATATACAATAACAAGGTTAAGGTTCTCTTTGAGTTACGTCAAGAGGGACAGTGGGAATAAATTTTAATTATTTTTACTGAGGTCCGTTGTCCCCATTTAGTGGGGACGTCTATGGGAACAACGGGAATACGCCATGAAATCGCTGTTAGCGATAAGGCCGCCTTATGTACTATGTTCCTTTTTAATAAGAATAAGACTATTATTTATGTTAATTTCTAGTACAATAAAGTGTTCATTCATTCATTCAAACCACAAATATTGACTTGTCTAAGTGCTTTTTTTGTAAGTCTAAAGAAATAAACGACTTGACTCTGACTCTGACTCTGACAAGGTGTGTGGTTTGGAAATCGCATTGCTTGTGATGTGTCAGAATATAATATTTATTTACTTACTTACAAACAGCTATATTTTGAAATACTCAAAAAATCATGAAAGGAAAACATCCCATTTTGTAAGTGAATCTCATTTGTGACCCAAAATTACGGTATGCAATATTTCGTTTCGTTTAGGCGAAACATTCGTCCATCCATACATCCATCCAAACTTTCGCATTCATAATAATTATTAGTGTGATGGCATCGCTAAACAATAAGACCCTTAAATAATTACAATAAATCGTTTTATTGTCATCATTTAAGGGTTTTATTGCTTAGCAATGCCGAAGCCAAGCGAAAATGCAATAATGATACATTGACAAGTTCTAAAAATTTCGTAGCAGTTTTCGTAGAGGCGTACGACATTCGTAGCACCTCTACGAAAGTTGTAGCTGAATATAAAATAAAACATTCTAATTTGTGTTTCTAATTTTGTAGCCTCCTTCTTATTAAATTATTTCCAATCACAAATTTAGTTACCCCAACTATTAATTTTCTAATTATAAACTAACTTAACTTTATATTTACGAGAACTGTACTTGTAATCTAACTAACATAACAACTCACACCCAAACGTATAGTACAGACCAAAAACTTTCTAAATTCTAATAAAGTTACAACTAATCGCAAACTAACATTATTTATTTAGCGAAACTAGATATACTGACTGCTGCACATTCTGTGACAAGGGTTGTGTAATTCATTTAGAACTCTACACAAACTATATTCGGTTTAATTTCGTTTGTTTCGCTGAAGGGCTTTGTTATCAAATTATTTTCTGGAGGGACCTATTTTCGTTTGATTATCTATAATATCTATTTCTCCATTTTGTGAACACGTGTGACCTTTGAGTTTGGGACAAGCGTTTGTAATATCCTGTGTAACAGCTATGTGGTGCTGGTTTAAAATTTGCACCACCCCAATTCTTCCCGTGGGTGTCGTAAGAGGCGACTAAGGGATAGAGGCAGCAGCGCCCCCTGCGGAACAAATCTTCCTCCAAACTGCGATCCCAACCCGCATGCCCAGCGATGTAGCGTATACATTACAGGGCAAACATATTGTACAGAAATTGCATTTAATAAAAGCATATATAATTTAGTCATTATTGCCATTACGTTGATTTGTATTGGTACAGTTTTTACACTCGTTTTGCACTTACATTCATTACAACCACATACATAAAACAGGTTTTCTGCTCAAGGGTTAACGTGAGCGTAAAACCGCGACCAATCAAATAAAACACACACATATCCAAGATAAACATGCCAAGAAATATAAAGCATTCTAGACGAGTAACTTGGCCACACCAAGTCGTACGAATCGTCAGAATTCATTACTAGACTCCTCTGTCCATCTGTCTGTCTGTCTGTCTATCTATCCATTATTTCTGTTGCCACATAACAACAAAAACTAAAAACAGAATAAAATTATTATTTAAGAGGGGCTCCCATATACAGCAGACATGACATTTTTTGCTGTTTTTAATGATAATGCCATGGAACCTTTTGTGAGCGAAACCGACTGGCATTTGTCCCGTTGCGGGTTCGACTCCCGCTTCGGGACAAATGTGTGTACCATCTGCAGATATTTATTCAAGGCGTTCTGGATTTTTTCTATGTTAATAAATAATATCTATCTATGTATAATAATAATATCTAATATTGTATTATGTCTATCAGTTATCTAGTACCCATAATACAAGCTCTGCTTGGCTTGGGGCTAGATAATTCCGTATGAATTGTCCAACATTATTTATTATTATTTAATTTATTATTATTATTTCGGACTTATATAAGATTTTTTTACCAATCAATTGATTCTGATTATTATTGTTCTGGATCACGGTCCATGACTCATGACCCTTTGACTCATGACCCATTGACTCATGCACCGTTGACTCATGACCCGTTGACTCATGACCCGTTGACTCATGCACCGTTGACTCATGCCCCGTTGACTCATTCATATACCCCCCGCAGCTCCCCCCCGCCCCTGGAGGCGGGCTCGGGCGCGGGCTCGGCGACGCTGCGCTGGGGCGCGCTGCGCGGCGCCCACGCGGGCTGGTACCGCTGCCGCGCCACCTGGCTCGACGCGGAGTACTCCAGCATCGGGTACTACCTTAATGTTATACGTAAGTACCTACCACACATATTAAATATAAAAGAATATTTATTCCTGTACTAGCTGCGCCCCGCGGTCTCGCACGCCCATCCCACGGCAACTAATTGATGGGTTAAAAAGTAGCCTATAGCCTAGAACTACTTGTATGCAAAATTTCAGCCCGATCCGTTGAGTAGTTTTTGCGTGAAAGAGTAGCAAACAGACATATAGGCATGCTTACAATCTTTCGCGTTTATATTATTGGTACGATAAAATCTTACACAATATAGTCATAACCTATTATTAGCTTTCTGTGACTATTTTAGTTTCTATTGTAATTAATTAAGCTGATGGTAATCCGAATTTAATAAATAAAATAAAAAGTTACTGCACCGTTACCAGCGTTGATTTGTATTGGTGCTTACTCTAGAGTTTCTTTTTATTTAATAAAACAGTGTTTTTGCTCAAGGGTTAACGTGAGTGTAAAACCACAACCAATCAAATAAAACACGCACCTATCTAAGAGAAAAATGCCAAGAAATATAAAGCATTCTAGCTCAGTAACTTGGCCACGCTGAGTCGAATGAATCGTCAGAATTCATTACTAAGACTCCGCTGTCCGTCCGTCTACCTGTCCGTCTGTATCTCATGAACCGTGATAGTTAGACAGTTGTAATTTAACTAATACTAAAAACATAATAAAATTAATATTTAAGGGGGCTCCCATACAAAAGACATGATATTTTTGCCGTTTTTATAGAAAATGGTACAGCCCTTGGTGCGCGGGTCCAACTTGCACTTGGCTGGTTTTATTCCAATATGTTTCATTCAGTGTCGGCGGCGCGTTCTATTTGGACTGATATCACATCAGTCCTTTCCAGAGCTTTCAATACTAACCAAACTGTCAAATATAAGAAACTAGCTTCTCCCCGCGGCTTCCCACGCGTTGATCCAATGGTAACATTTTAAGATGATTTATATCCTACGGGAACTGATTCATGGGATATATTTATATCCCATGAATCAGTTCCCGTAGGATATAAAACTATTGAATGGATGATGATATAAAACTATTGTATGGATGTTTGTTACCTCTTCACGCCAAAACTACTGAACGCGTCGAGCTAAAATTTTGCATACAGGTATTATATTATATATTTATCCTATATTTATCCGATATCCGATATTTATCCTATATTTTGGTTTAGGATTACCTGTATTGTGCAAAATTTTAGCTCGACGCGTTCAGTAGTTTTGGCGTGAAGAGGTAACAAACATCCATACATCCTACAAACTTTCGCATTTATAATATTAGTGTGATGTTTCCACAATCGCCCACATTGTGATGCAATGAACATAATTTCAATAAATAATTTCCACCATTTCTCGCCAAATTAAGCCCTCCCCATTCAATTAAGTAAATTCGTCATCGATGTCCAAACCTATAAATTAGTCCATCCTATCAATCAGCGAAAATATACATGAGTGGGTTTCGTGAGTCAGTGCGTCAATGAGTCGGTGAGTCAACTCGCCGTCACACTCATTAATTAGCCGATCCACGTCGGCGTAAATCAGCCTGATCAATATAAATTAGCCTGATCATTATTAATGCAAGCCTATCAGATTAATGTTAGGTTTCCCGGCTGTGGGTAATGTCAGGTACTAGTGTAGAGTAATAGCTAATGCGTATTGAAGTGGAAGGATTCTTAGCTTGGGGCTAGATGATGTTGTATGAATTTTCATTCCATTATTTAGTGGTATTTTGTGATCTCATAATGTTTATCACTTTTATTGGCACCGACTGTTATGATTTTTAACCGACTTCAAAAATAGGAGGAGGTTCTTAATTCGACTATGTTTTTTACGTTTGTTACCTCATAAATTTTGACTGGGTGCTCCGATTTTCATGATTCTTTTTTTATATGCAAGCTGGTCCTTCCCTTGTGGTTTATTTTAATTTGGTCCGGTTCTGACAGTAGCATCCATGATAAAATTATAAAAATTAAAGTCGGTTTATAGTTTTTTAAAACTAAATTAATTATTGCTTTGGATAACCATCATCGTGATTACCACCTCTTTTGTGTAAATTATCTTATGGAGAGATGTCACTTTCACTTGTTAGCTTTTTGGACAATTTTAAGTTATCGAGCTTTTCTTTTGCGTCTTAGTTAATAATATTCAGATGATAAAACTGGATATTTTGACTCGTCAACATCTAGCCTTAATCCAAAGAAAGCTCAATAGGGTATATGCATGTGACTTCAAAAAAGCGAATATTTTCTTTACGTATACTCTATTGATATAGAAATATATCTGTATATTTATTTTTGTATTTTATGATGGTTTCATTGTGAAATTAAATAATTGAAAAGTAGATATTTTAAGTCTCAACAGCAAAATGTCTAAACGCAACGCTATTTATTATGTTTAAAATTAGATTATAACAATATCAAGTGTATATATGAATGTACCTATGGTGGAATAAATGAAATGAAATGAAATGAAATATTGGCATGTGAAGCGTGACGTCATATTTGAACATTTTTGTATGGGCATGAAGTTTTGACTTTGAGTTTACATAGGGGACTCAATGATCCGTGACGTCATAAAATGCAATGGCTAACATGGCAGCGTTTTTGTCACCCGAAACTGAGTGTAGTTTTACTTTTAGTTTTTTACCTCAAAAATTTAATTTTTTTTGGGTGTTATATTTTTTTTCGTTTATGTATTAACCTAAATAATCGATAAAAAATAAAAATAAAAATCCATGCATATACCCTACGCGAAGTTCCCGTGGGAATTTCGGGATAAAATATAGCCCATAATGTCACTCTGAAAAGTTAGCTTTTCAATGATGATTTTTTTTTTAATCGGCCCAGTAGTTTCGAAGCCTATTCAATACAAACAAACAATCAAATCTTTTCTCTTTTTAATATTAGTATAGAAGTATAGAAGATCTTCTATACTTATACAGGGTGTAACATAAGGGGTGGATCATCGGTGGCTCCGGGGGGTGAGGGACCTCAGTACCTATCGATTTAACCCCTATGTATGTTCTGCGTTTTTCACTGGTACAATAGTTATTTTGAATTTTGTAAAATTTTGGTCAAAATCAGATTTCTGCCTGAATTTCGCAATTGACACCAAAATATTACGTCTGCGATCCTGTCTTTTTATTTTAAACAAGGTCGATAGTTGGCCTTTGGTACCCCTTTACCAATCAGAGTCTAAGGCCCGTATTTATGAAAGCTTGCTCAGTCATAGAGTAATGCTTGAGTGAAGTTTATACCATAGAAAAGCGTTGCTCAAGTATAGATCGATGACTGAGCAAGCTTTCATAATACGGGCCTAAGATTTATAAAAAAACCAAACTCATGTGTGTAACACAACACTGTGTAATCTGATGGAACCTTCACTTTAACATTTCGTAAAGATGTTTATTCTGAGTCTTGAACTGGTCCAGCGGCGCTGGAGGTGAGCACGGAGACAGGCACGGAGGCCACCACGGAGGAGGAGGAGCCTGGAGACCAGCAGCGGGTGGAGGTGCCGGTGGGGGGAAACGTTCAGCTGCACTGTCCTAAAGGTAACACTAGAAACGATCTATGAAATACTGCATTCTGATCTGTTCCTCAACCTCAACCTCAACCTCAACATATTATTGGTCTAGTGTACTGTACGTAACCTAGGCCTTCCCCTGATAAGCGACTTATTAGCATTCGTCTCATGGGGGCCCATAATTCCCACGCTGGGCATGCGGGTTGGGGATTTGTTCAGCATTATTTATTAATTTATTAGAGTTGGTTCTTATAAAAAATTCAAGGTCTATGGGTGGGTTGATGGAAATAAACTTGCTGCATTGGTAAGCAAAGTAAGTTCGTTATCATTTTGGATAAACAATCTTTGAAATAGAAGAAGATATCCCAAACTCCGATTTTGCTTATACTTGAGGTCAAGTTGAGACATCGAAGCTAACATTTAGTGTGTTGCAGGTAGCGTGGGGTGCTGGTGGCGCCGCGTGGTGGGCAACTCGAGCGACAGCTGGGCGCCCGCCGGCTCGCACCACGCGCACGGCGTGCTCGGTGAGTGATCACAATCCTACAGCCTGCGCCAACATGATTACTCTTCTAGACTCTTCTAGAAGTCGCAATCATACGTTTTTTTTAGTTTCGGGTGCGTGAAAAGCCTTACAAAAAATATGACGACACAGCTCCAGTGTAGGACAAAACAAATGAAGGCTGCACTGATATAACAGAAAGGCTGCGGTGCAAGAGGAAAGATGCCAGATTGTGCACCCTTCTCCTGATATGACGCTACAGGTTGCATTATACATAATAAGTTCTAATATACGACCTCCGTGGTGCGGTGGGCGAAGGTCCGCCTGCGACGCAGGAGGTTGCGGGTTCGATTCCCGGCTTGGTACAAATGAGTGTACGATCTGCAGATATTTGTTCCGGGCGTTCTGGATTTTTACGATGTATAATAAAAAATATCTATGTATGTTATATTGTATTATGTTTATCAGCTATCTAGTACCCATAACACAAGCTTTGCTTTGCTTGGGGCTAAATAATGCTTTGTGAATTGTCCAACAATAATTATTAATTTATTATTTATACAGTGGCACGACTACTGTCAATATTTATAATCCAACCGGCTGCACCATGTGCTATGTATAACCCAATCAACGATTCTAACTTGATATCTCAAACCAATGTTTTAGAGTATATTTATCCGGGATTACTCTACAAAAACGAACTCAGGCATAAACTGTTACTTAAGGATACCGTGTTGGCACGGGAAATACTGAACTAACTTGACATTCATTCCCCAGGTATAAAAGACGCGCTGTACCAGGAAGGAGGGGAGTACAGATGCGTGGGCGCGCGTCCGCCCGACCTCTCGCGGCTCAAGGAACTGAAGCGAGTTACTCTCAAAGTCACCGGTGAGTTAAGGTGGTTTAAACCAGGTGATGAAGCTTTTCTCTTGCTTAGCTTGAAACCAATCAGTGTAGAACCACGATATTTATGTGTTGCAATTAGAATAGGGTAGTGTACTGGGTAGAAAAATGTTATTCTAATAAGTCCGTCAAGATCATAAATAAAATCATAAATCATTTATTCAGAAACAACCATACAATTGTGTTTGAACAGTAGTACATCAAAATATCATGCAATGTGAAGAAAATAATGTCAAATTCTTAGTTATAAAAAATTACACTTGTCTAATGAGCTAACTAAAGTTACATAAAGTCAATATAGTTTTATTTAATTGCTACGGTTAAGGAACTCGTTGACCGTGTAGAAACACCCTTTCAGCAGGAGTTGGGTAAGTTCACTTTTAAATTGGTTTAACCTCTCAGATGCTTTCATTTCGTTTGGTAAAGAATTGAATAACCTGATAGCCTGATATCTACTACAATGTCTAGCGATATTTAATCTAGGACAGAAAGGCACCTCTAAGTCCTTCCTTCTGGTTTTAAGTCGAGCAGCCATTTGCTCAAGGGTTTCATATTTGTGTCTATTTTTGATAATATCAGTTAGCAATAACAATATGTAAAGACTGGGCACCGTGAGTATGCCTAGCTTCCTAAATGGCTCTTTACATGACTCCCATGGAGGCATACGCAGCATTGTCCGCACCGCTCTTTTTTGAAGGGTAAATGCTTTATGCAAGTTATATTTGTAGCTGTTGCCCCATAGACCAACACTATACCTCAACCTTGACTCAACCAGTGCGAAATAAACGAGTTTCAGTTGTTCCACACCAATTTCGTCTCTGAGACTCCTAATGGCGTAACAAGCCGAACTGATAGAACTGTCCACTGACGCGAGTTCATTTTTCCAGTTTAAAAGCTCGTCTACATGTATTCCCAGAAATTTAACACAGTTGGTGAACTCTACATTTTGTTCTTCTTGCTGTATGTTTAGCTGTACATCGTCACGAACGGTGGATTTAAAGAGTATGGCATTAGTCTTTTGAACATTGAGGGTCAGATTATTTGCGCTGAACCATAGGTTAAATGTTTTGAGAGCTATGTTTAAATTATTTTGCAGATCGTCGGTATTATTCGAGTGAATAATGGCGTTGGTGTCGTCCGCGTACACTATTAGTTGGATATCAGATACGGACTTGCTAACATAGTCTATCAGATCGTTTAGAAATATATTAAAGAAAATGGGTCCCAAAATAGAACCCTGTGTTACTCCACATTTCATATTGGTAGTGTTCGATTTGAAAGTGATTTCTTCGTTTTTGACGATGCTTTTGATTTCTACAAATTGTTTTCTACCAGTTAAGTAAGATTTAAAAAGGTTCAGAACCCCACCCCTGATGCCATAGTGTTCTAGTTTGGCTAAAAGTATGTCGTGGTTAACAGTATCGAAGGCAGCTGTGAGGTCTAGGAATAGTCCCGCAACTTTTTTCCTGTCATTCAGCTTAGTAACTACTGAGTTGACTAGTGTATCGATAGCATCAGTAGTTCCGACACCGCAACGGTATCCAAATTGCTTATCGCTTAGAACTTTGTGTGCATTAAGGTGACGTACAAGTCGATTCTTGATGATTTTTTCGAATATTTTTGAGATTGTAGGTAGCAGCGATATTGGCCTATAGTTCTTAGGGTCTGATTTTGATCCCTTCTTAAAAATTGGCAATATTCTTGCAATCTTAAGTTGTTCAGGATAAACATTAGCATCCAAGCAGTTGTTATAGAAAGACGCCAGAAGCTCTGCAAGAATATCGATGTTTTCCTTGATTAAATTTATGGTTATGCCGTCATAGCCGTGCGATTGCTTCTTTTCCATATGTTTAACTATCTTTATGATTTCACCTCCATCAGTGTGGCCAATTATCATGTCATTAGAAACCCTAGCTGTAAAAGTGTGAAGATAAGAGAGGGCCGCTGAGTTACAAGTAGATACTTTATCCATTCCCCTATCGAATTGTTTGGCAAACATGTTTACAACTGCCTGAGTATCAGCAACGGCTCTGCCATCCACTTTAAGAGTAATGTTGTTCGAGTGACCTGGTCTACTTTTACCTCTTTGTGTGTTGATGATTTTCCAAATTTCTTTACTTTTATTATCAGCCTGTTGAACCCTAGCCCTAATCGCAAGCTTCTTTGATACTTTGATCACCTTTCTGTATATATTAATGTATTTATTTCTGTAATTATTAATGGAATCATGACATAATAAACTATTTCTTGAATTAAGGAATCTTTTCATTTTGCTTGCAACTTTGATTCCCCGTGAAATCCATGATAACTTTCCGCCTTTATTTGATCTGACTTTTCTACGTGCATTTTTAAAAGAGATATTATAAATGGTCTGGAATTTGCTTAAAAAACTGTTAATATTACAGTCTTGAAGATCACTATTTATAATCTGATCTCTAAAATGGTTTACGTTGGTCTTTGTAAACTGTCTCCGTCTCACCATACAGGCTTGATCTAGCCCAGCTTTACCACTCTGGTCCGCAAGTAGGCTACATAATAATGCAGCAAGATATTCGATACATTTTTTTTCTTTTGTCTATCTATCAAAAAATTGATGAATAAAGCGCAGCAAAGTTTGGAAGTGTCACCTGCCACACCTTAAAAGGCTCGCAAACTACAAACCACGGGAAAAAGAAGAGATTCCAGAATAAGAATTACTTCCTAATTTTTAGCTCAATCCATTCAGTATTTTTGGTGTAAGTAACAAACATCCATCCATGCATCCAAATATTCAGGAGGCGCCACAGCGACCGCCCTAAGCGCCGAGCCAGCCGCCGGCGGATGGAGACTGGAGTGCGGGGCGTGCGGGCGCGGGGTGCGGGTGATGTGGCTGCGTGCGGGGGGCGGCGGGCACGAGGAGGGAGAGGTGCTGCCTGCCGCGCTCAGGCCGGACCTGGCTCATCACTGTTGGCGAGCCGTGCTGCACGTGTCGGATCCTAGCGAGGTGAGTCCACTCCTTCGAGTTATGTGCACCTGGTACTTCTGACTCCGTGCTGAGACCGGACCTCGCGCACTACCTATTGCTCGAGGGTGGTGCATGAGTTCTATGCTATCCAGGTGAGTTGTTAAGTTACTCTCGTGAAATATGTTAGCCTGGTACTTTGATCATCGATTTCGCTTTCAAATATAGTGGTTATCATGTTCTGGGAGAAATGAATTCGTGAATAGAAACCGCGAATTGGCAAACGTGTAGAACGCCCTCCGGTAAGGTGGAATGAGTATCTGCGAAAGACTGCAGGCTGCAATGCAGATGCTGGATGCGTTAAGCTAAAGAAAGTGCGCTACGGAGCTCATTAGGGGAGGGCTATGTACAGCTGTGGACTAATATAGGCTGATAATGATGATAATCGTGTTTCCACTGTGACTGTCCAACTACATAGAACGAGGTTTACGTTTTTAGATGGGTACCTATATATTTGTATGGCAAATACGAGTAGGTACAGCTGGAAGGGTTTTGACTAATGTGGTCATTGGTTTTTATTTCCAATACTCAATCTTACAATACCAATACAGAGCCTTCTAGACTAGATAATTACTTGTTTTGGTTCCTAACTCCTCTCTCTCTCCCTTAGATCTGGTGTATAGCCGCGTCTCCCACGGGGGGTGCCGTGGCAGTGTTCCCCCGCCGCGCGCCGCACCCCTCCCCCGCGCCAGCCCGCCACACCGTGCGTGCGCTACACAACTCGGCCGCTCCAACCGTGTACAACCATGTGTTGTCACTGCTAAGCCTCTTGATCATGCTGGTGTGAAGTGAAGTTTCGAATCAAACGTGAAAGTTGGTGATGGACACTGGCCTGATACTTTGATTAATTATTAAGATAAAGGGAGAGATATCGATGAACTCTGGACAGGTTATGGTTTGGTTAATGTTAGAAAAGATAGAAAGAAAAGACAACGAATGAATTTAGTTGTGAAGTAAGGTGAAGCCAAATAAAGCTGTAAGATGATGGTAAGGAAAAACAGCAAAAGGTAATTCTTACAAAGATTTCAATGAAGGTAAGACAACGAAACTAAACAGTCAATGAAATGTAGTGGAATGATGAAAAGATTATATTTTGTGGTAGGTAATGCGGTGAACAGATATTTTGGTATCAGATCATACTCTATGTCTAGGGTAGTGTGATTAATGTTGGTATTGACATTGTATCTGCTGAAATACTTTAATATTTTAAAGAGGTTTTACATTAATTTGTAAAATATGTGATTGCTGAAGTGTTTTAGCAGATTTAATGCCTTGAAAAGTTTATAAATACGTCCAAACGGATTCATATTTTCCGTTCTATTATAGTTACTGCATACGATACGAATCTCCTAACTCTAGTCTTTGTAGCGTCTATTCTATTGTATCTCTATACTCCTAATTTGTTAAAGTATAATTAAGTACTCCTATTTCCTACTCGTTCGCTGCGATCTGTATTCTGTGTTGTTATACTTTAAGGTTCAAAATCATTCGGCTCGTTGTTAACATCAACAACTTTTTTGTTGGGTTTAGGGTGAACAAATGCAGCGAGTTTATTATTAAGTTTGTCTCTCTCGTTAATTTTAATTTCTTCTTTCCCTTCCCTTCCAAATTCCTCTAAACGTAATTTAGAAACAGGAATCGAATGTGCCAAATTGTTGATATTTTGAATAAATAGATTTTTCTTATACGAATGGAATGAATTCTGTTTATATGTTTAAGAATGTGAATTTTAGTGCAATGTAAACACCAAAGAATATGAAATTATAATGTTAGATTAATTATGTCGGATAATGTAATAGGAAAGTTCATAGCATCGAAATTTCAGTATTGAAACAATATTTTACAGTTAACAGTTAGTCGTATCACCAATGAATAAGAGTTATTTTACAGCTTCCATGTTCAATGTAAGCCTCAGCAAATTATACGAATGTGAACTTTCTAGTAATTATAATCGCTAGCGTAATCTTATTATATTTTATATAGATGTCAAATTCTTAATATACGGTGTATCATAGCTTAACGATCATGTAAATTGTATGTCAATTGTAGCGGTCAGAGTTTTGTATGAACGTTTGCTAACACAATTTTTGCATCAGTCTTAGAATGTGTAAGTGTGAATTTTTATCGGATGTTTAAATGTTAATGTTATCGATGGTTAGTTTTGTATTATGTATTAGATTAAGTTCTTCTTATCGTATTCCTCCACTAGTTTGTATTGTGACAGAGGCGATCCGCACTTTAGCTTTTTTCCATCTTATTTTATTCGATTTAATATCATTAGCTTAATTTGAGTTAAGTAATCGTCCAAACTAAACTTTAACTTTCATTAAGCATTCAACATATACTAATAATGTCATTACTATCAGTAAAATTCATAAAAAAAAACGTTTGTTCAATTTAACATCATAGTAAAGTAAAAAATACTTTTGCTTCTGTGGGTTTTAATTATCGAACCTGCTACCAGAATCAACAGTTGCTATGTCAAATCTCGCGTATTGCTATACTTCGAACATTTCTTGACACCTTCGAATAATTTTACCATCTTCTGTAGCCCACATGTTGACGATGTCATCACAAGCGTCATCTGTTTTGTAACATTTGACATTATATACTAGGTACTCTTACCCTCAAATACTCAAACGCATCTCTGAGATGAGTTGTGTTTGAGTATTCGGGCGTTAGCGATTCAAATTTTACAAGACTAGTTGAAAATTTTGGAATTTATCATAATTATTACTTTTCACTGCTTATTTTTTGTTATTTTCACATTGTCGTTTTGTTTTCTCCTACCTCAGTCCAGTGCGGATGGTTCTCTGATTGAAAGCAATACCTAACTGTTATTGTTGTAAAGATATGTGATATCACCGAGGAGCGGGTCGCGGGTTTCATCGATATGAATTTAATTAGTTTAGTTATTAGGTAGTATTGAGATGTATTTTTGTACCGTCAGATCGTCAATTTGTTCGTTCGTACCTGGGATGTCGTCCGTCCGGCGTTAGAATAAGGAGCCTAGAAGCGTTTCTCTCCCTCTGTCCTCTTGCTGTCCCACTCTAACTTGTACCACGTCCTATGCTACTAGCGACATCTAGTCAGAGCACCATAAAACTTGAAGTAACAATATTCGTTCGTTTATTTGGTCGGGGTTGTAAAAATAACCTGAAATGATTTTCAACTTTTAATGTTCCGTGCGTACGTTGACAGATTCATCGCAAACGTCCTTTCCGAAGACAGATTTGATAGCCTTGTACACACACAATTTTTATCGTACAAATCTACGGTTAATTCGCCGTGCGTGAGCACTGTTGCCAGTGTTTTATGGATCACTATAGAACAACCGCCCTAATTTGGCCAATAAGACAGAACATTACTTTTTAGAGAAATGTAAGCTTTGGCAATAACTGCTAAACTATACGAGCTCTGACTAGTTAGATAAACCCTTTGCTTTACGAGTATATATTAGATATTAGATCGTTTAAGCCCTTCGCACCCTCGCAGACACCGCGGGCCCGCCCTCTGTGGCCAACATCGAAACTAAACGTGGAAATACGCGTTTACGTCATTTTGTACTCACGAACAAACTTTAGAGTGTATAATATGTTACTTCACAAGATAAGATACATACACATTCCGTCCAGTGACCGCAAAATAACGCACTGTAAAGTGTTGTGCTGTCACTGACAAGTGTATCTAATAGAATCTAAACGAATTTGGCGTCCTTATAAATTTACAAAACACTGTCGGCTATTAGAACTTTCATTCCCTGAAATAAGAATGAAAATTCCTACCCCTAACACAGTTGTTAAGGTTAGAAATGTTTAATCTTAACCTTCACACCAATGCGACAGATCGTGTGAAGGTTAGTCGGGCGTCGAAATGTCGATCTAAACCGGCAAGCTGTGTCATCAACATTAACTAGTCAACTCAAAAAACCTAAACCCTCTTATTCATAATGGTCTGCTTACATAAAACAGCTGCTAAGTAGTGTTATTTCTTAGTCTGACTCATGTCAATAGAAGAAGACCAAGCGAGTTTTAGCAGTGTGCTAAGTTAGCAGACTATTATGAATAAGGGGGTTAGATTTTGCGCATGTAAAGAAACTAAACAGCGACAAAAAGGAAACGTAAATGCGAATTTTCCCGTTTCAGACTCGATAAACTGGTCTCGATGACGTGACGTAGTCGATCGACTGTTCGTTCACGTGAGCACTTCCGGCTAATCTCGATGTATCGGGGTAGTTTCCGAATTGATTTCCGACCAGCGACCACCACCGAGTAGCGGTGAAGTGGTCATGATACCTACTTAATGGTGGTCGTTGGACAGGATGTGCCAAAAAATGTTTTGTGTCATTTCAAAGGGGTGATGTTTGTACTTTCAATGTGGTGATGTTCTTCTAAATCTAATTGAAGTATGGTCACATTTTTTGCACACGTGCACAATAAATAAAATCATAGTTAAATGACTACTTTGATAACTTAATGTTCATATTTTAGCCAGTTAATATTATTGTGCAAGCGAAGCTTAGTTAACATCAAAGTTAACCGAAAAAGCTGTTGATCGTCCAATAAATATTTAGTGAACACCATCCTTTCCGTTTATAGATATTACTTACGAAAATGTCTTTTCTTTTTTATTTGTTTTAATATTTCTATTAAAGTCATCGCCTTTAATATCCTATGCTAACAAACACACACATTCTTGGCTACATCTTGTACGATCTCGAAAAAAAACGTAATTTTCTTAAGTCCTAGCGTCCACCCGACTCAAGTCGCGTTACGGTGCCAATAATTTAATGATTAATAGAATATATATATTTACATTTGTATACATAATTGTTTATATTATTGTACAGATCCAAGTATCTCCAATGTGTTTATGGAACTCGTATACCGGAATAAAAAATACAATATACGATTGACTTTTATTTCTTTATAGCCACCCTTCCTCAATAAATAGTCTAAAGCATTTTTTAAGCTATTGCATAGCTTCTATCGCGGGCGTTGAGCGCGGGGACCGAATCCAGAAATTCCGTAACGAAAAAACCTCACGCTCCCCACTCCGACGACCGGAACAGCGGCGATACTTTTTAGTTTTGCCATCTATCGATGAATAGTAGAACTTTTAATGACTTTTTATAATATGACGTTTGTCTCTTTAGTTCAGCAACTCGCCTCTAGATGGCATTGCAATAGCTTTACCGCGGCAGTCCCCGAGTGCCACACGTCTTTTTTTTTTTTTTTTTAAATCACAGAATAATTATGGAATAAGCAAGCTTGGTGATTAAAGGCAATCTCTCTCTACTCCTAATATTTAATCTAATGGCAATACCCCCATGAGATGAAAGCCAATGATGCTTATTCAGGAGAGGCCTGCGTCCAGCAGTGAATTGCAACTGTTGAGGTTAAGGTAATTAAATAAATAATGCTGGATAATTCACACAGCATCATCCAGCCCCAAGCTAAGCAGAGCTTGTGTTATAGGTAGGTATCTGTAGGTTGTCTTGTCTGTCTGATGTGATGAAGCTATACAAAATTACAAAGGTACCTTGAGCTGCGGTACTTCTACTTATACCGAAACGAAAGAAAAAGTTGCCGTTTATCTAATTAGGGGTTGTGCCCATAATCGAATGAAGCGACAATTTAATTATACTGAGGCGATTGTGTTAGTGGAATCAGGCCCCAGGTGTGAAAACTTCGTATGGGATGACGTGCAAGCGGCCTATTTTTTAGCCGAGATAAACTCAAAGAGAAAGGCAGAATCTGATAGAACCAATATAATATATACCTTTTAATCTTCTTAATACATCATTATTCTATATGGTTAAATCTTACTTCTTTATAAAGTAAAGTAAAGTAATATTGTATTTATTGACATAGCATCTAGTGTTACAGACAGTATGAGTCCACAGGCTCCTGAACTAGTTTAAGAACTGTGTTTCAGGAGCCAGTGGCTTCTCCAACTAATATTAAAAGATCGTTATGTCAAAGCAATATAATTAATAATTATAACTAATCTTAATTGTAGGTACAGAGAAAAAAATATTATACCTCATAGAAAAAGAAGAAAATAAAAATCTAGATCTAGTTATTTCGAGCTTGTGCCTTCAAAACGACATTATATTCCATCGGTACATTACAGTTATATTCTTACATGGCAATAGGTAAGGTTGTTCTATCTGTCTTAGATTATTGGCCACTTCAAATCACGTTTCTACTCACGACGTAAAAGCAAGGTAGATTAATGTTCGGTCTTAATAAATATACTTAAAATATTTAATAATAAAAGACATAATTAGGTTGGGGTGTAGTTAATCCACATTTATAATATTATAGGTAATGTTTAAAATATATAAATGCTTACTTTTGGCACAGTTAATATACTTTTGGTAAGAAACATTATTACGTACTTAGTTACTAGTTTAAACTATTTTGTTCAATAAGTTGTTTAGATTATCTATAATGTGTTTGACATGTAAGACAATTGTCTTATCAATAAATTACTTGAAACTAGTATGTAGGGTAGTAGGTACCTAACACACGAAACCTACATACACGTACAAGACAAGACGTAGCTACGTACAATACGCGCCTTATAAATCGTCCAAGTTTTATCTTAGGACATTAGAACTTCGCTACGACGCGACGTATCGGTCGATCCGCGAGTTAAATGAACAACAAGGCTGGTTACTCTGAATGGAGAAGTTTCTGTTGTTCCGACAATAAAAGTTCTGCTTGAATGGAGGGAACAAGTTATTGCTGGAATTTGTATGGCTTGGTTTAGGGCGGGTTAGGGCGATTTCCCACTGTGTGTCGTGATGACAGGCGTGCTCGTGGGCTTAAAGAAAGAAAATATTTTTATTGCTCTAAGTTAACGACGAATCATACATTATTCAAAATAAATAGTTCTTTAATTCCTTTACCCAATAAATAATGTACATTTTTACATTCAAAGGTCAAGTTATAAAATTAAGCGCTGACAAGGAAATAAAGCGATATTTTTAATTTCTGTCGCTTCGGTACATATCCTCAAGTAAAGAAGCGACGAATCCTTTAGCCCTTTAGTTGCTATTTTTCTAGTTGGAGCAAAACCCGTACCAGCAAGTATCCTCTAGTCTAGATAATCTCATATTTTAACCGACTTCAAAACAAGGAGGAGGTTCTCAATTCGACTATAAAAAAAATTATGTTTGTGCCTCAGAACTTTTGACTGGGTGATCCCCAGGTTATGCAAGCCAAGATGCTGAGTGTAGGCTACTACCCTTAATCCTGGTACGCACAATAACATAATTAGGTTAGTTTTCAAAAAACTATAAACCGACTTCAATTTTATGGTTTTCTCATGGATGCTACTGTCAGAACTATATCGTATCCATTTTGAATGGAGCATAAACGTAAACAAACCGCCCATACTTAACCTAAAATTCACTTTGTTGTTGCGTCCTTTTATACGTAATTTACATTACTTGTCGATTTTAGATCCTCCCTTCAATAAAAATTCCTTACAATTATATCTGAAACTCGACGCCAAGCAGGTGACATTTTGTTATTTGTGTCGTACTCTGTTTACTAACATGCTTCATTCAAAATGGATATACCATAGATCAAATTTGGGACCACACGGGAAGCACCAAATTTCAGATAAAAAAGAATCATCAAAATCGGACCACCCAGTCAAAATTTCTCAGGTAAGATAACAAAGATAAAAAAAAGAAATACATTAGAAATGAGAACCTCCTCCTTTTTTTGAAGTCGGAAAAAAATCGCGACGACACAATGACGTGAAACAATCGTTATAATAGTAACAGCCAGAGTCAATAGTCTTCCAACGAAAATTTACGATCATGATACACTGGGAACGCGCCCTTATGTAAGACCTACATAAACAAGTATGAACTTTTATCGTGCTCATAACAAAATTATGTAGGTACTTACCTATATTGTTTGTGCCTATTGGTGTCGATTATGTTGTTTTAGAATTACATAAAATGAACTAAAATGAGGATTTGCGAATGTCAAAACTACGATATCTTTTCAAATTGAATAGTTATCTTCTATTTGACATCAAACTAGCTAAAATAAGGATTTAGGAATCGTTGGGAATCGATTAATGAGTCGAAATCTATCGTTTGACATTAAATAAAATCGTGCTCTAAGTTCGGTGTCCAGGCGCAATAAAAGCTGTAGGTAAGCAATATGACCTTACAAATTCAGGTATTTAATTATTATCAGTGTTTTGTAAACAGCTGTCAGCACACAGTGCTGTATAAGCTGCCACTATAAAATCTATCGAAATATTAAGGCCCATACAGCAGCGAAAGTGGCGCCCCCAGTTAGTTTATCTTATTATTACGTTAAACGCAGGTATTTTTAAAAATCCTACGTTCAGTTTGTGGTATCTATTATAAGCTATTTATTAATGTCTCTGTAATAGTTTCATTTTGTAAAGCTTAGGAAGAGATACGGAGTTGCGCTTTTTGGCCACCAAACTCTAATTTCGCATCTCCTCCTAAACTATATGAGATAAAATTATGAAAGAGGTATTAAAAGATAGCTTATAATAGATACCACAAACTGAACGTAGGATTTTTAAAAATTCCTATGATAAACGTAAAAATATGATAAAATAGGTATCGCTGTCAGATTGGCTCGGGTATGCGCCTTAAGGCCTTTTAATTCTAAATCTAATTCCAAGTGGGGGAACTAAGATCTGCACGGACGTCTCGCATAGGAGTGTATTAAGGCCTTATTCGAACGCCTATTTTTGTGCTACGCGGCAGCCGTGTGGGATACGTATGATATGTTCTTATGTCTTGACGCAGAAAGTTGCAGACTAAAGGTCTACGCTCATGAATCCAATACCGTACTACAAACAGCACAAAAACGTGTATTCAAAGTATATGGGAATTTTATTGTTTATACATTTCCAGTGTGTCATCTGATGCCGTCATTATAAAATACACGCCAAAAGTACTGAACGGATCGGGCTGAAATTTTGTGTACATGTAATTTTAATCATGAAACAAATGCCACTTTCTATCCCATAAATTAGTAGGATATAAATCACCTTTTCCATAGGAACAACGCGTGCGAAGCCGCGGGGCGCAGCTAGTTAATCTATACTTAGGAGACTCATGGGTGACGTAGCTTCTTATTAAGGAAATAAGGTCAATTCATTTACCAAAAGTAACTTAGTTGTGAACTTAGCCCTAATTACCCAAACTCCCTTAAAAAGTAAAGTCAGCATTCGACTGAGTTTCCCGCGATGATCTGCGGTTAAGGAGGCGGTCCACTGAGTCACGGTCTCGCTTATCACCGCGCTAAAGGAGGCGGTCCACTGCGCCGCGGGTTCCTTATCATCTGCCGAATGATTTATCTATGTCCGAGGCAAAAAGTTTGCTCCCTTTGCGCTTCGCTCTTGCAAGACTAGGGGTGGCGAGAGAGGAATATGATTCATTTAAAAACTGAAATTTTATTCTAGGACTATTTTTACCTCGCGCCACTTTTTACCCGACTATAATCAGAGGATTGTTATGATTTTTACCACCGGAGAAGGGTTATGAGATTGGCACCCTATTTTTGTTTGTATGTATGTAGGTAGCTGATTTTGATGTTCCCACGGAACAAATTTAACAAATGACGTATCGGTTGATTCGTCTCTATACCCCGGTGGTTATAGGGTATATGACGTCAGACGGTATTGGGGGTCTAACGATATAACGGGGTCTAAGTAAGGGTAGAAAATTAAATTGTTAAAATAATAAGCACGATCGGTGAACGCCGTAGTCGGGACTTAGATTATTTTATCTTGTTTATTTTATTTTGTTTATTTTATCTTGTTTGTCTTAAATTGTCTATTTTCCTGATTTGTCCTACTGCGGCTGCTCTGCATGTACCTGCATCTTATAAATCTTCTTTTCTGGGATAAAAAGTATGTGTGTCCAGGTCCAGAACTGCACCTGTAGGTACACTAGTCAAACTTGATGTAGAATGTGTGTAAACAAACTACGTCACATCATGCATGTGCGACAAATTCCGTAATCAAGACTTCAAACAAATAAAAAATCTAAAACGCACTTGCTTGGCGTTTCTGATAAAATTGTAAGCCAGCACTATAGAAGAAAGGATCACAAATCGGCAAGTAATGTAGATTTCTTATCAAAAGGCGCGGCAACAACGTGAAGATAGGTATAAGGTGGTTCGCAAACATTTCATATCAAGTTTGTCGAGTGTATAGTTAAATATTTCAGTTTGATTCGTTTGGTAGTTTTGGCATGATAATTAAACAAACTTCCATCGTAGGATAAAATCGTTTGATTTTTTTTCAAAATTACGAACAAACTATGACGATATGGTTTAGTCCATTACATAAAATTATAATAGATGAAAATTATGATAAAATTATGAAACCCGAATAATAGGTTAGTAAAAATTTGTAACAAAATCCCCAGTATAATTAAAGACGAAAAAAACTACATAGCTTTCGATAGAAAACTTAAAAAGCTGCTTGATATAAAATGCAATTACTCAGGTGACGAATTCCTATCCGACAAACTACTGCATAACATAAAATAAGATCAATGACCTTGATACCTTACCTATGTGATAATAATTAAACCACCTCAGCTTTCTAATTTAAATTACTTGACCGTGTGTGTGAAATAATTATATAATATCTACATAATCCTATCAAATATTATTCAGCCATTTTAAATGTATAAATTCTTTTGCAGTGCCCTACAGGGTACATGCACTATTGACCCAAGCATACAATAAGACCTAAGCTGTATACCATGTACACGTAAGCAAATTATATAAATCTAAATCTTAAAATAACTTCAAAATACACAACTAATAAATTAACATTACTGGCGTCCAACAGAGACCTTTTAAGAAGTACTTCGAGACAGCCCTAACCGCCTGTCCGCCCTTGTCTCACTGATGAATCTCCACACACGATTACACACACACACATACACACACTCTACGCACGTAAAAGTAATCGTTCTTTGCATGTGTGCACAGTTTCATAAACCTACGGCATTTGAGTCAGCGTCCACACGTTTCTCATAACCATCCAAATGTTTATTGCGAGACGTAAATTCAGTGATGTATCTGTGACTTTACTATAAAAATCCTTTACTTTAGACTTCTCGACATCTAAGACTGTATTGATAATGTCCTACTTAAAAAATTAGCAAGCGGAAGTGGCAGTGGGCTGGCCATATATAGCAAAGAACCGGCCACCGCTGGGGTTTTTGAGTAAAGACCGCGGTTCGGCAAACGTAGTAGTACGCCCTTCGGCCAAATGGGATGACGGCCACTCTATTGAGGCTTGTAGAAACCCATTTTGTCACTGTGAAATGTATGTATAACGATTTAACGTTTATGTAAACCATTGAATGCACGGTTTTGTGGTGTGTACTAACTAACGGTATTAGCATAAATGAGCGCAGACCTTTACGGACATTTAAACGATAAAAACTATCGTCACCAAGATGACCATTGCTGGACACAACATAGTAGATGTGTAAAAGTAGATTCCATGTGTGCGTTTATAAATCAAAAGGGATGATATACGACCCCCGACGGAGGGGAACAAGGGTACCTTGGTATCTGATGAATCATGCTTCTTTTGTTTTTGAAAAAAGCTACCAAAACAGCTGATCGTGAAAATAAAATGATTTCGATGTTTGTTTTCAAATGTAATGCAGATAATTATATACTAAGATACACTTTTAAAAGAAAGTAAGGGTAATATTATGATTTATAGAATAGCGATAAATTTTCAAAATTGGTCAATAAAATTGATGCAGAAATCGACGGATTAATATAAAAAAACAAACATAGAGCCGAAAAATTAAACTCGTCCCTATTTTAAAGTTCTGAACGGTTTATGATTTGAACAAACTTAAACGTCATAAACATGAATTTTTATCCTACTGTGCGTTGCAACTACAAATGAATGATAACTTATCACTTCAATAATAAATGCAAAAGTTTAGATGTACACAATGTATATTTGTTACCTCTTCAAGCCACGATAGAAATCACATTTACAAGTTTGCATAGAAACAACGCGTGCGATGCCGCGCGGACGTTAGCAGCTAGTTTATCTATAAATTGAAGAGGTCCATGAGCAATTTACTTCAAAACCGTTATATCTCAGAATCTGTGAAAGCTACCAACTTCATATTTGTTAGTGTTACTTAAATCGTTTATCTTGAATTACGTGTTTTAAAAACACGATTAGCCAAAAAAAATAGCGTTGTTTTTTTTGAAAAATAGGACATTTTGCTATTTATCTCAGGAACAACGTATTTGTTTTTGTTTTGATATGAAACCTAGAAGTATTTCTTTTGTTGTCTTTTAATTTTTCGATTAGTTGTTTCATTAACTTTTAGAAGTAGCCTTAAACTAATTTTAATCGGAAGGCATCTCTGCTACGTTGTGCTCGTCTGTGTCCTTGAAAGGGTTTAAAGGAATAGCTGCTATTCCTTCCCCGTGTCCTGCAGATCGCACCGCCAACGCTAGGCAGTGAATGCGTTAAACCTACAGACATGATCTAGCAAAGAACCATTGTCTTGCGATCTCTTACTTTACGAGCCACTTTACAAAACTTCCATCGATTTCCTGCAAAAAGTGATCCAGACACCGCCTCATTAGTGAACATCTCGGGCTTAAAATCCGATTAGAGTCCATAAAAACGTCCGCCGCAGGGCGCCATTGTGGACGCCATTGTGGACGCCATTGTGGACGCCATGCTAATGTGATTGGCTCCCGTTTTGATTACTGCAGACCAGTGGACGTAAGCTTTACATGCAGCAGTGGGTGTAGGGCTTTATCAAGGATTACGTTGAGTCAATAAAATTAAAACGACGTAGATATTTGTATTGCCGACTTATTTTTAGTAAAAGAAAAAGTTACAGTTATAAAATATAAAGTAATCATTATAATCATCAACGCACCGACCACCCATTAAAGACCCCAAACCGAAAATAGAGTTTGGTGACCAAAAAGGACAACTTCGTATCTCTGCCTAAGCTTTATAAAATATTACAGAAAGTTCTGAGGTAACAAACAAAAAATATAGTCTAGTTAAGAACCTCCTATTTTTTAAGTCGGTTAAAAATAGGTGGCGGCTCTACATTGTATGTATGAACTTCATTCACAGTGCAGCTATAGAAGGTATTCCTAATCAAAAGATCATCAAACAAGCACTAAGCTGAAGGATCGCACAAGGTAATAAATAAATAAGGAAATAAATAAATAAGAAAATAAATAAATAAAGAATACTAAAGAATATCTAAAGAATGCTGCTCCACTGAATCCCGGGATTATTAACAAGGAAGCGGTGCAATATTACTCCACAACTCGTGGACTTCCAATGGCACATCGAGACAAATCAACATAGGTAGTTGAAAGAAATTATTTGATTTAATTTTTTTATTGATTAAGTTTAAGTGTGTATGAGCTAAGTGGTTCTGGCTTAGAATTTGCACCACACCATCTCTTCTCATGGGTGTCGTAAGAGGCGACTAAGGTATATTCACCAGGGGCAAGCAGCAGCGCCACCTGCAGAACATATCTACCACCAAACTGCGATCCCCAACGCGCATGCCCAGCGTGGGTATTATGGGATATTACCCCCCATAATATACGCCAATAAGGCGCCCTTCAGGGAGGCTTGCGTCCAGCAGTGGACCAATAAAGACTGTTGAGGTTGAGATTTTAATTTGTATAATATAGATACAGAAAGCATTAAATTGGAAGACAGCACTAGTCGTTCTGTGTTTTAGAAAATATTCTTGACGCTTTTGGAAAAGTAGGTAGGTATACAAGGTTTCATACGATTTCATAAACAATGTACCTATTACGATTCATGTAGCCTTCACACATTGACCACGAAAATATATGCCTTTTTTCATAAAATTGATCGACCAGTCCAAATGTCCAAATCATTCAGCCCAAATGTCAAAATGAAATCAAAAATTCTTTATTTTTAACCGACTTCAAAAAGGAGGACTCTGTTTTTTTATGTTTGTTTTTTATCTCAGAACTTTTGACCGGGTGGTCCGATCTTCATGATTCTTTTATTATATGAAAGCTGGTGCTTGACATGTGGTCCCATTTTAATTTTGTTCAGTTCTGACAATGGGATCCATGAAAATTCATGAAAAAACCGTAAAAATTGAAGTCGGTTTATAGTTTTTTAAAACAAAATTAATTATCATAAATACAATAAATGGATAAACACTTAAAAAAAATCAAATTATTAAATAATCCGGATGTCGCTTCGGTAAGTAGACTAAAGTAAGAGGCAACAAAGATTTTGTAAGGAACCAGCGACTTATTTCAGTTCTAGTACCCTATTATTACGATTTCTGTGCCTAGGACCTTCGAAAGAAGTTGATTTAAAACACCCGACAATGTGCCAGGTGCCAGCCGACGAGTGCTCAGAGTAGACGCCACAATCCAGGCTTAGGGTTCATTCGGAGTAATGTCTTTTCAGTGCTGTTTAGTGGGGCAAGACAGATTCCGGTCAAGGGTGAGTCATACACATTAAGTAGGAGCTAGTTAAATTTAAGGAAATTATATATTTCTCAACTCGATCTCAACATTCTAAGAATTCAATATTTTGCGCAACAAAAAATATTTTGCAATGTCAACCGAATGGTCCTAAAGGGTAATATAAGTATAAGATAAGATAAGATAAGATAAGATAAGATAAGATAAGATAAGATAAGATAAGATAAGATAAGATAAGATAAGATAAGATAAGATAAGATAAGATAAGATAAGATAAGATAAGATAAGATAAGATAAGATAAGATAAGATAAGATAAGATAAGATAAGATAAGATAAGATAAGATAAGATAAGATAAGATAAGATAAGATAAGATAAGATAAGATAAGATAAGATAAGATAACTGATATGCTTTTTATTGTAAAAAAGTAGCTAAAGTCCTTCGCCGAAAGATCTATCTCTATGCAAAGTTCCAATCAGATAATATACAGCTATATAAGCGGAAATTTTACTTATCAACATAAACTACCATAAAATTCATTATTCATGCCAATAACCTTGAACGCCTTATCAACTAAATTTGCAAATTTGCAAAATTCGTTTTTTTTGAGTCTACAAACAAAAGTGACTTCGATGGCTTCTTAATATATAAAAACGTTGACTCATTTTCGTTACAAAAATGGTCGAATTTTCTCGATAAAATCTTACCCTCTTCTAATAATTGATCAAAGAAATTTTCTAATGACTCGCCGTGTTAATAAAATTCTTCTTCAATTCGTAAAAGCACCTTGTAGCTCTACCTATAGGTCTCAATGGATGGCGCTGTCAGTACCACGGCTTCTTGTAATAGAAGAAGGTTCTAATTAAATAAGTAAGCTTAAGAACCAAGATCCAGTTTCCGAAGTAAAAAGTACAATTAATATCTTTGTAATCTGACAGGCAGTTCATCATAGCGGGCGGCGGGTGACGGGGGGATTCCATCTGTTGGCTGTATTCAGCATTTATTTATTACCCAACGACGCGTCGTCGTAGGTACACATACATGAGCCGTCGCACACATACTTGAGCCAATATGACAGCGCCACCTATTTTATCATATGATTACGTTTAACATAGGAAAATTTAAAAATCCATGGTACAGTTTGTGGTATCTATTATAAGCTATGTTTTGATACCTCTGTAATAGTTTTATCTTATATAGTTTAGGAAGACATGCGAAACTATTTTAGCATTTCTTAAACTCTATAGTTTAGTGGCCAAAAACGCAACTTAGTATCTTTCCCTTAGCTTTACAAAATGAAACTATTACGGAAGCATTAATAAATAGCTCATAATAGATACCACAAACTGTACGATGGATTTTCAAAACTTTCTATGTGTAACGTAGGTAATAATAAGATAAAATAGGTGGGGCGCCACTTTCACTGGTCCGCCCTTAACACAAACATATCGCATTGTACGTTCATGTTTATGGATAGGCGGGAAAGAGTGGCGGTGCATGCCGCGTGCAACGCGTCAAATCAAACAAACGCGTGTAAAATCGCTTCTCCGTAAACACACTCTACCAACGCCACATGTTTGAATTTAG
Organism: Eupithecia tripunctaria; assembly: GCA_955876795.1. NCBI lineage: Eukaryota > Metazoa > Arthropoda > Insecta > Lepidoptera > Geometridae > Eupithecia > Eupithecia tripunctaria. The sequence continues at coordinate 240,260 of OY041625.1, forward strand.
TGCGGGCCGCGAAAAACAAAACGTAGTAACGTAGTAAACGTAGTAAACGTAGACGCTCCGCGTCTACGTAAAAGTTTTGGATGAGTTGATCACTAAACATTTTGAATTGACCGACTCTTCAAAGCTGGATGAAATTATGTGGATGAAATTACCACCTACTTTTCGTCTTGTACAGTCCGATGCACAAAATGTGATCATAGGGGGTTGTAAGTAGTAGTAAATTACACTTTTAGTTCACGAACTGGTTCATGAAGAGTTTTCTTTGGAATATTCTCCCTGCTGAGGTTTTCCCTACAACATGGGTCAAAAAGGATCCTCCAAGACATTTAAAGGGTCGGCAACGCGCGTTTAATGTCCCTGATATTGCAGGCGTACATAGGCTGCGGTAAGCGCTTACCATCAGATGGACCGTACGCTTGCTAGCCACCTTGCAAGCGTATATGCGGTATATAGACGGTATAGATATAAAAAAATTAAAGAAAAGTAATGCTGCGCCCGTCTTTCAAGTAAGTCCCACCCAGAAGTCATAACTCTAGCAGATAGTAAGTTCTGCCCGGCGGGGGCCGACATGCAACGCGAGAGGTTATTACGAAGGAGTTGGGCTGGACTTAGCGAACTGACTGACTGCATTTAGAGAATGAACATAAAGGTTTTATTTTATCCATCATAACTTCATAAGACAGAGAACAAGGATTTTAGTAGCTACTTTCTGCGGGCTTATTCGCATTGAATGCTATTATTTGAACAAAGGCTAGTTTTGACATTACCAAATTTCATTTATATGATCCTGGTTGTGCCTAATAGATGTTTGTCCGGAAATTTTCACGTAAAAATTTACGGACAAACAGAATTAATTATAATTTTTTTATAGGTGTACTGGTGTAGCCAGCAGCTTAGAATTTGCACCACCCCATTTCTTCCCGTGGGTGTCGTAAGAGGCGACTAAGGAATATCTTACAAACTTATACAAAACCCATTTTTGTAAAAAAATCAAATATTGAAAAGGAATAAAAGATATAAGTTATTGAGTCCGAATTTGTTTTGAACATGAAAATCATGAGCATCACATTCCATTTCTCTTTTTGATTACGACTCGGTTTCCAGGTCACCTCACAACAAATTCCACGGCCTGATTACAACCTCTCTACAACAATACAACCCCTCGAAAGGGAAGCTGGTTAATTTTTATATAGATCCGATCCTCCGCGACCCTTCTGATGAAGTCATTCGCCTTTCATCGCGGTTATTATTTGTTGACAATGGAGATTGCGGCGGTTTTTGAATAATTCTGTTTGTTTTCGGCGAATTTTTCCGAAGAATGGTGGATTTTACCGGAAATATCCAGATATTTCCGAACGCCAAGTGGGTTAACAGCTTCCATATCTGCGGATCGCTGCATGTATAAGCTTCCTGCACATTTTATGCACCTACCGTTTTATGCAAACCCATTTTTCAGTTCTTGCTGAAAATACAAAGAGATTCGCTTCTAAAGGATCTTTTTCCGATGACCTAGTTTTGCGTAAGATTTAAAACTACTGTGATAAAACAAAATGTAGCAAAATTATTGAAGTTTTAGTGAACAGAATCGGGAATACTTTTAGTTTCTAGAAAAGGTTACTTTAATGAGAAAGAAAATTACAATCAAGTAATCACATCCACACCCACAGCCTGTATCGGTCCACTGCTGGACGCAGGCCTCCCCCTGATAAACGCCTTTTTGGTGTTTAACTCATGGGGGGGGGGGGGGTAGTCCCCATAATCCCCACGCTGGGCATGCGGGTTGGGGCAGTTTGGTGGAAGATTTGTTCTGCAGGGGGCGCTGCTGCCCGTCCCCCAGAAGATATCCCTTAGTCGCCTCTTACGACACCCACGGGAAGAATTGGGGTGGTGCAAATTCTATGCCGCCGGCACCACACGGCAATCAAGTAATTTATATAAGTAATTAAATTAGAACTAGTAAGTATTTACAATCGAAACAAATGAGCAGTTAGCTAGTTAGCAGACGGTTGGATACAATCTACAGGTAGCTCAACTGATCCATATGAATACCAGTCATCGTCTCCCCGCTACGCTGGCTGCATTCCCCCGCTGTATGGCAATGCTGATGCGCTGCGCCAGATATTCACCAGCTCTCGGGTCACGCGTCGCTTCGACCAGACGCTCATATTTTTTTTTAGACCCGAAGACATAATTATGTTTTTCTAGTAGGTAACTAGTCATTTCAGTCGTGGGTTTTCCTTGATATAAAATATTTTATCGTACTTAAAAGTTCCTTATGTCTTCTATTCGATAGCTCAAACTTGTAAACAAACACGTGAAGGTAGGTTTCTTGTTCGCTGTTTTACTTAACAACAAAAAGATTGAAGTGAACTTAATTGATTTTATTTAAAAAAACTATTAAACGACTTCAATTATATATATTTTTCATGGATCCCACCGTCAGAACTGGACCAAATTAAAATGAGACCACATGGGAAGCACCAGCTTTTAAATAAAAAAAAATCGGACCACCCAGTCAGAAGTAACAAAGATAAAAAACAAATACACAGTGGATTTGAGTGGCTCCTACTTTTTTTGAAGTCGGTTTAAAAATTAAAGAGAAAGAGATCATGTGAGTTCTAAAGGAATACAGGAAATAAAGCCAAGCATGGCCTCGGTTTGAGGCTAAGCTGTGCTTAGCTCGGGCTAAGTGAGATGAGGCATTGTAGATTGTTCAGCAGTGGCATTATTTACCATTTATTTACTAGTTTCCATGCGTAACGAATACATCCGACAGATAACCAAAGTTGTTATATCACCGAGTCACCGAACAACATAAATATATTTGCTGGTTTCCCACAGCTGAGCAAATATTTTCTCTCATTTCTGTCAATTCCCTTGCGACATCAAACACAATCTGAACTATCTTAATCCAAACCGCCAGGAATAGCTTAGTCACACTAACATTTTAGTTAATGCGAAAATTGGAATGTATGGATGGATGTTTGTTACTTCTTCACGCGAAAGTACTGAACGGATCAGGCAAGCTTACATGTTATTATAATCCTGGAATCAAACATAGGCTAAGTTTTATCCCATAAATTAGTTTTCGTGGGATATAAATCACCTTTAAACGTTCCCATAGGAACAAGGCATGCGAAGCCGTCGGCTATACCCAGTGACCAATAAAAGTAAAAGTGAATCTAGATTTGTTCTATGAACAATACTGAAATACCTTTCTCCGATGAAATCCTTTAAGTCTTGAGACCAAAATATGAAGATATTCGTATAAAATAACGTACAAATGCGGGGTATCTTTGTCTTTGCTTTGTATTATAAAGCTACTAGTTCTTATCTGGAGATTCTGCCAACCCCTGAAGAACCTAACTACCTATACACTAACCAAACTTGATGTAGAATATTTGTAGACAAACTATGATACAAATAAATAAAACTGACTTGCTGTGTGTCGAGTTTCAGATAAAATAGTAAGCAATATGTTCAAGGGTTCAAATCGACAATGGAAATTGCAGTTATTTTAGGTTACATATGAACGGTAACCTGGCTATGGCATTCATTAGGCCTATGTTCAGCAGTGGACTAATATAGATTAATGATGAGGATTATAATTTGACCTTTTCTAAGTGTAGGTACATAATTATTGTTTTTATTGACAAAGAAAATTGCAATCATAAAAATCGAATAAATAGAAAATAGTATTTTACAACGAAATATTTGAGCTTACAGCCGCAAACAAGCTACAGGTAGCTCAACTGATCCATATCAATACCAGTCGGAAGCATACCCAAGACCCTGGCTGCTTCCTATATTATACTCGTATACTGTAGAGGTGATGGTGATGTTAAGAGAAAGAAACGAGAAATGGACAAAATTGATAACAGAATGGTACCCGAGAGATGGCAAAAGAAATCGAGGTAGACAATTTAAAAGATGGGAAGACGATATTAGGAAAATAGCCGGTCCACTATGGATCCGTGCAGCAAAGGACAACACTATATGGAAATCCTTAGAGGAGGCCTATGTCGGAGGACAAGCTGTTACAGAAAAACCAACGTTTGCCGATGTAGACTATACACAAATACTGAATAACGCGTGTTAAATAAGGCATACTTTAAAATACCCTTTGTAAAACAGCAATAAAGGCTTATATTATATTATTATAATTATTATTACTGTAGAGGTATTTATGAATTATGAAATTGAAGAGTTTTCGATTTGATTTGATGATGATGGGCGGTTTGTTAACAAACATTCTACATCGAGTTTAGCTAGTACAGATAGGTAATAGAATTCCCTTTGTTCTTAGCAACAACATTTCTAGCTCGAGCAGAGATTAGAGCGCGCGTCGTAGAACAAAGAGAAGAGATCTCGAGAATGTCCAATAAGCTAAATATCTCGACGCTACAACTGACGTGTTAAATAAAATACTTTTATTTCTCGTTCTCTCGTCGGGTTAGCAATTTATTTTGAAATTAAGTTTTGCTGGGTTTTAGTGGAACGGAGCAGGTTCGATACTCGATACTGTTTACTTACGGAACATGTGCATTGGTAACTGATACGGAACGACTTTTGTGATTACATGAGATTGCATTAATAATAATAATTGAAGTAAATTAGAGTCAATTGCACCTTATTTCTTATTTGATAGTAATAACTTTATATCATACTTTAATCTTTATATAAATAAATAAATATCAAGCTGTTTATATAGTAAAAATTTAACTTGTCTAAGTGCTTATTTTGTAAGTCTAAAGAAATAAACGGTTCCACTCTGACTCTGACTCATTAGATTGCGGGTTCAATTCCCGCCCTAGGACAAATCTGTGTACGTTCTGCAAATATTTGTTCCGAGTGTTCTGGGTATTTTCTATGTATAATACAAATAGATTACATACATAGATATTTTTTATATCCCTAAGACCTACATACAAAGAAAACATCCGGAACTAATACCCTCAGATAGTACAAACATTTATCCCGAGGTGGCAATCGAACCCGCAACATAACATCGCAGGTGGACAACGCCCGTTGCTACACTAGAGATTTTAATAATTAATTTTGTTTTTAAAAAACTATAAACCGACTTCAATTTTAAATCTTTTTCATGAGTTTTCATGGATCCTAATATCAAAACTGGACCATATTAAATATATATATTAAAATAGGACCACATGGGAAGCACCAGCTTTCAAAAAAAATGAAAATCGGACATCCCAGTCAAAGTTCTGAGGTAACAAACGTAAAAAAAAAAGAAAATACAGTCAAATTGAGAACCTCCTCCTTTTTTGAAGTCGGTTAAAAAGTATGATTCTTGTTATATCCATTGACAAAATCCATGATGGATCTATCAAAAACTTCGGTAACTCCCATTTGTTCTATAGGACTGTGACGTCATAGAACTGTTACCACTTTTTATCCTTGCAGTTTCATGGTAGAACTATTTACTTTTCAGAGATCCGTGGTGAATAAAAGCGAGGTAAAGCCTTTTACTGCATATCAATATCATATCATATCAATCCGTCATTTCACGGATCTCCAACGGAACGCAATATATTCCTCTACTCGAAACTGAACCGTTGCTAATAATATGAACAATGAGTTATATATAGTTATATATAGACATATGTCTGTCTGTACGCGACGTCAAGTGTAGAACTTTACTCATCCAACTCCGCCCACACCGTCTGCACTTACCTCTACCATACATGACTATAGGGGTAGGTTAAACTTAGTCCAGATCTACATATCGTTTGTAGTTTCACTGTACAATGTATTTGTTTTGTAAGAAAATGGTTATAGCTTATAGTTCATTTATTAATAACAATTATGTTACATGTCACACACAAAAATACAAATTACATAATGTAAAGTTCAATCCTCAATGGACAATCTTCAAAATACGTGAATACAATGATAAATTGATAACATAAAATTAATTAATTAAATACATTTTACAGTCATAAATTCATTAATATCATGTATAGATTGAACGATCAGCCACTTTTTCAATCTATACTTGAAGGATGTTATGGACTGTGCGTTGGTGATAGGAGTCGGAATACGGTTAGATCTAGCAATCAAATATTTAGCATCATCATCAGCCTGTAATTAGTCCACTGCTGGACATATGCCTCCCGTATTAAACGCTATATCGCTGCCTTTAGCTTGACGTATCCAGCTTGTGCCTGCAGTCTTTCGCAGATCAGTTCAGTTTTAAAAGATCTTTATTAATAAAATTAATTAATAAAGAAGTAATACAAAACCAGTGTACATTTATCGTAGACAATATTAAACCAATTTAAATACGTTTAAGAGCATTAAGAGCTTTTTCAAACTTATTTAAATAAAGGGAATAAAATAAATAAATAGCATACATTGGTTAACTAACACATTTACAGTTATGATAACTTCATGCAAGCTTTAGTTGAGCATTACATTTTATAGATCATTATCGTACCTGGCCGAAGAATGTCGTAGATTAGAATGCGATTGCCCAGTCGTGGTCTCCACCCAAGAACTCGTTTACCGCAACGGTTGTCGGTTCTTCTCGAGATAATGGCCGGTCCACTCGCTTTAACTATGTCGATAATTGTCGTCACTTATTTATTTTGCAATAAAATATTCGAATTTTAACAACTGAGGGGATAGTGAATAAATTAGAGGATGATCGATCCCCAATACGCATGCCCAGCCTTACTCCCCTTATGATAAACGCCAATAAGGCGCTTATCAGGAAGCCTGCATCCAGCAGTGGACAAATACAGGGTGTTGAAGTTGAGGAAGGGATAAACTTGTGAATAAAGATTCGCAAGTTTGAGATCACTCGTTCGACTTAGTAAGTAAGTACACCCATTACATAGCACACTGTGTAGGACGATACAATTAAAAAGGCCTTCCGCAAAGAGTTCTAATCAGAAATGAACCGCCGGCTATTAAACCTCTCAGTGAACAAGTAGGTACATGTAGCAATCTCCCAGACCCGCGGGACTTCTCGTTAGATCTGAAGTTTGAGGCGAGAAGCCGACGCGACTGTATGTTGTGTTAATGCTATGTCTTTATTTGTCTTGTAGATTGTAGGTTTTCAAATTGTAATATTATATTGCTTTGTTGGGTTGATTTCTTAAGGCACATAGTGACCAGTAAAAGTGACGCCCCCACCAATTTTAACTTAATAATACTTAATAATAGGTTAAACACAGGAAGTTTTAAAAATCCATCGTACAGTTTGTGGTATCTATTATTAGTTATTTATTAATGCCTCTGTAATAGTTTCATTTTTAACCGATGATGCCAAAATAGAGTTTGGTGACCAAAATGCGCAACGACGTATCTCTGCCCAAGCTAAACATAATTAATTTTGTTTTAAAAACTATAAACCGACTTCATTTTTTACAGTTTTTTCGTGAATTTTCATTGATCCCATTGTCAGAACTAAACCAAATTAAAATAGGACTACACGGAAAGCACCAGCTTTCATATAAAAAAGGAATCATGGATATCAGTCAAAAGTTTTGAGGTAACAAACATAAAAAAATACAATCGATTTGAGAAACTCCTCCGTCGTTTAAAAAGCACAGAACTTGATTATATACCTTATTATTACGATTTCTGGGAATACAAGTTAACATTTATATAATATATGATATTGGTACGCTGTAATAGTAATAACATAGGAAGTTAGGAAGTTAGGTAGTCTTGATATCACGTGCATAGCCTGAATAACACATTGAAAATTGTAAAAATATTTTATTTTTAGTGTACTTTTTTATTCTGTGAACAAAAAAGAGAAGATCTTATTTTTTTATAATAATAATAATAACAAGGTATAAAATTTTACTAGTGCTTATTTTGAACTTATTTTGTTAGCTTTTAGAAATAAAGTTATTTAAATCTAAAATCTGACGCTGATTTATTTTCCTTTTACTCGTTGACAACGCGATATAAATAAAGTTTAGAGTTTTAGTTGGTTGGTACCTATCAAGTCAAGAATTGTTTCTACCATTAAGTTAACAGGTAAGTACCTAATTTATGATTTAGGTAATAATGTGTTCTTGAGTAGAGACCACGACTCGGCTAACATAGCGTAGGACGCCCTCCAGTCACGCACGATGGATAACGGTCTGCGAAAGACTGCAGGCAGATGCTGGATTCGTCAAGCTGAAGACAGGGTGCTATGTCGCTATTTATGGGGGGCTGTGGATTAATATAGTTTTAATAATCAAAGGCTAATTTATTTTAAACTAGCTTTTGCCCGCGGCTTCGCACGCTCTATTCAAGTAGCCTATGTCCGTTCATACCGTTTACCTCCCTGCCAAATTTCATCAAGATTCGTTCAGTCGGGAACGAAATCAAAACTATCCTATGTCCGTCTACTGATTTTAAGCCACCTCCCCGCCAATTTTCAGCCAAATCGGTTCAGCCGTTCTTGAGTTATAAATAGTGTAACTAACACGATTTTCTTTTATAATATAAACACCATTTTCATAACCTACAAGGTTTATAGGTACTCAAACAAAAAAGAATCAATTAACCAAGACGGTGAGAAATTCAATATTTCAACCACACTATGCCACTCCCGATAGCGGATGCATATGTCCAGCAGTGGACCAATGTAGGCTGATGATAATGAACCACACTAGGGGACTTGCCTCCTCGCCCTCCGGCCAGGGATGACGGTATGCGAAAGACTGCAGGCAGATGCTGGATGCGACAAGCTGAAGACAGGGCGCTAAGGTGCTCATTAGGGGAGGCCTATGTCCAGCAGTGGACTAGTATAAGCTGATGATGATGATGAAGGGACTTGAGCAAAGATATCACAAGCACTCGAGGGTGCACGTTCGTACAACACGACGACTCGCAGCGAAATCAGTCCGCTACCGTCATACCTTAATTCTTAATTATTTATTGCACTAAAAACATACAGTAGAGAAGTAATGGCAAAGGCGAGCTTAACCCTAAAAAGAGTTCTCTTACAGCAAACCCTAATGGAAGAAAGAGAAAACGTTAAGTGGGTACGTGTGCATAGTTTTTAGAGAAAAGATGGCGAATCCTATTACTTCTACATTACCAATAGACTACATACATACTATATTACACTACATATGACTCTAACAGTAAAGCGACTGCTTATACCGTTACCTCAAATAAAACCACATCCATCAATAGGCTGATGATGTATTTGATCGTTTCATGAACCAAACTTTTTACTAGTTACAGGCTAACTAGCCACAGTGCCACGAGCGACGCGGCGGGTCGCGGTGAACATTCACCGCGCGCTAACAAGCGACTGATTGCTGAACAAAGGCAACAAAATAAATAAAAAAACACGCAGTAGGCACAGTGTGGGCAATTCACGCAGTAGGTATTTATTTTTTTCACACATACACTTTTAACATAATTTTTTTTGCGTCAGGATTTGGGAGTGGGGTCTAGTGACGTCACTATATCTATATCTTTGTAATTTTTTGTGCAATTGACAAAAATATGATGTGAAACTTTTTTATTTACGGCTCGGCTTGCTTAGGTCAGAATTTAAGGAAATAACTAAAGATTTAGGACTGATGGTCACTCGAGCGCTTAAAAACTGGAGGACATTTTGGCCCGTACTCAAAAACAAAATCGAAGTTTCTGATTCGTTTTCCTGGAACCGCTCATCTGCAAGCGACATAAAAAAAACCAAACTTCGATTTTCCATTTCCGAGTAGGCCCCGTAAAAATACAATTAATTATTTATAATTATACAGGGTGTACCAAAACCAGACCTGGTGCGAGTTCGAACACTGAATCTAGGGCCACGAGAACAAAAAACCGATAAGCGCCGCCGCCGCGACCTTCCTTGCGCTTGCAATGATGCCACTTAACGGCCATTGACGGCGGGTTTTTTTTTGTTGACCGACTTCAAAAACAGGAGGAGGTTCTCAATTCGACTGTTATTTATGTTTGTTACCTTAGAACTTTTGACTGGGTGGTCCGATTTTCATGAATCATTTTTATATATGAAAATTGGTGGTTTAGTCCAGATCTGACAATGGTATCCATGTACATCCATGAAAAAACTATTAAGATTTAAGTCGGTTAATAGTTTTTTAAAACAAAATAATTATATTTTTCCTTAATTCAGTGTTCGAATCTACACCCCGCCTCAATGTTTGGTCCGAGCGCATTATTGCTACACCCTGTAAGTATATTAATATGACAATTAGGTCAAAAGTCGAAAGAACAACTCGACTTCTTCGTTTTCTACGAAAAATAAGTCATTGGAATAAAGATATTTGATTTCTAGGAAAATTGGTTCATAAAGATTTTTCTGGAGTTTGCTGTTTCCAGAAACATGTTTGTCTTGAATGAAGGTTATCTAGCGTAATGAGGTTAAGGTAATGAGAAAGTCCAAAATAAATCTCAATAATAATACAGCTACATACAGCCTATACCGGTCCACCGCTGGCAGCAGGCCGGCGACTATAATTATGGCCCCCACGTGGAGATGCGGTTTAGGGATAGCTGTTCAGTTGAAGAATTCCATACAACCCCCATAAAATTATAAGTCAGTATGGCTCTGCTTGGAAGCCCCCCGAGGGGGCGGGGGCTCTTGGGGAGCCGACAGCGGCTCGCTTTGCTCGCCCTACTGTGCCCCGTGGTCCCATTGTGGGTCGCTTCGCTCACGACACCCACGGGAAGAGATGGGGTGGTGCAAATTCTAAGCCAGCACCGCACAGCTATATTAACCAAAAAACTTTAAATATTAAAGTAGGCGTACTGCAGCTACTTCGCTGTATCGTTGCAGTTTTGATTGCACAAAGCGGGCGGCAGGACAGGTGGCTCCAATCATGGATTCCATCATATTTTTAACGAAAACTTGTCAAACAAAGTTTGGTCTCGCTTTATGTGCGGTCAGTCTGGCCTTTTGTGCATTGTCTGTGTCGCCTGTGCATTGTAGAGTCAGCCTGTTTGTAGAATGGCTGGGCCACTGTCAAAGAAATACATTAAACTAGTTTGTAGGGAATACATCAATATAAATAAAACTGAATTGACGTTTGTTAATCTGACAAAAACTCGAGAATGTTCCAGTCATTCTCGAGTTTTTGTCAGATTAACAAACGTCAATTCAGTTTTAATTTGGCTTATTTTAGTTTTGAAATACATGTAGAAGCCCGGGTAAGGCTTTAAAGTTGAGAGTGGTAAGAAGTTTGCCAGGTCAGCTAGTATCTAAATAATTTCTTTCGACAAGATGGCTAAGTTATTGTAAAACGTTGATTTTTTTAGATTTCCATTACTTTATTTCTTTAAGCTTTTATTTAAAAAAAACACTGAGACAAGTCAAATTTTACACAATAAATTATGAAACAATAAGGTGTGTCTTGATTTTCTCTTCACCTAGGTATTACACTATATATTTTTTAAACAAGAAAAATGTGTTATTGGATTTTTGTTCACCTTATTTTTTTATTTACTAGTCGAAGTACTACTACTCTAGTTTAACAATCGGCATAGGCTGAATCGAATGGCACCGCGCTGTTTTGTAAACCAGATAGTCTTATTACTAAAGTTATTTACACCGGTAAGTATATTTAACGTGATTTGAATTTTGAGCTTTCCAATATTTCGGCACAGTTTCATGCGCCATGATCACGGAATAACTGAAGGCACTGCGAGTGAGTTTTTATCGGCAGATATAACGATCTACCCTCATTTTTTGTCTTTTGCTACGAATGTTACTACTACCACTGGTTCCGGAAAGCTCAAAATACAAATCATGTAAAATATCCCGTTGTAAATAACTTTAGTATGTATTCATAACCATGATGGATTTAAATAATTAATATTTTAAACATGTAGCCATTCTACGAACGGGCTGATTCTACGGTCTGGTGGAGACAATTCTACACCTACACTGCGTCTATTCTACACGGGCTTCAGTCTGCATGGAACAAAGGAATCGTTGGAATGGGTGGATGCTGGCACTAGCCAGCCTTGTGCGGTTATTAGTTTGGTCGGGTTGAAAAGGTTTTTGTTTGAGCACGAGTTTGCGCCAAATTTGGACGAAATTCTGTTATATTTCGTTTCTTTACGACTTAATCATATTAACTTTTCTCGAAATAGACACTGTTACGTTTAAATATTTTGTTGTTCAATATTTCATTGAAAGCAAGGGACATGAAATATTATTTTTCTCCCACGTTGGACGCCAATTTTCATATCTCAGATATTTTAACAGCAAATCAGTTCATAAGGTTATTATAGTGTTACACTATTAGTAATTGCTAAAAAAATTAATAATATATTTAAAAAATCTTGAAAAATAAAATAAACACAGAACTGGATAAACTTCAATGTTTCCCCTGTAGGTGGAGCTAAAGGCGCTTTAGCCGTTATAAGATTTTCGACTCTAACGGTATCCGACTTCATGGTTTAGATGCTATTTAGAGGTTATTACATCCCCGAACTGAAGGAAGGACGTGGGTTCGAATCCCGTTGAAGCAAAAACATTGAAGGATATTATTTTATTATGTTCTTTATCTAAGTATCAGTTAAAATTCATTAGGCAAGTACAAGTTATCCTGCCCAATGTATGCTAGTTTTTATATTTAGATATTTTTTTAACTTTGTTGTAGATAAGTTTGGCATCTAAGAAAACTTTCTAAAAAGTAAATTTGTAAAAACTGAGACTGTATCTCACTTATTTACCAAATTAACCTTACATTCAGTCTATAAGGTCCATAATCCCTTATTTACAGTTCATAATACAACAAGCAGTACCTACGCACACGTGGCAGTCGCAATCCGTCAGCCGCCAGCCGAAGAGAGGCGAATAGAGATGGCTGTTTGTACCAACAACGTTGTTGGCCAACGATGCCAGAATACGTTACCGGCAATCGGTGAGCATCGGATGCAAACGACAACGAAACTAGGCACGAGCGTCCCCGAGTAATGCCGATCGCCACCGAAAACCCATTTCGGATAACCGTTTCTAGAGCCCACAAAAACATCGTTACGTATTTATTTTATTTGCTGTTAAACAAAAAAACACACAACCCACACAAGGTTGTTTGCGGGAGGTATTTTTACAATTATTAGGTCGACCAGTAATATGCATAAAATGGCAAAAATATAAAAATAAATCAAGTCATTGTCAAGTTTTTTTAAATTATATTGAATCTGAGAATATTTCATTCAGATTTACCTTACATTTAGTTACATATATTTGTGACCTGTTACATATTTTTTATTAATAAATGAACTATGAAACCAATGGAACTCTCATAATAAATGAATATGAATATAATATTAAGAAAGAAAAATACTATTCGTTGTTCCCAATCACAACCCATACCGTTTCGGAAATAACATAGCGTTTCGGAAATAACGTGACGTTTCGTTGAAAACCAACGACAACGCCCATGCCTAGAGGCGAGGCGAGGTGATGGATGAGACAGTCAATCAGGCTGAACTCCGTGCATCAGCTTAACACGTGGTACACCTAGGTAGCTAGAGTAGACCTAGGCTTGGTTTGTGTACGAATTGTTGGAAATGTAAAGGCTGATTGCTATGTTGCGTTGGTAGACAACAGTAAATTAATGCTTTTGTTCCTTATATAATAACGGTTCATCCTATTGTTACTGACGGATAACGTAGCATTCGAATGGTAAAAGATTTTTTTAATCGGTCTAGTAGTTTTTGAGTTTATTAGTTAAGCATAAGCGGTAAACGTACCGGTAAACCGTCTGGACCATTAAGTTGAATTGCCATTAATTTAGATTCTCCGATAGTTGGATTCCCTAAAAGTTTAATGCCCATTAAGTTGGATTCTTCGACAGTTAGATTCCTGTTACGTCGGACATACACAAATACAAATCTTTCCTCTATATAATATTATTATTATTATATTATTACAAGTATATTATGAGTTATTTGACAAGGAATCTTTGTTTCATTGGTAGTGACAACGAAAATAAAAATTCCAAAAATCTTTACATCCATAAATACAGTACCTACACTAAGAAAACGTTTACAGTTCACATTAGCTTGGATTGATATGGTACGTAAAGGAAACTTATTGATCTATACCCATATCACATCACAAGCTCCGCTTACTCTGGAGCTAAATATAGCTGCCTAAAAATATTCAACAATGTATATTTTTACTGTTCCATATTTTCTCCTGACCAATCTAGTTTTATTCTGCCTACCAAGTTTTTGACTGACATCCCGTAAAAGCCAGAGTAAAAACTAAAATCAAACGATAGCTATCCATCGAGCCATCGCATCGCCGAAAAAGTAATAAATTGCGCATCGGGTGACGAGAGAGAAATATGAAGTGTCACCAACGCGCAATATCCCCGCCTAGTAAATCAGCGGGGCATATTGGCATAGATACCTTACCCTACATAGGTAATCTGCCTACGATACTAAATATTACTGCGGACAGCTAGAGTAGGTTTATGAAAGATGGATGTGGAATTCTGTTTATTTGTAATCGGCTTCAAAACTATGTGGATGTCTCGTGGAAGGACGTAGTAATTTTTTATACCTAAATACTAATAAAGGCGCTGTTGGATTTAAGTTTCGGTGATGTTTCGGTTTAAAAGTAAATTCGATGTCACAAATAGTGTACGTAATAAGATGAAGCAAAAATCAAGCGGCGCCATTGAGAAAGAAGTTGAAAGTTGTTAGATTTTTCATTGTTTAATTTTACAATTTTTGACCTGTTCTTAGTAAAGGTACGTTATTTATTGAATATAAAGAAATAAAAAGTCTTTGATTTGATCAAAATATCATTTGATTTGATAATGATTTTGCCTGTGAACTTGTTATTAGCTCGCTGACTAAACAAATAACATAACCTATCGATGACTTTTAGATGGTCCTGTGCGAGCCTGGCCCAGAACTTCAACAACTTCCTAAAGCACACTCCATTATTCATCATATTTTAATAAGAAACCCGATTTTACTACTTTCCTCTATTCCAAATGAAAATAATAAAACGATTCAACAATATCGGACTAGCTGACAAAGCATCTGACACGACCAACCTAACAGGACCCCCGTGAAATTCATCTCATCTCCGAATAACTCCAGGCGAGGAAGGGCGAGGGGTCGAGGGTAGCTGGTGATCGGATCGGCTCGTATATTGACGAGTGACATGGCTGAATAACCGGGACCTCCGTGATATAGGGCTAGCAGGATCAGAAGGGTGAGATATTGTAGGAAATATTCCTTTCTCACTCAAGGCAATGAAAATCTGAGAACTATTTTGGAGGTTTTTCTATAGACATTATCTAGTAGTATTACAACCATGTTCTCTGTCGTTTCCTTAAGATATTCCTCCAATCAAGCTCGATTGCTTGAGCAGGGTTGGAGGATTACCTCGAGAGTTACCTTGAAATTAGTATTCTTAGTCATAACATACTAAGGTACTCACTCAAGATGAGGAAAGGTGTGATGTCATTGTTTCGTGGAAAATTAATTACTTTTATGTTGGCCGATAGTTAAGAATTCAAACTTTGGATATTGACTACAGTTAAAATATAATCGTTTATCGTTATCGTCTTGAGTTGTCTTGAGGGAACAAGGTTGGTTATGACTTATGATGAGGTAGGTACCTTACGATTGACAGTTCGCAACTTACCTTTAACTGAGATGAGCTGAAAAAAATAGTTATATAAATGTAAAAGATAAGTGTACGATGTTTTTTACAACTATGAACAATGTTTCTTGACTCAACTTCACTCCAATAAATTCGTACCTAACCAATTTGTTATATATCCACTAATTTGTTGGTGTGAGATTGAGTCAAGTCGAGGAAATTTAAAGGAAATAAAAATATTACAAATGAGTTTTAATTTGTTTTTTGTCTGTGAAAAGGTATAAACAGTCTGTCCGTATGTACAGCAAAGGGTCAAACCAGGCTGGACATGGATATGAGGCCCAGAGTTATTGACAAGGGTAGCTACCTTGAGAATCATTCAATCTTGGACACAGTATACTGGTATGACCATTCAGAAAACACACTTGTGAGGATCATTTGAAAACTAATAAAGCATTATCTACATTCAATGACCTAATCTTCTCTGCTTCGTGTGACAAATAAGAACACCTAGAATGCTAGAAAAATTAAGGTGGTGTTAGCTGTGTGGTGCTGGTTTAGAATTTGCACCACCCCATCTCTCTCTCTCTTTCTCTCCCGTGGGTATTGTAAGAAGCAACTAAGAGATAGCCACCGGGGGCGGGCAGCAACGCCCCCTGCAGAACCATTCTACTACTGAGCTACAATCCCCAACCCGCAGGCTCAGCGTGGGGATTATGGGCATTACCCCCATTAGATAAACGCCAACAAGGCGTTTATGAGGGGGACGCCTGCGTCCAGCAGTGGTCCGATACAGGCTGTAGGTTAAGGTTATGGCAGTGTCCTGTAACGGCTGAAGACAAAGACAACAACGACGACATGAAGCAAGTTCGGAGGCCTTTGCAAGGGCTTATGATGAAAGCCATTTCAGTGGCCTTCGCCATACAATCGCTAATCACAAAGGCCTTCCAAAGGACTTTTTCAAATGTCAATATAGTATGGGGAGTTTTTTCGTAATTCCAAAGCTGATTTAGGTAATAAATTAGCGTAGCTTTGTTTTTTAACCGAATTAAAAAAACGGAGGAGGTTCTCTATTCGACTGTATTTTTTTTAATGTTTGTAACCTCAGAACTTTTGACTAATTCCGATTTTCATAATTCTTTTAAAAGCTGGTGCTTTCCTTGTAGTGCCATTTTAATTTAGTCCAGTTCTGACATTAAAGTCCATAAAAACTATAGAATTGAAGTCAGTTTATAGTTTTTTTTAACTAAAATCAATTATAATGCGACACATAGCAGAACAGATTAAATCATTATTACAAGCGTACGAAACAGTAGATATATTTACAAGGGCTTTTTTGTTTTATAGAGTTAACCCACTATAGTTAGTATCAATGGGATCAGTTGTGTATTCAAAATAATCAATAGGTCAATAACTGATCACGCGGGATGTGTTAGTGATGTGTTAGTGTGTACAGAAATACAGAAATACAGAAATACAATTTATTCATAAAGCCAAATTACATGTCATTACCCTTTTTAACTTATACAAAGCGTACACAAGTTTATAAAATAAAAATTCACATTCACATTAAATTCATTACAGAAATTTGTAATTAATAGAAATAAATAAGTCATTAAAAGGTCAATAAAAGTTAACAAATATTAAAATATAAGAATTAATTAAGTATCATTAGTCTCCTTTTTCTCGAGTAGTTCTCCTACACAGTAAAAAATTCTGCTCGATAAGCCAACGTTTCAGGCGGAACTTGAAGCTAGCTAGACTGCTATCAGCTGTGACAGATTCAGGCAGTTTGTTGTATACTGCCGGGCCCATAACGTGAGTCAACCTTGAGGATTTCGTGAGGGAGCGGGCGATACTTGATAGCTTTACTGCGTTCCGCGTCCCGTACGAGTGAGTGTCGCCGTTTTTCATGAAACTACCTAGGTTCAGACGAACATACACCGCCACTTGCATTAGCACAATGCTGGGCAGCGTAAGTATGCCTAGTTCTTTGAAATATGGTCTGGCGGACACGTCACGTCGTATGTTAACTAGGATGCGTATGGCTCGTTTTTGCACCCGGAAGGCACGCTCCCAGTCAGCAGCGCGCCCCCATAGCTCAGCACCATACTGAAGCACCGAGTGAACTGTGGCAAAGTAACAAGTTCGTGCCACCTCCGCCGGAACCACACGAGCCACCCGACGGAGCGCGAAACATGCGCTACCTATCTTCCCGCATATCTTGTCTATGTGGCTCTCCCAGGTAAGGGCCCTGTCTATTTCAAAACCAAGAAACGTCGTGGCTTCGGATTGATTAATGGCTATTCCGTTCACATAGACTACAAGCCGTCTTGTCACTTTGCCCGACAGGCAGAAATGTATGTAGTGGGTCTTACTTAGGTTCAGAGCCAACCCGTTCTTCATGAACCATCCAGACAGTAGGCCAGCTGTCTCGTTCAGCTTCTCCTCCAGAGCGTCTACGGACTTCGCGGTGACGATCGCGGCCACATCATCAGCGTACATGAGGGTCTCCGCGGAGGTCACCGCTCCGGGCAGATCATTCAAGAGGAGCGAGAACATTATGTTGGAGACAGACGACCCCTGCGCTACCCCCATGGTGGGGGAGAGGGGCTCTGACCGCTCAGCACCGCCAACAACAATTTGGGATCGATCACGCATCATCTCCGTGAGTACGGCGAATGATGCTGCTTCGATCCCATAGTGGCTCATTTTGCTGGCAAGTACGGCGTGGCTGGCCACGTCGAAGGCTTTAGATAGGTCGCAGCACAACACGGCCACCTGCAGCTGCTGTTCACGTGCCGCCAGCACACGCCGCACCACCTCGCGCGTCAGCGACGTCGTAGAGTAGCCCGCGCGGTAGGCGTACTGCCGGGGCGACAGTGCGTCCGTCGCCAGCAAGTACTCCACCAGCCGGCTGCTCAGCCCTGGTATGATCGAGACAGGCCTGTAGCTGTCCATGTTCTCTCGCTTACCTTTCCCTTTATAGATGGGAGACACTTTGCTCACTTTTAGCGTCTGCGGGTACGCACCTTCTTCAAGGCAAGTATTAAAAAGGTGAGACACTATCGGGGCCAGCGGCACTATGACAACCCTAAGGAGATCCATGGAGATTCCATAGATATCTCTAGACCGCTTGGGAGTGATACGTTTAGTCAGAATGCTGGTCACCTCATCAGCACTGAATTCACGCAGCACCAGCCGGGCGTCAGCACGCGGCCGCACCGCCGCCAGCGCGCGGGTTGCACCCACGACGTCGGCGATGGGCGCGCCGCACGCCGCCGCTGCATTCAGGAACCTGTGATTGATGGCGTCTACAGCATGCTTTGGCGTTGGAAACTTGGCGCCCGTATCATCCCTCAGAATGCAAGAGTAATCTAGCGGAATGGAGTTGTCTTTCCCCCTTTCTTTGTTCACTATTTTCCACATAGCCCTGGACTGATTTTTGCAATTTTTAATTATTTGTGCATAATGGTAAACTTTAGTATTTTTAATTAGCATGTCAAGTTTGTAATTTAAATCAGAAATAAATTTAGATATTGTGTCGTCAAATAAGATTGAATAATTAAAATTTTGCATGTCAATAATAAAAGATTTCATGTTAACTATGTCAGGAGTCAACCACGATGAGTCAGGTTTTTTGTTGTTCACTCGCTTCATAGGGAAGCAAATATCCAACTTACCGCTTATTATATTGATTAAGGCCGTAGCTAGACTGTCAGCTGTTCTATATTTATCAAGAATGAAGTTCCAGTCAACACTTTCCATTGCACAAAAGAAATTATGGTAATTCGTTCTCGACATATCTCGGATGAGGCGAGTACGGGGCACACTGAGCCGTCGCGTACACAGCATCTCACCGCGGACCGCCAGGTGATCGCTCAAGTTAGTCACCACGGGTTCTGTTCTAATAGCGGCGGACGCCGGTAAGTTTGCGTACAGGTGATCTAGACACGTTGAAGTGGTCGCCGTTATTCTAGTTGGAAAGTCAACAAAGTTAGTCATGCCATGGGCCGACAGCAAGTCACACAGTTTTTTACGGTCGGAGGTAATTTCACCGATACAATTTACATTAAAATCACCTACTATTACACAATCTATACCTAAGTTCGTTATTTTATCGAGCAGACTTTCTAGGTAAACAAAAAAATCATTCGAGCTAATAAGGTTCGTTCTATATAAACAAATGATTGTTATTCCAAAATCAATCAAGTCGACCGCCGAAATTTCGCAGTATTGCTCAATAGATAATGCGACCAGACTCGAGTT
The DNA here is from genome assembly GCA_955876795.1 of Eupithecia tripunctaria. Lineage (NCBI taxonomy): Eukaryota > Metazoa > Arthropoda > Insecta > Lepidoptera > Geometridae > Eupithecia > Eupithecia tripunctaria. Next base: position 260,112 of record OY041625.1, read on the forward strand.
TTCAATACAATTCATGTTGTTTACGTAAATACAAGACCCACCGTGGGCCTTATCTCTCCTACAAAAGCTTGAAGCTAGTTTAAAACCGTCAATTGAAACACTTTTTAATTTGTCTATCGTGAGCCAATGCTCAGTGATTGCTAGAATGTCGCACTTTAAATCACTTCGTAATAAAGTTTCCAACCTACCAGTTTTATTGTCAATCGACGCAATGTTCTGGTGGCATACACAAATAGTTCTTAGAGCATTCTTCGTCGGTTTGCTAGTCGCGCGCACTGCGCTCCTGGGACGTGCTGCCGCTCGGGCCGGCCGCGCCGAGTGATCCCCGCCTCGTTGACCGGCGGGGGCTCCATCGAAACCAGTCCGAGATTTTTACGCCGGGTGGCCATGATTCGGGTGCGGATACCACGCCGTACAAGCTTTGAGGGAATCCGATTTCAAATGCTGCGTGTGAGTCGGTTTTGATTACTCGCTTTTTGACGTAGTATCTATCGCATTTACCTAGTTTTGCAAGATATTTTTTAATGTTTTCTTCGGAGGTATCTGGCTTGAGTGACCAAACTTGCACATATTTCATTTCCTCTACTGTTTGAAGCATGTCATCGGCCTTGCCGGATCCAGTCAATATTTTTCGAGGCTTGGTCATGCGTTTCCGGTTCGCGATCTGCCACGTTGGGTCGTTTATTTCCTCTAGTGTTGTCTGGCTACCCTGTCCTTTTTCAACATGAGCTATAGTCACCCTACTTGCTGTCGTAGTGACGACGGCAGGTGGATCGTATTGAATAGTCGTGGGTGCTCCAGTTTCTACGACATCTTTGAGTATGTTGGTCGGCTTAGGGTAGTGATCAGGTGTGACTGCCGGATTGTCAGTTGTGGCTTTGATCTTAGGTGCTGGTACTTCGATACTGGCGCGTACATTGGTGCGTTTCTTCGACGTCTTTGCAAGCTCCGCTATAGCGAGCGATGCATGGGCTCGGGCATTCCGGACGGGTCGCTGAGCAGCTGATGTCGTCGGCACCGGAGCGATTGGCGTCAGTGACTTGCGGGTAGGCAACTTGGTGGATGAGTTTAGATTTGCTATAATCCCTGATTGCTCAGTTATTACAGCCTCCAGTGACTCCACTTTACTCACAAGTATTACCACTGTTTTTTGCAAGTCAAATAATAAACTTTCAAGCGAGATATTAGCCATTTTACGTTAAAAATCAAAATTCGAGCGCGGAGCAGTTACTGCCGCGCGTCACGTCGTCGTGCGGTCTCGTATCGTGTACTCAGTTGACTAACGAGCTATATATCTCGTGTACTCAGTTGACTAACGAGCTATATAGAGATACTCAACGAAAGTTCTGAGTGTATATTCTATATCCCAAACCTGATTATAATGTGGCCAGGGTATCATATGAGCAGAATCATTCCGCATCGCCAGTTCGGATCGAGGTCCATTTGATGATTGGGAGTAGAAGAAGAGCCGAGTCGTTTCTACAATGACGTCATGGAGCGTGCGAAAAACTATTTATTTTGTAGAACCGAAAAGCGAACCTGCATGCCCAGCGTGGGGATTATGGGCATTACCCTCCATGAGATAAACATTAATAACTCGCTTATCGAGGCCTGCGTCCAGCAGTGGACCGACACAGGCTGTTGAGGTTGAGGTTGAGGTAACTACTCTGTATCCATCAACTTTTTTTTGGAAATATATAATTTTTTATTGATTTATACTAGCATTTATATATCATCATTTTTCAGTTATTATGTTACCTGTGTTAGTTTTCCAAAAATTGTAAAATAAAATAAATAATGAAATAAAATAATATCAGTTATCCCATAACTCAAGCTCTGCTTAGCTTGGTGCTCGACGATGGTGTGTGGTTCCACCATTTATTTAAATTGAATTCAGCATACTGATTTTGATACTAAAATCTCAGTTAATAATAATTATGTCAAAAAAATTTAAGACGCTGAACTCGTTTAAAACAATAAACTGGGTTTATCTTACAATGATCATATTCGTGCAAGCGGTGGAATCTGACCTTATTATACTAAATAGCAAATCTCGTACCAAACCATTCAGAAAATCTAATTCAAATAATTCAATCTCAAGAATCATCCGTAACTGTCTGTCATGCTCCCTCCCATATTCAAATTGATTGTGCGACAGGGGAGCTGACCTCTAATCGCCCTCGGACGATTGCCTCGACCCAACGGTCCAACGGTCCAACGGCCCAACAGCCTTTGTCCGTTTTCTATACTCCAGAGAGTTTCCTTTCCAGTTTTATTTGTATGCGATCTGTTACAAAGTGTTTGTCAAGTTGGTTTCTTAACTACCATTAAAGAAGATGGAATAAGTAGTTTATTTTGTTTGTTTTCCATCTATCGTCATTCGATATTATTAGATACTCTTCTACATGGAAGATGATCTATAGTTTGTCGACATTGTTATGTGTATCTGGTCCTTTCTCTTGTACGATTTTTAGCCTTTTTCCGGCACCTCCGTTGTAACCACAAAGTGGTCGGGCCAACGCTCACACGAGCGCTGACGATAAGTTATGGAATATACCAATAATGCCACTGTATTTGAGCATAATGTTGAATTTGGGAGATAAATCTGTACCTATCAAACTTTAAGAAGAAAATATAAAATCATTTAACAAGAAACAAAGACAATGGATACGTGGAAACGATGCCATCTCTAGAAGTTTTAAAATCTTTGTAGCAGATGACAACGCACTCCCCCGAAAATTATGTAGAAAGAGTTCGGAAATATTTCTGATTAACATGGATTGTGTGAAAGCTGATACGAGAAAGAAAACTCAAAAATCTAGTCCTAATCCTTCACTTTATTTAGCAAGAATAATTCGGTACGTACCTTTATCTATGTGATAAGTATATTTTACTATATTTTATGTGTTTATTTATGTTATAGACATTAAATGATAAATTTTACCTACTTATTATTATTACTTTTCTTGTTTTCTTTGTAATTTTTTAATCTAGCACTACCTACTACTAAACTCTGGTCCACACTACCCATAGGTTAGCAGGAAGAGAAAGCTATTTTACATTATGCTCCTCCATTGTGCCATAAATGTTTATTCCATCTTTAGATGTTCTAGCTATCAAAATTGGTCTTGAAAACACGAAAAACTTAGCAGACCTAGCACAGTTGTTGTTTTTTATGGTAGAATCGAGAAAAATTACATCGCATCGCTATTCATTGCGTAAATTATTGAAATTGAAGGAATGAATCACAAACATTTTACGCATTCGATGATAAAGTAGTGAGGGGTAAACTCGAGGCTCTCGTAATTGTAACAGAAACCATACTCTATCAAACACTTCTCAAAATATAAGTCCTCCCAACCACCTGCCCTAAATATCGTGCAATCAGATTACGGCTCGATCGAGGCGCCTCGGTCGAGGCCTCCGTTACACGCTCGTTAGCGACACACCTGCCTCCATTTGACACTCTTCAACATACCTGTTCTTATTACTTTACGGGGTACTTTAAATTCTTGATAAAAGCATCACCTTCAAAATTGAATAAATGAATGAACACTTTATTGAATTAATAATATACATAAGTGGCATAAGTGGCAGTGGGCCGGCCATATTTCGCGAAGAACCGATAACCGCTGGTGTAAACGAGTTCTTGAGTGGAGACCGCGACTCGGCAAACGTAGTGTAGGGCGCCCTCCGGCCAGGTGGGATGACGATCTGCGAAAGACTGCAGGCAGATGCTGGATGCGTTAAGCTGAAGATAGGGCGGTATGGCGCTCATTAGGGGAGGCCTATGTCCAGTAGTGGACTAGTATAGGCTGAGGATGATGATGATGATGATGAATAAACATAAAAGTATAATATCTTTTTATATCTAAATAACAAATAAATATAGTACGAAAGGCGGCCTCATCGCTGATCGATTTCGCCCAGGGAACCTTGAAAAATAGATTTTATTACGAACAGACCGACTGAACTTACACAAAATGCAGCTGACTACATTGATTAATTAAAAAGGGAAGATGAGGTACTAGTTTCTAATGGCAACCTCATATTGTGTAAAATTGTGTGCTCCGACCTCAGTCACCGTGTCGGACCGGCGGCACGGGCGGTCGTGATTCGCGTGAAATATTGTTGTCTCGGTCTCACTTCGGTCTTAGATACGTCTTTCTATCTTTGTTCTTCTTTGTATTGCACAGGACTGGAAATATAACTGTGAGCGTATGTGTTTCCGTGTTGTTGTAACACATGCCAATTTTTCAGTAAGCGCTGGGAGAACGTAACCCTAATAATAATCTTTCCTTTTTAATTAATCAATGGCTGACTAAAAGAACTCACCAGAGAAAGGGCAGTAACTTCCATCTGTATGTTATTCAATATCTGAAATATGATATACGAGCTGCTGCCCGCGGCTTCTCGCGTGTTTTTAAGTAGGTAGACTAAGTTCCGGAAAATAATTTACCACCTGTCGAAAGTTCTAGAAGATCCTATCAGCCGTTCAGACGTTTAAAGGGCACAGGCGAAGAGACAGAATTACTTTCGTATTATAACAGAATAATATTATTAATTTTTATTCAGGATTTACCCACTCCCACCTAGATCTAACCAATACTGGCGGATGAGTCCCATTAGATCTAATTTCCATGATGGTCCTTACGAGAACTTTATTTCGCAGTAGATCTATTTCTATGTTTTATATAAATGCATGAAATGGATCTAGTGAGAACGTTTTTCACAAATTATCTGGCTCTTTCACATCCACACTAACAGCAAATTTCAGAAATTAAAGAAATGACAGAAAATGACAAAAATGCCAGAAAATTACAGAAGTGTCAAAAAATGACAATATGAATACCGATATAAAAATCTGTGTAGAGAGGGATCGCTGCACGCCGTTTCTGGGTGGTTTCTAAATCAAACCTAAGAAACCTACTGTAACATTTTTCACCTTCTATATAGAGGGGAACTAGCTTAACGCAGCCAGTTTCGGGTAGATCTAAACGAATGTAGGTAAATCTTGAATTAAATTTTATTTCCACTGATCATCGGTATCTCTCATGGGGGGTAAAACCAATCAGGTGGCATGCATCCAGCAGTGGACCAATTATAGATTGTTGAGGTGAGCTCAACTCACGAGGAGATAATCAGACTTTACCCATAAAGCTTTGGTAACTTGGATAAATCAATGTTTACTTGATCACCTATCATTACCCTACCACGACTTGCATTAAAGGAAGCTTCCAAATTGAACCATAATGGTCTGTTCACAATAAAATATCTCAAGAAGCAACCCCACCTCCCCACCAACCGAGCCACAAAAGGCAATACCCAACAACAAAAAGAGTGTGTCGACTTGCGTTTCTATTCTTCCCAGGCAGTATATTAACCCCGGTTATCCGGGTCCGCTAATCCGTGATAAGCGCGGGACAATGCGCCATTGTTCTGGCAACAGTCAACAGAAAGGAAAGTTACGTTGGCGTCCAACGTAGTACTGATCCTAATTTATGGGCTTTTTAAGTAGGTTTTAGGGTTATTGTCATGTTTTTTTCACGTAAAAAGGGTTTAGATTAAAGCCTAATTAAAATGGGAGCTTTTCTTTTAGAATATAATTACTTATGGCAGAATTTCATGATGTCAAAATTACGGCCAAACCACCAGTTTCGGATAAACTAGCCACATGCGACTTTATGTTCAAGTGTGTACGCAAACACAGGTGCACTCTCGATTCCTTCTGTAATGATTTCGTCATTTGTTTTGAATAAAATTGTTAATCTATAGGTTATTTAAGCCTCATATTTATGATAAAATCATTAGAGTCATATAAGACTCATTTAAATCTACTTAATTATTATGTATTCGTTTTGTAGACAGTTAACGACTTCTCGTGTTTGCGTCTCTTTTGTCTTTGAATTAGTGAGGGCAAAGCCCAGAGTCAGAGTCAAATCGTTTATTTCTTTAGACTTACAAAATAAGCACTTAGACAAGTCAAATTTTTACTATAACAGTTTGATAAATAGTTATCACTGTCAAACAAGAAATAAGATACAATCGACTCTAATTCACTTCATTTTTTTGTCCACTAGCGGAAAAAGTGAAAAAGAAAGGCAGTCTTGTCTGTGATTCTTTGTCGTATTAAATTGTGCAGAAGCCGTTTTAGAGGAAAAAAACACGAGAGGTCGGTTATTCGGTCTATATGGTGGTGAAAATACTCTCAAAATACGGTGTAGTAGTATTGTAAATCATTATTTAATAAAACTATAAAAGACTATAGACCTTCTTTGATTTTATAAAAGTTCACAATCATAATCCGATGCCAAGAAGAATAATGGCAAATCTACTGGTCAATAGACACAATTAATTTTGTAAATAACGCAATAAGTTGCAATACAAAATACTGAAGACTACAAATATTTTCTGTTGTTTTTTGCAGTAGGTATTATCGGATACAAATACTTTTAATATTAGTCAAAGGTTGGCAAACACGGGGCTTTTTGTGCAATATCTTACATTCCGGCATTCCTTAAGCTAAGTTTTATAAGGAATCATTTGATATCCAATCTTTTTTTCCCTAAAACGGTTCTTTACACACTTAACACCACAAAAAGTAGCAACAAAGAAATAGTAGTAAAAAGCCCCACGTTGGGCGCCAAACGTTAATTTCTTTGTAAATATCAGAAAACAAAATATTTCAATACTATTTGTCAGCTTTACCCCAAACGCAAATGAAGCGTCACCTCACTTAAAAACGTGATCCTGTTTCTCTTTTGTTGCCTTTTATTTTCGCCTATTCATCGTCGACATCTTTATGACAGGGTTAGATGGTTTCACAGGTGAACCTTATTTCCTATTTAGTAGAGTTCAAAATAGAAGGGATGGTTAACCCTCTCTGGAGTGTGTAGATGTAAAATGAAAATATATCAGGTGTTTTGTTTCGATGCAAATTGTAACGTGTGGTGTTATTGTGTTATGTAGTACTTTGCGGATATCGCATGCCGGATTCTGTTCTCCTGGTACTTTTGGTGAATGTTCTCGCATATTATATGAGTTATTCTTTCATATTGGATTCTGATATAAAAAAGTTTCAGGATTTATTGCGAGAGTTCTTCCATAGTGAACGAGTCGGAAGAAATTAGAAGGAAATGATGGTGATGAATGATTTTTAGTTCGTCAAAGAAACTATGACGTATGTTATGATGAGTCATCTTATGACTTCAATAAAAATTAAGAAAAGCGCTTAAATTACACTCAAACTATATAACACAAGCGATTGATGGATATAAAGTTATTTTCTATTAATACAACAATCATAGACTTGGCTGTTTAAAACAATACAATCATGTATAAAAATATATTACTGTAAGTGGTGAGTTTATGATGGTTAAATTAATAATGCTGGACAATTTCACATTATCATGTACTAACCTCGAATTTAGCAGAGCTTGTGTTATGGGTACTAGACGGGAATCGAACCCGGTACCTCCTAGGTCACAGATGGTCCTGACCGCGCCACAGAGGTCGTCGAATATCTAGGAATAAGTATTTATTTATTTGAATTACCTACACCTAATAATATTCATTTCCTGTTTTTTTAATTTGTATATAAAAATGTACATAATTATATTATTGTGTATCATATTGCATTGGAGAAAGAAAACTGTATGAAATTTTATCATGACAACAGATAAGAACTGAGTTTTTTAATTTAACTATAATACCTAACTTTAAATTATAAAGGAAGAATATAACTGAAACAATAATTGTAAATTATCAAAGCATCTCCAATTGATATTGCGTGAGTTTATTTTCACCGATACCATAAAATTTTAACCTCTGAGTTGAATCCGCCCTCGCAGCCGCCATAACAATAAAAATTGAAATTGAAAGCATCCAAGGAAAATGGCGGCAGATTCCCGAAATCCCCGCAGATATTATTGAACGATTCGATAAAACTATCGCTTGGCATACAGGGAGATATCCGACAACGTACAGAGGAAATAGTAACGTAACTATTTCCACGCATGTCTATAATAGTAACGTTACTATTGTGTATTATATAATAATGTAATATATATTGGTGTACGGCACAGCTTTTGCCTTATGAAGGAACCAAGTGAAATAGTTAGGCTACTTTTTAAACCATCCAAAACCTGGTTATTTTTATGTTTTTCTTTTTCTTTTTTTTCGAAATTCGTACTTTTTAGTACGTTACGTGTCAAAGCACCATAAATCATAAGAAAAGAAGCGTTTTTAAATAACCTATTTACCTAATACCCTCAGAATGTCGATTTTCTGTCCTCTAATCGTGATGTAAGTAGGTTTAGTTCCCTTTATGTTGTGTTTGAAACATTGGGTAGGTAGTGGTAGGGTAAAACCAACAGCAGATTTATTAAGATTAAATCAAATAAAAATAAAGTATTATGTAATGACTTAATTATACAAAATGTAAAAACCTCTGTACACCTATGGAATACATATGGAATATATAATATGATTGAGTATTGAGTAGGTATTGACTTTTTTTTAAATCCTCGAGAGTACCCTACGTAAGTTTATCACGTCCGCCTTAGCTCTAGCCGTAGAATGCTTCACGCTGAAGTTTTATTGAAAAACCGGCCAAGTGCGAGTCGGACTCGCGCACGAAGGGTTCCTTACAATTATATATAAAAAACAAGAAGCACAAATCTTTCTTTGGTCTAATATATTTCTCCTGTTTTCTCTAACAAAAAATCAACGTGACGCGATCACCCATCCAAGTACTGACCGCGCTCGACGTTGCTTAACCTTGGTGATCTGTTCATAAGGGGATAAGGACGTCGCCCCCTTAGTTAAAAAATTATTTAACTTTTATTATTTGTTATTATAGTGGCAATAGAAATACATCATCTACAAAAATTTCAACTGTCTAGCTATCACGGTTCATGAGATACAGCCTGATGACGGACAAACAGCGGAGGCTTACTAATAACGTCCAGTTTTAAGTTTTGGCGTACGGAACCCTAAAAACTACACACGTGTCTCATCCCAGGTAAAAAAACTATAAGTTACGCCACTAGATCGCAGCCCGGCGTGTAGTGAGTTGGCGCGGGAACACAGCGGGTGTGCGTAATGACAGCTATAAATATACGGCGCGATATTTTTGAGGCAGTTACTGCGAGGCCGGGGCTTGTGCGTCGTATCGGCAGTGCAAGTGTTAATACGTAGCGACGATGCAGGTGCTAAGTGGATATGCCATACACAAATGGAGCGAATCTCATACATAAATGCAGCATCTTGATAGTATTGAGAAATTAAACTGAAATGAGATCCCAATAAGACTTTTTTTTTATCAGAAATAGACCTTCGTTTGACCGCAATCTCACATGATGGAAAGCGAAAATGCGGCCGACGATGTATCACGAAGGTCTAGAAGATGGCTACTCCGGACCACATTCCGAAACATAACTGAGTTGCTTCACGGACTGGCCCAGTCCGGAGGGTGGTGACAAGCCACGGCCGAAGCCTACCACCAGAGGGTATCGCTCTTAGCACCACCCAGAGGACACGTGTAGGGTATCAGAGGGTCAACACCTACGGACGTGAGCGTTTCGTCCCCCAAAAGACTAAGGGATATTAGGGAGGAAGGGATATTCACCGGGGGGTAAGCAGCAGCGACATCTGCAGAACAATTCTAGCAGCGAACCCGCATGCCCAGCGTATGGATTATGGGCACTACCCCCCATGAGATACGCCAATAAGGTGCTCAAGGGGAGGCTTGCGTCAGGTGGACCTTCCACACCTTCCACAGCGTTACAGAGGTCGTGAGTTATTTTTAAGTTTACTTTCGTTTTCGCTACATCTGAATAATAATAATAAATAATGCTGGACAATTCACACAGCATTATCTAGCCTCAGGCTAAGCAGAGCTTGTGTTATGGGTACTAGATAACTGATACACATAATACAATACACTACATAGATAGATATTTTTTATTATACATAGAAAACATCCAGAACGCCCTGAACAAATATCTGCAGATCGTACACAAATTTGTCCCGAGGCGGGAATCGAACCCGCAACCTCCTGCGTAGCGGGCGGACCTTCGCCCACCGCGCCACAGAGGTCGTCGAAATAGATACCATTGTCTTTCAGTTGTATTTGTGTTATCTCTAGTTGGTAGTCCTAATAAATAAACAAATTACTTGTTAGGTGAACGCTAACTTTTAAATGACTTTTTTAACGTTTTGAGACTATTTTGATGCCCAATGTCCCCGGTCATATTTTTTGCTCATCAAAAAAGCGTTACGAGCTGAAAATTGGTCGGGAAACAATTTCCGATCGTGGCATCAAATTTAACCGGTATTTTATGGTGTGATATAAACGAGCAGCTTTTGAAATTTTATGGCAAGGTACCTAGTAGCTTGGGTCACCGGTTTCAGGGTTCCGAACCAAAACCATAAAAAGAAACCTTTATGGGATGCCCATTTGGTTGTTCTTATTCTATAGGTTTTCAACAATAGGTAGTGGGTTTTTAGTCTAAAGTTGCGATTTATCTTCGAAAACTTTAAGTAAACTAAATCACGTTAAACAAAAACAAAAAAAAAAATTAAAACACAATCAAAAAGTATTTATTTCTATAAATACTATTAATGGTTTACCTTTTATTTATCATTATTACATAATTTGTTTTTTTTGTATATATTTTATTTTGGGACAGACAGACATAAACAAATTAAAAATTCAAAACTTAAATATGAGAAGTCAGTCTAGTCTAGATTAAAACAAATTAATTCATAAAATAAAATAAAAGGTAGGTACTTATGTCAAAGTATGCCGCTGTAAAAGAGTATTGTCAAACTGTATGAAACTAATGAACAAAATTACTTAAACCTTCGTTCTGTGGTGCGGACACGTCGTGTTCGCGAACTTATTGTTCGCGAACACGACGTGTGCCCAATTTTTTTATAAAACGTCTATACCGCTAGAACTCGTTGATTTTTCTATTTTAACGTAAGGCTTTTCCATCCAAGCCTGTTTTCCATCCTTAAAGGCTTTGTATTAAATACCTAACATTAACGAAGTCAAGAGATTAAAATACCTTATTAAGTTATGATCTCAAGTTGACTGAATAATCGTAAACAGAAGTGAAACTCGCGTCGTTACGAAGTTCCTCGGCACGCGACTAATAACCTATCGCCTTTGAAACACCTACGTCGCGGCAACACCGACTGTGGCGGAGATTAGTAAACTGAAGTTAGAAGTGGAACTAATATTTAGGATTTTTTGTTTTTCAAACTTGACTATAATGCTGTTGGACGCAGATGGCCATGACAGCGTTATCAGACTTTTTGCGGCGACGACGTACCGGTAAAATTGGGTTGGGAATAAAATTTACAGGTTTCGTTATCACACTTTAAACACGACGAACTGAGTGGTGCTGATATCTAAGGTCTGTCGGCTTAGCCTTATGGTTTCTGGTTCAATTTTCGCTGAAAAATAAATTTTTGTATGATCTGCAGGCATTTTTACGGTTTAAATAGCAAATTTCACAATGTGTTTTACACATTGTGAAATTGTTCTACTTTGCGGTCTCAATGTAAAAGGTGGAGACTATAGTAACAATAAGAGTTCTTTGAAGATACAACAAAGGTCTTTCTCCGAGTCACGGAAAAAAATATTCAGGCAGAGCTTACAGGAAGATCTATCGAGCAGTAAAAACTTTTTGACGAATTTTCAAAACATATTTGATAGATATTTCACAAAAAAGGAAATAAAAGTAAACAAAACCAAACAAATAAAATCACGATGTATATCTAAAGGAATAAGAACAGCAAGCAAAATGAAGAGGCTTCTAAACACCATGAATAAGAGAGACAGTCATGAATCTTTGGTAACTTATCGAAATAAATATATAAAACTATATAAGAAAGTCATCAAAGAATCTAAAAAGAATGCAGTCAGAAAGGAGGTAAATTTAGCCAAATATAATACAAAGCAAATATGGAACATAATAAATAAACATAGAAACAAATGTAAAACTAGAACTTATGAAAATTATGTGCTTAAATATAATGATACAATTATAGACGACTCGATAGACATAGCACAAGTCTTTGCAAAACAACATGACTATAGCTGTGAAGACCCTGACATAAATGAGAAAAAAAATCAAGCTATACATTTTATGACTAACTCCTGCGAACGAATAAAAGAAGACATGGTTTTCGATGACACAAATAGTAGTGAAATTAAAATAATTGTAAAAAAATGGAAGTTAAGCACTCGCATGGCTATGATGAAATACATATCGTAATAATTAAAGAAAATATTGACATTCTTGCAGAACCAATGGCCCAGTACTTAAAGATAAAGATAAAGATACATTTATTTGGCCAAAACAGGTGACTATATAGGTTCAATAGCTATAATTAAGGTAGGCTATACATAGATAGGTGCATACAGTTGTTAATTTGGCGACTGTGCTGCCCCTGTTGGCCAAAAAGGGTCAAACTCAGCTCTGTGCTGAACCACTCGTGTGCGCGGATCAGCGCTGGTTTTCAGTTTGATCCTGAAATTAGTGATATCACGAACACGAAAAAGAGAGCATTTCAAAACAAAAACAAAACATAATAGATCATTATGTGTCCAAGGATAATAATAACTATAGGAACATAATAATACAATGCAGTAAAAATAAAGCTAGTTTAAGTACTATGTACATGCTACGTAATACAAATATTCAGTATTAATACACAAAGTAAAACAAGTTGAGGTCTTCATTGCAGATTGAATTAATAAAAAAAATAGGAATTTAGAAAATAGTTAAAATATAAAGGTGATACTGAATTATTACATTGGTATCTGTCAGTGTCATGAGATTGTGCTGTCATCTGTCACACGCACGCGGCCGACCCTACAGAAAGAAACGTGGAGTGGAAGCATAGAAGGTTATAAAATACCTGTGTTTTTTTTTTTTTTTTTTTTTTTTTACTTCAATGAATGTATTTCTCTAGGACACTTTCCTGATCAACTTAAAATTGCAAAAGTTTTGCCTATATATAAAAAAGGGAAAAGGACAGATCCAAAAAACTTTAGGCCGATTTCACTATTACCCATTTTTTCAAAAATTTTTGAAAAGTTAATTAAACACAGGTTAGTGACTCATATGAGGGTCAATAAAATCCTCAATGAACGGCAATTCGGCTACCAGATTGGAGTAGGAACAGTTGATGCGGTTGATCTCCTAATTAATGAAATATTAATCAATCTAGATAGTAAAATGAAAGTAGCTGGCATTTTCCTGGACTTGTCATCTGCCTTTGACACGGTAGACCATGAAATCTTGACTACGAAGCTTGAATTCTATGGTATAAGAGGAAAAGCACTAAATCTAATGAAGTCATATCTTAGTAATAGAAAACAATTTATTGAAATAAAAAATGTTGTTAATGACCAAGAAATTATAACTAAATCTAAGGTAATGAACGTAATACAAGGAGTTCCACAAGGATCTATTCTAGGACCAATATTCTTTATTATATTTCTTAATGACCTTATTGACTTTATGAATAAAACAGTTCCTGGTACAAGTGTAGTAGTTTACGCAGATGATACAAATGCTATGATTTCAGCAACAAATTTAGAAGAATTGACTTTTAAAATAAATATGACTCTGGAGACTTTTAATAAATGGTTTTCTGCTAATAATTTAAAACTTAATATGACTAAAACTAATGGTATTTTATTTAGAACAACTGCAAATAAGAACGAAGTTATTGACATGACCTTGACGAACTATGGTGACAAGATTAACTTTGTAGGCTATGTCAAATTTCTAGGAGTGCATATTGACCACTTCCTAAATTGGAAAACCGAACTGGGGGCCATCGAAAGCACAATTAGCTCCACGTGTTATGCGCTGCGAAGTCTGAGGGATGAAATAAGCCTAGAGCAATTAAAAACGGTCTACTATGCATTGGTAGAGTCTAAACTTAGATACAGTATACGCTTTTGGGGTAATAGCTACCTATATAACATAAAAATCGGGCTTTCGTCATACAAAAGCGAGCCATTCGCACTATTGTGTGCATCCCTCCATGGGAATCATGTAAAGAATATTTTAAAAAGCTAGAAATTTTAACCCTGCCTAGCTTATACATACTAGTTGTCCTAATGGACGTTGTACGAAATCCTCACAAATACGAAACTGCAGAGAACAGAACAAAAAGGCTCATGACACGAAGAAAAGACCTAGAGCATGAGGTACATCCGAGGCTTAATGTTGCAAGGCATGGCAGTAGGTATCAGGCAGTCAAATTATTTAATGTTCTTCCTACTGAAATGAAAGCAATTGACAATCCAAACATTTTTAGGAATAATTTAAGAAAACTTTTGCTGAAGGGGTGTTTTTACACAGTTGACGAGTTTATCAAACGAAAGTAATTATTATGTTAGCAACAAAGATGAATTAGATTATATTATATTATATTGTTGCATGCTATTCATTTAATTTAATTTAATTATGTACCTTATATTCATACACGATGTAAAAATTGTTCTTGAATAAATAAACTGAAACTGAAACTGAAACCACTTTTGATTTGAAGCAATTTAAAATACTCTAGTATGACGCAATAGTAGTTAGTGAATGACTTGTAAAATGAAACAGAACAAGAGTTTTGATTGCAAGCTCTACATTGGAAACACAAACGAATTATAAAATTCTAGCTGGCATAATAATTTGTTGATTCATACATTAAAAACACATAAAATCAGATTCGTATCTATGAATTGAAATAAGTATGTCAAGATTTTCAGTTCTACGACAAACGTGCTTCCCATGATGAGTTCTCACTCGAATGCTCGGAGTGTCACTTCTACTTCTTATTACCCATTTCACACATCCCCGTGCTTTAATCTAATACGTGCTTCACCACAGCCCTCAAACGCGAACCAAAATGCTTCTTAACACTTGAAACTTAGAGTTCATTTTAGCTTTGGACTTTCTCAACTATGTTTTAAATTTACTTGAAACGGCTGAAAATGAAAAATGATTTTTATTTTAAAGAATTTTAAGTTTATTTTTGTACACTCTTGAAATATTACGCTCTCATAAAAAACATGTTATACGTCTTTGCATACATGTTAAATTCGTTGGTTTCTCTTAGATTTGTCGATTTAATGAAATTCCAACCGAGTACGTCCGGTCGTCAGATTTCAATCAATTCCCGCTAACGGTGCGGCAAGGCGTGTCGAGACTTGTTGAGCGGGTTCTGTAGATCTCGGAAAATACGGATGTTTTCATTAATTGATGTAAAGTCAGTTTATATTTATATTAAAATAAATATTTATCCAGCAACTTAAAGTTTCAGGTGTTACGGGTCGTAATATATAATTTAATGAAAGATTTCATATACCTTACGAACTACTACACAATAAATTGGACTATTATAGTTATTAGGTATCATCATCATCATCAGCCTATATTAGTCCACTGCTGGACATAAGCCTCCCCTAATGAGCGTCATAGCGCCCTGTCTTCAGCTTCAAGCATCCAGCATCTGCCTACAGTCTTTCGCAGATCGTCATCCCACCTGGCCGGAGGGCGCCCTAGACTACGTTTGCCGAGTTGTGGTCTCCACTCAAGAACTCGTTTACCCCATCGTTGTCAGTTCTTCGCGAAATATGGCCGGCCCACTGCCACTTCAGCCACTTTGGTTCTCTGTCGTATGTATTCGTTACGAATCCTATCCTTCAGAGAGACTCCGAGCATAGCTCTTTCCATAGCTCGCTGAGCGACCTTGAACTGGTGGACCAGCCCTATCGTGAGTGTCCACGTCTCAGCTCCGTAGGTCATGACGGGTAGGACGCACTGATTGAAAACTCTCGTTTTCAAGCATTGCGGTATGGATGACGAGAAGACTCGACGTAGTTTTCCAAATGCTGCCCGCTGCTGTTATTAGGTATACTATAATACTATGTGACTGAGACTTTAAGAGTAGTAGAGCTCAAGGAAAAATGGCTTTCGCTCAGCATTGTGCTGTTTTGAGCTGTGTGGTACTGGTTTAGAATTTGCACCATCCTAACTCTTCCCGTGGGTGTCGTAAACTGACTAAGGGATATCTATCGGAAGGCGGGCAGCAGCGCCCCCTGCAGAACAAGTCTACCACCGCACTGCAACACCCAACCTACATGCCCAGCGTGGGAGTTATGAGCATTACACCCATGAGACAAACGCCAATAAGTCGCCTATCAGGGGAGGCCTGCGTCCAGCAGTGGACCAATACAGGCTGTTGAGGTTGAGGTAGAGAGGTTGTGCTGGTTTTCAGCGGAAACATTAATATACACGTAACAACCCTCTAGAAGTGTCATTTTCATGTACCATTCGCAGCGAGCATGATAAAAATAAACTGAAAATCTGTCTCATCGCACGTTGGGAGAGCCTTTTTTCTCCGTGTTGTGTTGACGGCACGAACGCATGCGTAGGTCGGTAACCACCTTTAGAAGTGCTAGATTCCTGCAGTGATTTGTAAGCAGTTTATCCAATTACAATTTAAATGCCTTTCGTCCAACACGTGTTTTGTCCAATAAGCGGTTCATCATGAATCCATACGCAGTTAGCCCAATTCTTACTGAGTACTTTTACTTTAGAATTTCTTGTAAAAAAAGTTAAATACATTTCATATTTCAAAAATAGGTCAAAATAACCCAGTTACCTGAAAACGGGGACCAAGGCGCATCGCAATAATGAATGATTATGTGATTCTAGACAATCTTATTTGAAAACAAATCATGGTTTATCTTTATCGCTTTACCTTTTTGTTCATAATACAAACCCAAACAATAAATATGGAGACTTTTGGAATCCCTTTTCTATTTATTAGAGGGAGAGTTGGCATACCTTTTGTTTGTCGAGACCGGACGTAAAATTAGATGACTATGAAATACATTTCTGAATAAAACAAAACGAAACGCACTAGAAATTAGAATCTTGTTCCTTGATAAAAAGAAATTCAAAAAGAACATTACACTAATACCTATTTATAAATGCGAAATTTTGGATTGAAGGATGTTTATTATTATGTTACCTCTTCACGCCGAAAGTACGATCGGAGTGAAATTTTGCATACCGGTAATTCTAAGCCTAGAATAAAACATATCTTTTTATCTAATAAATCTGTTTAAGCATAACGTACCTACACAATGATTGCGAGAAAAGATAAAGTAAGTGCCAAAAAAAACATACAAATGGTTTGAATCTCGATGCACAAAACTGGCAACATAAACAAAGTTTATTTTTCAAGGAATCCTAAAAACGAATTTAACGGGAGCGATTGGAATCTGCGTTCTATACGTGAATGCGCTGTGTCTACATACAATTACGTGTGTCTGTCTGTCGCACAAAGGGCTATCATCACTGCGGGGGCGGGGCAGAGGAGTGTTCAGAGCGGGGGCACGGGGGGCTATGCCGAAAACTGCACCAGCTACTTGGCCAACAATCACTAGATACCGATTTTTCGATATCATTCATATATTTTTTCATTTAATAAAAAAAAAACGACTCTGAATGGTGCCGGTTTAGACGCTGTGTGGTGCCGGCTTAGAATTTCCACCACTCCAACTCCTCCCGAAGGTATCGTTACAGACGATTATTCATAATTATCAATAAAATAATATTTTGTATGACTTCTGATTATTATTGTGTGAATCCTTTTAGTAATAATATCTATTAATTTTATGTGCAATAACAATTTTGGTATTTATCCAGGCATGCTATTAGTTCATCAGTTCCATTTATTGTTATGTTATTATTACCTAAGCATTATTATCGAGCATATAACTCGAGTAACAAAGTGAAATAGACTTTTAAATTCTTGTAAAATAAGCTTGTCTCAATGAAGTGAATTAGAGTCAATTGCAACTTATTTCTTATTTGATAGTAATTACTATTTACCAAGCTGTTTATATAGTAAAAAATTGGCTTGTCTAAGTACTTATTTTGTAAGTCTAAAGAAATAAACGATTTGACTCTAACTCAGTCAGAGTTAGAGTCAAATAGTTTATTTCTTTATCATCTCTGCCCCTACTTACTCATCCTGAATACGTCCCTCCAGGGGCAGGACGTTCCAAAGGGAGACAACTTTCCCTGACGAAACCAGTCAGAAAATTGGAAGTGAGTGTGATCGAACCGTGTGACAGACAGGCCTCGGTAATTTTATATACGGAGTAATTGAGTACTGGGGGCGACAGTGAGGGCACCTGGATTTAACAAAATAAATCTCGATTTTAGCAAATAAATACGTTTTATTGGAACTGCTCTTAAAGGGCTACTTCGACAGGCATGTTTGGATCGCTGGTGAGAGGCTTTCAATCAGGGCGTAACGTTACCACTTCCCAACAAAAATACCGATAAATAACGATACTTTCATAAAGATACCTATATAACGGTAATTAAGTTAGAATTGTTACTAGGAAACGAAAAGTATTATAATGTTATAATTATAAGTAGAGGTAATTCCCATTATATACCTATACTAAAATTGAAATGAATTAGAGTCAATTGCGCCTTATTTCTTATTTGATAGTATTACTATATTATATCAAGCTGTTTATATAGTAAAAATTTGACTTATCTAAGTGCTTATTTTGTAAGTCTAAAGAAATAAACGATTTGACTCTCTGACTTAATTTCATAAGTTGAGTCAAATCTTTTCGACGACCTCTGGCACGGTGGGTGAAGGTCTGCCTGCGACGCAGGAGGTTGCGGGTTCGATTCCCGCCTCGGGACAATTTTTTTTTGTACGATCTGCAGAAATTTGTTCAGGTCGTTCTGGATGTTTTTCTATGTATAATAAAAAATATCTATGTATGTAGTGTATTGTATTATGTATATCAGTTATCTAGTACCCATAACACAAGCTCTGCTTATCTTGGGGCTAGATAATGCTGTGTGAATTGTCCAGCATTATTTATATTTATTTAAATTATTAATTTTATCATAAATTCTGTGAAGTCTGTTATCTAATGAGTTTTGTGCATAGTTTGTGGATAAATACCAATGCTAATAGTTTTAGGACACTAATTCTGTATTTAACTAGCACAATTCTAGAAAGCCTTCTGTTATATTTGCGTTTCTTACCTATTTGCATGTGCTAAGCTCTTTTGTCGAGATTACACTGAAATTATTTCCTTAACCATTTCCGTTTGGAGTAAGTAGGAGCAGTCTTTGCTATAAACTGTTTTCTATCGGATCCGGCCGAAGTCGCGACGCCATAACTCTGTAGCGTTATGCATAAGGATTATTTCTATGACCTAGGTTATTTGCTTTGACAGTAAAATACACATAGATAAGGGCATTTTTTTTATTAATGAACATTATTTAAATAAGAGTAGTTATTAATACATGCGTAAAGCTCACAGAATTCGTAGTAAGTTTTCTTCTTTCTCTAAATACATTTTTTTTTCTAAATAAATTTAAAATATCTTTTTTTTTCTGCGAATTGGAATGAATTTTTACAGAATTATACGTGCCTCATATTCTAATTTAAGATTTTCAGAACTTGAATAATTGTCAAATAGTTGTAATTTTATTAATGTAAAAATATTTGATTTAGCCCTCTATGTGTGTCTGTTAAAAAAAGATTGACTTTTTTTTAACTAAACAGAGACTTAATTAGACTTACAGCGTAACGCGTTATGATATTATGACATCGCGCGTTCACGGAATCGGAGTGAATAAGGACGTAGATTTACGATGGATTAAAATGTGGGAGTTATGTACGGGAATATTAAACTACCCAGTCTGAGGTTTACTTTATAGACGGCTACCGAGGCGTAGTGGTTGTATGGAATAGTTAGACCTGTAGGGATACGTTAGTCTTGATAAACCGATTCCGAAGAAAAGAGGAGGTTATGTTTAGCTGTATGTATGTTTGTACAACTTTTTTATGTAAATATCGATTTCTCCATCAAATATGGTCAAAGTCAAAGTCAAAGTCAAATCGTTTATTTCTTTAGACTTACAAAATAAGTACTTAGACAAGTGGATGGAAGTATGGACCGATTTTAAAAATTCTTTCGCAATTGTATAGATTTGTAAACTAAAACAAATTGAAAGAAATTCGTAGTTGGTTTTCAGTTTTCTTTAACAATCAAAAAAACTATTATAAGCATAGAAATAAAATCAATGAATAAAAACAAATTAGAACTAGTAATAACAGTTAGAAATAATAATACGTAAATATTATATAAATAATCGAAGCTAGAGAAAATTCAAATTGAGAGGCTGACTGTACGTTGAAGTAAATTAATCTATATTTATAAAAATGAAACCCGTTTTCTGTTATCACGACATAACATGAAAACGGCTTGACCGATTTGGCTGTTTTTTTTTAATGTTCGTTGAAGTTCAAGGATGGTTTTTACGGCGAGAAATATTCGAATAACTGCCGGGAAAACACCTTTAAACGTTTCCATAGGAACAAGCGTGCGAAGTCGCGGGGCACAGCTAGTAATTATATAAAATCGAAGTTAGAGAAACTTTTCATCTCAAAAAATTCCATGCAAAACTAGTCCGGATGTCGCCCAGTTCCACACCGACAATAAGTAAGAACAGTTAGACTTAGTTATACTAAGATTGTATTAGTTGATAAGCGATAAACTTGCTAGTGGTTTCTTTTTCACTTCTTCCGCTAGTGGACAAAAAATTTAAATGAATTAGAGTCAATTGCACCTTATTTCTTGTTTGATAGTAATAACTATTTATCAAGCTGTTTATATAGTAAAAATATGACATGTCTAAGTGCTTATTTTGTAAGTCTAAAAAAATAAACGATTTGACTCTGACTCTGACTCAGTAGTAGGTAAGTACTAAAATTGAAAGGCTGACTGTACGTAGAAGTAAGTAACCTACATTCGCGTCGATAAGGTCGCATTTGGCGTGACTTCCATCTGATAGGGAATGGCAACGCAGCTTGTAGGGTCTTATTTATAAACGGGGACGGTGTTTAATTACCTGGATTTATATTAATGTTTGTTGGTTTGAATATGCGAATAATGTTTTATTTAATACGATTGTAATTGGGTCAACAACGAACCTTATTTTTACTGGGCTAACACCAAATTTTTATTCAGTGTCGCGCGCGTTCCGCGCCCTATACAAATCAATATGTAATTGGTCAAAAACATATTATACACATTATTTTTCTTTTGTCAGTCAATCTTAAAACAACAATAAAATCGTGTCGTTTGGTAGAAAGGCTTAGTGACGTCATAACTTGCTAAAAAGAGTCACAAGATGTGACGTCACGTGGGGCCGAAACCGGCCATATCTTCATAATTTTCTGTTCAATTGACAAAATAAAAAATACTTGTCCAATATCATTTAATAGTCTAAATGTTGGACTAATTAGATTTTTTTACGATACCTACCTTATTGTAAATGGCCATACATAATCACAAACTGGACACCACGTGAACAAAAAAGGAAAAAAGGGAGACCTTTTAAAAGATGGAACGACGACATCATATAAGTGGCGGGAAAACTGTGCTCACTGAATGCTTGAGACCGAAACCACTGGAGATCCTTGGAGGAGGCGTACACCGCCGAAAGCGGTCCATATCAAGATATAACTGACATCGCATGATATATATTATGACAACAATCCACGTGACAACGACAAAGCAAAAGGTGCATGACATTTTTTTAATTATTATTATTTAAAAGGTGATGTGGAATAAAGCTCTTTTTCTTTTTTATTGTATATGACGTGTTCAAGAGTTCTAGGGTGGAAGGCCTAATTTATATTAAATTAAGTGTAAAGCCACATTTACGGATAACCCCGTGAAGGTATGTCTGGTTGTAAATACTTGCAAATGGGACAAGAGACTATGAATAAAATAACGAGAAATAGAAAAGGAATAGAAGTGGGAACATACCCGACGACGACGCCTGAGCCATGGCTTCTCAGATAACAATTTTGTTTTAGGTAGCTCTATTTTCAGTTTTCTATTTTAGTGCAGATTTTTATATAAATCTTAATAATAGAGAGAAGAGAGAAGTAATGAAGAGACCCAGGTTGTAATTGGCCGGAAAAACAGAGGCAGGGAGCATTGATTTAATAAAAAGGGAAGATGAGGAACTGGTTTCTCGAAAGTGGCAACCTCAAATTGTGTAAAATCGCCTCAGTCACCGTCAGACCGGCGGCATGGGCGGTCGTACTTGCGAGAAATATTGTTGTCTCGGTCTCACTTCGGTCTTAGGTACGTCTTTCCGTCTTTGTTGTTCTTTGTATTGCACAGGACTGGAAATATAACTGTATGTATTTGCGTGTAGTTGTAACACATGCCAATTTTTGAGTAAGCGCTGGGAGAACGTAACCTATCTTCCCTTTTTAATAAATCAATGGTGCGAATAATAAAGGTGGAGGAAAACAGCTTAGTGCGAGTGGAGGGTACATCCACCAAGTATGGATGGTATTGTGCTGTGGGTCTGCTTGTCCCGTTACTTCTTGTTATTTCGATCTTTTATCTTGAATTACGTGTCAAAACACTGTAATTTACACCGTAAGGTAATAAATAAAATAAACAAATAAACCTATCGTAATGTGTTGCTATTGTTCTGGCATTACGTGCTGTTAATTAGCGCGCATTGCAATAAATATTCTATTATGCACAGCACATTTAGTATTCATTGAAAATACGCAAACGGCTACACTACACTCTCATTAACGCGACTGTCAATCTGTATTGACAGGTAATATTTTCGCGGACAGAACTGAGGGCCTAGACAATGAAACAATCGATGTCGAAAGCGATAGTAGAAAAGTCCAAAAAGTATGGGTTTGACATATACCATGGATATGTCACGTGATCTGTTTAGAATGTTTCCCTACGAATCGTTTAATTGTTTTCAATTCGCTTCATAGCGAAAGCTGGTTGGCTACACGCTCTGGTAAGATTGTGTGGTTCCCACTAGTTTAGTACAGAACACCTAAAAACTATTACGACAAAGCTATGATAATTAAATAAAGTACTCCTTGTGAAGCAAAGATTTACATAAATTCATTGTGTGTCTTCAAAAATATTGAAGTGAACAAAAAATCTACGTAATCATTTTAGATTTCTTGTTCACTTCAATATTTTCAAAGTTAAGTATTTATTACCTAGTATAACTTTGTGTAATTTGAATTTTGAATCATATCCAAGAGCAATAACATACATACCTAAATGATCTAATCATCATCAGCCCGTATACGTAAACTTTTTTTTCTAAATCGGATAAAAAAAGGATTCGTTCCTGAACGTACAAATACGAGTAAGTGTGCGGCAAAGTTCTCATTGTTACGAGTTATTGAGCTTTACTTATTACTATTTACTATTTGGGGGACAGTATCGCTCACGTCCGTAGGTGTTGACCCTCTGATACCCTACACGTGTCCTCTGGGTGGTGCTAAGAGCGGTACCCTCTGGTGGTAGGCTTCGGCCGTGGCTTGTCACCACCCTCCGGACTGGGCCAGTCCGTGAAGCAACTCTGTTGTGTTTCGGAATGTGTCTGGAGTAGCAATCTTCTAGACCTTCGTGATACATCGTCGGCCGCATCTTCGCTTTCCATCAGGTGTGATTTCGGTCAAACGAATGTCTATTTCTGATTTAAAAAAAAACTAGCGGCATCTATCTCAGTCTATCCCACGGGAACTGATTTATGGGATAAAAAGTTGTCACGAAGATGTAATAATGTGATTCTTTTACACAAAGCTTTAAAAACCACTAAAACAATTTAATCGTCCATCTGTCCGTTTAAAATCCAATTGAAAATAGTACAGTCAACTCAGCTTACGTCGCGTAATTACTGATGCATGGGATTTAATTTAAAACAGACGGATGGTCAATGCACCCCCGCACCCACCGCACCCCCCCTGCACCCCGGGCGGGTGGGGGGCGCTGAATTATGATATTTGTGAAGCTCTGTGAATTTAGATGCGCATTTGGTTATTAGCTCGCAAATAACTTTCAATGGACGCACGGGTTTGGAATAATTGGGATTCATTTCGGTTTAATTCTCGCGGAGGTTTTACTTATTTGCTTTCGGACGATTTTAGTAACTCATTACGGATGTAAGCGGGTTAACTACGAACCTTATTTGTGTTGGAAGAACACCAACGTGAACCCGCTTACATCCGTAATGAATTCGTCAAAGTACGATAGTTTCTATAATAAGATTTTAGTTCCTTTTGAACGAAAACTGGCGTCTGTAGAGAATGTAGGAGAGATTGTCGGACACTCTCAACCTCAACCACCGTTTTGGTCCACTGCTGGACGCTGGCCATCCCCCTGATAAGCACCTTATTGACATTTATCTCATGGGGTTTGTGCCTTTGATCTCCACGCTGGGCACGTGTTCCTCTGGCGCTGCTGCCCGCTTCTAGTCGATATCCCTTAGTCGCCTATTATACGACACCCGCGGAAGGAGTCGGTGTGGTACAAATTCTAAGCCAGCTCCACACAGCTTAGTGGGACACTCTAGTAGGTAATTAATTACCTATTAATTTGATTGTTTTTGTAATATATCTATTTAATTAGAGACATTACTGAGCACAAGACTTTTGACACAGGACATTCCATGATACCTAGGTAAGTACACTACAGTTTTTTTTTATGTTTGTTACCCTAGAACTTTTGACTGGGTGGTCCGATTTTAATGATTATTTTTTTATATGAAAGCTGGTACGTCCCATTTGGTCCCATTTTTTGTTCAGTTCTGACAATGGGATCCATGAAAATTCTTGAAAAAACTCTAAAAATTGAAGTCGGCTTATAGGTTTTTAAAATAATTATTAATTATTCTTTTTTTAAATCGGTTTAAAATAACGTGGAGAATAATTGATGAGAGCAGATTTCAGTAATTTTGTAAAATCTCTATTTTGATGAGACATAAACATTTTTAGCAGAGACAGATTACCTAAAAACAAAGTTAATCTTCTTTGTTTCATCCTCCACAAACCGTTCATTTATGGAACTAATGAGAATTTCATCTTATTTCCTTTTGATTCTTCAAAGGAACGAAAACCGCACAGAAATAATACAAAACAGACTAAATAAACTCTGACTCACCATAACTGCAAACTATCCGACATCTTGTACGACAACGAGGTGAGCCGGCTGCATACAAACGTAGATAAATTCAATTAAATTTCGAATAAAGACCAGAAGCGACTTTATTTTCACTAAAATGTGAGGTGATCTGTCTTTGTTAGTTACTAGACTAAGAGATGTCATAGTGAAAGCTCAATTTTTGTCCGAAATCCAACGGAGGTGGGATAGGTTGGCACTCTATCTTTGTATGTATGTACTCTGAAAAAAAAAAACTACTCGTTCGATTTTAACAAATGAGGTATCGATTGATACGTCTTAATACCCCTGTGGTTAAAAGGTATATGAAGTCAAACGATAATCTAACGAGATAGCGGGATTTAAGATATAATAAGCCCGTAGTTTCCTCTGAAAACTATCAAAATCAAAATAAAAAATTATTTATTTTCATATAAACAATAAATGTACCTACCTACACTTAGAAAAGGGTCAACTTATACAATTAAACACTGGCAAGGAAATAAGGTGATATATTTTATTTCTGTCGCTTCGCTACGTAGACCAAAAAGTAAAGAAGCGACGAAGAAACCTTTAGCCTGTTAATTATTATTTGGAACCCGTTTCAGCTTCCGCCCTCCACCGATAGCTCAGCCCAATTGTATCATTAAAGAAAACAATAGGGTATATGCATGTGATTTCAAAATGGCTAAAAAAATATATACGTTTTCTCTATTGATATAGAAACATATCTACATGTTTATTTTTGCATTTCGAGATGTTTTTATTGTAGAATTTAACCATTGAAAAATTGATATTTTAAATCTCAATCGCAAAATTTCAAAACGCTACGCCATTCCTTCTATTATACTGTTATATACTTGTTTTGTACCGCTCTAATATTCTATAATATTCGTTATTTCAATTAGTTATTAGGTGGAGGTGTTGTTTCAATTATTTAATATTTCCAAGAAGTTTATAGTATTATATATCAGTTAGATATATCTCTGTCTTTCATTGCTGTAACTAAATTCTAATAATACAACATATTTGTAAACTTATAAGAAGCCAGAGGATTGAGCCCTCGTGTCTAAATACAAGTTAACTAACTTAGTTAGAGCGAGGTATCATCATCTGACCCTAAAAGGTTTATCACAAGTAGGTATCTTTGTATGTAATAAGAGACTGAAATAACCTTACTACATTATATTAAATAGAATAGATCGTAAGTACCTTCTTTGTAAACCCATCTCTGAGAATAAATATTTTTATTATTATTATTATTTATTATTGACTAGAGCGGACGTCACATCACTGGGCACATTTTTTCTTTTTTTATTCTGCTTGCTGCACCATGATTTGACACTATTCTGCCCACTTGACATTTCGTATTGTCGATTATTTTCAGTTTTTTCCTGAGATGATCACTACCGAGGTCGTCACCAAAGGTTTTAATCAAGTGTGTACGTCGACGTCACATAAACATGGCGCCAATATGGCAGCTTTTTTATCACCCGAAAATGATTGTAGTTTTGATTTGTTTTTTTTACCTTGTTAATGCGAAATTCAGTGAGCGTCTTATCATTCTTCGGTTAAATAATGACCTAAAGAATCGATTAAAACAATAAAAAAATCGATGCATAGGTATACCCTATTGCAAATACTTTTCAATGCATCACATCGTAACAAATCTGTTGTATGAAAATGGCATCCTAAAGGTTTCGCTACATTTCTGTTTCTTCTCAATTCTCATCCTTGTTTGTCCCGCCGCCGTCCCGTCCCGCCCCGCCACTGTCCCGTCGGTAACAAGCTGTCCGAACTCCCTTTGTTCAAATATTGTAAGTTTTGACAAGACAATGCCTCGATATTGTGCTGGATTCCGCTGAAGTAGAACTTGAAAACTTAAGAAACGAGAAACAAACAATGAATGTGAAACTTTAAAAAAAATATCACTCGCGTCTGGTCGAAGCTCTGCGTGACCCGAGAGCTGGTGAGTATCTGGCGCAGCGCATCAGCATTGCCATACAGCGGGGGAATGCAGCCAGCGTAGCCAGCTAGCGTGACGACTGGTGTTGATATGGATCACTTGAGCTACCTGTGCATTGTTTGGAACAGTCTGCTGTAGCTCAATTATAATTGTAAATACTAGTTTTGATTTATTTCTATTCATCATCATCATCATAAGCCTATATTAGTCCACTGCTGGACATCAGCCTCCCTAATGAGCGCCATAGCGCCCTGTCTTCAGCTTGACGCATCCAGCATCTGCCTGCAGTCTTTCGTAGATCGTCATCCCACCTGGCCGGAGGGCGCCATGTATTCGTTACGGATCCTATCCTTCAGAGATACTTCTAACATCGCTCTCTCCATAGCTCGCTGAGCGACCTTGAACTGGTGGACCAGCCCTATCGTGAGTGTCCACGTCTCAGCTCCGTAGGTCATGACGGGTAGGACGCACTGATTGAAAACTTTCGTTTTCAAGCATTGCGGTATGGATGACGAGAAGACTCGACGTAGCTTTCCAAACGCTGCCTAGCCCAACTGGATCCTTCTCTTGGCCTCCTTTTCAAAATTGTTTTACCTAGCTGCAGAATTTGCCCAAGGTAATAAATATCTATCGACAACCCTATCTGGTAGGTATCGAGCGAACTCTCTTACATCAGATCTAGACTGAAACTGCAAGAGGCTGTGTTCGGGTAGAACCGCACGAGGTCGCTGTTAGCACCCTCGACCTCGCTGCGTGCCGCTGGGATGTACACTGCAGGACAATAAAAGTGAAAGTAAAAGAGAAGTAGTTTTAAACCGTAGCGCCACCTTGATATGATTATTTAAAGTAGTTGATTTTTTTTCCTGAAGGTCCACGTCTTGATTAGCTGAAATAATTTTGGCCACACACAACTTATAGTTTTCGTAAATGACCAGTTAAGAAGGAAATTAAATTAGATAAAATGACCAAATCAAATTAATTTACCAGATAAAAAGGAACAGTGGCAGATAAAAAGGAAGTTCTGTACTTCATTATAAAAATACCTACATCATTCTTAGTTTCAGTTGTGACATGTAGCTAAAGCAACGCCAAAGCTGAGCATCATACCGGGTGGAAAATTGCCTAAAATTCGTTATTAGATCTGGTCTATGACATTTGGCGTCTTTTAGAACCAAAAGCCAACTATTTTACCAAATGTTCTCGCGATAAGCTAACTTTCGTCCTTAAAATGAAACGCAGTTTAAGCAGACATTGTCGTCAATGGAAATTTCAATTGGCGTAAAGGTCAAAACCCAATATAAAGTATTTTTTTACATTATAAATAGGTCTTGTACTTACAAAAAACATTTCGTAAGAAACTATATTTTTATCACCAAGGGTTTTTTGTCGATATTATTAAAATTAATCTTCATAGTGACTATATTTTAAAAAGTATTTTTCCTTTACAACCACAATTTTGCGAGTTTTTGGACATACGCGACAATATTATTGTCTCAAACAACAATTATTACAGAACCGGAAGCTTCGATAGAACACTAAAGTTACACATACTTACAATCTAGGTGCTACATTGTTGAGAGACGTTTTCTAACAGTCCGGCAGTGTAGCCCCGTCTCGTACAGTACGACTGCTCCAGTTTCCTATTTGTCAAGTTGAGGGCATGCCTCGTCATTGATTGATCGTGTGTTCTTTTCACACTTTTGTATGAAGCTAGTATAGGGACCTAGGTAGGGTCTTTACGACATACGATATATCATCGCCTTAGGGTTAAAAAACCTATTATGATGTTATATTGTTTAATAAATAAAATAAAATAAATATTGATGTACCTATCAGTCATCTAGTACACTAAACTGCTTTTTGGTCCAGATAATGTTGTCTACAAGGTGCAATAAGGCACCATTCAGATGTGTTAGCCAACTATTGAACGATAAATGTTTAACAAAACAGATAAAGTCATTACGGATGTAGGCGGGGTAACAACGAACCTTATTTGGCTTGAAGTCCCTCGATAAGTGATGAAACCTTTCTGTTACTGTGGCCTGTTTGCGTATTGATGATAGATGGGAAACACTGAGTACTAAGGTAAAATAAAATTTATTTATGTGGAAATACAAATAGCTTTAAAAAACTTAGCCTTATTCATAATGGCCTGCTAACATAAAACAGCTGCTAAGTAGTGTTATTTCTCAGTCTGACTTATGTCAACAGAAGAAGACAGAGCGAAATTTAGCAGTGTGCTAAGTTATCAGACAATTATTAATAAGGGGGTTAATGTGTAGAAACAGTAATAGTACAAATTAAACTTGCAGTTATCACTTATAGAACGAAAAATATGCTTAACTAAATCCAAATACCTACTCATCATTTATTACACCAAGGCATATGTACAGATAAACGAACAAATCCGGTATCCTTTCTTTCCATACTAGAAACGGAACTATAAATATTGCATAGTATTACTCGATTACGACATTGACATTATACATATTATAATGAATTAGCAGAGCTTCGCGGTTTCACCCGCGTAGTTCCCGTTCTCGAGGGAATTGCGAATAAAATAAAGCCTATGTAAAGTACTAATCTTTTTAACAATGAAAGATGGTTTCTAATCGGTCCAGTAGTTTCGGTGCCACAAACAATCACATACATATTTCCTTTTATAAAAAGGAAATATGTATGTGATTGTTTGTGGTATAGATTAATATAGATGTATATAAGTATTATAGTATAGATTAATATAGATGTATAGATGTCATTTATGGATTTCCAAGACTTCCAACACAAATATGGTTCGTAGTTAATCCGCTTTTATCCGTTATTAATTCGTCAAACTACGAAAGTTTTACGGTATAATATATATGGATAAACGTCACAGCCACGTCGAATGAAATTAAATAGTTTTTCCCAACAAATCAGCGATCGCTTGTTATAACACCTTTCTAGGGATACAAACGGGCTGATTTTACGATTCGACTTCGACACGTGTAGGTACTTTATAAGGACGTAACAGAAACTAGGCTAGGCAAGTTGGGTTTTCGGCGAAACAATTTTGAATACTGAGCTGAAAAACTTATCAGTAAATAAATTCAACCAAACTGTCAAAACCTTGCTGTGCAAAAAAGGACTTGCTATATAATTAATTTTGTTTTAAAAACTATTTCATGAATTTTCATGGATCCCATTGTCAGAACTGAACAAAATTAAAATGGGACTACATGGGAAGCACCAGCTTTCATATAAAAAAAGAAACATGAAGATCGGACCACCCAGTGAAAAAAAAAACAGACGAATTGAGAACCTCCTCCTTTTTTAAGTCGGTTAAAAATAAAAGATTATCTAGACTATACAGAAGCTTGGGACGGATTTGGCTCCTACTCGAATAATAATAACTACCAGGCTAAAGGTTTCTTCGTCGTTTCTTTACTTTAGTCTACATATCGAATACACATTTATTACAATACCACTTTATTTCCGTATCAGTGTAATTTTTTTTATATGAGTTATCCTTCTCTTCCCCTTTCTATGTGTACATTTATTGTTTTATGGAAAGAAGCATTTTTTAGTTTGAGTTTGAGTAATATCAAATTATTTTCTCTCATAACATGCTTCATCGAATTTACCTTTCGTCCTTAAACCCTAGAGCCTCTCCAAGTCTGCAATCACGGGGAAATGGTCCCACGAGCTGATTGACCCTCCAAATTGTAGGGAATATTGCGGGTCGCGACAAGGGGCCCTCGACCCCTCTCGGGGGCCTATTGTTCGGGAGCTGGTTTGTCTTAATACTTTCACTGGGCATATTGTAGTGATATTGACGTAAACAGAAAGCATAGAGGGCATGCCATTTTGAGCGTGTTTGAAACATTTGCGGGCAATAATATTTTTGCAATTAATTATTGACATTTCATCTGACAATTCTACATAATTATTATAAGGATTTATTTACAATAACTACAAAATATATTTTTAACGCATGTAACGAATTTACTTTCAATTTATTTTATTTATTTCATTTCGCTTTATTCGGAGAACAAACAGTTTTACACACTAAATAAACTTACATATAAAACTTACTATAACAATTTATATGTACTCGCATGAAAAAGCTAAAAGATTGCTTGCTTGCGGAGAAAATAGGATTAAATATAATAATAAAAATAGTCCTGTCCTTTTAAGAAAATAGGTGCCTGCAACAAAGTAAACTATGAACAAACTTACAAATAACAGAACTTTAAATAACTTAGTACCAATAATTGAAAAAAAATATATACACACAATTTTAGCTATGGGGATCATCGGGTGCGTCTTCAAAAAATATAATTAATTGATTCTTGATATAAAAAACGTATATTCCTATAATCTAGGTACAGAGGTGTGCTTGCATCGAAGGCAGCCAAAATAAGAACATGAAAAATTAAAATGGCGGTGATGCCGCCTTTTGCACTGCTTTGTTTCTGTTTTTACCGACGTATTCCAATTCTTCAGTAGGTACGGTGACATCGATCGGCTCATGAAGCTTCTTCAGCTAACGGGTAGATGGCGCTCTTCTCAGTTTCGTGTTTATCGGCGCGAACCCACAAGATAGGAACTGTTTGGAATGGAAAAAATACTTATTATACAATAATTGATTTTGTTTTATAAGTGACCGAATGATATTCACTGGACGGCAGGCAGCAGCGCCTCCCACAGAACAATTCTACTACCGAACTGCGATCCCCAACCCAGCGTGGGGATTATTGCCATTAGCCCCCATTAGATAAAACCCAACAAGGTTGGGGTATCAGGGAGAGGCCTGCGTCCAGCAGTGGACCAACATTGGCTGTCAAACGGCTCCTGTTTAGGCGAGAAAAGTTCTTTAAGCTTCGTTTTTTTGTCAGAAGTTTCAGGTAAAAGGATGTTTTAGGCAGGAACAAGTTCTTACTAAACCTATAACGTATTTCTATTCTCTGCGATCGAAGTCGACAAAAATATGGTAATGTGAAATCGGATTTCCAAAACCATCTATTTATTATTTATACAAAAAGCAATAGCGCCGCCAATAATACATAAACAATAATACATAAACAAGTCGGTGGAGATTCAAATTGCTCGATAAATAAGGGCGAGTCGATTGTTCATAAATCGAGGACTTTGCGCTCTATTCATAGTGCTGAAGGTGACGGGGGAAAACTCACGTCAAGCTGAGCTGAACCGAATTTCGGCCGTGGCGGCGCGGCGGTCAGTCTCAACAGAGACACGCCATGTTGCGCACATGGCTTGTATTCGCTGTACATTATTAATAATGCATTTTAAATCATAATAATATGATAAAGTTTTAAGAACATAAGATTTTTAATAAACCATTCTAAACTTCTATAAAACTCATTATGAATGTAAGCGGGTTAACTACGATCCTTGTTTGTGTTGGAAGAACATCAACCTTTCATACCTTAACGAGGGACATCTTCAGGGCGAGTGCGGTTCTAGACGCGCGCGTACCGCATCCCTTCGAGCTTAGATAGATTAGAGACCGTGACACAAAAATCGTAGTTAAGGACGCCATTTAATGCTAGATTTGATGACAACCTGTGATTTACTGCCGACAGATGCTAAATAAAGCCGCCGTCCAACAGTGGACTAGCATAGACTGATGATGAATTTTATGTTATCATTGTATTCACGTATTTTAAAGATATGTCCATTGAGGATTGACCTTTACATTATGTAATTTGTACTTTTGTATTTGACATTTAACATAAAATTGTTATTAATAAATGAACTATGAACTATAATGCTAAAAAGATTGTCATGTAATATTGATGTAGAAAACTACCCGCTATCTCCTAAGCCATACCACTAGTGGGCGTACCTGCCGGCGCGCATAAATCGACGCTTGATACACAATATCTGGCGATTGTGCGTCATAAAGTGCGGGGTCGAATCTCGCCAGGCATTCATTCGGGCAGCGGAAGTCACAGCTTAGGTGGCGTGTCATTATTGCTGTGGGAAGTTGTGAGCTAGGGTTAAAACAGTTTGAGCTATTGTGAGTTTCAACTTAGTTTTGGTGTTACTTTTTTATACGACTACCAAGCGAGGAGGGTTATGAGGTTGTGAGGCACCCTACGATAAGATAAGATAAGATAAGATAAGGTAATGTTTATTTGAGACGACAACAACATTCGTTTTTAACAGACTTCAAAAAAGGAGATGGGTCTCAATTTTTTTGTTAAGTTTGTAACCTCACAACTTTTGACTGGGTGGTCCGATTTTCATGATTCTATTTTTATATAAAAGCTGGTACTTCCCGTGTGATCTCATTTTAATTTGGGTCAGCTTTGAAAATAGGATCCATGAAAATACTATACAAATTGAAGTCGTTTAAAACTCCTTTAAAACAAAATGAATTATATACAGTCCAAATAACTTAAATAATAGAGTCCATTTGAGATAATTAACCTCAACCTCAACAGCCTGTATCGGTCCACAGCTGGACGCAGGCCTCCCCTGATAAGCGCATTGGGGTTTATCTCATGGGGGGTAGTGCCCATAATCCCCACGCTGGGCATGCAGGTTCGGGATCGCAGTTTGGTGGAAGAATAGTTCTGCAGTAGGCGCTACTGCCCACCCCTCGGTGGATATCCCTTAGTCGCCTCCTACGACACCCACGGGAAGAGATGGGGTGGTGCAAATTCTAAGCCAGTCCCACACAGCTCCTTCATCCATACTATTATAAATTCGAAAGTGACTCTTTCTGTCCGTTTGTCGGGGACCTTTTCACGTCCGGCTGATTGGATTTCCATGAAATTCAGCAGGGAGGTAAATGGTACACCAGGGACTTAAATAGGCTACTTAAAAGCAAAACCGCAGCAGCTGGTAGGGTTTTTTCTCAATATTTTTTCATTTCGGTAGTAATTTTGGGTTATTCCGAATTTCCTCCATGAAATCCCCCTTAAAAAGGAAAACTGGAATTCAAAAAAGTTAATTCCAGTCTTCCCCTCGAAGATTTTTTGTAATAAAAATTCAAAAATTATGCTTCTAATTTTTGGTAATGGTGATTCTTTCTCCGATTTTCAGGCTATGCATATCTTTGATCCTTTATTAAGAGAAATGTTATCTCATCTTTTTGCTCTACAACCTTAATCAATGCCAAGTAAACAATTTAGTATATTGCTCATAAAACCTTGGTTAAAAGCTGTTTAACTAAAAAAGCTCATGAATAAAAGACGCTTTTATAAAAAAAATCTAAAACGGCGGCATTATGGCCCAATTTGGGCGAAATTCAGAGCCTTTGAGAGATAATGTTGTTAGCGATGTTTTATTTGAACATGATCAAAGCGGAGCGGGATGATCGGGTGTGGCCACACTCAGGAGCGGAAGCGGGTAGGTTTCTAAGATCTAACGGGTTTGGTTGTCAAACTGAGCATGGATACACACGATAAAAAAAACTCTAAAAAACATCCAATCATCCATGTAGGAATCGCGGCTAGCTCTTCCCGGGATGTTGATGTATAAAACTCGAGTATACGGAACAATAGCTATATTGTGTATAAGACTACGACTAATTATTATGTAAATGAGTGCGGTTTGGATGATTGCTGCTGATGCACTGACGTCCGTAGGCGCCCGGTCCGCGCTCGCGGCACGAGTAACCTACTTAGATCAAACTGCTGATGATGCTAAGTACCTACGTGATCGATTTATCGAACAATCCATACATACAAACTGTCGCGGTTATAATATTACTAGCTGCGTCCCTATGGAAAAGTTTAAAAAGGTGATTTCTATCCAACGGGAACCGATTTATGGGATGAAAAGTAATCTATGTTTGATTCCAAGATTACGTTGAGTTTGGTAGGCCCCGCTCGGGATATTACTATGAAGGAATGTGTGCCTCACGCAGAGAGTTTAAAAACGCACTAAAATACGTCCAGAAAAATCAGGATAAGATCAAAATGGATATGTTGGCCCGACATCGCAGTGCTGGCAATTTTGTAGAATTTTGGAAAGAAGTCAAAAAGATGGATAGGAAAAATATTTTACCAATTAGTGTAGAAGGAGAGAAAAGCCAAAAAAACATAGCAAACCTATTTCGTTGTCATTTTAATGTAGATAGTCAGAACAATAGTAACAATACTTATGATAGAAACCGTGTTCAGAAAGTGCGTGAGGTCTCGGAGACCGGACGCGTAAAAATTACACCGGAACAAGTCGCCAAAATTTTACGTAAGATGAATCGTGGTAGGTCTCCGGGACACGACGGGCTAAGCATAGAGCATTTACTGTATGCGGGCCAACATATTTGTGAGGTGCTGGCGGGTTTCTTCTCTCTCTGTTTCAGGAACTGTTACCTTCCCCAAGAGCTTATCCGTACTCTTGTGGTTCCTATTACCAAAAATAGAACAGGTGATATCTCGAGCGTGGCCAACTACAGACCTATATCTTTGGCAACAATAGTGGCCAAAGTGCTTGATCGCATTGTGCAGTCGCACCTTAGCGTTTTGCCTTACAATGATGGCCAGTTCGGATTTCGCCCGCAGGTTGCGACTGATATGGCCATCTTCTCTATGAAGCAGGTTGTGCGCTACTACACGCAGAGAGGAACGTCCGTGTACGCCATATTTCTCGACCTCAGCCGCGCCTTCGACACATTGAATCACAACCGTCTCTGGGGAAAGCTGCGAGATGGCTCGGACGTCCCGGATGATGTTGTTGATCTTTTGGAATTCTGGTACCAGAATCAGACCAACCGCGTCAAGTGGGGAGCTGAGCTATCGGACAACTACCGGCTTTCTTGTGGTGTGAGACAGGGGGGGCTTTCTTCACCAGATCTTTTTAACTTGTACGTCAACGGTTTGATCGAGGAGCTGAGCAGTGCCCCGGTAGGGCTCAGCTTGGATGGCAGGTATGCCAACAATCTGAGCTATGCCGATGATATGGTTCTGCTCAGCCCGTCGATCAAAGGGTTGACCAAACTGCTTGCCATCTGTGAGGAATACGCTAAGGATCACGACCTTGTCTATAACGCCAAAAAGACAGAGATGGTTGTCTTCAAATCTGGGAAGGGGCCTGAGAACGTTCCTAAAGTCTGCATTGGTGGGCGACCTATACAAATAGTAGATAGCTTTAAGTACTTGGGACATATCGTTACCTCAAACCTAAAAGACGATACTGACATAGAGCGGCAGCGAAGATCATTGTGTGTAGTTGGCAATATGATAGCAAGGAAATTTTATAACTGTTCGTCCGACGTGAAAATCACCCTTTTTAAATCATATTGTCAGTCTTTCTACACATGTCAACTTTGGACAGATTACACCAAAAAATCACATGATAGTATCAGAGTAACTTACAACAACGTTTTCAGGCATCTCATGGGACTGAAGCGCTATTGTAGCGCTTCAGAAATGTATACAGCAGCCCGTGTTGACTCTTTCCATGCCATCCAGAGAAAGAGAATAGCCTCGTTTATGTCCAGAGTTGACATGTGTAAGAACTCTATTATCAAGAGTATGGCGGATCGTCTGATCTTGTCAGATATGTATAAACGGTGGGTGGCTATTGCCACCTAGAATATTTTAATTTTATGTTTTTTTTATGACCTAGGTACCCTATGTACCTCAGTTTGTATTTGTATTTGTATTTTTATTTTTTATGTGATGTGTTGTGTGTAAAATTGTATTTTATGTATATGGATCTCGTGTCTGGAAATAAAGAATATATTATTATTATTATAATTATTATTACAATCACCTGTATGCATAATTTCAGACCGATCCGTTCCGTCGTTTTAGCGTGAAGATGTAACACACATTCATCATATCATAGTGTGATAGTGTGAAAATGTGATAGTGTGATAGTGTGATAGTGTGATAGTGTGATAGTGTGATAGTGTGATAGTGTGATAGTGTGATAGTGTGATAGTGTGATAGTGTGATAGTGTGATAGTGTGATAGTGTGATAGTGTGATAGTGTGATAGTGTGATAGTGTGATAGTGTGATAGTGTGATAGTGTGATAGTGTGATAGTGTGATAGTGTGATAGTGTGATAGTGTGATAGTGTGATAGTGTGATAGTGTGATAGTGTGATAGTGTGATAGTGTGATAGTGTGATAGTGTGATAGTGTGATAGTGTGATAGTGTGATAGTGTGATAGTGTGATAGTGTGATAGTGTGATAGTGTGATAGTGTGATAGTGTGATAGTGTGATTATACCTTGTAGAAAGTTGGACTGAACGTGCTAGCTGCGTCTACCTCTGCCATCCCGTGTTACCGAGGCCAAGTGAGAGTAAGGTGTCCTGACATCACGGAACCTATCTGCCCGCCCTCACTCACGCCCGCCCCCGTCTGCAGGTAGATCCACAGCTTCCTCCTTTCGTAACGAGCCACTCCTCCCTTTAATAATACAGACCGTTCCTCACTCAACTCAGTTTAAACTCAGCTCAGCTTAACTGTTTGTTGTCTTTAATAATAACTAGTAGTTCTCCGAACAGACCCCGCGAACACTATCTTTTTTAACAATTAAGAGAGAAGAGAGAATTGTTTAATTAAACACAAATAATAACAAAAAATCCTGATCAGTTCTTAACTATTTTTTATGAGAATTATGAGCTTTTACCTTACAATAAAAGTATAATCATCGAAATCAGACGTTTGTTAGAGAATTTCGGACATACTGACAAAGTGAAAAAGTGTCTAGTTGAAACAGAGACCTGTGTTCACTAACGTTCACTCAGTCAATAAATAATGCTGGACAATTCACAATTATCTAGCCCCAAGCTAAGCAGAGCTTGTGTTATGGCTACTAGATAACTGATATACTTATACTTACAATGAACTAAATACTTACAATTGAAACAATTGAGCTACCTGTTGACTGTTGCAAACAATCTACAGGTAGCTCAACTGATCTATACCACCAGTTCCGAGTGATATTAAAATGAATCAGTTGAGCTACCAATAGGTTATTCACGTTGTGTTGTAAAGTTTTCTAAAGTTTCTGTTAGATTTGTTCGTGCGATGGAGTTTTTTTAAGGAGCAGTATTAATATCGTATCAACTAAAAACGATTTTCTTCCACAATCATTAATTAACGAAACCGATTAATTTCCAAACCAAAGAATTCATCTATCCCTATCATAAGATCCCTGGAGGCGGTGGACCGTGGGCTTATATCGGCCAAAATGGGCCAATCGGTCCAAATGGGCCAATTGGGCCGGAAGTGTCGAGGGGCCACTTCGTTCACCCATAAAACGCAAGACAAGGAGGTGGCGACATACGGATGGATATTTTGAACGAAAACGTAGATATCAAATACGGAAACAGTGCGAAGAAACAATGAAAATATTTGAGACTTGATCATTACGCAGTACGCTGTGTACTGCGCCGTACTGCATGCTGCCCCTTACCGATGATGCAGAATTTGCTGGAACGATTTAATACCCTACAAGTTGTTTTCGTACGATTATGTGTCCGGCACCGTACGTAATTACCGATTGAGAGACCGAGACTTATCAGAAAATATTAGACATGTTTTTTTGCAAAATATCAAGATATAGCAGTTATTTCGCGTGACGTCACACCTTGACAGTTTTTAATAAGGTGTGACGTCACTTGCTCCAAAAATGTTACAATGTTCAAATTTTTGCTTATTTTTATGTTTAAATGACCAAAGTAAAAAATTCGTGTCCAACATCTTTCGAAAATCTAACTGATGGACTAAATCATTATATCATTTTCTTTGAAAAAAAAAAACTCACAATCGATTAAGAACGGTACCTACTTATTTACATTTAAAACAATCAGGCTAACTACAGATTGCAAACAATCTGATCCACCATAATATTATATTCTGTAAACCATATACTCTGTAAGTGAATTGCTAGACAATGACTATAAACAATTTGTAATACCTCAAAGACTAACCTTTCCTGATCTCTAAATCAATGCAATCTATGTAACTTATACATAATACTACTTGACGAGAAACTGATAACACCTTACATTAGCTAACACTAAGATAACCATTGTCATTGTGTATTTCTTTTTTGATTATATTATTAATTATTATTAATTTTTTGATTATATTATATTATTAAGTAATTGAGTTAAATAGATAAGATAAGATAAGATAAATCACTTATTGTCCACAGGTACACAAATAAGAAATATACAAATGCTACTTAATTAAATGTATAAGCTATGGCATGTCAATAAATATACAATTTTGCTGTAAAGAGGCAATAGTCGAGATACAAAATTAAAATTAAAAATATTATGGTCCTTAAATAATATTTAAATCTAGGTTAGGTGACTATACGATAGTGTCAGGCAACTTCGTAGGGAAATTAATGTCCAGGTAGTTTTTTTTTATCTAGGACACTAACCGACTCTGTCGAACCAGACGCAGATTCACCAAGAATAGGGTAAATGCATCGATTTTTTTTATTATTTTAATCGATTCTTTAGGTCATTATTTAACCGAAAATGATAAGACGCTCACTGAATTTCGCAATAATAAGGTAAAAAAAAAACAAATC
Source organism: Eupithecia tripunctaria (assembly GCA_955876795.1). Classification (NCBI taxonomy): domain Eukaryota; kingdom Metazoa; phylum Arthropoda; class Insecta; order Lepidoptera; family Geometridae; genus Eupithecia; species Eupithecia tripunctaria. The sequence goes on from OY041625.1 coordinate 299,673, forward strand.
AAAACTACCATCATTTTCGGGTGACAAAAACGCTGCCATATTAGCGCCATGTTTATTTGACGTCCACGTTCACACTCGATTAAAACCTTTTGTGACGACCTCAGTAGTGATGATCTCGGAAAAGAGGTTTTCCGAAAAATCTGAAAATAACCGATAATACGAAATGTGAAGTGGGCAGAATAGTGTCAAATCATGATGCAGCAAGCAAAATAAAAAAAGAAGAAATGTGAACAGCGATGTCACCTCCGCTCTAGTCAATGGCGTAGCGTTTTGTAATTTTGCGATTGAGATTTAAAATATCAATTTTGCAATCGTAAAATTCTACGATCAAAACATCAAAATTCTATTAAAAATATGTAGATATGTTTCTATATCAATAGAGAATACGTATATATTTTTTTAGCCATTTTGAAATCACATGCATATACCCTATTGTACAACAAATGTTTATGTGTATGTGTACAGTGTGCCCCCGTGAGTCCCCCGACATGACGGATGGCCCGTCCCTTGCAGCCGCCCGCGTTGTTATTACCGCTGACAGACAGAATAACTAACTCTGTTATATGTAACGCTTTTTGTGATGAGAGAGCCATGTTGTCTATTATATATCTATTTATGGATATGTTGTGTACAACATGGCTCCGTTTCTTATAACAGGTATCACAAACTGTACGATGGATTTTAATGATTTTCTGTGTTCAGACTCATACAGGAGTGAAAGAGGCGCCTCGCCAATTTTATGTTATATTACGTTAAACAATTTATGCCTCTGTAAGAGTTTCATTTTGTAAAGCTTAGGCTTATTTTCATTTTTTAAAACTCTAATTTCGCATCTCCGCCTTAACTATACAAGATTTTTTTTTGTCTGAAATAGACCTTCGTTTGACCGCAATCTCACCTGATGGAAAGCGAAAATGCGGCCGACGATGTTACACGAAGATCTAGAAGATGGCTACTTCGGACCACATTCCGAAACGTTGTGTTTCGGAATGTGGTCCGGTACTAGATAAAACTATTACAGAGATATTAAAAAGTATATAGTATAATAGATATCGCAAATTGTATTTAGAAGCTCAGTTGGGTCGGAAATATTGAGAGAAACACTTTATAACTCCACAAGACGTATATTGAGCTTTACAGAGAAAGTACAAGCACAGAAGGAGTAAGAGACACGTAGCACATAGAGAAGATAGATGAAGAACGTAGATTATATGAGAACGTATATAATTTATTAGATACTTAAATTAATATAATGTGTAACTGTAGGTGTGTATTGTTATGATATACATAAATATAAATATATTAAATGGAAGGTAACCTACACTGTACGTAAATACGTAATAATATGATAAAATAGGTGGCGGGGCCACATAGGCTCAGGTATGCGCTTATTGAATCTCGCAAGAAAAGCGTGACACTCCCATTTGTTTTCGTCTGTATTAGACTTGAAACTAGGAATCGCACTTTCTCCCGAGCTGTACATGTATACATAACATACTGCTTTCTACAACACCTTCGAGGAAAATCATCGTTTAAAATCTTCAAAATCACCGAGTAAATACAAATTGTAAAATATTATATAATTCATCTTTTTTTTCATTCATTAATAATATTACGATAAAAAAATCATGCACTGTGTTGCACCTTATTTGGTTTAGATCTCAGGAACCCCGCGGTAAATAGAAATGATTTTTGTTTTGTTTCGTAGGTCATTACTAATACTTTGCTTCCTCGGTTGGGTTTTCTCATAAGTGGTGTAGTTTTCTTGTAAATATACAAAAACATCAATTTTGCGCCTACGCTGTTCCAAAAACGTATGCTCTGTCCCGCTTCTATAAACGCCAAATCCTATGACTGTCCTTTTCACAAAATGGCGCGCAATGCGCCCTCAAAATGTCGAATGTTTGATGTTCTGGCTAGGGCTAGGGCAGGGGTCGGCAGACCGCGGCTCGCGAGCCGCATGCGGCTCTTGCCATAGGACTATATGGCTCTTACAACTCACTCACTGCCTTAGCACAAATGAAACACCTAAAACATTACCAAAACTAGACGGAGCGTATAGCCGGGCCATACAATCATCGTCAAGTTGCGCGTAATGAACTTGGTTGTAAAGATAAATATAACAGCATTGTGAATTTTTGAACGAAATGGATAGTGATTAAATAGATTCACTGCTCCATAATAAAGTGTGCTGGCTTTTCAATGGAAACGTACCTAATCAAGCGATTTGCGTCGTGCTTAGAAGAAATAAAATCATTTCTCTCTGAAAAAGGTATTCAATCACCAGGAATTAGAAGAAGATTCCTGGTTGCAAAAATTCTATTTCATGGTTGACCTTACATCTCAACTGAACGACTTGAATATCAAGCTACTTGTAGCTTGAAATCCTTTGCCCTGGCAAAGGAAATGTCGCATACACAATGTTAGAAGAAGTGGAGAGTTTTGAAAACAAACTGCAAGTGCTTGCCGAAGAAATAGAAAGGGTATTTCACTTTACTTCAAAGATTTAAATAAGTATTGTAAAGAGCAAAATGTTTCGCTTGATACTGTTTATTTCAGTAGGTACAATATCTAAAAAAAAACAAAAAAGTTTCAAGGAGCGCTTTGAAGAATTTAGAGCAAATAAATCTACGTTATCCTTTATCTTATACCCCCTAAATATAAATGTCGGTGACATGAACTTGACGCCGCCGTTCAATGCAGATTCGATATCAAAAACAAGGAGCTGTGGAGCAGTAAGTTCACAGCTCTTATAAGCCGTTTGGAAGAGTACGAGAGAGAGAAATCAAAATTGATTTCTGAAAATAAGTGGAAGACTGTAAAGCTATTGGCCAAAATAGATCAAATCGTGTTTGCTCCATGGAATAGCCTTCCTGTAGCATATGACACGACAAAAAATATGCTGTCATATCAATCTTCAGCTCTACATATTCATGTGAGCAAACATTTTCGTCCATGAAGAAGCAAATTAACCGACAACTATTATAACAACTAACGAGTAATTAGTTGCCAGACATAAGCAAGCTTTCAAAAGCAATGCAAGGACATCGTTCCAACTAAAACTAAAATATTCCTTATTTAATATAATTAATAAGTGTTATTTTAATAAATGTCTTTAACAGTGTCATTATATTTTTACTCAGCTTTGTAGTATGAAGCAAATTAGACTCTAATTATTAGACTAATAAAATGTATGTTGCGGCTCTTTGAAGGCATGGGAAAACCGACGAACTTGATATTTGGCTCATTTGGTTGGTAAGTCTGCCGACCCCTGGGCTAGGGTATTAGCGGCCTTCACACGTAAGGTTCGAACCGCGCATCTGGGACTGCGGTCCAAACCGCGGATGGATCTGTACAGTTTGCACTGCGGATCGAACTGTCGTGCTAATTACGAGTAAAAATGTTTCCACGATTTGGAACGCGGGCAAATCTTTCACATTTTTCCAAACGATCCGAACTGTGCGTGTAACTAGATTTTCAAGAGTTTTGACTGCAGTTTAGACTGGCGCGTGGAACGTTAAAAGTTTTAAAAGTTTTGCCTCAGTCTCAAGCAGAATGGATACCCGATCATCGTGTTAGCGATCTGTAGTCAGTACATGCAACTGAAAAAAGGCAAATGTGGTCAAATTCTTTATTTTTAACCGACTTAAAAAAAGGAGGAAGTTCTCAATTTGACTGATTTTTTATTTTTGTTACCTCTAAACTTTTAATTGTCTGATCCGATTTTGATGATTCTTTTCTTATTTTAATTTGGTTCAGTTCTGACAATGGAATCCATGAGAACTCAAATTCAGAAAGCAGGTTTGAAGTTGCCTGATAAGAGGAATGAAAGTAATACTTTTCATCCCTACTCGTATTATATCATCAAATGAATGAAATCCGTAATAGCTTTGACGACGCTCCAAACCGGCGGCAGTTCTGTAGTTTGTGTTCACACGAGATGCGCGCACAGAACTGTGAGATAAGAGCGCGCATCGAACTGCCAGATCGGACTGTCAGCCTCGCGCATCTACACGTACGGTTCGGAGCGCGGGATGGAACGGCGCGTGCGATTTCCCGCGGTTCGAACCTTACGTGTGCAGGGCGCTATTGTCTCGTAGACCCTCTACGCAAGTGCTACGCTACGGGGCTACGAATCCGCTACGAGCTGCGTAGGTCTAGTTTTAAGGGTTTCGTAACCAAAGGGTAAAACGGGACCCTGTTACTAAGACTGCAAAATATCACACACACATGTGTGATATTTTGCAGACAAGGTATAGTTTTAACAGTGGCTGGAATCGCGCACGAAGGGTTCCGTACCATTATTTTAAAAAACGGCAAAAAATCATGTCAGATGTTTGGGAGCCCCTTAAATATTTATTTTATTCTGTTTTCTGGTGGTCACAGACCGACAGACACATGGACGGACAGCGGAGTCTTAGTAACAGACGGAACCCTAAAAATATCTAGAGACAACCTCCTTACGTGTGCTTCTAGAAAGCACGTGTGAACCTTTTTCTGTAAATCCATTAGTGCAGGGCCGGGACTCGAACCCACGTGCGTCGGGACACGGGCTACCACTGATAGATAATTTATAGGGTGAGGCTTTTTGTGGAATTTGAGACAAAACCTTATACTTTCTTGTATATAACGGAGTAGTTACTTTATCTGTTCATTTCACTTGTGGGCGATATTCAAAGATTTATATCGCCCTTCCTATAGGCCTTTTCCGTGGTAAGACCGCGCCATGTTTGTTGGTAAACATAGTTTGTGAACTCACTAACTTCGTGTATTTGTCATTTGGAATCAGTGAATTGTGTGTTTTTGTGGTGCACTTGTTCACAACAGTTCGTGGTATCTGATTGCACAATGCAATTTCACAATAAAAGCAATAACAACAGTCAGGTTTATTGACAAAACACTAATTTTATCTACTCATAGTGTGCGTGCGTCGACATTTTGTTAACAGACGCATTCAAAGACAATGCCACAGTTTTTGGGCGTCAGGGCATATCCAACGTGATCTTTAATTGATTATTGGGTTATGTCAGTTGCAAACAGAGCTCTGAAATACAGACACAAGACCAGGGCTTTAAGGTCTGTCGAGAGACTTAAGATAGATGGTGGGCATCATCACAGGTCACTGTGAATTGAACCATCATCTTCTCAAGACTGTAGCCACACACAGCCAGCTTATGTCGTGGCTGCTTCCAAGAAGAGACTGTGGAATCCGTTGTCCTACACAGCACGGCCACAGAGAAGGCCAGACACAAAACTGGGCTAAAGTGTCTCATTGAGGCTTCAACCCCATCCACACCCACAGAAAAGCTAAAACGAAGCTGTCAGTCACGTAAAGTCCTGCTCCGATACTTCAAGGAGCTGGGCTGGTTAGGGCCTGCTTAGGCGAGACGTCCTTGCAGATCTTAGTTAAACACGTCAATTTTCACTTCGAATTATAATTATTAGGTCTTTCTGCTGCGGTGGTTGAACAAGAACTTCCACTTAGCTAATTCATCTAGTTCGTCACAGCAGTGGACACCTTTTGTGTATGATGATTACCTTAATATTGAACTAAACACCTTTTGGTTTCAATTTCTTTGGAATAGAAACGACTAATGTCAGGTTGTGTTAGATATAGACATAATTATATATTATGTTTGTGTTCTTTTAATAAATAAATAAACTACTTGACTAGTTTACAGAAAGAGTCAAACTACGACACATCAATAGTTTCCCAAAAATAGTGATATACATACATAATATCGCTGTACCCACAACTTGGTTTCATAATTTCATAAATGTAATGTATCTTTTAAAGGGCAATGTATACGCTTCTACAACAAAACCCCTACTGAGCTGCAAAAATAATCAGTAAATAAACAAACTGTCGAAACCTTGCTGTTCAAAAAGACTTACTATAAAATATCATATTATATATACATCTAGATCAAAAAAAAGCTTGGAACGGATTTTGCTCCAACTCGAAAAATAACAACTAACAGGCTAAATGTTTAATCGTCGTTTCTTCACTTTAGTCTACATACCGAAGCGGCCGAAATAAAAAATACCACTATATTTCCTTCATTTATTGACACGAACGTGTTCGTGATGATGGGCAGTTTACGCAGCTTCAGTGAATTATCAATAACAATATCTGGGACTTTTCTATTTCTAACTATACATACACAAATCAAACGCTAATCCATCAGCAAAAGAAAAAAAACACAAACTATAATAGTTGTGTGGTGCTAATTTGCAACACCCCTACTCTTTCCCCGGGTGTCGTAAGAGGCGACAAAGGTATATCCACCAGGAAGCGGGCAGCAGCACCCATTGCAGTACAATTATACCACCAAACGATCCCCAACCCGCATGTCCAGCTTGGGTATTATGGGCATTACCCTCTATGAGACAAACGTGAATAAGGTGCGTATCAGGTGGCCTGCGTCCAGCAGTGGAGCAATACTGGATGTTGAGGTTGAGAAGTCAGAGTCAGAGTCAAATCGTTTATTTCTTTAGACTTACAAAAAAAGCATTTAGACAAGTCATTTTTTTACTTCATAAACAGTAAATACTACTACTAGATAAATAGTAAATAATATCAAATAAGAAATAAGGTGCAATTGACTTTAATTAACTTCAATATTTTGCCCACTGGCGTAAGAAGTGAAAAAGGGGTTCAGATATACACAAACTACGAACAAAAAGTGTATCGTATTATACGTATTAAAATCTAAATCTTTCCCCACTCTCACAAACAACGACAAACGGCATTAGCATAAACCATCCCCCTTTCCGCCAAAAAAGCTGTACAGTCAGGAACCAAAGCCAGCCAGATTTCCCCTTTGACTCATTAGCATTTTAAAACTAACTTTCTGAATTTTGTAAAAAAGTCTAGAAAGTTCTTCAACGCTAATTGTTGATGAGCTCTGTTTGGCAATCTGCCAGCCTGCCAGCCTGCCTGACTGCCTGCCACGGTTGCCACTGTTGTTGGAAAAACTAAAAATCTTAATGAGGTCAAGTATGAGTCGAGGTCTTTTATATGAAGTTTAGTAGGAAAAGATGATAGTTTTCAGTTTCAGTTATTTATTGATTAGAACGTTATATTTCAAGAAGGTGTTAACGTTTTCTATTTGTATCCCATGGGAATTAAGATATGGGATAAAAATACGTTTGATTCCAGGACATGAATAGAATAGAATAGAATAAAATAACTATCGTTTATTTCGACACACACACACAGAGAATTTCCTGTGCCAAGTTTTAGCCATATCCATTCAGTTGTTTCGGCGCGAAGAGGTAACAAACATCCATCCATCCATGCATATAAACATACAAATTCACATTTTTATGTAGTCATAAATATGTAGTTAATTTGTTCTTATCAAAACTGATCCTAAGTAATCATATCGTTTTATTCTGACTGATTTGACTAATGAATGTTTGCAAACGTTCCGCTTTGTTTATACGGGACCCTAAAACAAGCCACGTCCGGCGTTCATTTACGCCGTGACTCGAGTTACGAAAAAGCGTATTTTAAAACTCCTCAATTAAAATGATGAACGCACGACGGATTCACTAATTGCAATTCTGTATTTTTATTTGTGAAAATATCTCTAATTGGACAATGTGACAAGGTATAAATAAAACTGAACTATATAACAAAGTCTAAGAGAGAAAAGATTTAACGAAATTATACCGTTTTTTTTCTAATGTCAAATGAATTATGCAATTTATTAATAAAATTGAATGGAATTCGAATTGAAAGACATTAATTATTCAATTTATTTCTATTATTTGATTGTGATTTTCTTGACATTAATAAAATTACTTTTTTATAAACAATGAACAAACTGACGCCCCGTAGTAACACCCCGGTCGCGTATACTGAAATGCTACTCATTACTTCACCAGACAAACTCTCTGACCTTTTTTGGGCCCTGGGTGCAGTTAAACATATACACACCCTTTTCAGTCACAGAGTCGCCACGAACCCGCCCCCTCCCGCATCGTGGGGGTAGGGCGGGCTTCGATAGGAGTAAGTTAATGTGAAGGGACCCCCGCGAAACGTACTGTCATCACCTTTCGAGTCTTATGGAATGAAATATACGAAGTACTGAAGCCGTGGGGACGTACTGCAGTAGCATTTCGATATAGGCACCCTGGCATTAGATATCATGGCTTTGAACGAACGTTAATTTTAACCTTAAAAAACTATACTTAGTACTTTGACGAATTCATTATGAATGTAAACGCTTGACTGCGAACCTTTTTGTGTTGGTTCCGCGAACATCTTCAACGTTGGTGTTCAGTCGTAGTTAACCCGATTTACATACATAATGAATTTTAACCTTTTTTACATAAAGATAAAAATCCACTAACCCAACTCCGTAGGGCTCAAAATCCACGCCAGAATAAAAACACTCCATTATTTTTGATGATTCATACATTACACATGAGTTATATTGAATTCGGGAACCAAATTAAAAACAACGTAAAGCGTTACTCACGCCCCAACAGCAATAAAGGAAGGCACAGTAATAAATGGCGAGAAATGTTTTTTTCATTAAAGTTCAGAAAGCTGTTAAAGTGAATTTTGCCAACTCCGATCAATTCACATGTGTAATTTGTAAGGTTTTTGTGGAATATCATGTTTTTACGCATTTTTGTACTGACACGATAAATCACTGTTTTGAGGAAAGTTGATAGGAACTTGCTTGAAGTTATTAATAGCTGAGTTTGTGTGTATTTTTCCTTGTAATGTTCTTTGTATTGGTACTAAAATCATAATTAAAATTCTTTATTTCCATAAATACAGTAATATACACTTAAAAAGGTCAATATTATAAAATTAAACACTGACAAGGAAATAAAGTAATGTTTTTTATTTCTGTGGCTTCGGTACTTGGACTAAGCTGTAATAAAATTATCTTAAAGTATCTGCGCCCCGCGGCTTCGCACGCGTTATTTCTTTGGAAACGTTTAAAGGTGATTTTCATCCCACGGGAACTGATTTATGGAATAAAAAGTAGCCTATGTTCCAGGATTAGAATTACCTGTATGTAAAATTTCAGCTCGATCCGTTTAGTAGTTTTGGCGTGAAGACGTAACAAACATCCATCCATACATCCATACATCCATCCAAACTTTCGCATTTATAATATTAGTGTGATGTGATAGGCCCAAATACCTTCCTATTTTGTCTATGGGTGGTTGTTATTGTTGTGTATTGTTTGTCGCCACTCCTAGGGGCCTTTATTGTAGTACTTTATTAGTTTTAATTATTTTATTATTGTTTGTACCTATTTCATTGTGTGTCTTTGGGTAAAATTAATGCATTTTATCTTCTCTAATTTTTTTATCTAAGAAAAAATATAGGCGCCCAAATAATATTTTGATTCGGCAATTCAAAACAGACTTCTATTTCTGACAAACACCTTTTTGAGACAATTTATAGCGACAAAAAATACCAGTAGTTTGGTAAATCCGCCCTCAGCACTCCGCCGCCCGCGCCGAGGGCGGGCGGATCCCAAGTTTATGGCTATCGCTGACTGTGCAGCCTCCCGATACTCCCGCTTACATCTCACGTGAAGGAGTTTTATAGCAAGGTGCCTGACTTTACTTGAGTTTCCTTGCTATTGTGTGTTTTTGACGTGAAAATGTCTATTAACTCGATGAACATGGGTCGCATGCTTACATTCATAATGAATTCTTCAAACTACGAAAGTTTCTATAGTAAAATGGGTAGCATGTTCAAAAAAGTGTCACGTTGTTAATGATGTTGTCATGACGATTAAAGCACTGAAGATTAAAGTTCTAATTTCGTTTAATAGATAGCGTTGATAGCTAGCTGACACCAATAGGGTATATGCATCGATTTTTTTTATTGTTTTAATCGATTCTTTAGGTCATTATTTAACCGAGGAATGATAAGACGCTCACTGAATTTCGCATTAACAAGGTAAAAAAAACAAATCAAAACTACAATCATTTTCGGGTGATAAAAACGCTGCCATATTGGCGCCATGTTTATGTGACGTCGACGTACACACTTGATTAAAACCTTTGGTGACGACCTCGGTAGTGATCATCTCAGGAAAGAGGTTTTTCGAAAAAACTGAAAATAATCGACAATACGAAATGTCAAGTGGGCAGAATAGTGTCAAATCATGGTGCAGCAAGCAGAATAAAAAAAGAAAAAATGTGCACAGTGATGTCACGTCCGCTCTAGTCAATGGCGTAGCGTTTTGAAATTTTGCGATTGAGATTTAAAATATCAATTTTTCAATGGTTAAATTCTACAATAAAAACATCTCAAAATGCAAAAATAAATATGTAGATATGTTTCTATATCAATACAGAATACGTATATATTTTTTTAGCCATTTTGAAATCACATGCATATACCCGATTATGGTGTCAGATAGCAAAAACAGTATATATAATAAACTACGAAGTACGAAGACGAAGATTTTCAATAGCTCAAGGAAATGACGTTATCACGTAAAATTATTGTTCCTAAACCGACTTTAGAGACAACCATTTTTGTTAATATAATTTATCTGTTCCTAAATAAATAATTAGTGTTACAGTATTAGTCTAAGACTAATTAGTAATTTAATTAATATCTAAACTGCTTCGATATTTGGATAATAGGAATGTGTCCACTAACTGTCAGTGACCTGTTTTTTTATGTTTGTTACCTCAGAACTTTTTACTGGGTGATCCGATTTTCATGATTCTGTTTTTATTTGAAAGGTGTTGCTTCGCGTGTGGTCCCATTCAATTTGGTCTAGTTCTGACACTGGAATCCATGAAAAAAATGAAGTCTATTTATAGTTTTTTAAAACGAATGCAATTATTTCGTTCTGTCACTATTTACATGTAAAATATGTTTCTGGTTGGCAGGTAGATAACCCTTTTTACCTCAGTGCAATAAAGTTGAATAAATAATACCTACCTATTAATTTAACATTATGGCTAAGTATTTCATTAAAATGATGCAAACAATCCCCCTTATTCATAATAGTCAGCTAACTTAGCACACTGCTAAATCTCGCTTTGTCTTTTTCTATTGACATAGGTCAGACTGAGAAATAACACTACTTAGCAGCTGTTTTATGTTAGCAGACCATTATGAATAAAGGTGTGAGTTTGTTCCGCTTCTTGAATTGATAAGAAAAACTATAGCTTTCTCATATTCCGCCAAAAAAATTACATTTATATCAAATATGTGAGGTGTAGCTGTGTGGTTCTGGCTTAGAATCTGCACTACCCTATCTCTTCCCGTGGGTGTTGTAAGAGGCGACTAAAGGATATCCACCGGGGGCATCCAGTAGCGCCCCCTGAAGAACAATTCAAACTGCGATCCCCAATCATGCCCAGCGTGGGGATTATGGGCACTACCCCCCATTACTGCTTCCAGCAGTGGACCAATACAGGCTGTTGAGATTGATGTTGAGAAGTGTGATTGTAGGTTTTGTTTCAACTTGTGGAACCATCTTTGTCAATAATCTGTTACAAGCAATATGAATAGAATGAGTGTTATGGTTTTTTAATGGAGACCTTTGCCCAGCAGTGGGGCACGAGACGAATGACGTGGCGTGGCGGCCGAAGGTCTGCCTGAGACGCATGAGGTTGCGGGTTTGATTCCCGCCTCAGGACAAATGTTTATACATTTTTGACGACCTCTGTGGCGCGGTGGGCGATGGTCCGCTTGCGACGCAGGAGGTTCGATTCCCGCCTCGGGACAAATGTGTGTATGATCTGCAGATATTTGTTCAGGGCGTTCTGGATGTTTTCTATGTATAACAAAAAAAATCTATTTATGTAGTGTATTGTATTATGTATATCAGTTATCTGTTCAAGCTGTGCTTAGCTTGGGGCTAGATAACACTGTGTTAATTGTGTCCAACATTATTTATTTATTTATTTATACGATCTGCAAATTTTAGTTCTGCGTGTACCTGCTGGGTATTTAGAAACCATTGAAACCATGTATTGTATCTAAGCAAGCTAATAAAACACAAGCTCTGCTCAGCTTGGGGCTAGATAATGCTGGGTGGATTATAAAGCACCATTAAAAAAAATTGAGCTCGGGTGAAAAAGGCTCTTCAAATACGCAGAATAAAAAGCTAAAGCTTCGCATATAATAGGTTTAAAAATGCAGGAATATTATCAGAGACGAGCTAGAACGTGAATATTCGAGCTGCGGGTATCGTGCGATGTATCTGACAGGTAGTGCACCCTTTTAGCGGTGCGGGCTCAGTGCGAGCGGAAAGCGATTTTAACGAACTTTTAGCGAGCGATTTTAATATTCCCCTACTCAGTTTCTGTTGCGTTGAAGCTATTGTGCTCGACTGACTTACTCAGAGTTACAGCCAGCAATCACACTTATAATTATTATAAATGCAAGTTTAGATGGTTGGATGTTTGTTACCTCTTTACGCCAAAACTACATAACGGATCGGACTGAAATTTTGCATACTACTTTTTATCCCATAAATCAGTTCCCGTGGGATGGAAATCATATTTAAACGTTTACATAGGAACAACGTGTGCGAAGCTGCGGGTCGGAGCTAGTTGATAGTGTTGTATTTAGTTATCAGTTGAGCTACCTCTTGATTGTTTTCAACAGTCTGCAGTTTCAATGCTTAATTATTGTTTTTAATGATGTACTAGTTCTAATTTATTTTAACTATTTTATTTTATTATAAAAACTATCGTAGTTTGACGAATTCATTACGGTTGTAAGCGGGTTAACTACGAACCTTATTTGTGTTGGAAGAAACCAACGTTTCATCCCTTAACGAGGGATATCTTCATCTTGGTGTTCTTCCAACACAAATAAGGTTCGTAGTTAACCCGCTTACAACCGTAATGAACTATTTTATTGTTTCTTTTTATCGATAGTGATATTTATTTTCATTTAAAATTTTAAACTTATAATTTGTGAAAGTTGTGTATATTGTGGTGGCAGGTAAATGATAGGTATTATGTCAAGGTCTATGTCAGTAAATGATAGGTATTATGTCAAGGTCTATGTCAGTAAATGATAGGTATTATGTCAAGGTCTATGTCAGTAAATGATAGGTATTATGTCAAGGTCTATGTCAGTAAATGATAGGTATTATGTCAAGGTCTATGTCAGTAAATGATAGGTATTATGTCAAGGTCTATGTCAGTAAATGATAGGTATTATGTCAAGGTCTATGTCAGGATTTTCCCTCAATTTATTACATGCGTTTGTGCTGGTTTAAAATGCAGTATTTTTTCTTTAGTACACAAATCTATCTCCTTGCCATATTTAATCAGAATCCGTTAAACGTTTTATATAGTAAAAAGATTGCAGACAGAACAAAGTTTTCATTTTTGAAGTCATTATAAGTCGTAAAAAACCCTTTTATTAAATATTTCGAGCCTAAGAAAGAACTCCGTGTCCGTGTTATACTCCCTTATCGTTTCGTTTATTAATTAATAGTCCTGAACTTATTTCTACAAAATAGATTTTAACGAGTTAAAAAACAAAATCTTTTAAATCCATCATGGTACATACTTATTATTTACGACGGAATATTTTACCATAATTTTATACAGCGTTAATTATCCTGTTATAAATAACTTTAGTAATAAAAAAACTTGTGGGTAACATTGCTCACAAACTATTAGAGAATATTTCACAGCCCGCCGCCACTCCGACCGCACCCTACTGTCACAAACAGGCCTCCTCTAAAATATCGACAGAGCCGCGTTTATCCAGACAGTCCTTTATGCGAGCGAGCGGAGCCGCGGGCTCGCATTAACTCTATCCACAACACGGGGGGAGACGTAAAATGCAGTTGGAAAGAGTTATACGTTGACAATGGTGTCTCTCAGATGTCGCCAAACCTAAACTAAACTTATTTGACAAGACTAAAAATGTCGCCGTCCCCATAGATTATTTATTAATCGTTAGATATGCCTTTACCGCAGTGAGACCGCGTTGTGTTGTGTCCAAGTCGAACCTTACGCATGCATAAACCTGGACTCAGTGAACATCTAAGCACAGCAGGACGTGTTGTGAAGGACGTTGGCGAGCAGTTTATAGCGTCACAAAATGACGTGTGCCTTTCGAAAGCGCAACAACAATTCTAGAAACACAAACAAAGCCAGAGGTGTAACATTTCACTCGAAGGTATTGCGAGTTAATGAAATAACTTTTATTTTATCGTCCGCATTGTTTAAAATTACTACCTATAATAACAAATTTAAATGGCGAGTGCACGAAAGAGAAAGTAGTGTTTGCAACCAGCGTGTGAGAAAAAGAGATGACACAATTTTCTCAGTACGCTTGTTTTGTTTGTGTAGATTGCACTTGTTTTAGACATGATGCGACATGTCACACACATTGCTACAGTTTTTGGTGGTCGGGGCGTATCTAACGATTTAAATTTATGGCCGTCCCTGTCATAACGATCATAATAAAAATAATAATAACAATAATGCAGGACAATTCACACAGCATTATCTAGCCCCAAGCTCTATAAGTTATCTAGTACCCATAACACAAGCTCTGCTTGCTTGTGTTATGGGTACTAGATAACTGATAGACATAATACAATACACTACATAGATCGATATTTTTTATTATACATAGAAAACATCCAGAACGCCCTGAACAAATATCTGCAGATCGTACAAATATTTGTCCCGAGGCGGGAATCGAACCCGCAACCTCCTGCGGACCTTCGCCCACCGCGCCACAGAGGTCGTCTGATCATAGATAACATGTACAATACACACAGCCACCTCATTCTCAACAGCCTGTATTGGTCCACTGATGGACGCAAGCCTTCTTTTGATAAGTCCATCTAATGGAGGGTAATGCCCATAATCCCCACGCTAAGCATGCGGGTTGGTGATCGCAGTTCGGTGGTAGAATTGTTCTACAGAGGGCGCTGCTGCCCGCCCCCGGCGGATATCCCTTAGTCGCCTCATACGAAACCCGCGGGAAGAGATGGGATAGTGCAAATTCTAAGCCAGCACTACACTTACTCCTCATGAGTATATGGGTGGGTACTAGATGACTGATATAAGTACAATTACATTACATGGATAGATATTTTTTGATTATACGTAGAAAACATCCCGAATCTTGAAGTAATAAATACATTTTGTACTATAAATGATTCAAAGTAAAAAGATGAGGTTGCCATTTTCGAGAAACTAGTACCTCATCATCCCTTTTTAATTAATCAATGGTAGGTACCTATTTATTTGGCTTACATTATTATATCATTGATGAAATGAAATATTCGTTCGAGATTATCTCTTTGGGCCAAAAAAGTATAATCAAATATTTAATTCCAAAACCCCTAAAGCCGCGTTGACACGGTCCAAGTCCGTTTGGGCCGAGTGTACTCGGACACTTACTCGGACGCAACTCGTATTGTCCTAATCTAAACGTACTAGGACAATAACGTCGTCCGATTTAAGCAGACTCGGACGCTCGTATCCTCAACATCAACCTTAACAGCCTGTATTGGTCCACTGCTGGACACAGGCCTCCCCCGTTAGCACCTTATTGATTTTCTCTCTGGGAGTACAGACTATCTATGTACAGATAATCCCTATAGGTTGTGAAAGCTTCCCCAAAATTAATAAAAGAGTTGGAAATTATTTATAAACATATAGGAGTAAAATAGTATGCAGGAGTGGGTAACACTCCGCCTGTCATTCGCCGCGGTTCGCCGCCAAAACAAGAGATAAGTTATAATCTTTAATGTAAAAATAAGTCGGGTTTTCCTTCCTGACGCTATAACTCCAGAACGCACGAACCGATTTCCACGGTTTTGCATTCGTTGGAAAGGTCTCGGGCTCCGTGAGGTTTATAGCAAAGAAAATAGTAACAACGCGTGCGAAGCCGCGGGGCGCAGCTAGTTATTGATAAAAGTGTTGTTGAAAAAGGAATATAGCGCTTCTAAACGTGATAACCTGTTTTATTTCAGTACCTAACACTGTTGAGAATTTGTTAGCTTCAGGGTCGTCAGTCAGGGATTGCAGTCTTATGGTAGGATCAGGCGCTGCTGCCCGCCCCCCATTTGATATCCCTAAGTAACCTCTTACATCAATCAAGACATCCACGAGAAGAGTTGGGGTAGTGCAAATTCTAAGCCTAGAATTTAGACTTAAGAATTAATGTAGGTACTACCTAAATGGAATCAAAATAATAAAATTAAAATAAAGCTAGTCGTACAAGTCTACTCGGTTCGAGATTTATCCGAGTAGACTCTGATCGCGTCAGCGCCTCAACCTCAACAGCCTGTATTGGTCCACTGCTGGACGCAGGCCTCCCTTACATTACCAATATATATAAACGCTTTATTGGCGTGGGTAGTGCCTATAATCCCTACGCTGGGCTTGCGGGTTGTGGATCGCAGTTCGGTGGTAGAATTATTTGGGGCGCTGCTGCCCGCCTCCGGTGGATATCCCTTACGGCGAGTAAGGTAAGTCTTACGACACCCACAGGAAGGGTTGGAATGGTGCAAATTCTAAGCCAGCACCAGACAGCTTACAGCGTGTCAGCGCGGCTAGCTTTAAACCCTTAGCCATGGTTACACAGTAAAATTCCAATTCCAAGCGCAGTGATGGGCAAATTCCTAATACTGCCACATGCTGAGGCAGGGACCCATTTACCCTTTACCACCTTGTATTTAGGGTAAGTACCTACCTATGGTTTATCCATTTTGAATAAAGCATGTTAGTAAACAAAATACGACACAAATAACAAAATCTCACTTGCTTGGCGTCGAGTTTCAGATATAATTATAGTAAGCAATTTTTATTGAAGGGAGGATATAAAATCGACAAGTAATGGAAATTACGTTTAATAGGACGCGCCAACAAAGTGAATTTTAGGTTAAGTATGGGCGGTTTGTTTACGTTTATGCTTCATTCAAAATGGACACGGTATAGTCAGAAAAATTGTTTTAAGTTATTTACTACAGTCATATCCGTATTGTACCTACCAATTTAAGTGTTTTTGGGTAAATAAATTATCTCTCTCACAATTTCTAAGGAATCAAGGCGATAGGAATTCACGTGGGTAACTATTTTATCTACGGCGGAGCCTCAACCGCGGCTAAGATGTTATTAATTTATTCCTCCGCAAGCTTCCACTTCTAAAACCCCCAAAGGATTATAACCACGGAGATAAGGGTCTGTTTAGACGAGGGTAGTTACTAAATTAGGCTTTAGATAGCGTGCCAACTTCAAATCATACTAAAATTATAAACGCGAAAGTTTGTAGACATGTATGTTTGTCGCTATTTCACGCTAAAATTACTAAACGAATCGGGCTGAAATAATAATAATAATAATAATAATAATAAAGCATTTATTCGTCTCTCGAGACACTAAAAACTAAAAAGGACACTAAAGTAGGAACCTGATAAAGGCCTAGTTAGGTATATAATGCAAACTTTTTGTAAAACTATATCCACCTGTGTGTCCTTATAACCATACTATCTGCTAATTACCTGTTTTGTGAGAGAACTGGTGCCTGTGATAGGTTTTAGAAAAAAGGAACCTGTGGTACAGGTCACCAGGCCCTTCACTCCGCGGGGAATAGGAGTTTGTTCATTAACTGTTTAATAACTATTATGGAGCGAGACGAGAAATTACAGTCCAGTAGTATCAAACAGAATAAAATCAAAATAAACTTATTTACTGAAATATTGAACTTGAAAAAAAACTCACACCAGGTTGAACTTTTTATCCCATAAATCAGTTCCCGTGGGATAGGCGCGGGGCGCAGTTATTTCTGAGTTAATTTGTAAAGTATTTTACGATTAAGAAGACCAAAGGGAACCTAATTCAATTTAATTAACCCCATATCGGAATGTATGGTTCAAGGATTTTACTCGTTTAGTTAATTTTACCTACTTTTGTTATGGCGATAATGTACCCATTGAACTAGTTTGGCTAGTAGCTTTTTAATAACCTAAGTATCCTAAAGCTGCGTTTTTCAGCCCACATACTTACCAGTTTATTTTTTAGGAACTAGCCTCGTGAAGTCGCCGCCTTAAACCTTAACCCAAGTAAACAGCCGGCCTAGTACAGGGATTATTGTTTAGAGTAGAATAGAGAAAATTGACATCGCATCGACACACATTGCGTAAATTATTGAAGTTGAAGGAATGAATTTCAAACATTTTACGCATTCGATGACAAGGTGACGTAATAGGGTATATGCATCGATTTTTTATCGTTTTAATCGATTCTTTAGGTCATTATTTAACCAAGAAATGATAAGACGCTCACTGAATTTCGCATTAACAAGGTAATAAAACAAATCAAAACTACAATCATTTTCGGGTGATAAAAACGTTGCCATATTGGCGCCATGTTTATTTGACGTCGTCGTTCACGCTCGATTAAAACCTTTTGTGACGACCTCGGTAGTGATCATCTCAGGAAAGAGGTTTTTCGAAAAAGCTGAAAATAACCGACACTACGAAATGTCAAGTGGGCAGAATAGTGTCAAATCATGGTGTAGCAAGCAGAATAAAAAAAGAAGAAATTTGAACAGCGATGTCACGTCCGCTCTAGTCAATGGCGTAGCGTTTTGAAATTTTGCGATTGAGATTTAAAATATCAGTTTTTCAATGGTTAAATTCTACAATAAAAACCTCCCAAAATGCAAAAATAAATATGCAAATATGTTTCTATATCAATAGAGAATACGTATATATTTTTTTAGCCATTTCGAAGTCACATGCATATACCCTATTTTCTATTCTACCCTCGACAACAATCCCCTAGGCCTACTGCAAACCACTAGCTCCTGTTACTTGCCTCGTGGAAAACTTCAGCCCACTTTGCTGTTATTTAATAAATAAATAAAAAAAATCTTTTAATGCAGTACCTTTTTTAACAACCATGAATAGTTCATTAACGATTTAAGCGTCATCCCTTAGCGAGGGACATCTTCAACTTCCAACATAAATAAGGTTCGTAGTTAACCCGCTTACATCCGCAATGAATTCGTCAAACTACGATAGTTTTTATAATAACCATGAACAGATTAGGGAGCCCCCATTTAAGCAAACATTTGCTTGTGTTTGGGGACTCCGCTCTTGCCAGTGACATACATTAACTAAGTTAAAAAGATACAATTACAGGGTATTTTAATTAATTACACACTAGACTAAAAATAAAATATAAAGAACACAAGAAGTTATATAAAATAAACAAATCACCGTTAATTCTACCACAAATTATTCCTTTATATTTTCATCCTTTGTACTAGATTTTCTATTTCGTCATAATTTGTATGATAGTAGTGCAATCAACTAGCGCCAGTGACTCGACTCGTGTACTCCCGCCCTAAGCTACGGCCCACGTACACTACAAACCAACTTCTTGCTAATAAAGTTGCTTTATCAAACACTGTACGTGTTCCGCGCATGGACACTACACACGGGGCCTCCATTGACAAAACACAAAGGCCTCTATCCTTAAGGCGTAGTAAACAGGCATTCGCTATGAAGCGAATCGAAACCAATAGGGTATTGTGCATTTTTAATCGATTATTATGGTAAAAAAAAATTAAATGTATAAAACAAAAGGTCAAACTACACTCGGTTTCGGGTGATAAAAACGCTACCATGTTAGCTCTTGCATTTTGTGACGTCATGGTTCATCGGATCCTCTGTGTCAATTCAAAGTCAAAACTTCATGCCCATACAAAAATGTTCAAGTATGACGTAACGGTTCGGGTGCTAATAGCGTTGTGTTTAGATATTTTGCGGTGTGAGATTTAAAATATCTACTTTCAATGATTAAATTCCACAGTAAAAACATCATAAAATACAAAAATAAATAGCCAAACATATTTCTATATCAATAGAGAATACCTAAAAAAATATTAGTTTTTTTGATGTCACATGCATGTACCCTATTGAAAGATTCCAAACAGATCACGTGACATCTCTAAGGCATAATGTCAAACTTATTATTATTAAGCTATTGCATAGCTTCTATCGCGGGCCTTGAGCGCGGGGACCGAATCCAGAAATTCCGTAACGAAAAAACCTTGACGTTTGTCTCTTTAGAGTTCAGCAACTCGCCTCTAGATGGCATTGCAATAGCTTTACCGCGGCAGTCCCCGAGTGCCACACGTCTTTTTTTATTTTACTAGCTGCGCCCCGCAGCTGCGCACGCGTTGTTCCTATAAAAACGTCTAAAGATGATTTTTATACCACGGGAACTGATTTATGGGATCAAAAATAGCCTATGTTTGATTCCAGGGTTAAGATTACCTGAATACAAAATTTCAGCCTGATCCGTTCAGTAGTTTTGGCGTGAAGAGGTAACAGACATCCATCCATCCATCCAAACTTTCGCATTTACTGGCGTTTATCTCATGGGGGCTAATGCCCATAATCCCCACGCTGGGCATGCGTGTTGCGGATCGCAGGTCGGTGGGAAAATAGTCCTCCAGGCGACGCTGCTGCCAGCCCCCGGTGGATATTCCTTAGTCGAAATATTAGTGTGATGTGATTGTACGTTACTTGAGCGAGAAAATAACCGATAGTAAGTCGCTTACTCGCTAGGGCGGGCGAAGTGGAACAGTGACTTAAAGTTCTCTCTCCAAAAAGGCCGTGTGTTCTCTACCTCTTTGACCCAGAAGACGGGCACAGTGTAGTAAATCAAACGTATCTTACAGAGTCACTGAGTTACCGCTGTCATACTGCACTCTGTCACACTGTGCAGCTTTCTTTGTTCACTCGTGATTTTTGTTTTGTTGTCCTTTGCTCAGATCCGACCTTGGAACTTGATTCCCAAGTTAGTTTTATAGATAAATAAATAAATAATAATATAAATAATGTAGGACAATTTACACAGCATTGTGTTGGCCCAAGCTAAGCAGAGCTTGTGTTATGGGTACTAGATAACTGATATACATAATACAATACACTACATAGATAGATATTTTTTATTTTACATAGAAAACATCCAGAACGCCCTGAACAAATATCTGTAGATCGTGCACACATTTGTCCCGAGGCGGGAATCGAATCCGCCACCACGCTACCGAGGTCGTCGAGATATTTTCTTTGTCATCTCATCATCCGCCTCCGGTGGATATTCCTTGACAGCAATCAATGAATTAATAGAAAGCATCAACAAACAGCAGAGCTTATATAATTAATTTTGTTTAAAAAACTATAAACCGACTTAATTTTTTACAGTTTTTTCATGAATTTTCATGGATTCCATTGTCAGAACTGAACAATTTAAGTGGGACCACACAGGAAGCACCAGCTTTCATATAAAAAAAGAATCATGGAAATCGGACCACCTAGTCAAAAGTTCTGAGGTAACAAACATTTAAAAATAACAGACGAATTGAGATCCTCTTCCTTTTTTGATGTTGGTTAAAATGGTTTCACATACCTATTATCTATACTAGATTCTAGAAAAAAGCCGGTACTCACACATTATTATTAGTGTCCTGTTTATTAAAAACGATGTTATTTTTATGAAAAAAGGTTAAAACCTCATGATAAGGGAAGTCCACTATTAGTAGGTAGTGCCTATATTAACTCTTGGTTTTGTTTTTCACTTTCTTCTTTCTACCTCATGTTCACTAGGTACCTACCTTAGTTTCTGATATCTGTGGTAGGTACCTACATACCTGCTTACCTGTATGTATATACTTAATTATGTGTGCCTTTGATATATGTTACTGTTCTTTTTTGTTACTTTTCCTATGCTGTTTGTGTGTATACCTGTGTACCCAATAAAGAGTCTATCTATCTATCTATCTCATCGCATATCTTACTCACACTTGGCCGGCCAACATCTGCCTCTGACAAAAACCAGGATACAAAGAATAGTAAACTTGCATAGAACGAAACACTTTTTATACATACACGCCGTTTTTACACTTACACCTAAGCTGGGGTAGCCATGATTTATGAAGAAGGGTCATTTTTCACACGGTGCGATAAAATTTTGTTAAAATAACGTCTTTAAAATGACATGTATTTTTTTAAGGTATCTTTTAAATTAATCACCATTAAAACTATTAGTTACCTGTTATTTTAAATTCAGTGAACGGAAAAAAGAAAATATAATAACGAGAGTGATTTCTCATCTATTTCCGGCTTTTAACGCATTGTGGGTTATTATCAACTAAGTACCTGATAAAGGGCCATTCCCCAAAACGTATTCCTAGCTTGCGCAAATAAATTTGGCAGCAATTACTAAAAATACTATTTTTTTTAATAAATTAATGTGGGTAACTAACTACAATGAAACCTTTATGGTTTCATAAAGACAAGTGTGAATGGGTGTCGCCAAGATATTCGTGATACATCGTCACTTACCATCAGGTGAGAGGTTGTACACAAGCTCTGCTTAGTTTGGAGCTAGGTCAAACGAAGGTCTTTTCACAATAAAAAACCTATGCTCGGTGACAAATATTCAACAACTGTAATTTCTGTCATTTTTGATACCTATAGGTGTTTTTTTTTATATTTGCCGTCATTTTGACTTATGCTGTTTTGTGTGCTTAATTTTACGCAGAAGCCATCTCACGAGCTATAATTTTTGACATAATATCCTGTCATTGTCTATCATATCCGATAATTTTCTAACTCTATAAATTTTTACTTTGTTGATAGTTGAGCAACTCGGAACGAAATAAGTTCGATAAACAAGGTTTTCACGGCTCAATTATCTAAACTGAGTTATACAAATGAAACTCGCGATTTTTTCCAATCGCGTTCATAAAATCAATGAGAGTTTTCCTAAGCCGTAGCCACCCTACTCTCCTACAAAAGACGCCAGAGTTTCTCCCGCCCGCGACCATTTTATTGTTACCGTCTTTTTAGTGTCACTAAACCTAAGTTTGAACCTAATGCGTCCCTGGTATGCATTTTAGCGCTTGAGTTCTAATTTCAACCCTAAATCTTCACTTTAAAGTTTATTTCACACTGTAAAAGACAATGGTCGGTGCACTTTTATCTAGCCAGATCAATGAAAAGCGACTTTAAGATGAAAACTGTTGAGATAGAGTCCATTTTAAAATGGCAACGCTTTGTCTGGTCTTTTTATTGCGGATGAAAAACCATGCTGTGTGTTTTTACGGGAATATGAACCTTATGGTGCTTTGCGTTGGATTTGAATCAGGCCTCTCACTCATACACACTCTGAAAATAAAATTACTTCGACGGGTCTTGAACCTGCGTCCTTCCCTCAGTACGGGAATGAGATAACCACTACAAGCGTATAAATAGTCCCTGCCTGCTCTACGCTGATGACTTAAAAGTTTTTACCGAAATTAACAATGTTAACGATTGCATTAGGCTGCAAAGAGACCTGGACGTGATAAACGAATGGTGTACTCACAATCGTATGTATTTAAATATTGATAAATGTTTTGCCATCTCATTTACGAAGAAACGTCACCAAATTCTTTACGACTACACGATTTCCAACAAAGTCCTTAATCGGAATTCAGTTGCTAAGGATTTAGGGATCTATTTTGATGAACAACTCTCTTTTATGACACACTATGACAGGATAATAGCGAGGAGTAATCGTTTACTCGGTTTTATTACTAGAATAACTCAAGATTTTAAATATCCCAACAGTTTAATTTATTTATTTAATAGTCTTGTCAGAACAGTCTTGGAATATGGCAGCATTATCTGGTCTCCACACTATCAAAACCACACAGCTAGGATCGAGAGTATACAAAACAAATGTCTCAAAATTGTAGCTTACAGACATAAACTTGGTCGCTCGCTCTCTGGCTATGAAAATAGACTCAAAAAATTTAACGTCCCAGCTCTGTCCGCCCGTAGAAAAGTTGTTGATCTGGTTTACCTTCACAAAATTCTTCATTCCGTTGTAGATAGCCCCTTACTCTTATCTTCCCTCTGCGTCAATACATCCCGAAATCCCGCTACATTTTCACTTAGCACGTTAAAAAATAACACTTCGTACAATGCCCCATTAATTAGAGCGTGTCGTCTTTACAACGAATTGGCTTCCAAAAACACCAACGTGGACATTTTCGATACAAATATTTTTAAATTTAAACAATGCGTAATCAGGTTGCTATATGGTGTTCAATAACATGTTAAATAATTTTACATATCCTATTGTTTAAATTTTTCCTTGTTTATTAAGTCATTTGTGTTTATATTTATTGGTAAATCTTAAATTTTAGCTTGCAACATTTTTTCATCACTTGTTATGTTTGCATATTTGGGTAAAATCTAGTTCGTAACAACAAAATTGTATCTATTGTATTTTCCTAAGGATCTTACTCTGTTTTGTGAACTAATAAATAAATAAATAAATAAATAAACTACACCACGAAGAAGTCCAGTATCGTAGATGTTGAAAATACGGGAATGTATTTATTTATTTAATTAATTAAAACGGTTGTAAGAAACCATTTATACGGACTTTCATCGGATATTTTTGATATATTATTTGAATTTTTACATAATTAATTACGCAATACTCAATCATTTATTGTACTCCATAGGTGCACAGAGGTATTTACATTTTACATATATAATTAAGTTTCACTATAGACCCTGCTGGGCACACAATATGTATGGAACTTTTTACTCCTTTACATTGTTTTATTTTTCAGAGTGTGTATGAGTGAGAGTTTTTCGTTCAAATATTCGTTATCGTGTAGAAAGCCTGGGGGGGGGGGGGGGGGGGTAATACCCATAATTCCCACGCTGGGCATGCGGGTTAGGCAACATCTCGATAATTAATGACAATTCCCGGTCAGTAGTGTGGCCAATTCAAAAGTTGCCCGCGATACAGTGTCAATCATTAACCAATCACCCTGTATTAATAAATAATCATCAACAGTGTCGGATCTAGGTTGGTCGAGCAGGGGCTTCCTGCGACGGCTTCGAGGGGGCAGTAGCTATAATCTAGCAATAACTAATAAAAAATTAGCGTACTTAATAAAAAAGTACATGTTGATTGGGATGAAAAATACGTAAATTTTTAGTTAAGAATTTTATTGTTGTACTTTATTAATGAACACTTGCCACTAGCGTCGAGGGCATTGAACTTTGGGGTCAACAACCTGAAGAGCATTTGTCCGCTTAGTGTCCTCGATTCCACAAAAAAATATGTTAAATACAATGTAAAAAAATCGTTGAAAGTATCTCTTTCCTTGCGAGCCAACTACACTAGCAACGTCTAATAACGTTAATAAATTGAAACTTCTCCCCCTCCTATAAAGTTGATTTTAGTCTGAGCGAGAATAAGGTGAAGTTCTTTTGTGTTGCTAATGCATGAAGTTAGGATTTGTATGACTGTAATGATCCAGAAGCATCCACAGATAATACAGATTTATGGGGTCATTTGTAAAGAAAACCCTTATCTAATACAGTCAGTAAGTACCTACTTTGGAAATAATAGAAGCTTTATTTTTACTTCAACGATATTTTATTATTTTACTAGCTCCTGCCCGCAATTTAACACGTCCTTCTAGAGATCAAAAGAAGCAGAAACACATCGGAAATCAATAACGTTTAATTCTTTCTGGTTACAAGAAAGCGCAATTTTATGCTTAGTAATAACTTAATATTATTTCAGGTCAGATTATGTAGAATAGAATAGAATAGAATAGGCATTTATTTAGCACACACATAGGGAAACTTAACAAATAAAGTGTATTCAGATCTTTATTCGTTAACAAATTCAGTCCGATCCATTCAGTTGGCATTGTCATCGGCCAAACACCGTGAGAGCTTGCTGAAAATTAATCTCATTATTCAAAGTATTTGACGTGATTTTGATAATTTGATGGGGCAACACTATAGACAACGGCAGGAAGGAAAAAGATTGAAAAACCAATAGGTACGGGGCGTTTAGAACATTTTCGGAGAAACTGAGAAGTTAATTCCTGGGTTCCTCCATCGTCTATGTTTTCAGCCTAATTCTCCAATCAAGGAAAATTAGTAAAGAAAGCACATTCTGTTAATCTTTACAATGACACATCTTCACGTTTATGATTTTAGAAGGATACATTTAGCCCAGGCTGCGACATCCTTTGCTGTGGTGATCGCAGCATTATGAATCGACCCGCACTAACTCGTGCCGGGGATATCGCAAGAGTTGACTCGAAGGAACCTACAAGAAGGGAACCTTCAACACCTCTACTGCGATCACGAATCAGCCAGCCAAGCGTGGTGATTATGGCAAACCCCTCTTTGTTTAGGGAAGGCTTGTTGCACTGCTGACAGTGCAGTGAAGTGTTCAGCAGCACGTGATCATTGAAACCTTATATTGAACGCCAAACTCAAAACCTCTACAGCTTTGCGCTCATTAATCCAATACTACTACCACACAGCATTGATTTATTAAAAAGGGAAGATGAGGTACTGGTTTCTCGAAAGTGGCAACCTCAAATTGTGTAAAATTGTGTGCCCCAGTCACCGTCTGACCGGCGGCATGGGCGGTCGTACTAGCGAGAAATATTGGTGTCTTGGTCTCACTTCGGTCTTAGGTACATCTTTCCGTCTTTGTTCTTCTTTGTATTGCACAGGACTGGAAATATAACTGTGAGCGTATGTGTTTGCGTGTAGTGGTAACACATGCCAATTTTTGAGTTAACGCTGGGAGAACGTAATCTATCTTCTCTTTTTAATAAATCAATGCCACACAATACAAAAACGTGCATTCATATACAATTTTACAGGACAAAGTGGCTTCCCACAAGCTTCAAACGAGCGCCCTGCGAGCTGTCAGTCATAAGATGCAATGTCGTCAATATAAAATTCATCTAATCATCAGTTCATATGAATGCACTTATTTTGTTTATTGAATTCGCTTACTCATCCTTTCCAATCACCATTACACCCGCGGAGTGGGGGCACTGGTGTGGTGACTTGTAATACAGGTTTTTTAAACCTACCTCAAGCACCAGCCTCTCACAAAACAGGTCAATGATGTTATCCTAGAACTAAATAATATTATGTACACAAATATTTCATAAGGCCTTTTGTGAGTGAAAAATAAATGGTTTTTTATTATCATTTGTGTTGTGCTCTAGAGGTGCTTTGCTTGCGACAAGCTTTTACTAAGGTCTTTAAAATAGCATTTATATGCCTGAAACTTTAAAATCATTTTCAAGACTTAAAGGATTCTCTTTGAAAGGATTACCCACGTCTCTCAATTCCTCAGCTAGCGGATGAAGATGGAATCGTTTCCTTTGACAGCTCTGAACAGCTTCGGAGAGAGTATTGGCAATAGCTTAGCTGGTTAATATGTCTTCCTGAATAACCGGGTATTTATTAGAAGAAAACTTCTTGGCAGCGACGTAATGGCGTCATGAAATTAGTTTCTGTGTATCACACATATTCCTGTCGGATAAACCATAGAGCCTTTGTTCACAAACGTTATTTTAACCGAAGTTAATGTTGAGTTCTACATCTATGAAAATTTTAAGTTTTAATCGTGATCAGAATACATCTGAGTAGCCATGGTATTTTACAAGTTATGTTATCTCGAGAGCTGACGATGCCTAGTGAATGTCCCCCCCCATCTCGAAGAACCCTGCATAAGAAGCATCTGATGCCTCCATGCTCCGTGATCTCCGCCCCCGGGACATAAATCCGGGGGACATTGACGTGGGGCCCGCAGGGACCCTGATTTAAGGGCTCCCGAGATTGCGAGGACTGAGTGGTTCGGGATAGAAGTGAAACTCCCGTAAAAACGTAGATGTTACTAATATCACAGCCTCACTATAACCTATACAATACAGTAATTCGACGAAGGCATTTTGGCGAGGTTGGGAAATCGTGCGGGGGTCAAGGGACGGTACAGGGAACGGTCGCTCCCGAGTTGCATACCGCCTAAGAAGCTCGGTAGCGTCGTTCAACTGATTCATATCCTTACCATATCAGTTGGAAGCGAGCGTACCCAAGACGTTGCTGGCTGTATCCAATTTTAAGTTTTTAGGGGCACCCAAAAACTTAAAACTTAAAAGTGAATTTATTTAAATCATGGTACATATCCCGTTGTAAATGACTGTAGTATGTTCTCTTAGTTTCACATCTCTGCCCCAATATTACTTCTCAACTTTGTAACAATTCGTGGATTTCTTATAACATAGGTCCCGCAATCTCGACAGAATAACTACAGTTTGGACATATCTAGCTAACTGGATATAGGCGGTTATAACTAGTTCGGGGCTGGAGCATAACTAGGCGCACAGTCCCTTTCAAAAGTACCTGAGCAACTTAGTTAAGTACTCTTTTTAACCTGTTTCTCAGGTATTTTTGTTAGCTTAGCTAAGTGCCTGTCTCAACCTATGTAGGTACTAACTACTAACTTACCTACTTATCATTTTTTTCTGTTTAGTTAAATATCTGTTTATTTTTTATTTAACTCTCATCATAACAATAGACCAAACTCTGTTTATATTTATTCTTAATGCTCATACTTCGATTTGGATAGAGGCTATCAATGGACAATCTGTATTTTATTCAAACTTTATCAGTCGTAGTTTATCTAACTATTTGCTTAATAAATCGGTAAGTACCACTTTGTAACAATTCGTGCCATCAGTTATTTCAGCCGTCCCGTCAGTTATTTAAAATTAATTTCAAACCAATTAGTTTCTTAAAAGCTAGTATAAATAATTATTTATACTTATACCTTCCTACCCCTTTGACTCAGCCACCTAAACTGCATCTTGGCGTCTGACACAAAACTTCGTTACCCATCTCTGTAAACCTAGTTTGTAACAAAACCTGGCATATTCCACAAAGGTTGCTCAGCTGTTTCTGCCCCTTGAAGTACAACTTTAATCTGATTGTTCGGTTTCCGGCGGGTCGGCTTATCGCAGGGTTGATCAGCTATTTTCTATCTTATTACAATCGCTTTTCAACTTTTACTCACTTTTATATTTTGCCTATTTTATTATAACTACCCACTGGTTTTACTTATATCAGACTATGGCAAAAATGGATTTAATTATTATACAATTTTACTTCTGAATAAGTACATCATATCGATGACGACAAAGTATTTGATACCTTTTTTTTATAATATGTACCTATTTATTTTTTAGGTAAGCAAATAAAGCATAATAATAATTGTATATAGTAATCTGACACATTCAAAGTCAAATGAAACCGGCGGCAGCCAGCAGCGCCTCAACGGCGCCTAACTTTAAAACCATAGCTCACTTTGTCGCGTTTTGCTATAACAACACACAAGGGTCTGCCAATAGCATTGTATTGCATGCATTCGCTCTCTTTTCTCATCACTCCACAAACTTTCTCTTAATTTTGATTCAGATATAAGACATTTCATAGTAAACGAGAAAATTTAGGTCCTACCTAGTATAATAAATTGTTCTGATTCAGTGATTCCTCAAAAATAACAAAATTCAAAAAGCTCTATGTTTCTTGACTTGTTACCTGTCTGTTACAATATAGATAGGTGCCGTTAAGAAAAAGTTCTCTTCAAATCTAACGGTACAGAAATCATGATTCTACCATTATGACAACTAAGTTTGATATTGACTCACGATAATGACTCATTTTATTTACGTAGTAGAAAATCGCGCTGACTCGCTGACTCATACAAGGCATACAACCTACCAAACATACATACATGCTTGACATTCTAATGTGTCGGAAAATATTTGCAAATGATTGCTCATATGACTTAACTCCATAAAGAAATATTGCTCATACAAGTGAGGCATTTTAGGGGGCACGTGCTTAAAGTGTCAAGTCGCTTTACACGAAGTTGATGTTTTTTCCATTATGACTAAGGATACGCTCCGGAACTCTGTCGTGACGATATTATAATTATTAGCAGTCTTGTATGCAGTATAAACTATCGTGGCTTGTATAATATACAAGCTACGATAGTATAAACTGCATACAATGTATATGTATGATTTACCCAGTTGATGACTTTTAATTGTACGCGTTCGGTTCTACGCCCACGATATGCCACGGGAAGTACAGGGTTTCCCAAAACCAAGGGCACATGAAGGCAAAGTACCTGAAATATTGGATAAAATATATTAAGTTTCACTGAAAGGAGACATTCCTTTATTATTTTTCTATTTTATTACTAACTGCATTCACAGAATTTACAAAAATACTCAATTACTTATCAATTCCAGTCAGGTTTCCTGACGACCTGCGAAAGTCTGCAGGCAGATGCTGGATGCGGCATGCTGAAGACAGGGCGCTATGGCGCTCATGCGTTTATCCAGGGGAGGGCTATGTCCAACAGTGGACTTATATAGGCTCCTTGAAGGGTATCTTGAGCGTCGTCGTCTATGCCTTTTTTTGTTGTGACGATAGATTAGTTATAGTGCGAACGCGCCCTTACTGTGTTCAGCCATTTATGGAATAAGCAGCTATTTACTCATAGATTTTTTTACATGAAGAAAGGAGCCCTTGTAGCCCCTAAGGCCTTAAACATTTCTTCAATTCAATTAGTAATTAAAACTAACTATACATTTTTATAAGAGGACCTATCCTATATTAAAATTTATGGTAAGTTTTAATTAGGTACTAAGTAGAGAAATGTAAAATTACTTTTTGTGTAAGTAGTTTGGTAAGTAGGTAGGTACTTTCGATGGTGACTATTGATTTTTACGTTCATAAAGTGCTTTACGAATTCACTAAAACCGAAGAACCTTCCACAATAATACAAGCCGATTGAAAAGATTAAATTGTAAAACTCCAGCGAGAGCTCCAGCGGAGGAAAAGCGAAGAAAAACTTTTATTTCGTTCAAAAACAGCAATCAAACATTCAAAACCACACTCTGACAACTCTAAACTTTTTTCATTCGTCTAGAAACTTCCATTCACGTGACGCCAATCACTGATTTCAAATTCGAATGAACCGTTCGAAAAACTTCCCAATCCGAAACTTTGCGAGAACTTCTACCGGAAAGTTTTCTACCACCACTTTGGATGGAAAACCACCATTGCTGTTTTTGTATGAGCTTTTCATTAAATATATAAATAACTAGCAATAACTATCAACTATCGCCTCGCGGTTTTACCGGCGCGTAACTATCTGTAGATCAACAAATATCTGCGTAACATTTGTCCCGAGGTGGGAATAGAACCGCAACCTCCTGCATCGCAGGACCTTTTTCCCCGACTGGACCACTGGTTGTCAATTTCTCTTCGTTCAAAACCAGCAATGTATATTGCTCATATCGGAACCGTTGTCAGATAGCAGTAGTGGACCGGAGTACATTTCGAGGAATACGAAAATCGTAAGTTTTCTTGATATTTCTCGCACAGAGCGGAACTTTTGCGGAGATTTTGTAAACAGAGTCGAATTGAAATGCTGACTGCAGAGGAAATACGGACTGATTGGACTAGAAGAAGAACTAGAGAATAATTATAGATAGTCAGACAGTCAGTTTCTTACTCTTTAACGCGAGGCCCTGAAATATAACTCCAAAAGTCTGCTTGCTGGATATAGAATCCCACCATGGCCAAAGTAAAAAGTCTGCATTTTGTTCACAAAAGACTAAAAGACTGGTATAATTCTGTTGAGACGCGTTCATTTTAAGAATGATTTACCTTTACCTTTATAAGAAGCACAATTTGTAGTCGATAATATGTATGTCTGAACCAATACCTATCTACCTACTCATTATCTACTACAAAATTGTGCATTGTCCTAAGTCACACTAATAATAATTTTATAGATGCAAATGTTTGGATGGAAAGATGGATGGATGTTTGTTACCTACTTCTTCATGCCTAAACTAAATAAATAAATAAAATAATGATGGACAATGCACACGGAATTATCTAGCCCCAAACTAAGCAGAGCTTGTGTAAACTACTGAACTGATAGGGCTAAAATTTTGAATAAAATTGTAGCTCTAAGCCATAATTATATAAAAGCAACTGCAAGACCACGGCACCGCTGACTGCAAACGCGCACGCGACGACCCGACCCCGCCTAGCTGCGTGCTCTGTAACGCCGAGGGACACACCGCGAACTATCGCGGTTGCCCCAAGGCGCCGAGAGCTAGCAACAAGGCTCGCTCAAGGGCCCCGGAGCGCTTTGCCCCTTCCGCCCCTCAGTACACCAAGACATCCTCAAAGGTGTCTACGGTCCCCTATCGCCCCCCTACCACATCGGCATGGGCCAAACCTTTGGCCTACACAAGTATAGCCCCTAAGGCTAAAACTAGGTCTCCCCCTCTCCCCCGCCCACAGGAGCCAACTCGCGCCCCTGCTCCCACCCCCGTACCTCAGCCCCGCCCCTCAAAGCCCGGTCAATCAGCACCCGCTGCTGCTTCGGCCGGCCTTGGGGGACCCGCCCCCGCCGTGGACTTTGGAAAAGTCACTGCGCTCCTGCGCAAACTTAGCCAAGCCCAAACGGCATTTGAAAAACTGATGATCCTCTCGGATCATCAGGAAGTCATGTCTTCCCTTGACAACCTCTCTTTTAAGTCTCAATAATGGTTTCACAACCTGAGAGACTTAAACCCCGCTCCATCTCGTTAGCGTTTTTCAATGCTAACGGACTCAAATCCCAGAGAGAACTCGTTCATCAATTTCTGGTTAATCACCAAATCGATATTTTCCTTGTGCAGGAGACCTTCTTAAAACAGGGCACTAGCAATCCTAGGATTGCTAACTATCAAATAGTCCGAAATGACAGAACGAACGCCCCCAAAGGCGGTACTGCCATTTATTTCAAGAGGTCCCTGCACTGCATACCCCTTGATCCCCCTCCCCTCCAAGACTTAGAAGTCTCTGTCTGCAGGCTTGCGATGACCGGTCATCAATCGGTCATCATTGCATCCTGCTATCTCAGCCCAAATAAGAAGCTTCTTAAAAGCGATCTTGAATCAGTCCTCAGTCTCGGAAGCTCAGTCATTCTGGCTGGCGACTTCAATTCCAAAGACCCGATGTGGAACTGCCGCATTCGTAACGGAAACGGCCGCAGCCTTTCCCGGTGTCTTGGCTCCCTCGATCTAGACCTGATCGTCCCCATGTGCCCTACGCGGTACTCTCCCAACCCCCGTTTTGGTAACGAGTACTTGGACCTGGCACTGCTACGGAATGTATCCCTCCGGATGCAATCCATAACGGTGATGCAGGAACTTGACTCGGACCACCGCCCGGTCGTGATGAGGCTTGGCCCCCCTCCCAATGTCACCCCTCCCACCAAGACAGTGGTGCAATGGTATAAGCTTGAGAACGCTCTCAAGAATATTCATTCACCCGCCTTGGAAAAAATCCCCGACGATATTAGCTCCCTAGACGACATCGCAATTGCGGTTGACTCTTTGACTAGTCACGTCCAATCCGCTATTAGCGAATCATCGAAACAGGTGCCGGCGACGAACGATCGCCGCTGGGACCTGCCAGATGATATCAGACGGCTGATCACTGAGAAGAACGCAGCGACTCGCCGCTTTAGTTCCTATCCTACCTATCTCAATCGCTTTAGAATGAACTCGCTTCGCCGTAAGGTTAAGAGAGCCATTCAAGAGCACCGAAACTCCTCATGGGACGAACTACTTTCAAAGATCAAACCGGGTCACCAGGCATACTGGGACTTGGCGCGATCAATGAAAGCAGATGGCGTCTCTATTATGCCCCCGCTTTTACGTCCGAATCACCAAACGCCAGCGTTTGAAGATAAGGATAAAGCCGACACTCTGGCCGAAAGCCTGGAAGCCCAGTGCTCCCCCAGTCTCGAACCTGTCGACCCTGTCCACCTTGATACGGTGAACAGTGAAGTCGAGCGCTTAGCGTCCCTACCCCCTTCTGCCACCCTTGACCACGTCAAGGCGGCTGAGGTCGCAGCGATCATTAAAGATCTCCGACCGAAAAAGTCCCCCGGCTCGGATGGCATCAGCAACAGGCTCCTTAAGAGATTCCCTGTTGCCCTCATCTACCTCCTTGTAAGCATCTTCAATGCAGCCTTATCCACTTGTTCTTTCCCTGATGTCTGGAAGGAGGCCAATGTCATTGGCATCCACAAACCAGGCAAAAAGGCGAACGAACCTTCCTCCTACCGCCCTATCAGCCTCCTCAGCTCCCTGGGGAAGATCTACGAGCGACTCCTTCTGAGTCGTCTCTGGGCCCACGTCAATGAGCACAAGCTCTTACTCGATGAACAGTTCGGCTTCCGAGCTCATCATTCTTGTCCCCAACAGGTGCTCCGCATCACGGAGCACATCCATTCCATGTGGCATCACACATGGCCAGCCGATACGGGAGCTGTCTTCCTCGACGTAGCGAAAGCCTTCGACAAAGTCTGGCACAATGGCTTAATTTATAAGCTTTCCACTCTTGGTGTGCCCGACAGACTCGTACTCATCCTGCGAGACTACTTGTCGAATCGAAGCTTTCGTTACCGCGTGGAGGGCACTCTCTCTGACCCCCGACCCGTCCGAGCCGGAGTTCCCCAGGGATCCGTTTTAGCCCCACTCCTCTTTACGCTGTATACCAGCGATATCCCCCGCCACCATAAAGTGGAGCTCGCCCTCTTCGCGGACGACACAGCACTATACGCATCCGACTCGAATTCGAGTCGGGTGAGTATGAGGCTGCAAGCCGCACTAGACAAACTAGGTGCCTGGTTCAGAAAATGGCGCATAGAAGTAAATCCGACGAAGAGTGCAGCAGTGTACTTTTCGCGGAATTACCCTAAGCCCAGGACCCTCTCCCTATTTGGTAAACCCATTCCCTGGGTTAAATCAGCCAAATACTTAGGGGTGATCTTAGACCGCCGCCTTAATTTTAAGCCCCATCTCCACGCTGTAGCCAATCGCGCTAAGTTCATACTTGGCCGATTGAATAGCCTCCTTAGAGCGAAGAGTAAAATGTCCCTTAGAAATAAGGTGACACTTTACAAATCGGTCATACGCCCAGTCATGACGTACTCCTCTGTAGTATTCGGCCACTCAGCCAATACTTACGCCCTTCAGGTTGTCCAAAATAGATTTCTGCGCAAAGCCTCGGGCTGTCCGTGGTACATGCGCAATAACGATCTCCATCGCGACTTTAATCTCGAGTCCATCGCCCATTTCATAAAGACCGTCTCCCAGCGGCATTATGAATCGGCCCCGGATCATTACAATCCCTTGATCTCCACAATACCCGACTATCCCATTGACAATCCTCCCACGAGTTCTCTCCTCCGTAGACCGAGACACGTTCTCGGTGACCCCGTTGACCCACTCACCGCCGCTAACCCGGAGGTGACGTCAACCGATTCGTTACCGCACACTACACAGCCGACCAAAAACCGACCCCGCCGGAAGCGGGGTCGAAGAATTCCCTCCTTCCGCCCGCAGGTGCATTCGTGCACCTAAGGCGTAACCTCCATGCCCTCTCGTAGCATCTGGCGACAGCCCAAGCCGAGGCTCGCACCTAAGTGGTGGCCCTTGTGCGTGTCGCCCCAACCTAAAATTTACCGGCGAGGCGCCATCTGCGCCCGCCAAAAGTCCGGTAACGCTGTCATGGCCATCTGCGGTCAACAGCATCATAGCCCATTCGAAAAAAAAAAAAATAAAATAAATAAATAAATAATTATATAAAATACTTTTCTTTACTATGTACTTTATACCCCTTAAACAGTTTCCATGGGATAAATATACTCCCTTGGGTAACAATGAACTATTATACTCCTGCTCAGAATGTTGCTTATTCCTTTTCCAAACTAAGGTAGAAAACCCGTGTTTGCAGGCGTACCGAAACGCGGGGGAGAAACAAGTCAATGGAATTTCATTTCTCCCGCGTCTAGGTGGTTTTTCTCGATGATTTTGAAATTTTTTATCGACAATTTTCCTCAAAAGTTTTGTATAAAGCACTAATTACCCTATTACTTGGGAGCAAGTGCGATTTAGCCTCGTGTGTTTTAAAGCCCCCGGCTGCGTCTCGTGCGTGAATCAAATGACACAATCGTTAGGAATCGCCTGCTTTCTCAACTCGGTGTACAATCTACTATTACAGGGGGCTGGCTAGTGTTCACAAAAAAAATCACGCAATTTATAAACTTATTATAATTTTTCATAAATAAAGGTTCAACCTACTCACTGAAACTGTTATTTAAGCATATTTGCTAGCCAATACCATTATTCATAATTAATTCGGCCTTTACGCATAACTACCGACTAATAATCAGTTTTCCCGCCATTCCCGCGGGATTTCTATCAAAAGGCAATAATGCACATTACCCTGCTATCCCGATACCATATAACCGGTAATTTTCCGATAAAACCGGTTTTCACCAGATAAAACTGGTAATTTTCGCCTAAAGCTCCCTGTAACTGTTTATAATGGTGTATTTTAACGCTAAATTGGATTTATTATCAGATTGGAACGAAATCTAATAGTATTTAGGGGCCTTTGTTCTATTGTTAGACTTCTGGAAAATCTGTTGTTATTATAATTTAGTTTTTATTCGTTTAATGTTTGTTATCTAGTCATTAGAGGAGAGAATGTGCCGTGTGTTGCCGGCTATGAATTTGCACCACCCCAACTCTTCCCGTGGGTGTCGTAAGATGCGACTAAGGGATATCCACCGGGGGCGGGCAGCAGCGCCTCTTGTAGAAAAGTTCTACCACCGAACTGTAGTAATAAATTGCATTATTGCATCGACAAGATAGTTCTTTAAGGCGCATCCAGGAGCCAATATGAAAGCGCTACCTATTTTATCATATTATTATGTTTAACATAGCAATTTTTTTAAATCCATCGTACAGTTTGTGATATCTATATTTTATAAAAGAAAGTCGTGTTAGTTACACTATTTATAACTCAAGAACGGCTGAACCGATTTGGTTGAAAATTGGAGGGGAGGTAGCTTAGAACCAGGAAACGGACATAGAATACTTTTTATCCCGTTCTCGGCTGAACAAATCTTGATGAAATTTGGCAGGGAGGTAAACTGTATCCCAGGGACGGACATGGGCTACTTGAATAGAGCGTGCAACGCCGCGGGCAATAGCTAGTATTTTATAATTATAAGCTATTTTTTAATACCTCTGTAATAGTTTTATCTTATATAGTTTAGGAAGAGATGCAAAAACAGAGTATTGTGGCCAAAAAACGCAACTTCGTATCTCTGCCTCAAAGAAACTATTACAGAGACATAAATAAACAACTTATAACGTGGACTGTCGTGGACGAAGGTCCTTCTGCGACGCAGGAGGTTGCGGGTTCGATTTCCGCCTCGGGTCAAATGTGTGTACGATCTGCAGATATTGTTTTTAGGACGTTCTGGATGTTTTCTATGTATAATAAAAAATATCTATCTCTGTAGTGTATTGTGTTATGTATAACAGATAACTTGTACCCATATCACAAGCTCTGCTTAGCTTGGAGCTAGATAATGCTGTGTGAATTGTCCATCATTATTTATTTATTTATTGTTAGAATTAAGGAAATAAAGAATTTGATTTGAATTAATACTCTATCAAATCTAACAACGATATATACAAACTACCCAATAAATATAACATGAGAAATTGCGCAAAAGTTAGTAAAATAAACCCAACATAACTCAAACTAAAGCGCGCCGAAAGGGCCTCCATTTGAGAGCAAATTCTCACTCAATTATACAAAGGGATAGCGTAACGAATGTTCCAGATCGTCCCATTTGGTCCCATCTCGTCCTGACTGGGACATTTGGGCCCAGTTAGTTCCAAATCAGGTGTGGATGTTACACTGATAAAGTGGAATGGAGTTGATGTAACGCGCCGATACTGTGGGACGTAGAGGGACCAGTAGGTAAAGTCAAACTTGTAGTGTGAATCCGAAAGTTTGGATGGATGTTTGTTACTCCTTCAAGCAATAAAACTACTGAACGTATAGAAGTGACATTTTGTATAGAGGGTTATTTGTAACTAACAGCGCTGCGGTTTCATTCACGTAGTTCCCGTTCCCGTGGGAATTTCAGGATGAAATGTAGCCTTTGTCACTCCCTGAAAGTAAGCTTTTTAATAGTGAAGTATTTTTTTTTATCCGGTTCCGTAGTTTCGGAGGCTATTCAATACAAACAATCAAACTATGAAATATTTCCTCTTTATAATATTAATATATATTCACTGACATTGCGTGAAGTGCAGGTTCATATATAAAAATACAGAAATACAATATATTGGTAATCTATTTACGAGTCAAATTTGCTTAAAAATAGTTGAAATAGACATAGTAGGTAGACATGTTCCATCAGTTGGAAGCTGTGTGGTGCTGACTTAGAATTTGCACCCGAACTCTTTCCGTGGTTGTCGTAAGAGGCGACTAAGGGATATTCGCCGGGGGGCGGGCAGCAGCGCCCCTTGAAGAACAATTCTACCACCGAACTGCAATCCCCAACCCGCATGCGCAGCGTGGGGACTATGGGCACTACCTCCCATGAGATAAACGCCAATAAGGCGCTTATCAGGAGGAGGCCTGCGTCCAGCAGTGGACCAATACAGGCTGTTGAGGTTGAGGTACATGTACATGGTACCTCTATACACAAATCATACATAGTAGAAGGGTTTAACTTTTAATTTATCTCTTTCTTTCTATAGTCGTGGCAGTAGCGTTAATGTTGGAGATCGCTGCAAAAGAATTGCACCTCCAACTCGTCCTGTGCTTCCACGC
Source organism: Eupithecia tripunctaria (assembly GCA_955876795.1). Classification (NCBI taxonomy): domain Eukaryota; kingdom Metazoa; phylum Arthropoda; class Insecta; order Lepidoptera; family Geometridae; genus Eupithecia; species Eupithecia tripunctaria. The sequence goes on from OY041625.1 coordinate 338,300, forward strand.
TGACTAAGGGAACCTACCAGAGAAAGTAAGTAAAGTAACACTAGCAGCTTCCTTGCATATTTAGTAGGCCTTTATATTCTGCCTGTATTTTCCACCACCACAGCGATCACCAATTCGACTTGTAACACCCCTTGTTCGGAGACACTTCCAACAGTGGATTAAACTAAGTACTTATGCTGTTGAGAGCCTACTGGGAATGATCCCCTGTGTCCCGTACCCCCAAAACGAGTATAATTAGCTAAAAGAACCCCTAATCGGTTGTAATCTAGAGCTCTCAGTCTCAATGACGACTGCCAGGGATGTCTGCTGGAGTGAGTCTTCAGTGTAATGTGCTATAATTGAGAAAAACTGTGGCAAAGATATAAAACATGACAGCTAGTTTAGAACAAAGAGCAATAACAGAATCAGAAAATAAACTTACAGGTACCTAATCGAATCTTACAGATTTGAGTTCTCGATATTTAAGAACCACTCTAGTCATCTCAAACATTTTCGTGATGATTGAAATAGAATCTGCATTATACGGAGTGATAATCCTGTATTTATTAAAGAGCGAGTTTTTATAGTGTTAATTACTATTTATCAAGCTGTTTATATAGTAAAAACAGACTTTTCAGAGTCAGAGTCAAATCGTTTATTTCTTTAGACATACAAAATAAGCACTTAGACAAGTCAAATTTTTAATATTTAAACAGGTTGATAAATAGTTATAACGGGGTCTTGATAAATATTTATAAGGTAGGTAATTTTTATTTTATTAGAAGAAATTTTTGATTATTTTTTTTATGATAATTATAGCTACTATAACACTAAGTAGCTACGCTATTGCATTAGGTGATCCTGTAAACGTAGTGTACTTTTATAAATTATAAATAAATAGACTTCTCTAAGTCCTTATTATGTAAGTTTAAAGACTCATAGTCCGTTTTTTAGATCGTTATTTGGAGTTTTCATTGAACACACTCTTTGGAACCTGACAAAATTCCATTCTTACTTTGACTTCGCCTCTGTCTAGCTAGCGAAATGCATCTAAAAGATAAAGCCCCTTGATTCTTGTAAAAGTTGCAAAATAACGCTTTTTCCCTGGTTTGGCAAGGCAAGCATTGATTGCAAGGTCAGCATTCCCAACCCAATAATCTGGCCCCATAAGTTACCCTATCGTCCGCCCGCAGAATGAGCAAGTCTGCGCTTATCTGGTTTGTCTGCAGCGCGTCGATACGTTAGGGCTGGTTTACACGGACACCAACCACAGTAGCTGCCAAATACGACTGCAAACTGCCAAATACAGCAGTGGACTGCAGGGACCACTCAAAAAGTTGTTTATTCCTTTTCCCAACAGAAAGTCCGTCGTACGTAAAGTAAAGAAGGCGGCGTACTAAAGAAGGAAAAACTCTATGGAATTTCATTTCTCACGCGTTTAGCAAAAGGGAAAGTGTATGGAAATCCATTTCCATTTCCATTTCATTAATTTTCTTAAATACCTAGCTATGGTTATTTTTATAATAGGTCAGATGACAAAAAGTTTTCACTCAATGCCATATGGTATCGGCCTCTTCCGTATTCAGAAAAATAACTCAAAAAAGAACCATGTGCTCGTACCAATCGGACGTGCGAGTTTTTATTGCTAAGTTTGAGTTAACGATTTGAATTTACTCGGTGATTTCGAAGATTTTAAACGATGATTTTCTTCGAAGGTTTACTATAAAGCATGTATCACTCGGGAGAAAGTGCGATTCCTACCTTGTGTGTAAAGCCAAATTACACACTCGATAGGAATTTTGTACTTTCTCAACTCTGTGTACAATACACTAAACTTGTGCTCTGTTCACTATTATTTCTTGAACCCACAGTAAACCTCTGTTGTCGATTCGTAGAAGAAGAAACATGGCTTTTGCAACGAGTTGAGTATTGTCAATTCCTATCGAGTGTGTTATTTGGCTTTACACACGAGGAATGGCACTTTCTCCCGAGTGATACATAGTGCTTTATACTAAACCTTCGAGGAAAATTATCCATCTTGTAACTAGCTCCTGTACCAGAAGGCAGCCGTGTGTCGACAGCAGCCGTTGATTGCAGACGATGCGTGTATTTGACAGTTTGCAGTCCGTGTAAACGGGCCCTTAGACTAACTCGGTAAACCTGGCTTAGTAGACTAGACAGTTTTCAAAGTTTGCTTAGTTTAGGTTTGCATTTGCCTTTCCAAATACTTTCAGTATTTGAAAGGGGAATTGGGTAAATGCATAGATTTTTTTTATTTTTATCGATTATTTAGGTTAATACATAACCGAAAAAAATATAATGTAAGTACACAACATTTTAAATTATTGAGGTAAAAAAAAAAAAAAAATGACTCAGTTACGGGTGATAAAAACGCTGCCTGCATTTTGTGACGTCACGGATCACCGGATCACCTTTCTCAGCCCAAAGTCAAACCAGACCATACAAAAATGTACGTGTGACGTTTAGAAATTTTGCGATTGAGTTTTTAAATATCTACTTTTCAACGATTACATTTCACAATAAAAACATCAAAAAATAAATACAGACATATTTCTATATCGATATTTCACGAAGTGTGTTGGTTCAGAAGTCTCATGCATATACTGACCCTATTGCATAAATAATTAATTTTGTTTTATAAATCTATAAACCGACTTCAATTTTTATAGTTTTTTCATGAACTTTCTTAGATCTCATTATCAGAACTGAAACTTTTAATTTTTAAAATGGGACCACACGGGAAGCACCAGCTTTCATATAAAAAAAGAATCATGAAGACCATCATCGGACCACCCAGTCAAAAGTTCTGAGGTAACAAACATAGAAAAATTAAAAATACAGTCGAATTGATTACCCCCTCCTTTTTTGAAGTCGGTTAAAAAAGCATTCAACCCATCGATCAAAGTTTTTCAAAGGCGCGAAATACCTGATCGAAGATTCAACCATGCAAGGATTAAACTCTGTGGATTAAACCAACAAAAATTGTGAGTTGTTTGTCTATACGCGCGTAGCCAACTACCAAACGTGGAGGCAGACCCATATATTTAACTAGCTTTTGCCCGCGGCTTCGCACGCTCTATTCAAGTAGCCTATGTCCGTTCCCGGGATACCGTTTACCTCCTTGCCAAATTTCATCAAGATTCGTTCAGCCGGGAATGAAATAAAAACTTTCCCCACCAATTTTCAGAGGTATCGGTTCAGCCGTTCTTGAGTTATAAATAGTGTAACTAACACGAATTTCTTTTATATCTATATTATATAAAAGAAAGTCGTGTTTGTTACAACACTTATAACTCGAGAACGGCTGATGAGATTTGGCTGAAAATTGGTGTGGAGGTAGCTTAGAACCAGGAAACGAACATAGGATAGTTTTTATTTCGTTCCCGGCTGAACGTATCTTGATGAAATTTGGCAGGGAGGTAAACGGTATCCCGGGGACGGACAAAGCTACTTGAATAGAGCGTGCGAAGCCGCGGGGCGCAGCTAGTTATATATATATTTAATGTAAACTACCACCCACCCTTTCATGACACTTACCTGCATTTTATACTGTTTTTGTTTTTCATTTGTTTAAACTCTGTTTGTACCTGTGTCCAAATAAATGTTTTTTTCTATTCTATTCTATTCTACCAAGGGCGGGTTATGAGGTTGGTACCCTATGTTCGTTTGTATGTATGTAGCCGATTTTTTTATGTTCCCACGCAGCGCCCCGTTACTATTCTACTAAATGAGGTATCGCTTATTTGTCTCAATACCCCGGTGGTTATTGGGTATTGGGTATACAACGTCAAACGATATCGGGGGTCTAACGAAAAAGCGGGGTCTCGGTGAACGCCGTAGTCGGGTTTTAACCGTCTTCAAAAAAGGAGGAGGTTCTCAATTCGACTATATTTTTTATTTTATTTTTATGTTTGTGACCTTAGAACTTTTGACTGGGTGATCGGATTTTGATGATTCTTTTTTTCATTTGAAAGATGGTGCTTCCCGTGTGGTCCCATTTCCATTTGGTCATTCTGACGGTGGAATCCATGAGAAAACCATATAATTGAAGTCGGTTTATAGTTTACTAAAAAAAACTCAACAATAGTTTTTAATAAAGTTTAATCTCTTTATAAATTACTAGCAGCGTCTCGCGGTTTCACTCGCGTAGTTCCCGTTCCCATGGGAATACCGGGATAAAATATAGCATGTGTCACTCCCTGAAAAGAAAGCTTTTTAATGATGATAGTATTTTAAAATGAGTCCAGTAGTTTCGTAGCCTATTCAAAACAAAAAACAAACAATCAAATCCATATATAATATTAGTTTAGATTATAATATAAAAGATCTGAATACCGATGTGCGAACTTTCCAACTGCCCACCATTAATAATTAACTTCATAATCAACCCACTTCATTAAAATCCAATCCTTTTCCATTATCACCAGAAAATAATCTGTATTAGCATAACCCCCCTCCCCCTTCCCTCCCTGCAATAAATCCGCCCCAAATGTCCCCAATCTAAATAATTGGCTTATTTTGTTCATAGCCAATTTACCGTAGAAACTGCTCGATGAACTGTGACAAAGAGACGCAGAAAGGTAAACTAGTGCCACTTTACAATTGAAAAACCGAACGTATAATAACAAAGAATTCAATACGATACAAAATACTTCATTATACACTAACACAAATACAATACAAAAGACAAGGCACAAGGCATAAGGCACAAGTACAATGAGCGGACATATCGCTTGGATTGGAAGCGATTTCTTCCAGGCAACCTTTTAAAAAATCACAACATTAGATTACAAAGAAGCAAGTTATACTCAGCAACCAAATACCATTACAGTTACCATATCGTATCTTAATCTAATAGTTGTAGATGCGTAACCAAGTACCAAATACCTATATAATTATTTTGTTCTTTCCATTATTATTTACTAATCAAAATCTATCTTGCTATTTACCCATGTTTATTTTTTCATTATATTATTTTTACTTTTGTTATAAAAGCTTGCCACCGACTAGACGTCCGTAACGCAAATTCAAAGGTTTTTGGCTGAAAAACAGCGCTGAGTGGCAATCGTTCAGCACATGCTGAGCCAACACCTATTTCGGCACAGGGTCATGGAGGCAAAACTCGATTTGTCGCCCAGCATACTAAGTTTAATTTAGTACCGACCTCCTTGTTCTTTGTTTTAGTTTTGTTTGTTTTTATCTGTATGTTTTCATTTTTCTTTGTACCTACGTGTGTGTGTCGAAATAAACGAAATTCTATTCTATTCTATTCTATTCTAATCCTTAGCAATTGCAATAAATTGGAGGTGGCGCTAATTTCACTCCAGGCATCCCCTTAAGGGATGAACCTCCCTTTCTTTTCGACAGACAATGGAATGCAATTAAACTGTCACCCTCGAAACGGCCTGTACTAGTTGTACCCCTGACAGGAGCGGATTGAGGACGGGGCTAGAGGGGCAAAAGCCTAGTTAAACAGTTCATGCGCTTTAAATTTAGGTAATAAAACACACTCGCATATAATTTGATGTTGTTTATAAAATGTACTTCACTGAAAGAGAAAATTACAATCAATTAATATAAATAATTTAGAACTAGCATTTTTCAATTGAAGCAATTGAGCTAATAGCAGACTGCTACAAAAAATCTACAGGTAGTGAGTCCTACGTCTCGCTTCGAGACACTCAGAAAAATATAAATTCAAAAATTCGTTAAAAACCCGAAGAAATCAAAATCCCATCAAATCCTTTAGTTTTTTTGAGTCAGGCAAATCGTCTTTCGCCTTTGATTTTCAGCCCATGCTAGTTCAGTTTTTCGCAGTTAGTTCAACGGCTACACAGAGCGTCCTACACTACGTTTTCCGACTAACAGTCTTCAGTCAAGAACTATCCTGTTGAATGAATAGTAGAAAGAGTGGAGGCAAAGATTCCACTTCCCAAGCCCTCAACCTCAACAGCATGTATCGGTGCGTACTGGACGCAGGCCTCCCCCTGATGCATTTATCTCATGGGGGTAATGCCCATAATCCCCACGCTGGGCATGCGAGTTGGGGATCGCTCTTTGGTGGAAGATTTTTTCAGCAGGGGGCGCTGCTGCCCTCGCTTAGTCGCCTCTTACGACACCCACTGGAAGAATTGGGGTGGTGCAAATTCTAAGCCAGCACCACACAGCCTTCACATCCAAGCCCTACCATCCCCAAACCGATCCCTTACTCCATCCCTGCCCGCTACATCCGGTCGGTCCGGATTAAAAATTTAATAGGTATGTACGCAATAATCGGCTTCGGCTCCAGCCGGGTAATGGCGGAATGCAATTTCAAAGGGACCCGGTTGTTTTTTAATCGGTTTCATTTTGTCCAATGATTCATGAATACTGCAGATCTCAAAAACTGCATTTTTCAGCATGAGCTGTTTTTACCAAAATGGTTGGCGACACGGGAATATATCAAGTTATATCTATTTTTGTCGTTATTAATTACAGATATTTATTTATTTTAAATTACATTTACTTATGATAATGTAAGTCATTATGTTTCATTCGTATAGTTTTGATAAGCGCACGCCCTAACTGTATGCAGAATTTCAGAACGGATCGGACTGAAATTTTGCATACAGGGTAATTCTAATCCCGGAATCAAACATAGGCTACTTTTGATCCCATAAATCAGTTCCCGTGGGATAAAAATCACATTTAAACGTTTCCATAGGAACAACGTGTGCGAAGCCGCGGGGCGCAGCTAATTTATATTATTTCATCAATTGCTTAATAAGATGCAAATATAAATTATTCATTATTTAATTAATTTCTCAGGTTTCAGAATCACCGCATTTCGGCTTAATACACCCATAACATACAACCTGTATAAGAATACATACATACATACATACATACACTAATATTATAAAGGCGAAAGTTTGGATGGATGTATGGATGTTTGTTACCTCTTCACGCCAAAACTACTGAACGGATCTGGCTGAAATTTTGGTTAAAAGTAGCCTATGTTTTATTCTAGTATTAGAATTACCTGTATTACATACAGGTAATTCTAATACTAGAATAAAACATAGGCTACTTTTTATCCCATAAATCTGTTACCGTGGGATACAAATCACATTTATAGGTTTCCATAGGAACAACGTGTGCGAAGCCGCGAGGTGCAGCTAATTAATTATATTTAATCAATTGCTTAATAAGATGCAAATATAAATTAATCATTATTTAATTAATTAATTGCTCAGGTTTCAGAATCACCGCATTTCGGCTTAGTACACCCATAACATAGCACCCTGTATAAGAATAAATATTTAATGATGATCAACTTTTCGTAAATAATAATGCTGAAACTCCCCGCTGCTGCGGTATGAGTTATTCAAATGTTGGTGACACTCTGAGTGCACTTCCGGTCTAAGTTGTATATAAACAGGCTTCCGGTTAGCAACAGTTCTCCAACTTTGCTGAGCACATCTTGTCAGGGGCTATTCTGATGGACATAAATATCATTTTTTGTAGGCTGTGTCATAATAAGTCGATACTCAATATTATAAGTCAGACTTAGGACTAGACTATCATAGAAAATAACTATTAAAATAATAATAACAATACATTTTTTTTTCAAATCTAAAGTAATAGATAATAATAATAAATAAATAATGCTGGAATTTTTTTTCATGCAGCATTATCCCAAATACAAACAATAGAGCTGATTGTAGATTGTAGGAAACAATTTACCTGTAGGAATTTACCATCTATTTCACCAGTCGTTGTGTCTCCGCTACGCTGGCTGCATTCCCCCGCTGTATGGCAATGCTGATGCGCTGCGCCAGATACTCACCAGCTCTCGGGTCACGCGGCGCTTCGACCAGATACTCAGTTTTTTAAACTATGACTCCAAGGGGGCATAGTGTAGGCTCTGTCAAGACCTGCATATTTGCTCCTCTTAAAATCCTCGGCCATATCTGCCAACTTCATGTGAATATAAAAAAAACCGAATAAGATTAGAATTAATTATTTCTTGATAATCTGGTTTGTAAACCAAACAGAAAATAGCATTATTAAATATTATCACGCGATTAGCATTACTGAGTCAGTAAAATCCGCAAGGAATTCAAACTATTGTATGCACGTGCCCGAAACAAAATAAATATAATTACGTTTTGAACACGTTTGCGATAAAATCATTCGCGTTGTTCCTATGGAATCATTTAAAGGTGATTTCTATCACACGGGAACTGATTTATGGGATAAATAGTAGCCTATGTCTGATTCCAGGATTATAATTACCTAAGCTGTATGCAAAATTTCAGCCAGATCCTTTCAATAGTTTTGGCGTGAAGAGGTAACAAATATTTCTCCATCCATATATAGCTGACCCAACGGACGCTGTCCCGTCATTCAATTCAAACCACTTACAGTTATTTCAAACGTGCTTAGCAATGATTATATAATGCTAGGGCTAAGGTTACATTAAAGAAGTTTTACTATAAACTTTTTTAATGTAACCTTAGCCCCAGTAAACGTTTTTTTTCTAAGTTGCTGGGAAATTTTCTTATTTTTTTCTTTCATAAGAACCGTCTCCTGACCATAACAAACACAACAAAATAAAGAAATAAGCGAAATTGGTCCAGTCGTTCACGCGTGATGCCGTGACCAAGGCAAAAGGGGATTAATTTTTATTTGGAGAAGTAATACATAAGCGTGAGTGATATGTATTTGTAGAATAGTCCCCCAGCCAGGCTGCGTTAGACAAGTGGTTCCTCTGAACGCGACGTGTGTGTCCGACGACGCGTGTAGCTCTGCATGCGCCAACACACTAAAATGGCGCTTTGCAGAGAAATGGACGCCAGAGTAAAGCCACGAAAGTTTCAGGGGAACCTAGCGGATTTGGTTATTGAACTAGATTTCAGAACTTACTCGTGAAATCCCCGTGCTAAAAAACTCGAATTACATAAAAATAGATATTGTTTTTTTAGTTCCTAGATTGGACGATGGAAAAAAATATGAATTTCATGTTTTTTTATATCGTATTGATGAAAGGCACTGTTTCGTCATAATTTGGTCGAAATCTATTGACTATTGAAATGTCTCATGTTTGGATTCGTTGGTTATTATGACTAATTATTTGGATCTCTGAGCCCGATTCCATCATAACTTAGTTTAGTTTTCTTACAAACTAGCATCGCCTCGCAGTTTCACTCGCGTAGTTCCCGTTGTCGTGGTAATTCCGGGATAAAATATAACTCATGTCATTCCCTGAAAAGTAAACTTTCTAAAGATAAACAATTTTTTTAAATCGGTTCCGAGCCTATTCAATACAAACAATCGAATCTTTCCACTTTATAATAATATTAGTATAGAGATATATACATAGATAAGCAAAATCTTGATTTTTACGCTTACGCTGTCGTTTCAATAATTATGCATTTGCTCTGTCAAAGTATTTTTCTAAATTACTCAATTGGAAAAATGGGCAATGCCTGCATTCGTCTTGGGCTCGCTTCCGATCTTGGCAACAGTCTACAAGGTACATTGCACCTGGTATTGGTCTCATCCTCAACGGCCTATATTGGTCCACTGCTGGACTCAGGCCTCCCCCTGATAAGCTTTTTTATTGGCTTTTATAGCGTGGATCGATACTTATAATCCCCACGCTGGGCATGCGGATTAGAGATCGCAGTCTGGTTGTAAACAGGTTCTGCAAGGGCGCTGCTGCCCGCCCCCGGTGGATATCCCTTAGTCGCCTCTTACGACACCCGCGGGTAGAGTTGGGTGGTGCAAATTCAAACCGGTCATCACAAGGCCTGTATTAATCTAATTCGTTTCTATTCTTTAATTGTATTTGTTTTATAAATGAACAAAGAAACTGAAGTAAGCCTATTCAATAAATTCACGACAATTTTATTCAAAAGAGAACCTCAATAACTCTCCAATATTACTTGACCACTCACATGAATCTCTCTGAAGTACATTTTAGCTGCCCACAGCTCACAAAGTTGGAAAAACCCGAATTTATACTTTTGATTTTTTCGGACTGTCCGGCGGGGGTTGGATTCACCCGACCCCTTGTATAATAGTCAAATTAGATGTGAAATGTTTATAAACAAACCACAACTAAAAATCACTCACGTGATTGAGAGTTTTAGATCTAATTACGACTAATGTTTTTTTTTTTTTGTCAATAGACTTTTGTTTGACCTCAATCGCACCGAATGGATGGATTGGTCTAAAAGATACTCACTTTTCTATTCACTCTTGTCATGTCATAATAGGAATTCTGGTCGTCATTGCTCGCAAAACAGCAGAAGGAAGCAAGTTTCAATACTTTGATGACGATAAAAACTGGGTATGTACTTTAAATCTCGTCGCCGAAGACAGGACAATCAAGATCGAACTTCAGTTGGTAAGTTCATTCGATCATTTTATTTATTGTGCAATGCATTTTCAACATTCAATGAGTACAAATAAAATGTAACGTATCAGTAAACGCCGAAATAACGCTTCATCATAAATACTGAAATGCGTACAAAACCGAATTGATTTAAAGTTTCCGAGATAAAATTTCAATATAAAACTTTATAATTGCTTATCTGAACGGAAAAAGTTTGAAAAATTGTGTCCCAGAACATTAATCTACGAACAAGTGACATTCGAAAAACAAAACATTGGCAAGCGACGCCAATACAGTCTGATTGGTTGGCACTCGCTTTGTACACAGGGATACCAACCTATCAACCTTTAAAAGCAAATACTCTACAAAACTAGACTCTATCTTGAAGTAGATAAGGTTGTTAAAATATTCGGGGTTGAAAATCAGAAATGGTGGGTAAAAGATAAAAGAGGTAAAAAACTGTTTTCGAGTTTTCGATTTTGGTTTTGTGGCGGCACTGGCCAGTTACACAGATTAGATTTTGTGGATATTTTCACGTTCGATATTTGAATTTCGGAAGCAGTTATTCAACTGTGGATGAAGTCGTTCGCATATTTTTATTGGATTTTGGTTTCTCAATTTTAAACGTTCTTTATTTGATTTATTTTTAGCTCTCTGCAATAAAGAGTTTTGTTACTAACTTGAGGCTTCTTATGCGCTGCGTAAACGTCAACACTTTTTGATCATCAATGAGTATGAGTATGTGTTAACTGGGAGCAACTGGACATACATACACGCGCAGGGAGTGGATGACTTCACATTGGTTCTATAGAAATCAAATATTCATCGGTACCTTGTCTGTACCTAACACAAACCACAAAGTGTCCAGTCCACGTTAGCGCCCTGCCTGAGGATCAATAATATTAAAGGCATACATTCATTGAATTTATTGTTACAACTAACATGTGACCTTATCGAAAGCTTACTTAGCTATTTTTGATAAAATTCGGTGAATCCGTTTAAACGTAAATTTAATTGAAAATTGTCGAATATTTTAGATCCTTTGTAAACTTACAAACAAACATACAGAGGTATCATCGATTTACCTATGCGTTGATTTTAAAGTAAGTACCTAGTAGTAGGTGTAATTTTCGAACAAGAGAAATGTTTCCACATTCAGTTAGATTAAAAGCACGAATAGCGAATGTCCGTCGCGTAAAACTTTATCTCAAATAACTTTCCCGCGATCACAAAGCCTCGCTTATTAAATAAAGTGTCGCCATTTCGCCAGCGATCCGACATTTTACTTTACGGTCGCCATTTTGTGACAAGTAAATTTTGGCGCGAATAGGTCATAATCGTAAATGACGCACAATTTTCTGGTGAACCTATACCTACTTTCTGTTTATGATTTAAAATTGTAACGTTGAAGGTTAAATAGCGTTAGTTACTAAGGTAATATAGGTATATAACGTTATATAGGTATATATTAAAAAAACAGAAACTCTCTATAAAAAATCTAAAAAAAACTGGGTACTTACTCAACATTGAACGTGGATTGTCGGTACGCCAATTGAACCTGTGACTGACGATATGTTAGTATTAACGTGGCGGTTGTGGTGTTATAATCAACCAACCACACGTCCGGAATAAATATTTATCGGTACCTACCTTGTATTCGCATTACACGGGCTTATTTATATCCCATTAAGTTCCCATGGGATATAAAAAAGCTTTTTAACGTTTTCATAAAACTAAAGCAGCCTTGTTAAAATAAAGAAAAGTAGGTAAGCATTGTTTCATTCATAAAACTATTAATAACTTTGCTCAGTGAGAAACTATGTCACACCGGATGTTTACGAATCCCTACTAATCAAAATGCAAGCATTTATTTTATGAATAACTTCTGACGCCTGAGTATGAGTGTGCATTGGTATCGATATGTCACCAAAACTAACATAAACTAATCTGACACCGGTATTATTGGTGTTCTTCCAACAAAAATAAGGTTCGTAGCTAACCCGCTTACATCCGTAATGAAGTAATCTAACAGCACTAAAAATAATTCCATTCTTTTTATTTCGATCGATATGATAGTAACGACAACATTTTTAGTTTTTAACCGACTTCAAAAAAGGAGGAGGTTCTCTATTTGACTGTATTTTTTTGTTTGTTGCCTCAGTAGTTTTGACTGGGTGGTCCGATTTTCATGATTCTTTTTTTTATATGATATCTGGTGCTTCCCGTGTGGTATCATTTTAATTTGGTTCAGTTCTGACAGTGGATTCTATGAACATTTATGAAAAAACTATAAAACTTGAAGTCGGTTTATAGTTTTTTAAAACAAAATTATTTATTTCAAACTACTTTTGTTTAGTATGGGTGACATAGAAATTGACACCATTGTTGACGAAAACTATACAAGTTTACGTTTCCTTCCATACATTTAGCTGCTTGCAGCGCCCCCTACCTTAATCACGGTCTTTTCACAGTATGATGGCGATTGAATAGATTCATTTGAGTCCATAAGAAACTATTAGATGGTTATAAATATTACCTATAGTTTAAAAATGAGTAGAGTAAGATAAACCATTCCTTAAATGAATGCATCAACCTCAACCTAAACAGAAACACCGGGCATGCCGCATGCGGGTTGGCAGTTTGGTGTAATTGTTCTGCAGGGGGCGCTGCTGCCCGCCTCCCAGTGGATATCCCTTATTCGCCTCTTACTACATCCGTGGGAAGATTTGGGGTGGTACAAATTCTAAGCCAGCACCACACAGCTTTCTAAGCTAAATGAATGCGGCTAAATGAATGCGTCTCCACGAAATTATACCGGCTTATCACTCTTTTGTGAGCAATAATTAATTTTGTTTTAAAAAACTATGAACCGACTTCGAATTGTATAGTTTTTATATGATTTTTTTTAGATCCCATTAAGAGAACTGAACCAAAGGAAAACAATATCATCAATAAAGAAAGAATCATGAAAATCGGACCACCCAGACAAAAGTTCTGAGGGAACAAACTTACAAAAATAACAGCTGAATTGAGAACCTCCTTTTTGTCGTCTTTGAAGTCGGATAAAAAGCATACTATTTCACAAGAAAGTAGTATTTTCTATCTCTACCTATATTGCCTCTACTAAAATGGTACACTCTTAAAACTTCTTGTGTTTAGGTTATTTGCAAAATCATACTAGATGCACAGTACCTACAATAATTGTATACAGTAGTAGAGGTATATGAGTCAGAACTACCATTTTGAAATAGTAATTCTTCTGTTATAGTTGTATAGAAAGTAGGGAATTGCGAAAGTTCGAATGTTTGTATTTCCAACGCGTAGAATAACATACCTACTGATGCGTATTTTGTTATGTAACCCATACTACGTGGGATATTTAAATTGGTAGGTAACTAAATGATACTAGGTTTTTTTCACACCTACATTAAACAAACAAGTAATGTAAATTATGTATAAAAGGACGCGCCAACAAAGTGAATTTTAGGTTAAGTATGGGCTATTTGTTTACGTTTATGCTCCATTCAAAATGGATACGATATAGGTAGGACTTGTGTCGTGTGACGTCACGTTACACACGTGCACGATTGTTTTGATCGTTGAATGAAACGGCCTGGTTCTAAATTTCTAAGGGCTTATATACACGGAAGGAAAATTGCCAACTGCGAGGTAACTGCAGCCGTCAACTGCAGGTGACCTATTTACTGGACGGTCAATCTGCGGTGTGATGGATGGAAGTTGATATCTAGAACGAACTAGTGGTTTCTTATTTTCACAATTTTTTTTTCATACCAACTTCAACTTCTTTTTTATGGCGCCGCTTGCTTTTCGCTACGACTCAGCCAGTGTCAGTGGCATAAACTTCGATAACAGAATATGATCGGTTTTATGAACTAAACTTAAATGAATTTTGCATCAAAATGATTTTGCTAAAACGAACGGACAACACAAATGAAAAGCATAACACAACATGAAAGCACACTGAGTAAAGCCAAACAAATATTATACAAAAATTAAACTCTTTCGTTATCTAACTGATGTACCGATGTCTTCTACGTTATGTTTTTTTACAAATTTTAAGGTGTTGTGTAAATAGTTTTCTTATAGTGTCTGTTCAAAAAGAGAAGAGTCGTGGGAATAGAGGGCGCTCGTACTGCAATTGACAACTTTTGTTGCGTTGACAACACTGCTCTGTCATTGAAGTACGACTAAAAGTGTTAGTTCACCGAAACGCTAGATGTAACGCGTTTGATTGTGCTCTGTCATGTTATATCTGGTTTAATAAACCAATGAAATTGAAAAAAAAATATTGGCGTTTCTCTTATGGGGGGTAATGCCATAATTCTCACTGGCTGAAATTTTGCATACAGGTAATCCTATTCCTGGAATCAAGCAAAGGCTACTTTTTATCCCATAAATCGATTCCGTGGGATATAAATCACCTTTAAACGTTTCCATAGAATAAGCGCGTGCGAAGCCGCGGGGCGCAGCCTAGTTCTTCATAATTTCTTTTGTCTTAGGTAAAATACCAAAATGAGGCATTCTGTCATACCACAGTAATATAGTGAAGCGATTAGTTCAGCAGAATAGGGCTCCTGCATAATCTCACCGAAACTAAAATCACCATGCCTCCTCGCACATGAGATTTGCCTCCGTACTGCGTCGGCATAGCGGTGTTTCGCAATAACCACCTATCGGGAACGGAAAGGGAGGGCCCGCTATGTACCATAACCTCCGCCATCCGTGTCGGTGGTCTGTCAGGCGATGGTGTTACACTGATGAATCCATACTTCAGTACTACTTTACACCAATCCGTAAAACGGCCACTGCTGGACGTGTGGCGCTACCAAAACGTGCAATGGGTTGGCTATACGCGCACATACATCGGCCCTACTTCTATGTAGTCCACTGATGGACGTCCGGCCCAAAAAGCATCAAAAAGTGTAATAAGGGATTGGCTAACCACCACGCTTTGCAGGCGGATTAGTGATATCATTTGTTTTAACCTAATAGGTTATTACACTTATTTTATAAAATCCGTCGGGTAAACACTAAAAAGTATAAGCAGGTATTGCTACTAGGTGCGAGTACGCTACCACGGGTGCAAATGCAAATTAAGTTGTTCATAGAAAGAGTTCTCTCTAACTTTACCAAAACCAAGTTATTGTTGAGTGAAATTAACCCATCATGAATGGATGTCCGTGTTCACCGATTGTCCAATTACATTGCGACACAGAATGTGTGTCAGGCATTGTGTTGTGGAGGTACTTCGGTGGTCGCTAGGAATCGGTCCATTGTTCGGCTTCGGGCCCTTGGGTGAGCAAGCGCATGTGATCGGAAATATGAGACAAATTTAGACAAATATTAGGCATTTTAACACGATAGGGCTTACCCTATCGTGATAAAATGCCTAATATTTTCATCCAGCACCATGCAGCGGTGTTTTCTATACTTATATAGAAAACACTGCTTCGTGGTGCTGGATTAGAATTTGCAGCATCCCATCTCTTCCTGTGGGTGTCGTAAGACTAAGGGATATCCACATGGGGTGGGCAGCAGCCCCTGCAGAACAATTATACGTGGGTATTATGGGCATAACCCTCAATGAGATAAACGCCAATAAGGCGCTTATCAGAAGGATGCGTCCAGCAGTGGACCAATTTAGGCCGTTGAGGAGGGTACAATATAAGTATAGAAATGGTGTCATGGGTTAAAAATATATTATCCCATTTAGTCCACCATTTTCATTATTTTCAGAAGATTATTGAAAACATATTTTGTCTGTGATGACGTCACATCTTGCTAAAAAGTGTCACAAGGTATGCGTTACGCGGAACTACACCGGGCTATAATTATCAATTTTTTTTGTTTAGTCAAAAACAATAAAAATTAGTGTCTAATATCTTCTGAAAATCTAACAAACAGACTTATTTGCTTTAAATAGCCTATTTTTGTACTAGAATCTGGCTACCGAGACCGTACTGAGCTACTGAAGGTAGTAAATAGGGGGAAGTTCCCTTCCATGCCTTACTTTTTTCTGCCGCCAAGCAACACTGAGTTTAGTTCTGCAAGGTTCGATTGAGGCACTATAGGCACAATAATAGCTCAATTTAATTCTCAAGGGCGAAGGGTCACGCCTCGGAGCTCTAAGGGCATCGTGTACTACCTCAGGTTCCTTCCTTCTGAGTGCCTACTCTACTCAGCCGACCTAGATACATCGTGACTCAAGACAAGAGCAAGACCGTCTCGGTCTACGTACGTCGTGGCAATTTCATTTGTGGTACCAGGGTGAAGTTTTTGCGATAAATTTATTATGGACGTAAGGTGTTCTTCCAACACAAATAAGGTTAACCCGCTTACATTCGTAAAGAAGGTAAGGTTCTTGTTGTACGAAATATTTTTTAACGACGATAATTTATTGATGTGTGGATTGTTTTAGCGTGAGTTCATAGCAAATGGATTACAAAGTGCGCAAAACTTCATTTATATTTGCTATATAAATTACTTGTACAACCTAAAACTTTTTAAAACCATTGGGTTTTACTAAACTATGTTAAGACTATAGCAACTTAGAAGATGAATGGAAAAAAAAGTTTTTTCAGAGCGTTATGGCATGGATTTCCTAAGAGACCGCATTCCGTTGCATATTTTATTCATATTTCGAAAATTTTCGGCGTAGCCGGGAATCGAACCCAAAATTACCCATCATAGTGTAAAACTATAAAAACCAAAAATCTTTAAATGTTTTGTTTTCCTGTAAAATATGCATGCAAGTAACTTTGCATACATTTTCGGGAATAACAAGCAAAAAGTAAACAAATTCACAGTTGATTCACATTAGGTGTGGTGTGGACTATGGATTCCATTTTCTTTACAAAGCTGGCCGCGAAACCCTAAAAAAATCAAATAATCTGACCAGCAGAGTTTCATAGTTTTA
Source organism: Eupithecia tripunctaria (assembly GCA_955876795.1). Taxonomy (NCBI): domain Eukaryota; kingdom Metazoa; phylum Arthropoda; class Insecta; order Lepidoptera; family Geometridae; genus Eupithecia; species Eupithecia tripunctaria. The sequence continues at coordinate 355,618 of OY041625.1, forward strand.
TTTTAAGCCGGGATAGGGAAGTGTGTCACAAAAGAGGATAAACTGGCAGCGAGCCCGCGCTTTGCGTTATCTATATCGATCTACCAGTCCATGCTCTATGCTCGCTACCGGCCCTAGGTACTCGTATAGCTTTTTAGGATACCAGTGCCAAATCGAAACCTTTTGATTAGGATGGTTAATTTATGTTATTAAGCTATTGCATAGCTTCTATCGCGGGCCTTGAGCGCGGGGACCGAATCCAGAAATTCCGTAACGAAAAAACTTCACGCTCCCCACTCCGACCGGAACAGCGGTGATACTTTTTAGTTTTGCCATCTATCGATGAATAGTAGAACTTTTAATGACTTTTTGAAATATGACGTTTGTCTCTTTAGTTCAGCAACTCGCCTCTAGATGGCATTGCAATAGCTTTACCGAGGCAGTCCCCGAGTGCCACACGTCTTTTTTTTTATTAGAATTAGTAGTATCAATTTATTTATATGATAGTCCACGGCTGGACATAGGCCTCCCCCTAATGAGCGTCATAGCGCCCTGTCTTCAGCTTAACGCATCCAGCGTCTGCCTGTAGTCTTTCGCATATTGTCATCCGACCTGGCTTGAGGGCTTTCTACACTACTTAATCAATGAAGGTTAGCCAAATCATAAGTTGACAATTTGTTATAACTACAGCCGAACCCTAATAATAAATAAATAAAATAAGAAGAGCTTTTTTTCCTTACCAGCTAGTATGTACAATGAATTTTTAATCTAAGTAAGTAGGTAATAATATAAAACTAAAGCTAAACTATTTCCGGAGACATTTTTGCCCGGTAAGGACCTTCGGAAGGAATAAGAATATGTCAGAGAGGCATGGAGAGAAGCTTTATAGGAATACGATTATAAGATAATATCAGAAATGTAACAATCAGAAAGAAAACTAAAGATGGAAAAGAAAAGATGTGGTAGGTATAGGTATAGACAGAAAATCGAATAGCTCAAATGGCAATGGGCTTGTCATATACAGCGGCTCCCTCCAAACAGATTTATTTATTTAATTCTGATTGCCACCAGCTTAACTAATTACAATAGAAATTAAAATAGGCACAGAAAACGAATAATAGGCATTCGCTAATAAAATCATTATAAACTACCTAAGTGTGCACACTAAAATTTTTGTCTAATTATATTTAATTATTATAATTAACATATAAAAATATAAAAGAAACAAAGCTAATGATTAGGAAAAAATAATAACATCATGTGCAAAAGAAGTTGAGAGTCATGCATCGCCTTGCCCTGTGAATGCTAGTATTGAAAGGGTCAATGTTCAATATCCTGCTGAATTTATTGAAAGTTCTACTCGCTCGCACTATAGTATATGAATTTTATCTATAATTCGTTCCAACATGTTGGACATGTAGTAGGGGGTTGTATCTAAGCTGATAGATGGTCACAGATAGCCACAAAGGGTCCTTCGGGACATCAATCGCAGACGAGGTCGACCAACAAAGAGGTGGTGCGACGACATCAGAGAAGTAGCGGGAAGCACCTGGACTAGGATAGCAAGGGACACGAAGAAACGGAAAAGCTTGGAGGAGACTTTTACAGCCGAACTATAATTACGAAATCTACTAGAGTTACAAGATAAATAGTACATTTCGTTCTATCTATCTGTCTATCTCTCACAACCATTTATCGCTAGCATAAGCATTATATTCGTGGCAATTGCCTCTTAAAAATTGACCCTGTCAACTCGCCCGTTGAAGTTGTAGGAACTTAGTAATGATAACCCACCAGAGGAAGGGCAACTTCGTTGCAGTCAGCATGGGTCTTGGTAAAACTCCCCATGTTAGTGACACATTTTCAAATCCCCTGTGCACCAGGGAAAAATGGCAGGGGATTATTGAAATAATCCTTTTCAATATTGCACAGATGTGTGGCTTTCTTTTTTATGGTACTATTATCCTAAGATCTGCTAAATTTATAGCTAGATGATGATGTATGTAAATTAAATACTAAATACAAGCCAGGGAATCCAAAAGTTCGTTCCATTTCGTTCTAAAACTCAAATATCAGTCAAACCTTCAAAGCAGCCAATAAACTTTTTCCTCGCTACGTGAGTTCCCGCCATTTCCTACTGAGCACAGACACTGACAGTTGTTTTGACACGTACGCAATCCTCCGAGACACACTGGATAGAATTTGTAAAAGGTTTCTTTAATGTAAACTAATATTTAAAAAAGAGGTTCAAAGATTTTGGCGGTCACATCCGTCACCTATTTTTAATCGTGGTGCACGATAGAAGAAATTTGAATGAAGTATACTAAAACAACAAAAATACCCAGAAAAATTATCAGTAGCACAGCCTGGAGTCAGGAAGTTGGCGGTGTTCAAAGATTTCCTTGGCTGTGTTACACCCCCGTGCCTCAGAAAGTACGTTAAGCTGATGGTTCTGCTCCTGACCTCTCCCGTGGTAGTATAGGTCGGTCATCCCCCTGGATTATGAGAGTGAGGGAAAAGAGAGTGCACCTGTGTTTGCGCACACACTTGCGCACTATAATATGTCCTGCGCATTTGGCTAGTCTGAGACTGGCCGCCGTCGTGGTCGTAATTCGGCTCGGAAATCATTATCACTAAAACATACAAAAAGGTTCATTACTATTGAGTTCTATCCTAAAGCTCATATACAATAATTTAATTTACTTTCATCTATGAACATTACAGAAACTTGACGCTTTAACGCATTCACTGCCCAGCTCTGCGGTGCGACCCGCAGGGGCGCGCCGCAGCTCCACGCAGATAGAGACTGGCACCTGCGTCTTGGGCCATGAAGGTGTTAAGTCAATATATCACAAACATTTTTAAGTTGCTATAGTGTTCTCTATCCCAATAAAGATATCATTTTTACGTGTGTGTCCACTGTGCGCTATGATAAAAAAACCTGGCGTCTCCACGAACGTGTTCCTCCAGAACCTGCCGTTCACGGAAAGTCAGTGAATAACAAATAACCCTGTGTAGATATTCATCGTCTATCGCGTAGTCAGTGTGTAGTGTAGTAGAGGCTGGTGGAGTCCCTCTGACGTTTTTGGCGGGACGTGCGAAACGCGGCGTTGTAGTGGAATGAAACTGAGCCAATAGTCACGTCTGTCTGTCTAGCATTCTATAGGCATTGAGATGACAAAGGCTAGTTTTTACTCACAGGTAGATAAGGTTAGATATACCTTTACAGAACAGAAAGAATTTATTTATTTATTCATTTATTCAATCTTGACTAGCAGAATTACATCCAAAATGTCAAGCATTATAATAATTATATAAAGTAGGTAATTGTATAAATTAAAACATTAAAAATAAGGTATTAAACAGACCATCGGTTGCTAATTAAAATTAAATTATGAGTATTTCTTAAATAAATACATAGTCATAGATAGATTTTTATAATAATGTCAACAGTAAAATCTATATGGACATGTTGGACATGCAACAATAAAAAATAAAATAAAATCCTAGTCAAAATAATAGCAATTACATACATGTCAAAAAGTGCAATTAAGAAATGAGAGCACTAAACGGTGTAATTTGGCGAAGAATGCTGCACATTTCAGAATTATCAATCGCCAAGCTAAGCATTGCTTATGTTATAGTTACTAGATGACTGATGTATACCTACATACAAAAAAAATACAAAATTCATTTATTTACTACTAGCCATTGATTAATTAAAAAGGGAAGATGAGGTACTAGTTTCAATGGCAACCTCATATTGTGTAAAATTGTGTGCTCCCACCTCAGTCCCCGTCCGACCGGCGGCACGGGCGGTCGTGATTCGCGTGTAATATTTTTGTCTTAGTCTCACTTCGGTCTTAGATACGTCTTTCCGCCTTTGTTCTTCTTTGTATTGCATAGGACTGGAAATATAACTGTGAGCGTAGGTATGTGTTTGCGTGAAGTTGTAACACATGCCAATTTTTGAGTAAGCGTTGGGAGAACGTAACCTATCTTCCCTTTTTAGTTAATCAATGCTACTAGCTGCCCCTTAGGCGGGAACTGATTTATGGGATAAAAGTTACCGTAAGTAAGTAGTAGATAGGAACAACGCGTGCGAAGTCGCAGGGCGCAGCTAGTCTGTACTAATAATATAAATAGGAGAGTCTGTTACCTCTTCGCGGCTAAACGGCTGAACGGATCATAATGAAATTTGGCAAGAAGGTAAATAAATAAATACTTGGTGGACGTACCCTCCACTCGCACTAAGCGGTTTTCCTCCACCTTTATTATTCGCACCGCAAATGAATGGAACTCGCTCCCTGCCTCTGTCTTTTCGGCCAATTACAACCTGGGTCTCTTCAAGACAAGGGTGAATAGGTATCTTTTAGACCTTCGTGATACACCGTCGGCCGCATCTTCGCTTTCCATCAGGTGATGTAGCGGCCAAACGAAGGTCTATACTGTAAAAAAAAAATGGTATCCCGGGGACAAAGGCTACTGGAAAAGCGCGATCAAAGCTGCGGGCTGTAGCTAGTGGCTTATGAAACGGTTCGTAAAGAAGGGTTCTGCAAAGTTACCTCCCATACCTCGACTATAATTACAGTACAATAGTCTGTCTGTTTGTCGTCGCAAATTAGCCAGAAACGGCTCAAGGGCAATGTACTAAAATTATGTTAAATCGTAGGTAAACAAAAAATATTCTTACTGTGATGTTCGGTTGTTAAAGTGGCACAAAAGTATAAAAAATACTGCCTGAACTTATAATCAAATAAGTTTTGGAGAATATTCATTTCGAACTAACGAAATGACCTTAAAATAATACATTAAAAGACCCTATTTGAAGGCCCAAATTCCAATAGTTCTTTCTATAGGAATATAATTTCATAAGTTGATCTTTTCTAAGTGAACATTTTATTGTATTTATGGAAATAAAGTTATTTTGATTTGATTTGATTTTTATATAATAATAAAAAAAATAAGAATCTAAAGAAATAAGGTTTTTTATTGTGTGAAACAAGAAACATGATTTTATTGATAATTATAAAATTTACACTATACCTAATCTAATCTTTATCCGTCATAACCCTACCTATGTTTTTCATCAGACATTTTCTTTTCTTCTTCTCTTTAAATCAGGCATGGGGATTGTATTCTACAGTTCTTATAGCCTAAGTAATGTCCGAAGCTGTAAAACACTCTCCAGTAGCCAATGAGTCTGTGCTTGAATGTGTTGGAGAAAATAATCTACAAAATATGTTTTTGCATAAAACTTTACATATTTCTTACAAAAAAAAATATTTTATAGAGCTACATTATCCCTAGAAACCCTCTTTACCGCTTTATTTCAACCTGATACCACGTGAGTAAAGCTAACGGCAAACTAGCTGTACTTAAAAAACTATATTTTTTTATCCCTTACAAACAAAACAATATGCCTACTCTTAACTACCTACTCTACCTGTACGTGCTACCTGACACGTGCCACAGCAGCGACCGCTGACTGTACAATAATGTCTCTGTGAGAACTAGGAACATTAACAAACGTATGAATAAATGTGTTTTTGCAGAAAACTATGTATCATTGTTCGTACATGTCAACTGACGTGAGAAAAACTTTAAAATGTTGATGAAACTGTAACTAATTTTTGGTTCAATAAACTGTATTTTTTGATTCATCCTACCTAGGTACTATAAGATAGTTACAAGCTTTGCCCGTCGTGTATTGCCGGCTTAGAATTTCCACCCCTTGCCGCGGGTGTCGTAAAAGGTGACTAAGGGATATCCGGATATACCTTAGTGGTATCCGTGTAGACAGCAGCGCCCCCGGCAGAACAATTCTACTACTGAACTGCGATCCCCAACCCGAATGGTCAGCAGCGTGGGGAATATATACAATAACCCTGTGAGATAAAAGCCAATACAGCAGGGGGAGGTCTGCGTCCAGCCGTACGTGGACTAAAGTAGGCTGTTGAGATTGAGGTAGCTATACCCGCCGTTTTGCACCCGTCTTATCGTGATGTAAAATCAATTACTGAACAGTTCCCCCTGTACTCGAGTAGTGTAGGCGTCAAGAGTATGCAACATAAAATATCAAGAAAAAAAGCATTTCAGGACTCCATAGACAAGTCAAAAAATTCACAACATTCCACCAATCATTCAAATTCAAATTATATAATTTATTAAGAGATAGAAATGATGTCGGATGTCACCTAAACAATCTTAAAACTAAAAATAATGAATTTATACAAATTCCAACATCCACTAATTCAATCATCTGCACCATCCATCCAAACTTCACACGAAGACTACAGATTTATTTAATTAATGTCCAGTATTTTTAAAGTTAAAAGTGTAAATAATCCATAAAGCTTATCTAGTCCAAAATAAATACTTTTCGGATTTAAGTAGGTATCTAAATTAAAAAAAATCGGTAAACTTTTATGTAAAGCTTCCCAAAAACTGCAATAATCGTATGAGTAATCGTAATACATCTTTTTTTGCTATCGTAGGGACCTATGTTTCTACGTATCGAGCGACTGACAGCAATTTGCAATTGACAGCGCCTGTCAAACAGGTGTCATGGCGACTAACGAGCGGGAAAATGGCGGGAAGCAATTTGTGTTATCGCAAGTTTTGTAAATAAAAAACTGTGTATGGAATGTTTTTGCCATGTTACGAAAATGAACCAATGACTCTTCTTTTGTGAAGTGGAAAGTTTTTCGTCAGAACTGGCTTAGAAGTTGCACCACCTCAACTGATTGTTTTATTGATTTTCTATTTATCATATTAATTAATAACTATGATATTTTTAATTAAGGTTCGACAGGTAGGTTATTTTATTTTATGAGAAGAAATGTTTGATTATATTTAAAATGTCGTTTTATTAGTTTAATTATGTTTCAATAAATTGACTCTTCCTGCCATCTATTGGCGAATACTACTAATATAATCACACTATCACACTAATATTATAAATGCGAAAGTTTGTATGGATGTATGGATGGATGGATGGATATTTGTTACTTCTTCACACCAAGACTACTGGACGGATCTGGCTGAAATTTTGCATACAGAAAATTCTAAGCCTGGAATCAAACACAGGCTACTTTTTATCCCATAAATCAGTTCCCGTGGGATGAAAATCACCTTTTAAAGTTTACATAGGAAAAACGCGTGCGAAGCCGCGGGGCGAAGCTAGTTGAAGGGTCCACTGCAAGAACGATGAATGTCCATTGTTTGTTGTTTTGAGATAATTAAGTTTAAAGGTTAACATTGGTGAAAAAAAAACTCAGAGCTGAAGATATGAAAATATTTTTTATTAAGGATAAAGAACATATATTTAAGTAATATTTCCAAGGAAAATGATCGTTCTTTAGGTTTTCGAAATAAATGAAAAGTTATATATTCTTAAGTAAGTCATAAAAATTTGGGACTAAAACGATCCATGTCCACACTATGTTTACGGTCAATAGTGATATATGTCCAAGTGATTGGTTTAATGACCTTCTGATTCGATAATATTTGCACCATGAGGAAGTCCATCGTAGTAGCGTTTCGTTTCAGGCCTACAAAACCTTTTCAGGAACTGCAGGTCGTTGTATTTTGCTGTTGTTATCGGCAGTTTTTCTTTATAAGCCAAACCAGGTAATTTAAATTCTCCCTCATTAGTATCTGCCTTCATCAACCGAAGAGAAGCTGGTGTGTTGAATACACAAGATTCCCATGGGAATCTAGTGTATTCTAAGATTTCTGTGAAACATGAGCCGTGGATGTTCGTTCTTTCTCGATTTTAAATTCACGCAAAGGTGTTATGGGAAAAGGGCAAGTTTTTTTGTAAAATGGTTGTAGAAATGCAGTCCAGCCCTTGAATTTAAATTTAATTTTTTTAAACGGTCACATTTGCAGTCATAGCCAATTTCATGTCGAAGTTTCTTTAGCACATCACGCCTGTCTTCTTTCTTTTTTTTTGTATTTGTGCTTGTTTCGTTATTTTCGTTCATAGTTTTAAGAATAAATACACTTTTATGCGTTTATCGTAACTTTAGGTACACCACGACAGATACAGACTGAAAAACAATTAGGGAGATCGCCGCTGGTTCGATAGATAAAATTGGCGCTCATTGGACATAGATCATTATTGCAGTGTATACCTGTGACATGCAGCGTTATAGCAGTGTAGCCGATTATTTAAAATGCTTTTTTCTCGGGACTGCAAGCGATATTGTCAAGTTTGAAAACAAGAGAACAAACTACCCTTGTTAATAGACCAAATGACGGTGCTAACTAAAATTTTAAGGTTTTGTGACATTCATCGTTCTTGCAGTGGACCCTTCAGTTTGTAATAAGCACAATTTACCAAAAAAAACCGATCGAAGCTCGGTCACCCAGGTTCTAGTATTTAAGTACCTACTTAACAAAATGTAAATATTTTCGTTTGAATAAAAAGGCTTGAATTGAAATGAATGAAATGTCGATTTGCTGAATCGTTCAAGGATATGACCTAGGCCTATACCGTGTCCATTTTGAATGAAGCATAAACGTAAAGAAACCGCCCATATTTAACCTAAAATTCACTTTGTTGGCGCGTCCTTTTATACGTAATTTACATTACTTGTCGATTTTAGATCCCCTCTTCAATAAAAATTGCTTACAATTATATCTGAAACTCGACGCCAAGCGAGTGAGATTTTGTTATTTGTGTCGTACTTTTTTTACTAACATGCTTCATTCAAAATGGATAAACCATAGGTAGACATCATGTGTCTGTAATATCAGCACCCTAAACATGTCGTGTCATAACATAACTGTGTAGGTTGTTAACAATAAAACCTAGCATTCCGCAGTTGGCCGGTCGGGTAAGCCCACAATAAAATGTCAGAACTACACAGTACATTCTTATCCGACTACAAAAGGATATTTTTTATCTCTGACCCAGATATTTTACCGCGGATTTGTGGAGTAAGGTGAAGTTTACAATGAAGGTGCCGGTTTTGAATTGTAATCTTACCCCCTTATTCATAATAATCTGCTAACATAAAACAGCAGTAGTGTTATTTCTCAGTCTAACTTATGCAAGGAACATAAATACTAGGCGAACTTATGTCAATAGAAGAAGACAGAGCAAGATTGTGCTAAGCGAGCAGTGTGCTAAGTTAGCAGACTATTATGGATAAAAGGGTTACACTCCAAAATCGGCTAATGTTACCGAAAAACACCAACTTACTTAAATATCTTTATACGACTTCAAAAAAAGGAGGAGGTTATCAAATCGACTGTTGTTTTTATGTTTCTTACCTCAGAACTTTTAACTGGGAGGTCCAATCTTCATGATTCGTTTTTTATATAAAAGCTGGTGCTTCCCGTGTGGTTTCATTTTAATTTTGTTCAGTTTTGACAATGGGATCCATGAAAATTCATGAAAAAACTATAAAAATTAAAGTCGGTTTATAGTTTATTAAAACAAAGTAATTATTTTATCAAGCGTTATATATTGCTAAAGGGTTTTTTCATTAACTTAAACAGTAATACACAGGGTTACAGTTTCTCTGTTGCTGCGTGAACTGCAGGTTTTGTCTATTATTACGAACAGTTAGTGAAGTGAAGATGCCAGGTCTTATGTCCTAAAATGTATGGTACTGACCTCTCATTAAAAAAACATGTTTGTAAAGACCGATGCAAGTATGAAGAAAGATCTCCCACTTCTGAACTCACTGTTAATATAACTATCCTTTGGGAGTGAATACTGTAAATTGGGTCTCCAAATGGTGCAGGTGAATAATTCTAAGGTTCAATTATTCAGACTAAAGAACCTACAAGCATAGTTATTCTTTTCAATACTCTAGTTATAGAGTATTGAAAGGAATAACTATGGTTGTAGGTTTTAAATTATTAACATTAAAATTGTTTATTTTAGTAACTAGACAAGTAGGTACTGCTCACCTTAGTACCTAATAGAACATAATATTACCAAAAACAACCTCGGTCTGCCTTCCACTTGTTGATACGCCCAACAGGGTACACATTGTGATACTTAGCTATATATAATAATTACCAGCCTACCAATGTGATGACAACAATAAATATATATTGAGTATTGAGTTTTTTGAATTCTTTAGTGTAACGTTTTAGAAATCTATAGATTTTTAGTAAGTTTATAATACATAGTTATCCTCTCAACTGGCGGGACCCGCAATGATAAAGTTTATAAGGTAAAAGCCAACAATTTAAAATAAACATTCGTTAGTTTCGTGACTCATACATATGCTTCTAAGGAAACCTTTCGAAAGTTTCCAATAAAATTAATTAAGTACAGTTGAATCATTGGGTCCAGTTATGATAAAAGTCTATCTGCTGAGATTGGCCGATGTCGTAATAGGTATGTTATGTAGGTTACCTACAATAACTACCTTTACGCAAGATATACATTAGCAATCTAGACTTCAAGACTTACCTAGACATTTCATTATCATCATCAGGCTATGGTAGTCCACTGCTGGACATAGGTCTCCCCGAACGAGCGTCATAGCGCCCTGTCTTCAGCATGCATCCACCATTCTGCAGTATTTTGCAGTTCGTCATCCTACCTGGTCGGAGGGTGTCCTACACTACGTTTGCCGAGACGCCATCTCCACTCTAGAAAAAGTTAACCCCAGCGGTTGTCAGTTCTTCGTGAGATACCCCCACTGCCTAGATATTTACTTCCTTATTATTAGTTCTACACGTTTTAACCCTTGTTGTATTCTGTTCATCCCACTAATTTTGACAACCAGTGGAACAAATAGGAAAATAGTAAAATTCATAATGAATACCGGAAAAGGAAGGAAGCGTATAATACCACAGATACAGTTAAAAATAATCTTTCTACAAAGAAAATACAAGTACCTAAACGACAGGTGATTTCTTAAGTTTTCTTAAGTATTGATGTCTATGCCAATATGACAAGATTATTCGCATATAAGCATACACATCAATGTCGCATACATTCCCTACGATCGACTGTTTAAAAAAAATTTACTTGTCTAAGTGCTTATTTTTTAAGTCTAAATAAATAAACGATTTGACTCTGACTCTGACTCTGACTGCAATCCTATATACTATTATATATATAATTTTCACTAGGTACATATAGTATGAAACCGTATAAAACTCTGACTGCAATCCTATATACTATTATATATATAATTTTCACTAGGTACATATAGTATCAAACCGTCCCTATGCGCTCACCCTTACAACTAGCCCGCTCTGTATGCAGGCCGCTGCCTCGGCCGGCGTTACCTAAACGACTGTTTAAAAGCGCCCACAGGTGTGGTTAACCTGGCCCTTAGCTAAAGGTTTACGTGTAAACTTTAACTTTTCATACATTTGACAGGTGTATTTATTTTATTTTAACCGACTTTTAAAATGGAGGTTTTGAATTGGACTGGAGGTTTTTGTTGTCATAGTTCTATAGAAACATTGTATCCTCAACAGCCTAAAATAATTCACAGCTGGACTCCCGTGATCAACGCCTTATTGGGGGGTTATACCCATAATCCCCACGCTGGACATGCGGGTTGGGGATCGGTTGAAAAACATAATTACCTACCTACTCATAATCCCCCAAAAAACTATTTAGAGCTCATCAAAAACTTAACCCTCTCAGCCTTGCAGGTACCAATAGGAATAATTTTAATTCCCATTCGCCCCACAACTGTAGCTAATTTATTTATTGCCAAGTTTTTTTATTTAACTCTCTCATTCTTGCTTTCGCTTATAGAATAAAAGAGATGAGCAAATATTCGAATTAAATTTAATGCAAGAACTTAAGTTAAAGGTATTGGAAATACCAATCAAAATTCTAATATTCTTTTAAAGCTTATTCCCATTCACCAAATAGAGTTTAAGCCAAATAAACTTTATTGCGTACTTTCAAGGTTCAAAACACCACATCCTTTAATTCATGACGTAACCACATGACCACAGAATAAACAAAGTTTGTACGAGATTTGGACCGCAGAATGTTAAAGCTGAAGGTCCACCAAAGCTCGCAACAACGTGTTCGAAGCCGCAGGCAGAAATTACACGACCCTATACCCTTGTAATAGCAACGTCGTTACCAGGTGGGTGGTATGTACCTACATACACTCGAGAGCAATGAATCCGGGTCACTTAAAGAATGTTAAAAATCTCGGAAACTAAAAATGATAGGTTAATGCAATAAATTGTATCGACGAATCAAAATTTATGCTCTACAAGCACGATGGAAGACACAGAGTGTATCGAAGACCAGGGGAAAGATTCAAGCAAGCATGCATCGAAGAAAAAGTAGCCTACGGTGGTGGGTCTGTACTTGTGTGGGCCGGAATTTCTTCTGAAAGTCGCACAGAGCTGGTGATCATAGAAAACGGCTCTTTAACTAGCGTAAGATATTTGGAAGAAATCCTCAATGATCACGTTGGTCCATTTATGGTCAATTTAGGTGAGGATGCTATATTTATGCATGACGATGCCCGACCTCATACAGGTAGGATTGTGAATGACTACCTTCAAGAGATGAACATTACTCGTATGGAGTGGCCAGCGCGCAGCCCGGATATCAACCCGATCGAGCATGCTTGGGACGAGCTAGGCAGATGCGTAAAACAACGAAACCCTCCCCCAATCACGCTTCGTGAGCTCAAAATTGCTCTCACAGAGGAATGGGAGAATATTCCCCAAAATCGTATAAGGAACTTGGTGTACAGCATGCCAAACCGCGTAAACGCAGTAATGGAAGCACGAGGAGGCAATACGAAGTATTAAAATTCAAGAAAATCGTAATAAAGTTCAAAAATTTCATGTTTCCTATTTTTGTTTTAAGGAGAGATCAGCAGTTTTTTTCTTTATGTAATTTTGTGTTAATAAAATGTATGGTGACTCATATTTTTTTTACTTTCATTTAAGGAGTATTACATTGTCTATTAAATACAATTTATTGCATTAACCTATCATTTTTAGTTTCCGAGATTTTTAACATTCTTTAAGTGACCCGGATCCATTGCTCTCGAGTGTACTACAATATTTTTTTTCGGGACGTCACCATTGATTAATTAAAAAGGGAAGATGAGGTACTGGTTTCTCGGAAGTGTAACATTTGTGTTTTTTTAGTTTGTGTAAAATTGTGTGCTCCCACCTCAGTCACCGTCGGACCGGCAGCACGGGCGGTTGTGATACGCGTGAAATATTGTTGTCTCGGTCTCACTTCGGTCTTAGATACGTCTTTCAGTCTTAGTTGTTCTTTGTATTGCACAGGACTGGAAATATAACTGTGAGCGTATGTGTTTGCGTGTAGTTGTTACACATGCCAATTTTTGAGTAATAATATACCCTTACCCTTTATAATAAATCAATGGACGTCACGCATCCATTGGTCTATAAGAAAGAAGCCTTTGATAAAGGACAAGTTGACAAAGGCCTTTCGTCAAGTTGGATATCAAAAGCGTTATTGTCACTGTGGTTGTAATTTTTGATTTACATATTATGACTGACGTCCTAAATAATCGTTTAGTTAGGTAATATAATAATAATTAGTAAGCTCTTCTGTCGGTTTGTCTTTCTTGGTCAATTGAAACTGACGTAGAGGGTAAAAAGAAGGCCATAATTAAACCAAGTCAAAATTTTAGAATGATCAGTTTAGTATTTCTCGGGTGAAACATTCATACTTTCGCATCAGGGTAATCACACTTCACATTCACTATGACACTGATATTATTAATGCGAAAGTTTGGATATTTATATGGAAGTATGTTTGTTACCTCTCCACGCCAAAACTACTGAACGGATCGGGCTGAAATTTGCGTACAGGTCGTTTTAGGTCTGAAATAAAACATAGGCTACTTTTTATCCCTTACGTCAATTCCAATGGGATAGAATAGAAACAACCTTTAAACGTTTCCATAGAAACAAATGTACTAAGACGCGGGCAGAAACGAGTTTTTAATAAAGTTTGATTGCATAACCTTTTTTTCAACGCTTTAGTATACATCTTCCTTAACGTAGCGCCAAGAAGTAAACAACCACAGAATACATGACAGTTAATATCAGTGGAAAAGTTGTAGGACCGGTACTCAAGGTCTAAAATACGCGTGCTGTATGAATATACGCAAGAATTTTTGTATGTATGTATGTAATGTACTATGTGTGTTTGTGTGTGTGTGAGGGGAGGGGTCCAAATAACTGTAGCTCACGTAGGCAGATTGATTTCATCATAAAGTAGTTTAATAGGTGTTTTAGGATTCCATTTGATTTTATGGCATTGTATTGAAAACTAGTTTAATATACAGGGTAGTTTCACCTTTACGGTTTTTTGGACAAGTCCTAGATCACGTGTGTTAAAGAAAAGTCGTGAAAGGAGTCATGCTCTCGATTTATGAGAAAACAATTACTGCATTAATTAATTTAGTTTTATTTTAACTTTTATTATATATTTACTTTTATGGGGAAGGGAAGCTCAAGGAAAGCTTAGTTTATGTATTATGCAAAAATAATGCTTTTCCTTTCATTTCTTTGCAAAGATTGATCCTTATCAGCAACAAAATCCATTGGTTCTACAAATAATACAGGGTTTCATTTTCTTTTTTAAATCATTTGTCTCAATTTCCGTCAAAAGTTAAAGGTTTAAAATAAAAACTAAATATGAATTTATTGTCGTCTTATAAATCGAGGGTAGGTCTTCTTTCACGACTTTTCTCTAACTCTAGTGGTTTCGGACTTTGCCATCCATCACTGTCCTTCTCAAAAAACCTGTATGAAATATCTGTGGGATGATGACATAAGTGAAATAATTGTTATAACAAGCTAAACTACGTATTTTTCACTGAATACATTAACTAAGGTACATCATATTTATATGATGTACCTTAGTTTACTTCTACTAAAGTAAACAAATTAGAACGAGTTTTAACAATTGAAACAATTTACCTAACTGCAGACAGTTATTCCACAGGTATAGTCAGCAAAAATTTTTCTTCAAAGATTTTTCTGTGAAGTGAATAGTTGCCAACACCGGCTTGCTCGATATCTTTTGTTTTTAACGCAAAGCAAAATAGTTTCAAACTGGATAGGTATTACAATAGGGTATATGCATGTGATTTCAAAATGGCTAAAAAAATATATACGTATTCTCTATTGACATAGAAACATATCTACATATTTATTTTAGCATTTTGAGTCGTTTTTACTGTAGAATTTAACCATTGAAAAATTGATATTTTAAGTCTCAATCGCAAATTTTCAAAACGCTACGCCATTGTCTAGAGCGGAAGTGACATCGCTGTTCACATTTCTTCTTTTTTTATTCTGCTTGCTGCACCATGATTTGACACTATTCTGCCCACTTCACATTTCGTATTGTCGGTTATTTTCAGCTTTTTCGAAAAACCTCTTTCCTGAGGTGATCACTAACGAGGTCGTCACAAAAGGTTTTAATCAAGTGTGAACGTCGACGTCAAATAAACATGGCGCCAATATGGCAGCGTTTTTATCACCCGAAAATTATTGTAGTTTTGATTTGTTTTTTTTTACCTTGTTATTGCGAAATTCAGTGAGCGTCTTATCATTTCTCGGTTAAATAATGATCTAAAGAATCGATTAAAACAATAAAAAAAATCTATGCATATACCCTATTGGCGATGGTTACTCAACCGATAAATCTATTATTTGATTATAATACTCTTTCATAAAAGGATTTATTTATTTTTCAAGTTAAATAATAAGTTGCTAAACATAGTTTTATCTATAATTTCCTCCCTCGCAAATCCAATGTAGTTTCTATTTTACCTGATACACCACACAATGTATCATCCTACTTGGTCACGTTTGAATGTTGACTAATCTTCGGTGGGGGGTTTTTTAACCGAAATGTTTTTCCCGACATATTTTAGATCAGGTCACATGAGACATAGGATATCAGCGCATACCTACAAACGTAATTTTATCCTTGAAGGAAAACATTGCTAGAAAACTCTCAGGTTTGTCGGATATGAACATGTTTTATTTACCAGGTGGAAACTATGACTTAGCTAAGAGAATGTTATAGGTGTAGATCAAGCCTGATCTATCTAATAAATTCCCGTTGGTCCCAAGCAAGAAACTGAAACGACTGCTACTGTAGTGATTAAGGGTTAAGCACTACAGCTGCCTTTTAACCTTCTTTTTATCTCATTTATTTTAAAGTCTTTTACTTTACAAAATATGTTCGTACCCTTTTAAGGTAATAAATGAGATAATAAATGAGATTTTTAGGTAAGTAATATTTTATTTATGGCATCATATTTTGTCCCACTTTTGGTGTTAATTCATGAAAGAGTTAAGTCATTAAGTCATTCATTATGTCATTCATTAAGTCATTTTTGTTTTTATTTGATTTTAATTTGGTGTATGTTATGACGTAAGCATACTCGTAGATAGATACCTAAGAGGCCATGTTGGCTGAACTTAACATCTATTGCCAGACTGATGGACCAAAACCAAGGTGAATGGTAAAATAAAGAGGCTTCTACCCCTGCAGTGGGATTCGAGTAGCTCCATAAATTAAACTAGATTTTCAGTTTTTATACTCCTGATCCATTAAAAAGGTATTTAGTGCACATCATAATTTTAATTATACGAGCCTGTGAATCGCCCCTGAGATGGCATTTCGTAATGTCTGGCCGGGAGTCGAACCTTGACCCCGGTCCGCGTAGCTCTTATCTCGATGAGGATAAGGTTCACTTCATTTTGTGAAAGCTTAAGGCAGCGATTGCGTCACAGAATTGGCGTGTTTAAATGTTGGTTATTCTGTTTATCGTTTTAAAAACATAGTAGATCTGTACTAATACAGATGGATGGAGGATTAATTAAAGAGGAAAGATTTGATTGTTTGTTTGTTTGTACTGAATAGGCTCCGAAACTACTGGACCGATTTAAATAATTCTTCATTGAAAAGCTTACTTTGCAAGGAGTGACATAGGATATATTTTATCCCGGAATTCCCACGGGAACGGGAACTACGCGGGTGAAACCGCGAGGCACTGCTAGTATCTAATAATGGCACTGCACAATACATTTGTAATTCTGGTAAGCAATGTGGGCATAGAGAAAGTTAAATTATGTAAAATTGGAATAAGTTCTTTAAAAAATAATGCTGACAAAAAAATACAAATGCAAAATAAGTTTAAGGGGTCACGGAAAATTATTATTTCTGTGTATGTGGTCTAATTACAACAAATACACGTTGTTGCAAATATAACCAAAGTTTCACTTTAAAACGAGCGGTTTTTCAAAAATGAGTTTACTTACTACGAAACTGGATTTTTTTAACAACAAAAAGAGCAGGCATATGAACGGATCAAAACAGGGTTGATTTTATTTTATTAAGGTGGAACTAGTCACATCATTTTCATCATTTTTTGATACAAACGTGGAAGGATAACTACAAAGCTGTTTGATGTTAACCATCCAAAACTAAGGATTAAATCAATTTATACCGACATGAACTATGTTTGTATACAACTAAAACAGTAAAAAAAGTATACGCTTCTGAACTTTCGTATTTGAACACGAATTTTAGCTAACTTTGGGCGAAAATAAATAATACACGGAAAAATAACACTCTAAAATGAACGATTTACTTTTTTGTTAATATAATATTGAAGAGATACATTCAATATTTTTTCTATGATAACCCTTGTGCCAAAGTCTGTTCGGCGGCGTATATCATTGTGCATTTTATTCTATCGCTCGGGTATGTCTATAACACAGATCACAGAAACTAAGGTCTATAATGACAGGCTACTCTTAAGTTCTGTTTTTCTCTATCTATTCTTATGATTGACGCATTAAAAGTCTCTACTCCCTTACATTCTAATTCAACAAACTCTAAATTCGTCAACTAAATAAAACTCCCCTTTGACTTACAAAATCGCTCCCGCTCCCACGATCTCCCACAGCTCCTCCAACTCAATTAACGGCGACTGTACTAAATGAGTTAACTGGCACAACGAGCCGACTGTACATTAGCCCGAGTTGACCCCAGATTATATCACTGACTGTCCATCCTAATTTATTAGTGTTAAGTCTAAGTAGGAACTTAGCATTTTGCAAATTATGCTTAATTTTAATGGACAGGGAATTATGCATAATTTTAAAAGGCGTGAAGATCGTTTGAGACGTTCTTGGCGTAGTGGAACACCTGGCAGAGATACTAGTTTGATTTTCACTATAGAAAATAATTCTGACATCACATCACACTAATATTAGGTCCTTACATATGAAATTGGCGTTTTGTATGGGAGGAACAAAAAGTCGAATATTTTTTAATATAATATATTTAATTAATCAAAGTATGAACCATTATTTTCTATGCACTTTTGCCATCTTATAGGTAGTTCATTGATCCCTTTACTAAAAAAACCAGTCGGACGGGAATCAATAAAATCTTTGAAGGCGATTTGGACTGCCCCATCGGAGTTGAATTTTTTCCCTTGCAAGAAGTTATCCAAATTTCGAAAAAAATGGTAATCTGTTGGAGCAAGGTCCGGGGAGTACGGAGGATGTCTTAGACTTTCCAATTGAAGCTCTTCTAATTTAGTAGCCGTCTGTTGCGCAGTGTGTGGTCTAGCGTTGTCGTGAAGCAGCAGTGGCGTGGAGCGATTGACCAGCCTAGGTTGTTTAGCCGCTAGCTTTTCCATCATGGTTTGCAATTGCTGACAATAGACATCAGCCGTAATAGTCTGGCCAGATTTGAGAAAACTGTAATGAACAATACCGGCACTAGTCCACCAAACGCTTACAAGTAACTTTTTTGGGGTTAATTTTCGCTTGGGGCAGGATTTGGCTGGCTGGCCAGGATCCAACCATTGCGCTGAGCGCTTCCGATTATCGTAAAGAACCCATTTTTCATCACAGGTAATGATTCGGTTTAAAATACCTTCATTATTGTGCCGGTTTAGTAATGTAACGCAGCAGTCGACGCGCGTTTGCCGGTTTGCTTCAGTCAATTCGTGAGGTACCCACCTTTCAAGCTTTTTAATCTTACCAATTTGCTTCAAGTGAATTAAAACAGTTTTATCACTAACATCGCAGCCTGCAGCTAACTCGGACGTGGTTTGCGATGGATCCGCTTCCACAATAGCCTTCAACTCTTCATTATCAACTTGAGTCTCAGGCCGTCCACGGGGCTTGTTCTGCAGGTCGAAATTTCCAGAACGAAAACGTTGGAACCAAAAACGAACTGTGTTTTCTTTTGCAACACGACCGCCATACACATCATTCACCCTTCGAGTTGTTTCCGCAGCACTAGTGCCACGGCGGAACTCGTACTCGTAAATAATGCGATATTTTAAGTTTTCCATTTTGTAAAATGAGTGACGCAAACAGAAAAAAACAGAAGAAAAAAAACAAATGAATGACGATCATCGAAGCACAAATACATGAGTCCATAGCTGTACAAATTTGAATTAAGAATTCCTTACCAAAGAGGAGAAATTTGTGATTAAAGTGGCCAGTACGAAAAACGCCAATTTCATATGTAAGGACCTAATATTATAAATGCGAAAGTTTGGATGGATGTATGGATGTATGGATGGATGGATGGATGTTTGTTACCTCTTCACGTCAAAACTACTGAACGGATCTAGCTGAAATTTCGCACACAGGTAATTCTAATCCCGGAATCAAACATACTTTTATCCCATAAATCAGTTCCCGTGGGATAAAAATCATCTTTAAATGTTTCCATAGGAACAACGCGTGCGAAGCCGCGGGGCGCAGCTAGTTTTAAATAAATGACTCTATTTTATACTCAGCATTTTTTCATACTAAAAACGATTCAACCGGTACTATAATAAAAAAATGTTAATACCTACTGCCATTGCCAGTGGTCATTTAAGAGCCATTCCACGGGTAACCCACAGAGGCTTAGTTTCTGATATCTGTGGGTAAACCTGTTGAAACGTCAGGAAATATACATAAATAGGTAATTAAATAAAAGCGACAAATACCAATATTTTGTAATTAGTTTTGGTCACGTATATGTTTTAAAAAGGACCATTCACAACATTATCTTCTATTATTGTTAATTAACAGAAACTACAGCATAATTAGGTATATTCAATCAAATCATAGTCATGTCATTTAATAACTTCTATTTCAATACATAATTTAAAACCAATCACCACTGGATAAAAGTTTGTTTATTCTTCAACTAGATGGCGTTGACTTGACATCGTATTTTACTTCAACCATCAGAATCAGAAACATTTTTATTGGTTGTTGTACGTACAATAACTGATTTTGTTTAAAAAAAACTATAAACCAATTTCCATTATATTGTTTTTTTCGTGGATTTTCATGGATAGCATAGTCAGAACTAGACCTAATTAAAAAAGGGCCACACGGAAAACAAAAGCTTTCATATCGGACCACCCAGTCCAAAGTTCTGAGGTAACAAACAAAAAAAAACAGTCGAATTGACAAACTTCCCTTTTGTGAAGACGGTTAAAAAAGAATTTATGCATAAAATAGTGATAGAACCTACAGTTTCCACAGTTTTGATCCCAAAGACGCTAAAATTCCTTTATAATGAGTAAATATAGATCAATACGTATTTTCCTC
This sequence comes from Eupithecia tripunctaria, assembly GCA_955876795.1. Taxonomy (NCBI): domain Eukaryota; kingdom Metazoa; phylum Arthropoda; class Insecta; order Lepidoptera; family Geometridae; genus Eupithecia; species Eupithecia tripunctaria. The sequence goes on from OY041625.1 coordinate 376,198, forward strand.
CGCAATAAAGTAAGTAATTTATGTAATAAATGTAATTACGTAATTATGTATAGTTTCCTTTGACTATAGGACGCCGGCGCGTAAAACGTGCTGGACACAACTAAGTATATACATAAATAAATAATATACTTATATACATATAAGTTTATAATTACATGTATACATGTAACTATATACTCGTAGGTATATATATAAAGTGAGCAGGTATCTAAAGTACAATGGTTTGTTTTTCGTCATTATAATAAATACAAAGGAAATAATTTGTCAAAATTTACATTAAATAAAAACAGTTTTGTCAATTTTTTTGAATTTATTTACTGATACAAAGTACTAGGTTTTTCATAAAAGACAGGAACCATAATTAATATTGTTTTAAAAGCTATAAACCGACTTCAATTTTTATAGTTTTTTCATGGATTTTCATGGATCCAATTGTCAGTACCAAATTAAAATGGGACCACACGGAAAGAAACTTTCATGTAAAAAAAGAATCATGGAAATCGGACCACTCAGTCAAAAATTCTGAGGTAACAAACATAAAACAACAGCGGAATTGAGAACCTCCTCCTTTTTTGAAGTTGGTTAAAAAGGCTCGGCATGTACCTACGCATATACAATACATAACTCTACTGCGCGTCGGTTTAAAGCAACTGCCGGTGTTCGTAAACAACAGCTGGGTTGTGACACGCGCTCACTACAACAGATGTAGGTAATTAATGTACCTACATAAATATAGGAAAACTATTACTTAATAGACATATTAATATAAATATAATATGAATAATAAATAACCTTTATTAATTAGTTTAAATTTTGTTCGTTCTGATTCCCATTTGTCCGGAAAAGTTGTTTATAAGAAAAGCGTACGTGGGTTAAAATTACAATGAGTTTAAGATTTGACTTCCCTTCACTATAAAAAAGCTAACCTAACGTAGCTTAAGCTACAAAACTAAATTATAGTTTTGTAGTTTTATTTTGTTTCTGTGATTTTTATAATGATTCTATGATATTTCAAATTTTTCTGTGTACTGTGGCATAACGTTATTCATTTATTTGACGACCACAGTGGCGCGGTGGGCGAAGGCCTGCCTGCGACGCAGGAGGGTGCGGGTTCGTTACCCGCCTCGGGACAAATATTTGTACGATCTGCAAATATTTGTTCAGGGCGTTCTGGATGTTTTCTATGTATAATAAAAAATATATATCTATGTAGTGTATTGTTTTATGTATATCAGTTATCTAGTGCCATAACACAAGCTCAGGGGCCTAATTCCACTATTGTTTAAACAAAATGCCATAATGGCGGCATAATGGCGCCATACGATTAAGATAGAGATTTAGTCGTAAATTTATTTGGTATTCCAATACCATAAGATTACAATCTCTATGACTTATAATATCGTGTCAATAATGTGGTGGGGCATATAATTATAATCGTAATAGTCATAGATATGGCATAAACAAAAAAAGATCGTGTTAGTAGAATACCAAAAGGTGTCAATGGCGGTGATTGTAACGCGATAATGAAGCGATAATAATGTCATAGTGAAGCGATTGTGTTAGTGGAATCAGGCCCCTGCTTAGCTTGGGCCTAGATAATGCTGTGTGAATTGTCCAGCATTATTTATTTATTTGTCAATAGCACATTTTTTTGAGTCATGCACCGACTCAAGATTTTGTCTCATGTATTTCCATGGATTTAAGTAATAAAACTTTTTATATGGCAAGCTTTTCTTCTTATTACGTCCTTCTCAGGATGTAGTCTCACATAATTCGACCAGTTCATTCGTAAACGGACTTCCGTACCTATAGAAAAAGGGAGATCTGTGTCTAGAAGTAGACAATAGGCTGATAATGATGAAGTAACTATATCTGATCTACTAATTTTAACTACATCTTTTCATCCCACCATCTCGGAAAGAGTATTTTTAATCTTCAATATCTGAGTGGAAAAGCCGTTTTTATTCTCTAGAGGATAAAGTAAATTGCATTTAGAACATCGTGTGCACTAAGTTTGTGAATTAAAAAAAACATTAAACCTTTTTACTGCTACCTCTATGGTGCCGAATATATCATACAACTTTTTTTTAATTTGTTAGAAACTCAGACTCGGAACCTTCTTGGTGTTCTTTTTTCAATTAGCTTTGTACGCGGTTCTTTACGCGGCATTTTTTCACGTCACGTTAAACCTTTATATAATATTAAAAACAAGAAACTTGAAAACAAGTGAAAAAACTAAAATGAGTGATTCTAGCGACGAGGAAGTTTGTTTTTGCATTTAGTCATTTCCTCGCTGAGGTGGAATGAAAAGTTACGTGTTGCACTCGAGTGCAAAGATTTTTCACCTCGTGCTCTTTTGATTCCCTCGTTAACGCTAATTTTAGAATCCTTCGCTTGCTCGGTCATCAAAATTGAACACGCGGTTAAAAAGCAACTTTGCACTCTTGTATGACAAATAACTATTATCAAGCTGTTTAAATAGTAAAAATTTGACTTATCTAAGTGCTGATTTTTTAAGTCTAAAGAAATAAACGAGTTGACTCTGACTCTGACTCTATCCCTTGAACATTCGATTTCAAGATTTATTTATATATGAACGTAAGTTAAAAACTGTGTTGCACCTCCCAGCGCCCAAATTCAGGATACGGCTGAAGCCTATTTCACCAAACAAAAAGCATGGTTTGATATTAGTTTAAGATCACTAAAAATTTTGTTTTAGTATTTCACAATTTAGGGTAAATCTTTATGACGTCTTTCTGTTTAGCAAAATCGGGCTCCAGGAGATCTGACGTTCACATAATTGAATATTGCTAACTTAAATTATTATTATACATTTAGAATTTTATTAAAGGATGGATGGTATAGGTACCTACCCAACATTGAATATAATCAGTAATATGTGCTAACATTAGATTGTCACAGCTCATTGACGAGATATTACTGATCGCACCACATTATCCATACAATCCATACAATCACATGACTCAGTAAATAACAACGTAGCTGCATTCTGCATTCTGCATTCTGCAACATTTAAATTGCAATGTTCAAGGTGAACCTGAGCGACCGACTCTGTATCTTGTAATCTTGTAGCTGTTGGTAATTCTTCATCATGATCATCAACCTACATTGGTCCACAGCTGGACATAGGGCTTCCCTAATGAGCTGATGATGGATAGGGCGAAGCGGGCGGTCTGCCTGTAACAACAAGAAAACAACAAGGTTATCACCACAGGTAATCACTGATAATAAATAATTTTGTTATAAAAAACCAATAAACCGACTTAAATTTTTATAGTTTTTTATGAATCCCATTGTCAGAACTGGACTAAATTAAAATGGAAGCACCAGCTTTTATATAAAAAATTCATGAAAATCAGACCACAGGTCAATTAAATTAATTAAATGATGAATCAAAGCCAATTTCTGTGTTTAGCTTCAATGATACCAATGTCGATAGAGAATTTCCACGGTTATTCCTTAAGTTTTGTAATCTCTTTGTATACAAAAAATAAACAGGTTTTTGAATCGGACTATAGACAAGAATACGTCGTTGGTATTTCTTATCTTAAGATTTTTAAATAACTTGTGAATAAAAAGTACTTGTCTGTTTCGTAGCAGTAAAGGTCGTCCGTCGCGTCGCACCTTCTGCGTCGCAGCCTCGCGGGACCGGGTTAGTATCATCTCGTCTAAAAAAGCAGCTGGTCTAATGAGCAAGTGGTCTAAAACGCAACTGGCACATGGTCTTTAACGCTTCTCGCCTACAACGCAACTGGTCTAAAAATACATCTCGCCTAAAACGCAACTGGTCTATAATGCTACCCGTCAATAATTAAACTTGTCTAAAACGTTCTTTGTCTAAATCTCATCCCGTCCAAAATTAATATAGTCTAATGGCTGATAAAAAACATTTTCATTGTTCTTAAAATGAAACGACAAAGTATGAGAAACAGACTTATACAGGGTGCCCGGTAATTAATGGATAACCCCGCAGGTGCTTATGGGGGGGCAGGGAGGCAACTCAGAAAATATATAAAAAAAATTACCTGCAACGGTCAGGCATTTTTTTTTTTTTTAATTCCGAAATTTAATACCTATGTTCAAATTTTTGAACACTACGGCTACAAATTTACTAATAACGAGTTGATTTTTTCTGAAAATAACCGTGGATAATTGGCCTTGCTATGGCACATCACAAAATATTCTTAGCCACAACTGCTTGTTTTTTTGAACACATAAAATAAAAATTTGTGTTTTCTATTTTTTTATTATTAAGTTTGAGCACCTGTGGTATTAAAAAAACCTATGGAGACCGGGGTAGCCCACAGCTTAAAAAACATGCCTATTTCATGTAGTTTCTTAAATGGTATCACACTAAATTTTTTTAGTGTCAAATTACCGAGTTAAGGCTAAGGTTATGTTTCTCTAGCCCTATTTTTCTTATAACAAAAACAAATAATAAGATTAGAAATTTATTTCCAAAATCAGTGAAAATGTAGGTACTTTCGGGTAGCTAGGGTGTTATTAAGAACACTATTTCTTTTAATTGAACAGATCATTCATAAGAAGATGTAGAGCCCGAAGTGCCCCAGTGAATTTTTCAAATTCACTTGAATAGCCTTAGGCGCCAAAAATACGTAATTTTTCGGGCCAAAAACTTCTTTAAAACTTAAGATATCGAAAAAGTTAGGAGAGCAGGTAACAACGCTTCTTATCAAGAAACAGCTAGCTGATGCATGTCAATAAAAGAAAAGCTAGATAAAATCGTTTTTTTTTTATAAAACTTAATATTTTGAACTTTGCTTATTACTATTTTTAAGTGACTTATTTCTGCCTTTTCGTTTTTTAATCTTTTAATTTCACATATTAGTTTCATTATTAGCTTATGAAAATAAAATTGTTAAATTTTTCATCGACTTTGATAGAAAATAAAAAATATTTATTTCGGTACTTGTACTATTTAAGTACATTTTCTAACATGATGCTTTCATCCTAGGCATATAAAATTTTCAGGGTTTATTTTTCATGAAAACCAGGAGTTTTTAAGATAGTTTGCAGAAAAACATACTCTATGATTTTTTAAATTTAGAACCACTGAAAGTTAATGTAAATGTAATGTTTTGAAAAAAAAATGGGGTTTTGCATTTCTTCCGTACCTATCAGGTGTAATTTGTAAAATATTCATCCAAGCGTCGGCTATGTAAGTGGTTGGCAGTAATGGTATATTCGCATGGTACTGTACTATGATACTTAGACCAGCTGCATTTGAGATCACTTGCATTTTAGATCACTTGCTAATTAGACCAGCTGCATTTTAGACCACTTGCTAATTAGACCAGCTGCATTTTAGACCACTTGCTAATTAGACCAGCTGCATTTTAGACCACTTGCTAATTAGACCAGCTGTGCTTTAGACCAGTTTGTACTTAGACCAGCTGCTTTTTTAGACGAGATGATACTAACCCGCGGGACCTACGCATTGGAGTCTAATTTGGTTTGATGACACATGGATGAAAAGAAGAATGTAAAGATAAATAATTGAAGATATGCCCTTACCGCAGTGAGACCGCGCCGTGTTGTGTCCAAGTCGAACCTTATGCATGCATGAAATAAACCAGGACTCAGTGTACATCTAAGCACAGTGTTAGCCGGACTTGTTGTGAAGGACGTTTGCGAGCAGTTTATAGCGTCACAAAATGACGTGTGCCTTTCGAAAGCGCAACAACAATTCTAGAAACACAAACAAAGCCAGAGGTGTAACATTTCACTCGTAGGTATTGCGAGTTAATGAAATAACTTTTATTTTATCGTCCGCATTGTCAAAAATGACTATAATAACAAATTTAAATGGCGAGTGCACGAAAGATAAAGTAGTGTTTGCAACTAACGGGTAAGAAAAAGAGATGACACTATTTTCTCAGTACCCTTGTTTTGTTTGTGTAGATTGCACATGCATTTAGACTTAGACATGATGCGACATGTCTCACACTCACACACATTGCTACAGTTTATGGTGGTCGGAGCGTATCTAACGATTTAAATCTATGATTGTTTTTTTTTTACAAAAACTATAAATCGTCTTAAAATGGGGGTCCCCATTGTCAGAATTGAACGAAATTAACAACGAATTGACAATGGGATCCATATCATTGAAGTCGGTTTATAGTCTTTTTAAAACAAAATCAATTATTACACCTTACAACATTGATTTAAAAAGGGAAGATAGGTTGCGTTCTCCCAGCGCTTACTCAAAAATTGGCATGTGTTACAACTACACGCAAACACATACGCTCACAGTTATATTTCCAGTCCTGTGCAATACAAAGAAGAACAAAGACGGAAAGACGTATCTAGGACCGAAGTGAGACTGAGACAACAATATTTCACGCGAATCACGACCGCCCGTGCCGCCTGTCAGACGGTGACTGATGTGGGAGAACACAATTTTACACAATTTGAGGTTGCCACTTTCGAGCAATCAGTACCTCATCTTCGTTTTTAATAAATCAATGCCTTACAATGAATAATTCAGCATTCATATTTCAGTAATTTTCTCACTCATTTACCTATCCGCAATGCATGCGCGTATTCCTACACTGTGTGAGTCTACTGACGCGGCACGCAACTGCAACTCAAGTGCAGTCGGCGACAGTGTGTTTTAGCCTATCGCTGGTGTGTGTGGCATCTATACGGCCATCTTGAAAAAAATCAAGATGGCGTCCAAGTGCAGCGCTAAGGCTGCCACACTGACAGGGGTCAAAAATAAAAAAAATCAAGATTTCTCTGAGTTTTTTATGCGAAGCCCTAGTTATTATTAATATCCTTTGAACCTGATGAGCATTGTTTGAATGAAAAAATAATAAAAAGATAAACTTCTGTAGATAAATCAAACCTTTTTCCCACGAAACTAACCGACGACGCGACGACTGCAAAGCTGAACTGCTAGTTTTATATGGTTTTATCCACAAAAACACAAAACACGACAAAAAAGAGACGTGCCGTCCGTGTATAAATAAAAAAAAATAAAAATAAAAAAGCCTGCTTAAAAATAATAATTGCTAATTGCTTGAAAAAAACGTAGATAATGTTGTAGGTATGTCAAATATAGATATAGATTATAGATTTAATGTAAGAGGTTTGATTCATTAATTGGGATACATCGTTAATTATTATTGATTAAAGTTTTATTTCGTCAATAGTCAGGTTATGACCCCTTTCGCTTAAAGGCGTCCTCAGGTTATTTCCAGTGATTGCGGTGTTTTGCGACGTCTGTCCAGTTTTGTGTTTTTAGGGTAGGTACCTACCTATTTATTTCCTAATTTCGTCTGACCATCTTGCTAGGGGTCTACCAGTATAGACCTTGTATAGGAGCCCTTTCTTCCGCTAGTGGACAAAAAATTGAAGTGCATTAGAGTCAACTGCACCTTATTTCTTATTTGATAGTAAGTAATTACTTATTTATCTAGCTGTTTACATCGTAAAAATTTTACTAGTCCAAGTGCTTATTTTGTAAGTCTAAAGAAATAAACGATTTGACTCTGACTCTTTATTTGTATCAACTGTGCAACAATGCTAGTTTGCTGTGTGCGTTTTTATGCGTACGGTTATTTTGACAATGAAAGTGTATGTATACAGGGTGGCCCATTCAAATCGGTCAGTATGGGAAAGTCTGAAACTGTAAGACATACGAAGATTTGTTCTTAGGAACCATGTCACCGATTTCGATAAAAAGAAAAACTGCATTCATACAATTAAAAAAAAGTGTACCCAACTGGGGAATCGAACCCGGTTGTTTTGAAAAAATAAACTTACACTATTTCTATTCAGATATCGTTTGTGTAGGTCTTGCGCAGTAAATATCTCTAAGAAACATAATGTCTAAAATGAATAAAATGCATTTTTTTCACATACTTTAATTTATCATAGTAGGTGTTCAAAGTGACCACCGTCTTTTTCAATACAATATTCAACACGTCTAGGTAACGATCTTACTATTGCATTTTGTATCTTCATGTGGTGAATCTGCGTTAAAGTTGACTCTATGGCTACTTTTAGTTCTTCAACGGTGTTATAGCTATTTTTAAGCTATTGCATAGCTTCTATCGCGGGCCTTGAGCGCGGGGACCGAAACCAGAAATTCCGTAACGAAAAAACCTTGACGTTTGTCTCTTTAGTTCAGCAACTCGCCTCTAGATGGCATTGCAATAGCTTTACCGCGGCAGTCCCCGAGTGCCACACGTCTTTTTTGTACACTTCATCAAAGTCAAAGTCAAAGTCAAATCGTTTATTTCTTTAGACTTACAAAATAAGTACTTAGACAAGTCAAATTTTTACTATCTAAACAGCTTGATAAATAGTTATTACTATCAACAAGAAATAAGGTGCAATTGACTTTAATTCACTTCAATTTTTTGTCCACTAGCGGAAGAAGTGAAAAAGAAACCACTAGCAAGTCCATCGCTTATCAACTAATACAATCTTAGGATAACTAAGTCTAACTGGTCTTACATACTATTGTCTGTATGGAACTGGGCGACATCCGGCCAAGCGTTAACATCATTTACGTAGTCATCTACGGAGTAATAGGCTTTCTTGATAAGATTTCGTTTTATGTACAGTTTAAATTTACGAATAGGGAGCTCAGTTGCTTCAGATGGAAGCTTTTTATAGAATCTTACGCAATTGCCCACAAATGATTTCCCTACCTTTCGTAATCTATATGATGGGAAACATCTTTAATGTAACCCCACAAAAAATAATCTAGAGGCGTTAAATCGGGCGACCTCGCCGGCCATTTGATCGGGCCGTTCGTACCAATCCACTTTCGCGGAAAGTTTTCATTTAAAAAGTCTTTTGCTATACGACTATTGTGAGCCGGTGCTCCATCCTGTTGAAAATAAAGTTGTTCTCTTATTTCTACTGCCATTTCTCCTACGGCCTCTAAAAGATCTTCTAAGATTGCAAGGTACTTGAATCTGTCCAAATGTCCATCATAAATTTTAAACATGAGTACCTTATTGTGAAGTAGGCCGACCCAGCAGTTAAATGAGAATCTAACTTGACGGCGTCCTTCGTGCACTCGTAAGGGATTTTCTCGACTCCAATAGTGATGATTCTTACGATTGTACATTCCGTTATTGGAAAATTGAGTTTCATCAGAAAATATTACGTAGTTTAAAAAATGTCTGTCTAGGCCCATTCTCTCTTTTATCCAATTGCAAAATTCAAGTCGTCTGATATCATCTCCTGCATGTAAGGCCTGCACCCAATGTCCATTCTTGTAGCACTTGTATTTGTGTTTCTTTAGGGTTCTTTGAATGTGTGTTCGTGAAATTTCAGGAATATCACGACTTGCATTACGGGTGGAGGCATCTGGTGTTGCTTCAAAATAGGTTAAAATGTTCATTTCCATGTTTTCATCACATTTTCTTGGTTTTACTTTAATTGGCTTTTTAAAACTTCCGTAAGTCTTCAAATTGTGCACAATTTTGATGAATATCTTACGGGTAGGTAAAATACGTGTCGGATATTTGATATGGTACCAATGTAGTGCACGGGAGTCCAATAAATCAAAGTGCTCAGAATTTGTAAAACGCATTTTCCCAACCACACAGCGAACGACACAAAAATACCGAAGCATTGATTTTAATTTTCAGTTCCCGCCTAAACATTTGACACTCAAGTTTTTTTTTTTTTTTTGTATCGCTATTCGGCCAGTCACACCGACACGTTCCATTTTCAAATGAGGTTTAACACGTCTCTGTATCTACAATATCTACATACTTACTTTAAGTGGGCTTTTCAATTGATTGTTAGTGTTTGATTAATAGAAGTAAGCAGTTGCAATAATAGATAATAATATTACTGTAGATAACAAAACTTCCTTAAAGGTTTAATGCAATGCCAATGCCACATGATACATAACACGGTGTATGTAACAAGTAGAGAGGTACAAACAACCATAGAGACAATTTTACATGCCTGAACTTGCTGAATATTGTAACGGTGGTCACTTTGAACACCTACTATGATAAATTAAAGTATGTGAAAAAAATGCATTTTATTCATTTTAGACATTATGTTTCTTAGAGATATTTACGCGCAAGACCTACACAAACGATATCTGAATAGAAATAGTGTAAGTTTATTTTTTCAAAACAACCGGGTTCGATTCCCCAGTTGGGTACACTTTTTTTTTAATTGTATGAATGCAGTTTTTCTTTTTATCGAAATCGGTGACATGGTTCCTAAGAACAAATCTTCGTATGTCTTACAGTTTCAGACTTTCCCATACTGACCGATTTGAATGGGCCACCCTGTATAATTTAGTTTTTAAGCATTTGCATTGGCTCATGCATGTCATGATGAGTTAAGGTTTTGTCAAATGTTCTCAGTATACAATAATATTATTCATGGGATTGTCTTAGATTTACTTAAAGTATGATAATTGTCGTGTCTCAAAATAGCTTGAAAGATTGTTACCTAACTATTTCAAACAAGACACAGAGTTCTCACCTGGTTCGAAAAGAGGTATTATTAGATAGATATTTAAGGCACTTACAACCGAAATTTAATGTTGTTGATTACCTAAATAAATAATTATTTTCTATTCTACTTGGAAACACGAAATAGGAAGTTTCTTTGGAGCCAGAGCTTGAAAAAATTTTCAAACGAGGCGTTAATTTGGTGACGGGCTGCCGTCAACGCGGTCAATATAACTAGGTAATTATAACTGCTGGCATTTGACCAACTTACGAAACTTGAAGACGTAAATTTTTTGAAACAAAGTGCATTACCTACTTATTTTATTAGTTACTAGCTGCACACCGCGGCTTCGCACGCCTATCTATACCGTGTCCATTTTGAATGAGGCATAAACGTTAACAAACCGCCCATACTTAACCTAAAATTCACTTTGTTGGTGCGTCCTTTTATACGTAATTTACATTACTTGTCGATTTTAGATCCACCCTTCAATAAAAATTGCTTACAATTATATCTGAAACTCGACGCCAAGCAAGTGAGATTTTGTTATTTGTGTCGTATTTTGTTTACTAACATGCTCCATTCAACGTGGACAAACCAACCAGGGAAGTGATTTATGGGATAAAAAGTAGCCTATGTTTGTAAAATTTCAGCCCTATCCGTTTAGTAGTTTTTGCATGAAAGAGCAAGCATACATACAGACATGTTTACAAACTTTCACGTGTATAATATATTAGTAGGAATATCATAAACCGAGATAAATAATGCTGACAATCCAAAAAAAATCCCCTACACGACAATCCAACCTAAGCAGGTCATTTACCATCATCATCATCAGTCTATACTAGTCCACAGCTGGACATAGGCCTCCCTAATGAGCGCCATAGCGCCCTGTCCAATCCCTCCCTTTTTGCGTGGCGCCAAATTCAAAATTCAAATAATATAAAATAAATTTGTTTTGTTACCGAAGGTAATTTGTATAAGAAATATATGAAATAAGTGGCAAAATGGGCTTAGGAAATTAATATTTTTGCAAACTATGATCTTGATTCTAACATTATGGGTCATAGATATAAGATTTTTAATAGGTAGGTACCTATCTTGAACAACACTCATCCTGATATTCTACCGCGGTTAGAACATATTTGTTCTTCCAACACAAACTAGGTTCGTAGTTATCCCGCTTACCTTAATTATGAATCGCGAAACTAAGATAGTTTTTATTTATCTTTAAGTTTTTCTTTCGTACTAGAGTTAGTTTAAAACTTTAAAACTATTAGCCAATTTGCCTTGTTACAAGTACTAATTTATAAACTGGTTATTCAAACCGGAACTCGGCATTGCAGGTGATTGCAGCCTGCCTTCTAGCAGCTAGTGTTAATTAGCCACAGGTACATAGGCCCTTTACGTAGTGAGACCACGCCATGTTTGTTGCCAAACCAAGTTTGTGAGCTCACAAACTTGTCTTTCTTTTATTTATTGTCTTTGTCTTTTCTATCTCTTCCCGTGGGTGTCGTAAGAGGCGACTAAGGGATATCTACCGGGGGCGGGCAGCAGCGTCCCCTGCAGATTTTTTTTGCCACCGAGCTACGATCCCAACCCGCATGCCCAGCATGGGGATTATGGGCACTATCCCATTAGAAAAACGCGAATAAAGCGCTTATCAGGGGAAGGCATGCGTCCAGCAGTGGACCAGATACAGGCTGTTGAGGTTGAAACTGGTCTTTGTCATTTGGAATCAGTGAACGAATTGTGTGTTTTTGTGCTTGTTTACAAAAGTACGTGTTATGTGATTGCACAGTAAAAAGTAATAATAACAGTTAGGTTTATTGACAAAAACACTAATGTTCTCTGCTCATAGTGTGCGTGGGTCGACATTTTTCAAAGACAATGCCACAGTTTTTGGGCGTAAGGGCGTATCTTACGATTTAAATGTTTGCTGACAACGCCTATTCTATCCTATGTACCTATTATTACGTTTAACACAGGAAATTTAAAAAATCTACATACAGTTTGTGATACCTGTTAAAAGTTATTTATAAATACCTCTGTAATAGTTTTATTTTGTATAGTTTAGGCAGAGATGCGAAAATAGAGTTTGGTGGCCAAAAACCGCAACTTCGTATCTCTCTGCCTAAGCTTTACAAAATGAAACTTTTGCAATAAATGATAAAATGATAAAAAAAGGGACGGCGCCACAGGCACCACAGGCAGACACGATTTCCAACCTTGGTGGCGTAGTGGTTAGCAGGTTATGATATTTTATGACTTTAAATTAATTTGACGGCTTTATGACAAAAAGACAAAGTTGCAAATCGAAAGCAAAATAACATCGGTCAAAGACATTGAGACCATTCCACTACCTCTATAACCCCCCGCGGTGCGGAGGTCAACACAATTATCTAATTCTCTTCCAGACAACATTACGTCATCGGAGGAACACGTTAGGTACTTTCAATAAGTGTGAGTGTTAGAAGATTACAAAGGAAGATTTCATACATGGTTGGATAGTGCTTTCCGGTCAATATTCAGATTAAGAGAGAGAGCTATGCTCGGAATTTCTCTGAAGGATAGAATTAGTGAATACATTACACGGATACAGAACTAAAGTTATCGACCTCTGTCGAGAGCTATCTGAAACAATTAGCAAGCTGAAGATCTTGCGAAGAATGGACAACAACTGGGGTAAACGATGTTCTTGGGTGGAGCAAGTGAGTCAGCAAACATAGTGTAGGACGCCTGCCGGCTAGGTGGGAGAAAAGACTGTATGCTGATGCTGCATGTGGCTAACTGAAGGCAGGGCGCTATGGCACCTATTAAACAAGGCCTTTGAACAGCAGTAAACTAATATAAACTGATGACGAAATAGAAAAATAGTCCAGTAAATAGTCGAGAAATAATCGGCCTCAAATTTTGTTTTACAGGTAGCAGTTATGAAGTTTTGCGCACAAGCCATTTGCTACAAACTCATGCTCATAAAATAATTCGGTTTGTCTTAAAAAACATGGTTTTATCATAGATATCAATGTAAGAATTAAACGAAATTAAAAAGAGACCATTAGAGAAGGACCCTCTTTCAAATAAAAAAAAGAAACATCAAAATCGGAACATTCGGAACACATAGTCAAAAGTTCTGAGGTAATAAACATAAAAAACTGTCCAATTGAGAACCTCTTCCTGTTTTTGAAGTCGGTTCACAAAATCAATTGTCATTTTCCACTAACCGTTAGTTGGGTCAGCCATTCTCACCGTGTAGAAATGCAGTTAAGGATTTATTGAATGAACGGATGGACCAATTTGAGTGATCTTGTATTCTTGGAATAGTCTTGACCTCTGAGAGACAATCTTGGGTAGGTACTTTTGACGAGCTATGTGGAAGATGATTTTAAGATGTTTACCTAAATAGATTGGTATCTCTTAGTCCTTAATTTTTTTTATTAGTTTTATTTGTTTTAAGTCAGTCATAAACTGCTTTTTAAAAAATAAACAAAGAAATAAACAAAAGCGACTTTTCTTGAAAGATAAAATACAGCGCGTCCCATAACGTGACCGTTAAATGTACTTATGTATGAGGCAAGGCCAGCCGGAAACATTTTTTTTAAACTTTTCCCTTTCCTAAAATATTTAACTTTTTGTAAATTTAGAAAAACATTTTTTTGTATGCATTTTTGGATTTAATCCAAAGTATTTAAAAAAAATAAGTTCATAAAAAAATTACCACAGATTCTAAAACTTATCACAAAATTAATAGAAAACGGAAATATATTAAAAATTTAATGTTTCCCCTATAAACCTGTCTCGAATATTACTGGTCCTAGGTACCAAAACTATTCAAACTGTGCGGTGTTCAAATAAGATATCTTATCTTAGTATAACTACTCGAAAAAGAAAAATTCAAAATATGTTAAAATTGTCGGCACCAAGTTCAAAAACGCGAACAAAGGTAGAAATTTTTCAAACCTTACAAAATGTAAATACTTTTCGAACGAGACAAGTTAAAAAAAAGTTTCCGATTAGCCTTGCCGACCCAAGTACCTTCAAGGTAATCCACTCATAAGGGACACCCTGTATAAGTAATGTTTATGTTTACAAGATTAAATTCACTAAAATATTCGGAGCTCGAAAGCGAAGCTTTTCGCGGACAAAGAGAAAGGGCCATATTGCTTAACTTAACTCTTGCGCAAGTCAGACGGACAGACGGGCATGGGAGCCAATCGATGAAGTTTGGCAATGTAGCATCAATCTTTTGTGTTATAAGAACACGCAGTTAATAAGACTTTCGTGGCGTGGCGGAAGACCTAAGGTGCAGAAGGTTTGATTTCCATCGCGGGACAAAAGGTTTGTACGATCTGTGAGGCGTATTTGTTTCGGAGTGGAGATTTTTTTTTAATATTATTTATTTAAAAAAAATACCATACAAAATAACAGAATAAAGTGGTTATTCTCTTATTTTGCATTGGTTGACACGTTTTGTTCGGAGTTCCTCCACACATGTGCTTAATTATAAGTTGCTTGTGCAAAACAAAAATTGTTAAGGTAGGCAGATACGGTACCCATCTTTGTAGCTTGTTACTTTGATACTTTGGGACGACATAATACCCTGTATGTATGTAATGTACTTACACTTTTTTTTTGTTTTTTTGGACAAATACTAATCTCTTGGAAGTAATTTTTTACGGGACCACCTCGAAATGAACCCCGCTACCTCGTTAGACCCCAAAATATCAGTTTACTCCCACCTGTTCTGTTGAGTAGTTCTGTTCACAGAACTACTAGGATTTCTTCCCCCATTAGTTCTGTGACTTAAAAGACTATACTACACCTGACTTTAATCTCTACTATTCCCACCTGTTCCGTTGAGTAATTCTGTTGACAGTACTAGTAATTTCTCCGCATTAGTTCTGTGATTTAAAAACTTTACCAACCTATGTATAGCCAGCCGGCTTGCTCGATATTTTTTGTTTTTAACGCAAAGCAAAATAGTGACAAACTGGATAGGTATTACGTTTGGCGATGGTATATATTGGCAATAAATAAATAAAATGAAATAAAACAATCATAATTTGAACTGAGAAATATATTTACCAACATGCCTGACCAATTAAATAAAACGTTTTCTTTTTAGCTGAAATAACTGAGCTTCAGAACATTTTCATAATACATTTAACAGGTGGGAGTAAACGATAATATTGTCTGACATCATTCCTATAATCACCGGGGTATTAAGACGAATCAATCGATAGGTAGGTAGAGACCGACCTATTCTAAAAATGATCGCATCTCCACAGAGTTACACCAGTTTATTTCTCTTTTGTGAGCAAAAAGTAGTCATTTTTTCTTGGTAGTATTTTACCAAGCAAGCAGACTTTATAAAGTTTTATTTCAACGCCTCTCGCTAAAGAATAATAAACTAGTATAATTCGGTAAAGACGCGTTCATTATACCTTAGAATGGTTTATCTGTTCTTCTTGAAATTAAACGCTACGTGGTAACGTATAAATCGGCTACATACTTGCAAACAAACAAAGAGTTCCAACCTCTTTACCCTACTCCGTTGGTAGTCTATACCAACCTCTTTACCCTACTCCGTTGGTAGTCTATAAGTACCTACTAATAATATAAAGAGGAAAGAAAAAAAAATGATTGTTTGTTTGATTGTATTGAATAAGCTTCGAAACTACTGGACCGATTAAAAAAACTTTCATCATTAAAAAGCTACCTTACACGGAGTGACACAGGCTATAGTTTATCCCGGAATTCCCACGGGAACGGGAACTACGCATGTGAAACCGCGAGACGCTGCTACTCGGGTAATAAAGGAGGACTGTCTATGTTTGGCAGACATAGAACGTCCTAGTTTTGAAGTCTACTAAGTTGTATTTAGTACTTACTTACTCACCTATTTGGTACTTAAGGTTACTTAAGTACCAATTAAATAAACAATTGCATGCAAACCATGGCTATTCAAGCAAACATAGTCAAATTCAACGAATACAACCAAAAGTGATAATCTACGCTACGTGACAATCCTTACGTCATCCCCAGTATCTGTCAAAGTGAAACTAAGTTATGGCAATACTATGGTACTACCAGCGCGTACTAAGTGGTACCATAGACTCCATAGAGTAACTTTGTAGGTGCGTCTACGTTGGTAAGGGAAAAGCGGTCGCGATAACAGCGCTTCAGAGATTTTTTGAATTGAAAACTTCTTTAGCAGCGTTGTGCACTATTTTGGTATGGGTAATAAATGGTAAACTCGCGTCAGGGTCACGTGATGCTGATCTAACATGTTAGATCAGCCTCACGTGACCGTGGTGACGAAACACGCTTGCGTTACTGTTATTTTAAATTGGTCCTACATTGTAAGCTCGCAGCCTACTTAGATAAGATTTTAAAAGTTTAAAAGTTACAGCTACCTGTGTAAATAGTTCACTATGTTGAAAGAAGATGTCGCTAGTTCCGGGAGCAACACAGAACCTACAGCGTCAGTAGAGATGACCTTACATAGTAGTAGAGAAGTGTCGACGCAGGCTAACAGATGGCGCCGAACAAAGTATTTATTTTCGTAAAGAATAAAATTGCCATTTGTGGTACCGTAGTACTTCGGAAGAGTGTGCGTTATTAGAATAATTCATGTATATTTTGACTTTTTTTCCTTTGTGTAGGTTTATTGACATGAATCTAAAATAATCTTGCTCTACTTTTGACGAGGCAGAGTTCAATGAAGTTATCTAAAATAGGATAACAGTAATCTACTTACTAATATAATAAAAATTAATTGATAGTTTGTTTGTAATAAGCTCCGAGACTATTAAACCGATTAAAAAAATTATTTCATCATTAATAAGCTTAGTTTTCAGAGAGTGACATATTTTATCCCGGAATTCCCACAAGAACTGCAAGGGAAAAACCGCAAGGCACTGCTAGTCAAGCATATTTTTATAAATAGGCCGATTAACTGATATGCTCAACGACAAAACCTTTGAATAAATTTAATGGTTTTGTTTTAAAAAACTATAAACCGACTTAATTTTTTATAGTTTTATCCATGGATTTTCTGGATCCCATTGTCATATCAGAAATGAACCAAATTAAAATGGGACCACACGGGGAGCACCAGCTTTCAAAACATGAAATAAAAACACAGTTGAATTGAGTACCTCTTCTTTTTTTGAAGTCGGTTAAAAAATGTCGTATATCTACTAGACTAGACGATAAGCTATATAGTTCGCATAACTTACCAACTTGGGCCAGCCTAAGTTAAGCCTCACAAGTGGGTCAAACGCCTTCGACATAACAATCCACGGCCTTCCCGGCTGCCTCGGGTACTGTCGCCGACTAAATATTATATCTTGGAAGCTTCTAGGTAGTCACTTCAGGAAACCTAGATAATGTTTGTGAACAAAAGCGCTAGAAAACCAATGAAATATTAGTGGTGGACTTGGCATAACCCCCTTTCCTCTCAAATATTTGTAGAAGTCCAAGTAAATATATATGTGAAAAAATTAAGTTATGAGTTATTGTTATTGGCGATAAACAAATTCAAACAAACTGTCAAAACCTTGCTGTGCAAAAAAGCTTACTAATAAAATATCAGATGACCTAGAGGAGAACAAGCTTGGGACCGACTTTGCTCCAACTCGAAAATTAACAACTTACAGGCTAAAGGCTTCTTCGTCGTTTCTTTACTTTAGTTTACATTATTATGTACCGAAGCGACCGAAACAAAAAATACCACTTTATTTCCGTGTCAGTGTTATTTTTTAAGGCCCATACACCAGCGAAAGTGGCGCCCCCAACTATTATATCTTATTATTACGATGAACGCAGGAATTTTAAAAAATCCTACGTTCAGTTTGTGGTATCTATTATAAGCTATTTATTAATGCCTCTGTAATAGTTTCATTTTGTAAAGCTTAGGAAGAGATACAAAGTTGCGCTTTTTGGCCACCAAACTCTATTTTTGCATCTCCTCCTAAACTATATGAGATAAAATTATAAAAGATGTATTAAAAAATAGCTTGTAATAGATACCACAAACTGAACGTAGGATTTTAAAAAATTCCTATGATAAACGTAAAAATATGATAAAATAGGAATTGCTGTCAGATTGGCTCGGGTATGCGCCCTAATATGATTTGACATTTTCTAAGTGTACATTTATTGTATTTATGGAAATAAAGCATTTTTGACTTTTGGCTATTGGTGCAAAGTTCGTTATTATTATTAATATTTTTTTACTGCCTTGAACTCTATATACATCGCTGACTGTACTTTGTAAAGCTTGTAAGTAGCCGCAAGTGTTACAATGACAATTTGCATCTTTTTGTGAACAGAAAAAACAAGCAAGTACATAATGTCCTCAGTTTTTACAAGATGGGGCGATGGCCGTCTATTGAACCATGGCCATGTGACAATGACGGGCCATGGGTGGACAATGGTTAAACTTTTTTTAAGAGAAAGGATGTTAAATTTCTTTGTTTGGGAGGATGGTTAGTTTAGAGGTTATGGAACTCTGAAAAAACATTTTAATTAGGTAGTTTTATCGTGAGTCTTTGGAATCAGAAAAATGCGTATTTCTTTTATTATGTAGGTAACTACTGCAAAAGCTTTTTATATTTTTGATGCTTGAAAGAAGTCGCAAGATGCCTTAGGCGTTTTTTCGCGACTTATCAAAAGCATTCGATTGCGTACATCAACATTAATCAAAAAACTACATCACTATGGTAATCCTAATCACGCATATCCGAGCCAATTTGGCAGCGCCATCTATTTTATCATATTAGAACGTATAACAGAGGAAATTTTAAAAATTCGTCGTACAGTTTGTAGTATCTTATAAAAGCAGTTTTTTTATACCCGTGATAGTTATCTTGTATAGTTTAGGCAGAGATGCGAAAATAGAGCTTGGTGGCCAAAATGGGCAATTTTGTATCTCACAAAATAACTCGTTACATACATATATAGATCTTCTCACATCTTATTTAAGTGATATGATACAAAAAGTTGACATTCATAGAAAACTGTTTTCGGGGTCTGTAGTTACATTGGGTTCCATTCTCCATTTTAGTTTTTACAACTATTATGCTTCAAACAACCGAAAGTAACTCAAGTAACTAATTTATAATGAAATAAGTTGTTATAATTATGTTGCAGATGGGTAAAAAAAATGCATCCATTCAGAAAGTATAATACTTCTCAATACGTTTCACATAATATCACGCTTTATTCAACACAACGAACCTTTCTGATGTCAAAGGATTATCATAATCAGTCTCGCAGTTCCAGAGATTACTGACAAACAGACAACCTCTTTGTCATTATGTAAAGGTATTTCCCACATATTTGTACCTTATCTTTGAAGAATTAAAAGATATGGTTGTATCCACATCAAAGAACTTGGAAATCCCTGTTCAGTGCCAAGCTAATTTAAACCTTTTCCCTCAGTAATGTTAAGGATAATTTGGGTTGTGTAACTCAATCTCATAAAGCTCTATATCCGTGCCGATATAACGTTCATACTGAGTAGTTCTTTGTGCAGTAATGATTGAATAATCCCAGGTATCATACTTATCTTATATATCTGTGAATTTTGAATTCCAAGATGGCGTCATTGTAAGTTAAGGTTCATCGTTTCGCGGTAAGCTTTGGGTTCCATATCCAAAGGTGAAACAGGTCCCTATAAGTGAAACTCTGCTGACTGTCTGTCTGTCTGTCTGTCCGTTTGTCACCATGCTGTATCTCAACCAATTGATTTTTAACCGACTTCAAAAAAGGAGGAGGTTCTCAATTCGTCTGTTTTTTTTTTTGTTTGTTACCACAGCACTTTTGACTGGGTGGTCCGATTTGCATGATTCTTTTTTTATATGAAAGCTGGTGCTTCCTTTGTGGTCCCATTTGAATTTTGTTCAGTTCTGACAAATGGGATCCATGAAAATTCATGAAAAAACTGTAAAAATTTAAGTCGGTTTATAGTTTCTTAAAACAAAATTAATTATTCATCACAGATGATTGTCGCCGCTATAAGAACAAATAGGTACCTACCTATTTAAAACAGAATATATTTTTGCCGTTTTTATAGAAGTCCTACTCGCACTTAGCCAGTTTTATAACTTTTCTGCGTTTATCAAGAATTATAAGAATTGTATGCTTTGACTTAAAATGTTATGATGCATAAAATTTATTTATAACTTAAATATACATACATGTTCTCTGCAATCTACGTAATTAGGATTACACATTATTATATTTCTTTGTGTGTAAATAAAGTCACGTTCTCACGCACCCTAAATAATTAACTTTAAATGAAAAACATAAATGTAGGAGTCACTTCGCATTTTATAATTGATAAAATCTTCATTATGCATATTTTTTTCACAAACGCAATTAGGAACCGTTTAGATTAGTTGCATAATATAAAATAACTCTAGTAGGTGCCTTACCTAGTATACAGGGTCTTTTCAGGAGTCAAGCGGTTTTTCGCTGGACACTTATATTTTGTAACATATGTATACAGGACCTCCTGAAGAGATGGAGATGGAGAACAGATCCATCACAAGACAACGATCCCTAACTCGCATGCCCAGCGTGGGGATTATGGTAGTACCCCCAAAATGATAACAGCCAGTAAGAAGCTATCACATATTATTGAATCCAGCATTATTTATTTACTTATTACTACTATCTGCTTGCGGTTTCGCACGCGTTGTTTCCATGGAAACGTTTAAGGTGATTTCTATCCCATGGGAACTGATTTCTGGGATAAAAAATATCCTATGTTTGATCCTAGAATTAGAATTACGTGTATTCAAAATTTCAGCTCAATTCATTCAGTAGTTTTAGCGTGCAGAGGTAACAAACATTCATCCATACATCGATCCAAACTTTTGCATTTAAAATAAATAAAATATTTAATTTATTTCTGTAACAGTTTTACAAATATTGTAGCCGTAGTAGAGACCTTCATTTAAGTTAAAGTACTCGTACGTACGTATTTATAATATTAGTGTGAAGTGTGATTGACTTATCGTAGGAGGCCTTTGTCCAGCAGTGGACTGGTAAAGGCTGTTGATGTATGGTATAACGACATGTCTTTAACCTGCAGTGAGACAGTGGTGCTGGCTTAGAATTTGCACCACCCTAACTCTTCCTGCGGGTGTCGTAAGAGGCGAGTAAGGGGGCGGGCAGCAGCGTCCCCTGCAGAACAATTCTACCGCCGACCTGCGATCCCCAATCTGCATGCCCAGCGTGGGGATTATAGGCATTACCCTCATGACACAAATGCCAATAAGTCGCTTATCAGAGGGAGGCCTGCGTCCAGCAGTGGACGGACAGGCTGTTGAGGTTGAGGAGACAGTGTGGGCTACAGATAATTATAATAGACACAGGAAAATATAGGTCCTTACATATGAAATTGGCGTTTTGTATGGGAGGAACAAAAAGTCGAATATTTTTTAATATAATACATTTAATTAATCAAAGTATGAACCATTATTTTCTATGCACTTTTGCCATCTTATAGGTAGTTCATTGATCCCTTTACTAAAAAAACCAGTCGGACGGGAATCAATAAAATCTTTGAAGGCGATTTGGACTGCCCCATCGGAGTTGAATTTTTTCCCTTGCAAGAAGTTATCCAAATTTCGAAAAAAATGGTAATCTGTTGGAGCAAGGTCCGGGGAGTACGGAGGATGTCTTAGACTTTCCAATTGAAGCGCTTCTAATTTAGTAGCCGTCTGTTGCGCAGTGTGTGGTCTAGCGTTGTCGTGAAGCAGCAGTGGCGTGGAGCGATTGACCAGCCTAGGTTGTTTAGCCGCTAGCTTTTCCATCATGGTTTGCAATTGCTGACAATAGACATCAGCCGTAATAGTCTGGCCAGATTTGAGAAAACTGTAATGAACAATACCGGCCACCAAACGCTTACAAGTAACTTTTTTGGGGTTAATTTTCGCTTGGGGCAGGATTTGGCTGGCTGGCCAGGATCCAACCATTGCGCTGAGCGCTTCCGATTATCGTAAAGAACCCATTTTTCATCACAGGTAATGATTCGGTTTAAAATACCTTCATTATTGTGCCGGTTTAGTAATGTAACGCAGCAGTCGACGCGCGTTTGCCGGTTTGCTTCAGTCAATTCGTGAGGTACCCACCTTTCAAGCTTTTTAATCTTCCCAATTTGCTTCAAGTGAATTAAAACAGTTTTATCACTAACATCGCAGCCTGCAGCTAACTTGGATGTGGTTTGCAATGGATCCGCTTCCACAATAGCCTTCAACTCTTCATTATCAACTTGAGTCTCAGGCCGTCCACGGGGCTTGTTCTGCAGGTCGAAATTTCCAGAACGAAAACGTTGGAACCAAAAACGAACTGTGTTTTCTTTTGCAACACGACCGCCATACACATCATTCACCCTTCGAGTTGTTTCCGCAGCACTAGTGCCACGGCGGAACTCGTACTCGTAAATAATGCGATATTTTAAGTTTTCCATTTTGTAAAATGAGTGACGCAAACAGAAAAAAACAGAAGAAAAAAAACAAATGAATGACGATCATCGAAGCACAAATACATGAGTCTATAGCTGTACAAATTTGAATTTGGAATTCCTTACCAAAGAGGAGAAATTTGTGATTAAAGTGGCCAGTACGAAAAACGCCAATTTCATATGTAAGGACCTAATAATTAAGTAGGTATTTTTAATCTTCCAAAAGGTTAAAGAGGTTATTGTTTGAACAGCAAGATCGTACGTCGTATGACATCATTCGATAATTTCATGCAAAAAATGTTGTTCTGACTCTACTCTGATAGAGCTGAATAAATTATGATGTAACTTATAAGTCAATACCTGTTCTATGTCTCTATCTATGGTGGATTTATCTGAGAAGATGAGGAATATAATTTTTGAAAAATCATAGCCCACAGCTGTATGGCTTACAATTTGCACCACCCTAACTCTTCCGCGGGTGTCGTAAGAGGCGTCTTAGGGATATCCACCCGGGGCTGCTGGCCAGCGCCCCCCGCAGAACAATTATACCACCAAACTGCGATCCCCAACCCGCATACCCGCGTGGGGATTATGGGCAGGGCATATACCCTCCAGGATATAAACGCCAATAAGGCGCTTATCAGGGGGAGGCCTGCGTCCAGCAGTGGACCAATACAGGCTGGTGAGGTTGAGATAAAGGCATTAAAACGTCCTTTTCAGATATACATTAATATTTAGGTCTTAATATAACCAATGCAGCCAGCGTCTTGGAAACGTTTCTGACTGGTACCTATATATGTATGTAAATCAGTAAGTTGTGTTACCTCTATGGTTTGTCCACGTTGAATGGAGCATGTTAGTAAACAAAATACGACACAGATTACAAAATCTCACTTGCTTATATAATTGTAAGCAATTTTTATTGAAGGGAGGATCTAAAATAAACAAGTAATTTAAATTACGTATAAAAGGACGC
Source organism: Eupithecia tripunctaria (assembly GCA_955876795.1). Lineage (NCBI taxonomy): Eukaryota > Metazoa > Arthropoda > Insecta > Lepidoptera > Geometridae > Eupithecia > Eupithecia tripunctaria. The sequence continues at coordinate 400,137 of OY041625.1, forward strand.
GCCAACAAAGTGAATTTTAGTTTAAGTATGGGTGGTTTATTTACGTTTATGCCTCATTCAAAATGGACACGGTATATATTGTTTGCAAGGGTCAGCAGTAAGCTCAAGCTGAGAGTTCCTAATTTGATTTTTTTTTAGTAATGTTCTTTGTTAATTTAGCTGGTGTCGATGACCCGGAATAAGTAATCAAGAGTGTTGTGATTTAGGAAGGAAATTAAACAATACATTTTTACTAAATTTACATATTTATTTGATAAAACGAAACGACTTAAGACTAGTCTCGAGAAAAATATTTTATATAAAAATAACTTAAAAAATATATCAGTTGCACTTATCTAAATGAATATAACTTTTGCATGCAAAAATATATGTTTTTTTTTTAATTTTCAGATTTTTTGTACCCATACATTTCTTTGGCATATGGAAGCACACGGTAACTGTATAATTTATAATAAAATATGGCTTCGGACGGAAATTCGTTCCACATAGAATCTACAACACAAAAACATATAACCCCATACAATAAAATCGTGAATATATGGGATTTTATACAACATATATCTGTATTTCATATAATATAATAATAAGTAAAAACACATGTGATGTGAGAAAAGGAGGTTACCTCCATATTGGCACCGTTTTCTACAGAATATTACATAACACATGTTGTAATGTCGCGCACCTTATCGACAAGTTGCGTAAACTCTCAGAGGGGGGAGCTTTTCTATTTGCTTATCTACTTTCGTTTTCTTAGTAGGTTATGTCATTTTCCTACTTTAGTAGAACATTTGTGTAAACAAACTAGAAATTATGTGTTATATGTGAGATTATGCTATACCAGATCTTTCGTTTTCTGTAACTTTTAAAATGACAACCTTGATAAAATGGCAGTGCTAACAAAAGCAGCAAATATGTACCTATTATGCATTTAAGTTTTCATGAGATTCTTAAAAAAATATTACCAGAAAATTAAAGCTACATTAATAATACTTCCGCTCTAAAAAATGCAATTTAGTTCGAAGCTACCAAAACTATATAGAAAAAATATTATGCTTAATTATCATAACAAGATTTCATATACAAACATTTTCTTATCTATAAATCGCCATAAAATTTACAAACTACGCATCAAAATGGAAACAAAATTGCGCTCCCCCCTCACTGAACACAAGGGACCAACAAACAAACATACTAACTATTTCGTATGGCATTACACAATCAGCCTTCGAAACTGGCTCAGCAAGTACCAAATAAGAATGCATTGAGGTCACACTTTTCTCATAACCGGCCTTGGAGCAACCATAGCTGCCTCTCCACACCTCTTACGAAACAAAGTAGAACCTACGAAGCGATGTATACTAAACTACGGCGTCGAAACGAAAACGACGCTTGGTGGGGACGAGGTCAAATGACAAAATACCTTAGGCACAATCGACAATGATTCACTTAAGTAGGAAAGAACTCACCCACTCAGTGACCTAAGGTCGCGGAATGTATCGGACCATCTAACGAGCGCTAGAGCTAGATCATTCCATTCGTTCGATCGTTAGCACTCCGTCTCCCCCTCTTTTCTCTCGTGTATGTAATGTTCCACCTCCTCCAGGGATCTGAACAGCTTCCACGTTAAGAGGACTCCTGTGATCTCTATCAGAGCGATGAGTAGAGATGCTCCAGCCACGGAAGAACTGATGATTTTCACGTACACTGAGGCAACTTTAGCACAACCAAGTCTCTCGTTCGCTTCTTTATCGGTGAAGTCACAGGTTGCTCGATAGTAGGAATCGGCACAGCAAGTCAGGGGTAGATCGTTCCTCCAACTTCTGTAATCTCTTGCATCGTTCGCACCACAACACTTCAGCTTCCTTTCGATGCGCCCGAAGGACTTGAAGACATCAGGGTTGGACTGCGAGTTGTAGTATCCATCGTAAACTGTGTCCTTTACGAATCGGTCCGTGTCCTCACCGTCGACGTAGACAAAGATGAGTGTCGCAGTGATGGCTTGGAGTAAGATGATGATGATAAGGAAGACCCCGTAGATCCCCAGCATCCCTCTGCTCTCCTTGTTGGCGCCGCACCATCCACAGAATGACACTATCATCACAAACAGTCCGCAAAGTATGAAGAACCATGGCGCCGCCTGTGGCCAGTACACTCTGTAGTCCAAGAGATAATGGTTGGTGTTCCTCAACGCGACGAACTCCTGCAACTGCACGAAGAACCAGATTCCCGTGGCAGCGGACGCGAGGCCGAAAACCGCGTATATTATGTTGACGACATAGAGCACGCCTTTTAAAAAATCTTCTTTTGCCATGATCGCGTGCGCACGGACCGGTCGCTGTCAATAAAATGAGAGGTGCAGCGGTGGCGCTCGGGTTTTTATAAACTTGGTCGCCGCGCCTTACCTTGCATTAGGCCGGAGGTACACGAACAATCGCGCCTGATGTGGCGTGATTAGCATACGGCAGTTAGGGCAATGACTTTTGAGCATGATTAGCCACAATTAGTGCAATGCAATGAGTTGATAATCCTCGTTACATAATTATTATGTAAGGTAAGAAGGAAAATGTATTCCTTTGTTCTCGACGTCTCATTAATGAATGAGACATTGATTATCGTTTTGTTCTCACCTTTAGGTATATGTCATCTAGTCGTAGGTAATTAATATTTATTACGTGAAATAATTTAATAAACGAGCCTACATTTTACAACTTTAAGTACCTATTAGTTAATAGGTATATCACAAAAGAATATCACGTATTATAATATTATTTCGCATAATTTGTGAGAGTGAGTAAATAATGATTAGGTACACCAGTGCTTGCGCACACACTCGTGCACTATAGTATGTCCAGCGCACACGACTAGTATCCGTTGAGAATAGCCGCTGTGGCTGAAATTCAGCTTAAATTAGCTGTCGCAAAATTCGTCTACTATTTATCAAGCTGTTAATATATTAAAAAATTGACTTTGTCTAAGTGCTTAATTTGTAAGTCTAAAGAAATAAACGATTTGACTCTGACTCTGAGTCTTCATATTAATAGATTTTCAAACACCAGGTCTGAAAATTTCAATCATATTTTGTTTTTCTTTAAAGTTGCTTTAGTCAAATGAGGACTTAATTATGAATCTTGATTGAATCATAAAGGGCTAGTTCCTGATTTGTATCTTCAGCCTACTGAAGTACCAGTGTTCATTGTTATGTAACTCCTAACTACGATAATTGTCTTACGTTCAATATCAGGGCCTTTTCAATTAGATAACATTATTACGAACCTTGCTATTCATTTTCGACTCGACCTTAATTATCAAAACTCACCAAAGCGAACTTTCGTAGACATCCTTATTACATAATACATACATAATATACCACCACCACCTACCGTAAACCACAAAATACCTAACTGCAGTTCATGTAAATATTTTCCTAAAGCGGGAATCATACCCTAATATTTTTTACTTCTTACCAAAGCAATTTTGGTGTCAGGGCGTAACTTACTTCACTATATATGCTTCTTACCCAACTTGACGTCAAAAACTTGATCAAACTCATATCTGCCTAGATAAGCGGCTTGATCGTCGATTACCAGCCTTATCCCTTACCTACCTTTACACTCGTTTAGATTTAGTTCATCTGTCACATAGTAGTCTTTATTAGTAGATTTGATGACTAATCTCGTGAAAGTAATGGAATGTAAATCTTGGTCGTTACGCAGAAGGTTTGTTATTGAGTGACTCATGCTCAGAGCCTTTGTATGAGTAATCAAATTATAAGGAAAACTTTGCATGAACTTTATCTTGGTCTTACGGTTCTTGGAAGATAACTTATTTAAATTATACTTAGAGTAATTGCTAGAATAATTTTGTAGTAAGGTAAGCATTATTCCGTATTCAGTATTTATTACATTCATACAATCAGATCTTAGTGATTAGGTCGATCGCAGGATGTACCCATTTAGGGTGTTGCAATGGAAAAGTGGCAGGTACCGCGCTTTTCTATTAAAAATAAACTTACTATAATTTGTATCTAGATTATACTAATTTACAATTTAATTTGCGATCAGTGCTATGGATATGAAGCTTTATTTTATATTTTTCATTGATATGTTCCTGTAAACTAAAAGATATATTTTAAAAATGTCGCTTTTTAGCTTTCGTTCTAATAGGTTAGGACATAACATGGCGTGAATGCTATTAAAATCACTATGGTCGTTGTTCCCTGATATTGACTTAGTTATTCAATTTATATATTATCTGTCTATACCTACTTACAAAGAAAAACGTAGTGTCTTTCTTTAAAACACAAGTTGGGGTTTTCTCCCTAATACAGATGATCTTTTTTTTTATCTTGTAAGGTTATTAATACCTACTATAACAGAAGACCTAATAGGGTTACTACCTAAGTCAAAATAAATAAGACGTTTTTTTTTCTATGTGATGTAATTTCGAAATTCACACCTTCACACACACACTTAGGAAGATACTCAGGTAACTTAGCAACTACTCACACTTAATATTCAAGCAAAAATTAAAATAAAGTACAAACAGATTGACAAATATGCGGTAAATAAGTTAGATACCGAAAAATTACTACAACGTAACTAATTATATGTGACTTATTTACAATTTAACGGATCTATTCATATTGGTCTTATTATAGCTCTGATAAGTATCAAAAAGGTTATGTCCAATCAGATGTAGGGACCTTCACAAGCCTTTGATAGCTATCAGAATGTTAAGAATCATTATGAATAGACGCGCAATTATTTAATTGTTAAAACAATTTAGTTTAACTTAAAAACATACATTGGACTATTCAAATATTTGGTTATTTTGTCGAAGATTAAAGTTATTTTACAATTTATTACATTAAGACTTTATAAAATATTCTATAATATTCTATCTATAAAATCTATTATTTACATTTAATAACGTTGGTAACATTTGAGAGTTTCTTTATAACCTGTTTATTATACATAAGACGTCATTTTAGAATATTATATCTACGCAATACATTACAAAATATGGCTAAATTGGAATGTTTGACAAATCAAAATTATTCATATCCTTATTTCATTTGTACAACACAAAACAACTTCTACAGCAAAACACACTCATAAAAAAATTAAAAACCAAATAAGGCATGAGAAATACATCAAGTTTATGCATATACTCGTAGTAAAAATCGGCTTCAATAACACGTAAATCATTCCAGAATCAAACAAACAGAGGTACATATCTTATGACATCACAATGATGTCATCTCTCAGCTATAGGTATACAGTAGGTATTCTACCTACAGACCTACAACCTGTCTTTGTCAGATGAATCGTGAGTCACCTTCAATTACAACATTTTTTGCCATAAAGCTACTCATGAAGGGTCAATTATTTATACAAAAAGTGTCTCTTTTAAAATATTAGTCAAATATTAAAGGCTGAAACATAAAACTATTATTCTGAAAATGTCAAACTATAGACTTAACTAAAACATTTAAGTTGAGATTCACACCACATTCAGAGAACACAAAAAATTACATCGAGATTATGTAACAAAAACTACAAAATCTGCTGATGTATTCAGCCATAAAAATGCAATATATCTAGAAAGTAGCACGCCAAGTAAACGTGAATTATTTCCTCAAACAAACTCACACATTGACTCAATGAATACAAACACATAAATAGAATTTCACACAGACGTAACTTAACACAAACTGGTAACTTAAAGATTACTTCACACCTTCCAAACACACTTGGGCCTCTTTATCTCTGTATTTACATTTAAGAAGCGCTAAAATTGTTAAAAATAGTCATTACTTCAGATAAAAACAAACTCAAAGACACTATTAAAGCTTTCAGTTTTTAAGATAGGCTAGTTATCTATAATTCTTAAATGGTTTAAAATAATATCAAGTCGTGAAGGAAAAACATTGACCACTCTATATAAATAGCCACAATTTTATCCATGTTAATCCATCTATGTAGAAATAGAAAGGGAAAACATGTACTAACTAAAAATGCACATTGCAACCTGTACCCTAAGCCTACGGAAATACGTCTGAGATTCATCTGCTAGCACCACAGCCTCCATACTTGCACAAGAATGGAGGCCCTTTAGCTCAGATAATAATAAGGCTACACCGTGACAACTTGTCCTCACTTTTTGCGATAAATCTACAATTCGACAAGTTTCTCGGTCACCTTGTACTACTTAAAGTCGACATTTGCAACGATCGACTTAACATATCAGTCTCAAACAAAACCAAACATACCGCACTCCTTACAACAGAACCTTCTTGCTCTCAAACTCGTTTTGCGCTGCAACAGCCACGCCGGTAGACTTCTTCTTCTTCAAGCTTCGTGACAGCATCAAGGCTACCACCAGGTTCAAGATGCCGATGAAAGCTGTAACGACGGCAGCAGCGGAGAAGACCTTGATGGCGATTCTTGCGTAGTGCGAAGCCACTTCAGCACATCCCAGTCTTTCATTCGGAAGCTTGTTCGTGATTTCACAGTTAATGATGAGATCGCCTATTGCCCAACCGTGGTAGAAAGTATCGCAGCATGAGGGAGGGAAATTTTCCCTCCAGTTCTTGTAATCTCTAGGTCCACCAGCACCGCAGCATTGGTAACGCCTCTCCATGATCCCAAAAGCAGTTTCCACATCCCTGTCTTCCTTCATGTTGTTGTACGCATCCCAGATTGTGTCGGCAACGAACTGGTCGGTATGCGAAGAGTCTGCGAAGACCAGAGCAATGATGGTTGCTACGATCAGCAACACCAGAGCAATCACTTGGAAGATCACATACATGAAGATGACGCCTCGGCTCTGCTTCTTGGTGCCGACGAAGCCGCAGCAAGACACCAGGAGAACGAATATCCCAGAGAAGAGGAAGACCCATGGTATCGCTTGCGGCCAGTACACTTTGTAGTCCAACAGATAGTGGTTCTGGTTTCTCAGGCTGGTCACGTTTTGTAGTTCGACAAAGAACCAGATAGAGGCCGCTGTCAACGCGAGACCGAATACGACATTCAGTATGTTTAGAATCACCAGAACGGCGGAGGACACGCCCGAGCTTCCCATTTTAAGTTCGTTTAACTTTCGCGAGGTTTTATTGAAATAACAAGTTGTTTTGTTGCGCACGAGTGCCCGCGACGATGATGGTCGGAATCGAATGGCGTGGGGAGCGCGCCACACGTTTATATAAAGTTGGCATTATTCAAGGTTGTGTGAGTGAATCATTTTGTGCGGTTTTCATACTTGTGGGGTTTGTGCGTAAGATGGGTAGATGGTACTTAGTGTTTCAAGAATTTTCTTCGACCACTCTGTAGATATTTACTAAAATAATTAATCCAAGTACTTAGTTATCTTCGGTGGTGCAAGTACGTAATTTATTGGTGCAATGAATTTATTATCGTATAAAGCAACGTAATTAAGTTTTATTTTGGTTTGCTTTAGTGGTTTACTGGTGGTAGATTTTCTTAGAAAGGATAAAACTGAAAATAAGCTTGTTATTGTGGCTAGGTTAACTAAGGTATTTCTTTTTACCTATATAAACCACCTTCCAATAAGAATTTTATTTATGGCTTCAACTGAGAGCTATAAAAGTGGCAGTCTGAAGAGATATTGTACTCTTTTACAGTGAAATAAGTAAATAAAATAGGGTCTCGTTTGTCGATGACTAATTGATATCCCATACAAAACAAATGAACCATCGTACTGCGATCTTTAAGCTCTAAAACAGGTCATACCCAGCGTGGGGATTATGGGCAACACCTCGCATAAAATATGATAAAAGTCAATAAACTGCTTTCCATGGGGATACCTGCGTTCAGCAGTGGACAACATAGGTCTCGCCGTGCATGTTGACACATAAATAACTTATTCTAACTTGAAACACTAACCTCAACAAACAGATAATATCATTATAAATGTGCGCGGGTCAACTACGAACCAGGTTTAAATCGGAAGAACACCAATAAAACACATAATGGTTTTGTCAAATTACTATAGTTATTATAGTAAAATAGGTTACTTCATAATAAATCTCATCAACGAATGGTGTCTATTCAGATATCGCCTTAACTAAACTAAATTGACAGTACTAGAAATTTTGCTGTCCATAGCGATCAAAATAATAAGGATCATTTTTAGTCCTGTTAGATTAGTTAAGTCTTGTTTTGGCAACATCAGAATAGAGAAGAGACCAATATATGTTACCTACATTTTGTGCTCTACTAACTCTACCTACTACATACCTAGTTGCTAGGTATGTTTGTACCTACTGCGTTTTATGAATGAACCAGCTTTTTACTCATCTGTTTACACTTTTACAACCGCCGCGGTTTTCCGTCACTTTTGCCTCCTCTACAATACGCTTTGGTATTGTGTAGGTAAAACACCTGACACACGTGCACATTTTTTTTATTGTACCTTAAAAAAGATTAGTGAATAAATAAAACGTCAAGTGTGAGTCGGACTCGCGTACCAAGGGCTCCGTATAATAAACTTGTTGTCTTGCCAAATATAATATACTAGCAGAGCCTCACGGTTTCAACCGCGTAGTTCCTGTTCCCGTGGGAATTCCGGGATAAAATATAATGAGTAAGTATTTATAATGCGTCAAGCTCTAGGTATAGGGATACTATTTGTTTTGTACTATTTGGATAGTTTTTCCCTTGGAAATTTCAAAATATTCGGACAAATGACCGCAAGTTTTGATTACGTAGACTTAATTTTTTTATTATTATCACTTTACCGCGTTGTCTTATCACGGCTCCAAGAGGCTCTAAGAGGAGCTCTACCTTTATCAGTTCCTTTTTTTCTTTTGGTACGGATTCCTAAAAATAACGTGATCACTTTTTTCCTAGGTTTATTAAGTGCCTAATTTAATATGAAATTTGTGACGTGTCCGTGATTTTTATTATAGTCTAAAGGAAATGAAGCCCTCTGCGGTTTTTTAAAGTTTGGATCTTGTGTAGTAGAAACTTTCTACTCTCTATACCTAACTGTCACTTTTATTCTATTCTACCCTAGAGAAGAAACTCCGTGCTAGGCCCGCAGGTATTTTGAGCAAGTACCACACATATACGCTTAATATAAGTAGGGCCTGATGATTAGTATATGAAACTCGAGTAAGTACCTAATCTTTTTTCTGAGTAAGCTACATTAAAGCTTACCTAATCGTTTTCACCCACGGCTCGCGTTTTCTCGGTATGAAAAGCCTGATTAAGGAGTGTACATACATCCATACTTATTACCTATACTTAATATAATAATAATAATCTATACTAATAGGATCTATATAGAGGAAAACATTGCTTGTTTGTTTGTATTGAATAGGCTCTGAAACTATAAGGCCGATTTAAAAAACTCTTTCACCATTAAAAAGCTTACTTTTCATTGAGTGACATAGGCTATATTTTATCCCGGAATTCCCACGGGAACGGGAACTACGCGGGTGAAACCACAAGATGCTGCTAGTATCTATAAGTCACTCTGTCTAATGTCTGTTATCTTTGCACGTCTAAGCGGCTAAGCAAATTTTAATGAAATTTGGCAGAGCTTTGGTATCAATGATAGATACATCCTCACCTCAACAGCCTATATTGATCCACTGCTGGACGCAGGCCTACCCCTGATGATCGCCTTTATTGGCTGTTATCTCATGGGGGGTAATGCCATAATCCCCAGGCTGGTTATGGGGATCGCAGTTTGGTGACAGAATTGTGTGGCAGGAGGCGCTGCTGCCCGCCCCCGGCAAATATCCCTTAGTCGCCTCTTACGACACCCGCGGGAAGAGTAGGGGTGGTACAAATTCTATGCCGCCGACACCACACGGCGTATTACTTAGGATACTTAAAATACGAGTGCGAAAACGTAGGCAGAATCTAGTTGATTATAATTTAGCAAACGAAGAAACAGCTAAGCTAAGGTCTAATTTCATCGTTGAAATTGAACGCGTTCAATTGACGTTAAAACTAGCTTACTCATTAACTGAGTTCAGTTGGTACATTTTATATTTCACCAGCAAAAAACAAAACGCAGTTAACGCGAAACTAGTTTATGTTAAGTATCCTTAACGCCCGATATTGGCGGTTCAGCGTCTTTAAACGCGTTTAAGAACTGTTAATGTCGTTGCATTTTTTTTTGTTATTGTGATGATTTTAGAAAAATCATAGACATTATATTATTTATTAAAATCATAGACAATAACAAAAAAAGAAATGCAACGACATTAACGTTTACGTCAACACGATCAAAATTTTGCTCCAAAAAGCCGGTGAAATCAGTTTGACTTTAAACGAGATTTTACTCGATAAATGAACGCGTTTACTTAGAAACGAGTTTACTTTAACGAGTTTTAAGATACTAACGGTGAAATCCCCCCTAAGTCATCTAAAGTCAAGCTCAATGAGATGATTTGATACTTGCCCCCTGACAATCATCTTCCGAGAATACAAAGTATCAACAGCATGAGTCATGAATGGAACTTGTCATTCTCGTGAATGGATGCTGTGTGTACATGATACTTCCGCACTTCCCCATTCGTCAGCGACCGGTTTGTAGACTCGATCCTATTCAGATCCACTTAGTTTAATATTATACAATGTGTAATAAGTTTTTAGAATACAACTACAGTCACCTGGACATTAATGCCTCTGTAATAGTTTTGTTTTGTAAAGCTTAGGCAGAGATACGAAGTTGCCCTTTTTGGTCAGTAAACTCTATTTTGGCATCTCTGCCTAAACTATGTAACATAAAACTATAACAGAGGTATTGAAAAAATGCTTATACCACCCACCTGATGCCACAAACTGTAGGTTGGATTTTTAAAATTCCCTATGTTAAACGTATTAATATGATAAAATAGGTGGCGCTGTCATATTGGATCGGGTATGAGCCTTAAATCAAAGAATTAGCAAGCTGAAGTGGCAGTGGGCCGGCCATATTTCGCGAAGAACCGATAACTGCTGGGGTAAACGAGTTCTTGAGTGGAGACCGCGACTCGGCAAACGTAGTGTAGGACGCCCTCCGGCCAGGTGGGATGACGATCTGCGAAAGGCTGCAGGCAGATGCTGGATGCGTCAAGCTGAAGACAGGGCGCTATGGCGCTCATTAGAGGAGGCCTATGTCCAGCAGTGGACTAATATAGGCTGATGATGATGAGCCTTAAGGCCCATACACCAGTGAAAGTGGCGCCCCCAATTATTTTATTATTACGTTAAACTGTAGTGTGTACTTAGAATTACCTATATGCAAAATTTCAGCCAGATCCGTTTAGTAGTTTTGGCGTGAAGAGGTGACAAACATCTATCCATCCATCCATCCATACAAACTTTTGCATTTATAATATTAGTGTGATATGTGTACCCTATCGACAATAAATGATATTTTTCTTATCTTTAACTTAGAATGTCGTACCTTGATAATGAGATATTATGTGGATACGTTAATTGAATTAATCGATATAGGTAGATCAGAAAAAATATGTAAGCTACTCGTATTAAAAAAAACCAAACCGATTTTCTTCAAATAGACTTCTCCTGGACTTTTTTAAGTTAAAGGTGTAAATTATTCAAAGCAAACTAGTATTTTCTTAGCGTAGACTAGACTAATTAAAGCTTTTAAATGAGACAATTCATTTAACTAGGTGCTTATTCCTAACACAATAGTTTTATATTCAGAAGCTTTACAATTTGATGTAAATAATTGTTTCCTTTCAAACATGCATTTTTCTCCCTGGAAAAATACTCAAATTTTTAAGTAGGTATGCTCTAGATAATTTCAATTTGATTTATTATTATTTACCACTCAAATTTTACACGTATAAACTACATAGTTAATATGATTAATGCAAAAGCAAAAGCAAAAGTTTTTTTTATTTTGAATACAGGTCATTTTTAATGTCCATTCATTGTACCGTTCGTGGTATTTATTATAAGCTATTTTTTCCTCTGTAATAGTTTAATCTTTTAAAGTTTAGGTAGAGATGCGAAAATTGAGTTTGGTGGCTAAATAGGGCCTCACCATATTAGGTATGCGAAAGTATACAAAATGACACATAGAAATGACAAAACATAAAAACACCATGGAATTATCACCTCACAAAATAATAGCACGTTATGAGCAATTACCATCAAAAACTATTGGCTATATGAGTCAGACAGACGTCACTGATCTTGTTTGTTTGAAACTAGGTAAACAACTTCCTACTCTAGGTATGTAGATACCTCAGCGTAAGATGAATCTATTAGCTACATAACTATGGTTTATCCATTTTGAATGAAGCATGTTGGTAAACAAAGTACGACACAAATAACAAATTCTCACTTGCTTGGCGTTGAGTTTCAGATATAATTGTAAGCAATTTTTATTGAAGGGAGGATCTAAAATCGCAAATTAATGTAAATTACGTAAAAGGACGCGCCAACAAAGTGAATTTTAGGATAGGTATGGGCGCTTTGTTTACGTTTATGCTCCATTCAAAATGGATACGATATAGTTTGTTTTTCAGCCAAGTTACTAGCAGCCCCAGCAGTGGACACCAGTGTCTTTGAGTAGCTGTGTGGTGCTGGCGTAGAATTTCACCTCCCCGTCTCTTCCCGTGGGTGTCGTAAGAGACCACTAAGGGATATCCATCGGGGGCGAGCAGCAACACCCCTTGCAGAATAATTGTACCACCGAACTGCTATCGCCAACCCGCATGTCCAGCGTGGGGATTATGGGCATTACCCTATATAAGATAAAGGCCAATAAGGTGTTAATCAGGGGGAGGCCTGCGTGGACCAATACAGGCTGTTGAGGTTGAGATTGAGAAGATGAAGAGAAAGAAAGATGGAAGGAAAAGAACTCGCTTTCTACTTGCTAATTACAACCTGGGTCTCTTCAAGACAAGGGTGAATAGGTATCTTCTAGACCTTCGTGATACATAGTCGGCCGCATCTTCGCTTTCCATCAGGTGAGATCGCAGTCAAAGGAAGGGCGATTGTCAAAAAAAAGATAGGATATAAATCGTATAATTTGTTGGTTATCTGTCTTGAACTTTTCAAAAGACTGAAACATTTAAAAAATGAAATAGAATCCCAAAACTTTTCGGCTTTTCTTGGGATTTTATTTTATTTCTTAGAAAATATCCTTAGTGTGAGGGCTTACGCACTATAGTAAAAAAAAAACAATAAAACAGTAACCCCCTAATTTTCTGATATCTGTGGTAACCTCCTTATTCATAACTGCTAACTTAGCACACTGCTAAATCTCGTTGTCTTCTTCTATTGACATAAGTCAGACTGAGAAATAACACTACCTACTTAGCAGCTGTTTTATTTAGGGTGTCTCAATAAGAGTGCACGATTTAATTTTACAATAAAACACATGTTTTTTCGGCAAGTGATTTTATTTTTAGTGCATTTTAAAAGAAGACATGTTCCGATTATGTACGGAATAAAATATCCGGAATATGTACCCCGCGGCTCTAAAAACAGGCCCTAGCTCTTTTCATGGAATTTTTGATGATTATTAGCAGACCATTATGGTTAAGGGGGTTAGTTTGCAAAAAAATTAAAAACCTCTGTTTTGGGTTCGATTTCCGTCCCGTCGTCGTCAGAGTTTGTATATCAAACATTTGTGCCGATGTTTGTATCACAAGCTTTGGCTTAGCTTGGGTTTAAATAATGCTGTGTGAATTGTCCATCAGTATTTATCAATTTTCCAAAATCTTTCCAATTGTTTGATTTCCGATTTCCGCTACCATCAAATAATTCTTACAACTCCATCAATAAAACATGTCATGGCAATATAACAATGTATTAAAACAATGCGTTTCTTGTTGAACAAAAACAATGTCCTTATGGTTAGTGGAAAAAACTGTCTGAATGAAGAGTTGTGTTTACCTGCGAGTGGAATGCACAAGTTGATGTGCCATTAAAAATAACGGCCAAGAGTGAGTATTCCTTTTAGATCATAATGTTCTAGCTCTCGATAAATTTGGTTCTCTGTCGGATGTATTCGTTACGAATACATCCGACAGAGAACCAAATTTATCGACATAGCTCAAAGAATTAGCAAGCTGAAGTGGCAGTGGGCCGGCCATATTTCGCGAAGAATCGATAACCGCTGGGGTAAACGAGTTCTTGAGTGGAGACCGCGACTCGGCAAACGTAGTGTAGGACGCCCTCCGGCCAGGTGGGATGACGATCTGCGAAAGACTGCAGGCAGATGCTGGATGCGTCAAGCTGAAGACAGGGCGCTATGGCGCTCCTTAGGGGAGGCCTATGTCCAGCAGTGGACTACTATAGGCTGATGATGATGAGGATGATGATGTTCTAGCTCTTGATCGATCTTGATATTCGAAAATAATTATGTACCAACAATTTTACTAGCTGTGTGGTGTGGTGCTGGCTTAGTATTTGCACCACCCCATCTCTGCTCGTGGGTGTCGTAAGAGGCGACTAAGGGTGATACCGACCAATATAGGCTGTTGAGATTGAGATTGAGAGAATTTTACTAATTCATTCTAATTTCATTGTATTTTTTTGTCAATAAAGAGAGAGAGAGAGAGAGAGAGAGAGATATGATTTATTTACCCAAAAACACTAAAATTGGTAGGTAAAATACAGTTATGGAGTAAATAGCTTAAAATAATTTTACTGACTAAGTACTTACACTAAATACAGGGTGGTAAAGGGTAAATGGGTCCCTGCCTCAGCATGTTGCAGTATCAGGCAATGGCCCAACACTGCGCTGGTTTTCAGGCAGGGCCCTTGAGGAGTGACATACATTTTATTTTAATCTTATAAACTAGACTTAAAATAAACGCTTACAAGATTAAATTAGAGTTAGCACATGATTCTAAGGTAACTTGAAAAAATCCATTCTGGGGGCCTGCTCGGAAATCAAAACTTATGTGCAAAAACAACTTACAACTCTCACTTGCATACGTACGATAGCGATTGCACCAAGAGGAATCTGAAACTTCGAGTTTTATTTAACAAGCCCTGAATTTTATTTCACTGATAGGTTAACACAAGATAACATTGGAAATATTCAAATACTTAGACGAATTATAAAAACACTAGCTGCGCCCCGCGTCTTAGCACGCGTTGTTCCTATGGAAACGTTAAAAGATGATTTTCATCCCACGGGAACTGATTTATGGGATAAAAAGTAGCCTATGTTTTATTCCAGATCTAGGACTATGTCTATTTTAAATTTCAGCCAGATCCGTTCAGTAGTTTTGGCGTGAAGAAGTAACAAACATCCATCCATCCATCCATACAAACTTTCGCCTTTATAATATTAGTGTGATAACATGTGTATTCGTATACAAAACGCTTTCTGTGTAGCTACTGTAGCTAGGTCGTAAATTTTGGACAGTACAAATAATGTCCAAAAATTAAAACTGTCCAAAAGAGATCTAAAACTGATCTTCCCGAAATCTAGAAGAACCAACCGTAGTTATTAGAAGGTAATTTTTTACAACGTTATTTCAATATTTGTGCCAGCTTACGGATTCCGATTTCACTATTCCGGTAATGAACCCTAAAAAACCAGTGATTCAATGCGGTGCTCGTGTTTTTCCGGTGCGCATACTACCTTATTCCTAACCTGTGGCCTCCTAGAGCTTAGTGGTGTTCAAAATAAAACGCAACAAGAATATTAAACTTAAACGACTAAAACACCTGTTTCTACTCATTATTAAGTCAAGAGTGCATCTTTATTAATATTTAAAATTCAAAAGATAGATAATTCTTTATTGCACACTTAAAAATAATTTACAAACAAATTAAAAGTTACAGTGATAATTGGCGGTCTTATCGCTCAAGAGCGAGATCTCTACCAGGGAACCGTGCATGGTACTGCAAGTACTTATATGCAACATAACATACATTTATAGAGGTATTCTTAATTCCTAATATTTATATTATTTTTAATTTTTTGGAGCAAATAATAATCCCTTGGGTATCAAATTCTTATAGAACCATTTTGGAATTAAAATATTATTATAATAGATACTAATATTATAAAAAGTTAAGATTTCATTATTTGTTTGTTTGTATTGAATAGGCTTCGAAACTACTGGACCGATTTAAACAATTCTTTCACCATTAGAAAGCTTACTTTTGAGGTAGACTTATAAGCTAAATTTTATCCCGGAATTCTCACGGGAACGGGAACTACGCGACTGAAACCACAAGCCGCTGCTACTCTTCTATAAAACTGCAAAAGTATTACGCAAATCGTCCATTAATGACGAAAAAATTGACGATCTAAAAAACATACAGAAAGGTGAACATAGAACCTCCTTTTTCGAAGTCGGTGAGACATGAAGTCACTAACCAAAATAAGTTCTTCGACCTTAACGTCCTTCATCAAAATTCAACCTTCACAGTCCAAATCTCAACACATCATCCATAAACACTATAATTTATTCTGTGCATAGGGAGTCAATGTTTACTACCGGTGAGTCATACTATACCTACTCACGACTCACGCACTCCTCTTGTCGTGAGTGAGTTCTACGAACCGGAGGGGTTTTACTCGGAAATAATTTAATAATTAAAGATGAATGAAACATTTCATATTGAACAGTGAGTCATTGGTACATTCTGAATTCTGAGATATGGTCAGGATATACCTGTTACATTCTACGAGTATGCTAGAGGAGTCACCATTGTACTACTCGAATTTGCAGATATGTCATATTTATACATTATATCATCTCATCAGCTCATAGGCGAGAGAAAATTTCTCTCGCCTATGAGCTGATGAGATGATATAATGTATAAATATGACATATCTGCATATAATACGAGTAAGCAATGATTATTGAGACTGAATTAGGTTAATTTATTACGGGTCTAGTATAATAGAGGCCCATTCTATACCCATAAGTATATTTAATATACTTATAGAATGGGCCTCTATTATACTAGACCCGTAATAAATTAACCTAATTCAGTCTCAATAATCATTGCTTACTCGTATTAGGTATAATTTTATTCAAATAATATTTAATAATTACAATAATTGTAAAATATTGTTAGGTAACTAATTATGAAGATTTTACTATAAAAAAAACTATCGTAGTTTGACCATTTGCTGCCCTTCGAGTCGACCGACGCCCGCGATCTGTGAGATACCGAGACTACCCGAGTTTTTTTTATATATCTGAGCATTTGGTCGAACGGACCAATTGACGACCTCTGTGGCGCGGTGGGCGAAGGTCTGCCTGCGACGCAGGAGGTTGCGGGTTCGATTCCCGCCTCGGGACAAATGTTTGTACGATCTGCAGATATTTGTTCAGGGCGTTCTGGATGTTATCTATGTATTGTAAAAAATATCTATCTATGTATTGTATTGTATTATGTATATCAGTT
The DNA here is from genome assembly GCA_955876795.1 of Eupithecia tripunctaria. Lineage (NCBI taxonomy): Eukaryota > Metazoa > Arthropoda > Insecta > Lepidoptera > Geometridae > Eupithecia > Eupithecia tripunctaria. The sequence goes on from OY041625.1 coordinate 417,515, forward strand.
ATCTAGTACCCATAACACAAGCTCTGCTTAGCTTGGGGCTAGATAATGCTGTGTGAATTGTCCAGCATTATTTATTATTTATTTATTATTTATTAACCCTAAAACTGGTGACTGGTTAATGCATTCGCAACGCATTGTTCAATTACTAGTTCTAATTTATTTGTTCAGGAATCTGGCTATCGAGTGTCGAGATTGAAAAAACGTATTTACAAACTTTATAAATGGCTCTGTAGATACGCGTTAAATGATGCTTTTGTCGTTTCATGAGGTCTACTGTTCGGAGAACTACTAGTAATGATATTATAGATAGATAAGTAACTGTTGAAGTTGGTACCGTTTTTAATTACCAACTCTACGTAACAGCTAGGCAAGGCGAGTATTGTGCGCTTGTAACGTGGTGGTAGCTAGCTACAGACGTAGGTACGCCTTTGTGGTGTGACCTAGAGCGAGCTGATTACACGGAAGACAGCCAAGGTCGGATCTATTGAACGAGTTTTCAACGGTTTGGACGCGTTTCCATTGCACTAGGGTCGGTGAAGGACGAGACAGAAAGTATTTTAGAAAGAAAATTGCAATCAAATAATCAAAAATAACGGGTTGCATTCCGGGAGTGCCGGCAGAGGTGAAAACAGCAATTTTGTTCTTTGCGGTAATAAATACTTTAAACAGCGCCATCTATTAGCCTGCGGTGACACTTCTCTACTACTATGTATGGTCTTCTCAACTGACGCGAGTTTATCATTTATTACCCATGCCAAAAATGTGCATAACGCCGCTAAAGAAGATTTCACTTCAAAAATAAATAAGAATTAGTATTTACAGTTAAACAATTTAACTGCAGACTGTAGCATTATTTCTATCCGGAAATGATTTATCGCATAAAAGAAGCCTATGTTTTATTACAGGCTCAGAACTAGTTAATTTTTAGCCTTTGTTGAAAAAGAAAATTACAATTAAGGCGCATACCCGAGCCAATCTGACAGCAATTCCTATTTTATCATATTTTTACGTTTATCATAGGATTTTTTAAAAATCTTACGTTCAGTTATTTATATTTTTTTTAAGCTATTTTTTAATACCTCTTTTATAATTTTATCTCATATAGTTTAGAAGGAGATGCAAAAATAGAGTTTGGTGGCCAAAAAGCGCAACTTCGTATCTCTTCCTAAGCTTTACAAAATGAAACTATTACAGAGGCATTAATAAATAGCTTATAATAGATACCACAAATTGAACATAGGATTTTTAAAAATTCCTGCGTTCAACGTAATAATAAGATATAATAGTTGGGGACGCCACTTTCGCTGGTGTATGGGCCTTAAATAATAAAAACAATGCAGATGTTGGATGCGTCAAGCCCTATGGCTTGGGCGCTATGGCGCTCATTAGGAGAGGCCTATGTCCGCAGTAGACTAATGTAGGCTGATGATGATGATGATGATTATGAATAAAAATAAATTAAAAAAATTAATTAAAACAATTTAACTGACTGTTGCAAACAATCCACAGGTAGCTCAACTGTCAACAATACCAGTGGACGCGTCCCCAAGACACTGGCTGCATTGCCCAGATATTGCGCACAATATCTGCGGACATTAATTTAAGTGACATGAGTTTAAAAAAAATATTATAATGGTTCAAAAGTTCTTTCAATCAATCAAAATTAGAGTAAGTTGATAATGTATTATTTTAGTCCAATCATAAGGTAAGAATCATCAATAAGAGGGACGCATGGGTTCCATCTATCTAAACTCTTTCGGATTATGGATTTTCGTAGTACAATGGACACGAACGCGAGGCGTTTAGTTATTTTTGGAAATAGCGAGGATTATCTTATATTGGAAGATTGAGACAGACGCTCTTTACGACGCCAATCAGCCTCTGACCAATCTACTTGATGCCGCTCATCAATGGACTTTACAATGGTCCTGATTAACTATGTGGAAGCACACAGCTTTGCTCGCTAAAGGTTTTTGAAGCTAACCCACAAATACTCTAAACTCTAACTCAGATCAAGCACGACTCAAATAACGAAGTTTTGACAGTTTTCAATGAAAATCTGTTCAAAATTCGTCACTGGACATGCTTAAACCTAAGTTGCGTTCGAGGATTTGATGGTACGGTTTTATACGGTATACATTTATACGGTATACATTTATACGGTATACATTTATACGGTATACATTTATTTTGAAGAACAAATCTAAAAATTAATAGAAAGTGTTCATCTCACCACGCGGTAGTAAAACTATACATTTTAAGTTACCGTTTGGAGCCGAATTTACCTGGAAATTACGAGATTTAGCGAGATTTAGCATTGTAGCGTAACCGACGTCAAACGTAACGTTTTTTAACTGAATTCAAAAAAGGAGGAGGTTCTCAATTCCACTATATATTTTCTTTTTTTATGTTTGTTACCTCTGAACTTTGACCTGGCTGGTCCGATTTTCATGATTCTTTGTTTGAAAGCTGGTGTTGTGCTGGTGTGAGTGTTAGTTTTTATTTTATATAGTAATCGCTGTGTTTGTGTTCTTTTTCCTTGTGATGTTTTTTGTTTGTATTAATTAAATCTTATCTGTATTATATTTTGTCTATGGTTAGGTATGTAGCTGTATATTGTATTGTCGTCACTCAAAGGGACCCTAACTGAAAACCAGCGCAGTATAGGGCAAATGTTTTATACTGCAAAATGCTGAGCTAGGGTCCCTTTTTACCCAAAGTACCTATTGTTAGATTTAAGTACCTACTTATTCGTTTTATATGACATGTTAATTTATGTATTGCACCACTCTTTTTGTCATGTACCTATTGGGTAAAATAAACAAATTTTATCTATATTATATACTATATTATCTTTATCTTTCCGTATGATTCATCAACAGCAAAACTTTCAGGAGATATCTGATGTTCCGAACCAAACAGTAAAACTGTTCGATTCTATCACTTGCAATGGCCAGTACCTCCTCACCTCACCTCAACAGCCTGTATTAGCCCACTGCTGGACGCAGGCCTCCCCTAGATAAGCACCACTTTAGCGTTTAGGTATCTAATGAGGGAGTAGTGCCCTTAATTCCCACGCTGGGCATGCGGGTTGGGGATCGCAGCTCGGTGGTAGAATTGTTCTGCAGCGAGCGCTGCTGCTCACCCCCTGGTGGATATCCCTTAGTCGCCTCTTACGACACCGGAGGAGATGGGGTGGTGCAAATTCTAGCAAAGCACACACAGCTAAGCCAGTACCTACAGGTGGTGTAATTATTTCCTGAACCTTAGTAGAATCGTTGTAATAAAGTATCTAGACCATCCCATATTTGTTTTGATTACCCCCATGAGATATAAGTCATGAAGCGCTTATTAGGGGGAGGCATGCGTCCAGCAGTGGGCTAATATAGGCTGTTGCGGTGTGGTGTGGTAGATAGATAGATAGATAGAACATAGAAAATTCTTTATTGCACACTTAAACATAATTAACAAACAAAATAAACATTACAAAATATGTGACAATTGGCGGTCTTATCGCTTAAGAGCGATCTCTACCAGACAACCGTGGATGGATAGGATAGGTAGATTTCTTTAATCACAAAAATGGTTTCTTTTGTGCTAGTTAATGTTGTGTGCTTTATCCAGCATTTCATAAATTCTCTACCTGAGCCTTTGATTAATTAACAGTACCACAATATAAAAGGAAGGATATAACTCGCGCTTGGCAAATTCCTCAGCAACAAATTAATTGAGAATTTAAATAACTTAAGAAAGCCCCTTTGTTCCCGCCGCAAATTAATACATTTCAAAAACAAAGTTGCAAAAGTATCAAAAAGTTAAATGAGTCGTGAAAATTAATTATCTATGGAGATGGCCCCGGTGCTCTGTAGTTTGAATAATTCTCTTCGACATTATACATTTACTTTGTCTTGTTTAGACACAGTACTTACAACTTTTAAACCTCAGCTTCGTGTTTACATCACACTTCACACCAATATAATTTGGATGTGTAGGTATGGATGGATTGTGTGAAAGAACATGGCTAAGAAAGGTGTGATTACAGAAATGACGCCTGGTAGAGCAGAGTGTAGGAAACGGGTTCGTGGCTTACGCCCCCGGTGTCTGACGCCCCCGTGGTGGAGGCACCCGATTTTCAATTAAGTCATAACAGCCGATTTCGTCAGAATAAAAGTCATTTGTACCAGATACAGTCGACGAAAAAGTATTTTTGAACTAAATAAGTAATTAAATTTCACAGTAACGTTTAATGTTTATGATTATTTTGAGTACTTATTAGATTATCTGATTATGTAGGTATTGTATAACTAACAAAGTAATAGACATTATTTTTAGGTTGTTGTTACAGTTTTCTTATAATACATTATTTTTTACGTTTTATTTTACCAACCAGACAGGTTGTGCCGACCCCACCTAGCCTAGGGATCGGAAGAAGAAGTAAATATATGGATGGATCAAGTTTTAACCGACTTCAGAAAGGAGGAGGTTCTCAATTCGACTGCATTTTTTTTTGTGTTACCTCAGAACTTTGGACTGGGTGGTCCGATTTTCAAGATTCTTTTTTTATTTGGAAGTTGGTGCTTTCCGTGTGGTCACATTTTAATTTTGTCCAGTTCTGATAGTTCTGGTATCCATGAAAAAACTTCAAAAACTATATAATTGAAGTCGGTTCATATTTTTTAAAACAAATCAATTATTTTATGTATTATAAAAACATACCAGTATTTTTGCATACAGGTAGTTTTAGGCCTGGATTAAAACATACGCGTGTGGTCAAGTCTTCAAATTTAAGGGGATTTTTTTTTAAATTGCAGTATAGATAATTAAATAATAATGAAATCATTATGAATGTGTCCTGTTCCCTCGACTCACCAGCCTATATTGGTCCACTGCTGGACTCAGGCCTCCCTCTGCTATAAAGCGTCCTATGGGTTTTTATCTCATGAGACGTGGAGCCCATAATCCCCACACTGGCCATGCGAGTTTGGGATCGCAGATCAGTAGGTAGGTACTTTAAAGGGTAGGTACTTTAAAGACACTAGATACTTAATAGGTTTACATAATTTAACTTTAACCTTTAATGTCAATGTTATTCAATTTTTATTAAAAACCTATCAAAAGTATACGCTACCTATAGATTATACAAAAAATATAAAACAAACTTAAAATAATACAGAAAAGAATATCTTCAATTTATTGTAATCGCACAACAAAACACTGACTATGCCCGAATTAACCTAATCGCTATAAGTAGGTATTTCCAAAACTTAATGTGGTATTAGTCAAATGTAAATGAACCTTTGTGTGCCATACATTATCGCATTCCACCGCAAATATTATCGCATCAAATGAATCAGTCATACTCGCAGACTCGCTGACACTGACATTAACAAAGAGGTTATTTACAGAATGTGATTTACGTACCTACTGGTTATGGTTATGGACTCAAGAAAATGGCGGATTTGTAATCACTTGATTAAAACACAGTCATGAAAATTATTTAACGAAAGACAAGGCAGTATGGCCCTAATGGCTTTAGCCTAATTTTTCCAAAGCGACAAATTAAAATATAAATAAATAAAATGGTTATGGTTATCGTGTACTCTTTTATTCGCACTTACGTCCATATTCTTAGTTGTTTCCTTCAGATTCCCTCGACTTGACCTCACTACAACAAATTTATATTCTTAGTTAACAAACGTAAGGTACCTCAACAGCCAGGGGCCTGATTCTACTAACACAATCGCCTCACTGTGACAATATTATCGCTGCATTATCGCGTTACAATCACCGCCATTGACTCCTTTTGGTATTTTATTAACACGATCTTTTTTGTTTATGCCATATCTATGACTATTACGATTATGATTATATGCCCCGCCACATTATTGACACACTATTATAAGTCATAGAGATTGTAATCTCATGGTAATAGAATACCAAATAAATTTACGACTAAATCTCTACCTTAATCGTATGGCGCCATTGTAGCATTTTGTTTAAAAAATTGTGTAATTAGGCCCCTGTATTGATCCACTGCTAGACACAGATGGAATAAGCGCCTTTATTGGCGTTTCTCATGGGGGTAATGCCAATAAACCCCACGCTGGGCATGCGGGTTGGAGATCGCAGTTTGGTGGTAGAATTTTTCTGTAGGTAGGAGGCGCTGATACCCGCCCCCGGTAGATATCCCTTAGTCACCTCTTACGACACCCACGAGAAGAGATTAGGTGGTGCAAATTCTAAGCCAGCACCACACAGCTAACGTAAGGTACCTCATACCTAACCTTGGAACTCACTCAAGACGATAAGCGATTGATTTTTTTTTGTTGTCAATATCTAAAGTTTAAAAAAATACATTTTCCGAGAAACAATGACCTTTCTTCTTGAGTATGTACCACAGAAATCGTAATAATTATTATAACGATTTCTGTGGTGTGTACTTTCGAATCATTAATTCTTAGAAAACTGATTTCAAGGTAAGTTTCGAGGAAATCTCCAAACCTCCTCAACGACTCCTCCTCGACGGCTTATCACGGAGATCTAGAAGACACCTATTCGCATTCACCCTTAAATAGAAAAAAAAAAACAGAAAAGCTGATGGAAACGGGTCTAAAGTCATAAACATTCAGAGGCGGTCAAAGTGTTAATAGAGTCGAAATGTAGCTATATCTTACTAGCGTTGACTTATGAGTAAGGACGTACTTAGCAAACTAAGCAGGCTAATTGCAAATTATAAATGGATTTGATGGCCATTCAGTAATAGTGATGACGTTATGATAGCCATCGTTCAGTTGCATCATTAGTAGGTAGACAATTTAATGTGTAGGACAGGTAAAATAGGAAACTTGATTTTAAAGTTGGGTGCAAATAATTACCTTATATTTTTGTGTCTGAACCACGTCACGGGTAGGTATAGGTACTAACAGCTCATAAAATTAAGACAAATCAGAGAATTTCCAGGAAGCCTGCGTCCAACTGTGGACCAATGCAGTCCGGCTAGCAGGCGAGGGTTTCTCTCTCTCGTCGTCCAACAGTGGACAGGTGCATATCAGCATGAGGCCTCACTGTGGACCGGTATGCAGAATATTTAGGGTATTCCTGGGTGAAGAAAATATTATTACATTGTGTCCGTTAGTTATTATCAGAAGATGTGTCGATTTTAAGATTTCAAATTTTCTATGCTAGGTAGACCTAATATTATGGTATTCTCTATACAGGTCCTAAAAATACCTACATATTATTAGAACGTTTTTCAAATTCGCAAAACCTCTCTGAGTTGAGTAGTTGGGTGATGCTGTGAGCAAAATATGTTTTTTTTTCTAAAATTAGGTAGACGTTTCTAACCATAGCTAAAATGTAATGCAAAGAATAGGGTTAAGGCCCATACACCAGCGAAAGTGGCGCCCCCAACTATTTTATCTTATTATTACGTTAAACGCAGGAATTTTTAAAAATCCTACGTTCTGTTTGTGGTATCTATTATAAGCTATTTATTAATGCCTCTGTAATAGTTTCATTTTGTACTTATAACTAAGTTAAGTTATTTTAAATGTATCAATCTAATTTTAGAGCTGTCATTCTAATTTGAAACTTGTTAGTCAAATTTTTCAACCATAGAATCGTTTTCATCTTTTTTCAATATCCGAAATCCTAATTTTAGCTAATCCTAAAACAACAGAATCGAAACCAATGGACACTTATTTTTACTTTAGTCAATAAAACTAGAAATTACAAAGATAAAGCGCGTTAAGGAAGTTTGGGAGTGGAGACCAGTGACTTCACGGTTTGCTAAAAAGTGTCACAAGGCGTGACGTCACGCGAATTTTAACTGGTTATAACTTATTATTTTGTTTAATCTACAATAGCAAAAATACGTGTTCAATATCTTGTGATAATAATCTTACTTCCGGGCTTATTAGAATGTTTTAGGACACTAGCCATTATACGCCTTTTTGTAAGAATTTACACAAGTTAATTTTCAACCTGTATTTAAATAAACCCATACCATTTTATAACGCAATTGGCACGTTGCGCTCCATTAGGAAATAAGAGTCAATTAAGGTCAACTACTCTGATCATTCATTAAACAATCGCATTATTTATTTAAGCTTAATCGTCCATTTTGTTTATCAATAAGAACAATGAACAAGTGCTATTCTCGACGGATTTAACACCATACCTTTACTATAGCAATTTAAGGCGCATACCCGAGCCAATCTGACAGCAATTCCTATTTTATCATATTTTTACGTTTATCATAGGAATTTTTAAAATCCAACGTTCAGTTTGTGGTATCTATTATAAGCTATTTTTAATACCTCTTTTATAATTTTATCTCATATAGTTTAGGAGGAGATGCAAAAATAGAGTTTGGTGGCCAAAAAGCGCAACTTCGTATCTCTTCCTAAGCTTTACCAAATGAAACTATTACAGAGGCATTAATAAGTAGCTTATAATAGATACCACAAACTGAACGTAGGATTTTTAAAAATTCATGCGTTCAACGTAATAATAAGATATAATAGTTGGGGGCGCCACTTTCGCTGGTGTATGGGCCTTAACGCACGCAATCAAAGACAAAGCCACAGTTTTTGGACGTAAGGGCGTAGCTAACGATTTAAATTTTTAACAAAATCGGATGCATAAGCTGTATTATATAATTTTCTACAAAAATCGTACACTCGACTGAAAAATATAGAATTTTGATTTGTCCTAGTTTTGATTTATGTTTTAGCCGTGTGGCTTAGAATTTGCACCACCCCAATACTTCCAGCTGGGTGTCGTAAAAGGCGACTAAGAGATTTCCACCGGGAGCCCCCTGCAGCAATTCTACCACCGAACAGCGATCCCAGCGCCCAGCGTGGAGATTATAGGCACTACTCCCCATGAGATAATAAGGCGCTTATCTTTTTTAAGCTATTGCATAGCTTCTAGCGCGGGGACCGAATCCAGAAATTCCGTAACGAAAAAACCTTGACGTTTGTCTCTTTAGTTCAGCAACTCGCCTCTAGATGGCATTGCAATAGCTTTACCGCGGCAGTCCCCGAGTGCCACACGTCTTTTTTTTTTTTATTGCTGATGGATTAGCGTTTGGTTCCTAACTCTGTGGAATGGTGGAAGGCCTGCGTCCAGCCGTGGACCAATACAGGCTGTTGAGGTTAAGGTTGAGGATAATTTTTATGATGATGATGCCTTTAATTCTTAGGTATCCAATGAATGATAAGTATTTACAGCCAACAACTACCTTGCTACACTCCCATGCATGTACATTATTGGCACCACGCAAGTAAAGAATGACACAGTGACTGTAAAATACCGGTAAATACTGGAATGTTCCCACGGTTTTGTGCACAATGTGAGGAAACACTTGTGAAAACTGATTTTCAAGTACTACATCTGATCAATGAAGGAAAATCTAGTTTTTATTCAGTCTGTGTAATTTTTCTCAGACTATATTATTTTATGTCAGCGTTCAGAAATAAGTGGATTACTTTGGTGTGATAATTTACAAGCAAAAGACGATTTGAGAAATGGGAAGTCTTCCTTCCAATGTAATTGCCTTCATATTTAGGGAAATGTTACTTCGATCTTTTATCTTGTTTTAAAAACGCGATTGGTGAAAGTTTTTTCGAAAGTAATTTTTTTTTAAAGTGATATTTTGCACACATTTTGCTATTTATCTCAGGAACAGTATATTTTTTTTCTTCGGTTTTTGTTTTGGTAAGAATAATCTTTCATCTTCCCATCTTCCCCATCCAAGTGGTCACTACTTGGACGGGTGATGGGTGACCGTGTCACGTTGACTATTTGTTTTTTAAAGAGGAATAATTAGTAGTTATTGATATTTATAGATAATTTGATTTTGATGATATTTTTTTTCTTTGAAAGCTGGTGCTTCCCGTGCGGTCCCATTTGGTCCAGTTCTGACCATGACATCCATGAGTAAACCATATAACTGAAGTCGGTTTATAGTTTTTTGTTTATAGTTCAATTATTATGCGCTGTACGTGCCGATTTGTCAACACACTTGCGGAAGTCAAACCTACGATTCTCTCACGAGCGACGAGGAAAATGCTCAGATATAGTGTAGTATAGTTGTGAGAATTATTGTAATTGTTGTAATTGCAATGATTCACGTAATAATGCGGTTTTGTTTAGATAACGGCACATCTGCGTGAGCTGAACACATTGTTTTGATTTACCTACTTCTACTTCATGTTATACTTGAAGTATTGATCATCGTACTTTACCTCAACCTCAAACCACGCCAAAACTACTGAACGGATCGGGCTGAAATTTTGCACAGGTACCTACGTGTAATCCTCATCCTGAAATCTAATAAAAATAAAATACGAAAAATTTTATATAACTACATCCTTTAATATTGTATTTTGATTGTACTTACTCATAGTTGTAGGATACAATATTCGTATACTAGTCTCTTCTGTTGTTATAAATAAATGTATTTTTTTCTTTCTTCAAAAAAAATCAAACATAGGCTACTTTTTATCCCGCAAATCAGTTTCCGTGGGATATAAATCACCTTTAAACGTTCCCATAGGATCAACGCCTTCAAAGCCGGGCGCAGCTAGTAGTATATAATAAATGCGAAATTCAGTGTGAATGTTTGTTATTCTACGTATCTCCGTAACTACTTAACTTATTAAAATGAAATTTTGTATGTAGATAGTTTAGGTTTTAGATTAATATATAATTTTTCCTTGGTTCACTTAACTGTACTTACTAACAAACTATAGATTAATTTATCTGCAATAAAAGAATTTGAATTTGAATTTGAATTTAAAACTTGGTTAAAAAAAACTTACTTGTTAAGCAGGTATTTTTTATTTTTACAAAATTACTTCTAGGGGGTTTGTAACTCAAACACGGCGCTCTGACTTTCGTGGGACGTTGGGAATGAGCACGTCTGAGTCAGAGTCAGAGTCAAATCGTTTAATTTCTTGACTATTCTTATTCGTAGCTTGAGACTTACAAAATAAGCACTCAGACAAGTAATTTTTTTTTACTTTACCTATAGGCAATATAACACCATGTCGAGTACTGAGTTACTTAAGTACAATAGTAGCTATTATTTTATCAAATAATGGTACTTGAAAATCATAATTATGAATTCAGAATATAAAAATTGTACACAGCTAGAAAAAATTTACGAGCTATAACAGCTTGATAAATAGTAATTAATATAAAATAAGAAATAAGGTGCAATTTATTATGAGAAATAAAAACGCAATTAGCATACGATCGTTTTCATTTCTAAACTTATCTTTTTTCTTGCAGATTTTTTTGTTTATTTAACAAGCTTGTCTCTTACCGACGACCTCTGTGGCGCGGTGGACGAAGGTCCGCCTGCGACGCAGAAGGATGCGGGTTCGATTCCCGCCTCGGGACAAATTTGTGTTCGATCTGCAGACATTTGTGACATGTTCAGGGCGTTCTGGATGTGTTCTATGTACCTATAATAAAAAAAGTTCAAAATAAAATCAAAATAAAATTTTGAAAAACCCACGACGGATATAATAAATAGTACTTATGTACTTAATCGAAAAAGGAAGAAATAATTTTTGCAAAACCCCCGACTAAATGGAATTGAAAAAGACAATTAAATTACCTTTAGTTACAATTATAGCTTCCTAAGTTTTTTCACCTATCCATTACTACAAAGCCAAAAAAATCCGTCGGGGGGCTGCCATTTCCAATAGCCAATTGCCATCTATTTTCTGAATTTTCCGGTACCCAGTGTGGCGCTGGCTTAGAATTTGCACCACCACCTCGATCTCTTCCCGTGGGTGTCGTAAGAGGCGACGTCTCCGTTCCGTCGCGGGTAAAAATATCTATCTATGTAGAGTATTGTATTATGTATATCAGTTATCTAGTATCCACAACACAAGCTCTGCTTAGCTTGGGGCTAGATAATGCTGTGTGAATTGTCAAAAAAAAATTTCCGCCTACAAGGCATTAAATATGTGAGATTTCAATAAAGTTATTAAGTCCAAAATAATTGTGAATTAAAAAGGAAGCCATACAGTCGAGTGGCTCAAGGGAAGTGATCCATTTGACGCAATTAACCTCTAGTTAAGACGAGACGAGACGGTCGCACGAGCTGATATATCGTCAACATCATCATCAATACTCATTATATCTGAAGATGTAGTCGCTGACTATATTCCAGCCAATTTGATGTTAGATATTCGTACACAAACCGCTCTAACTCTGTAACCGAGTCTTTTTATACGAATTTTATATTAATTGTCGACTTGAGATCTTTTCTTCAATAAATATATTTTAGTTGTGAAATGTGTGTCGGCGGAGGACGTGCGGAAGAAGTGAAAAAGAAACCACTAGCAAGTTTATCACTTATCAACTAATACAATCTTTGCATATCTAAGTCTTAATATAATGCGACTTAAAAGTAGATAGTTATCATATTTGTAAATATAAGTAAATCTAACACAAATAACTTATTTAGCAGTGTGCTAAGTTAGCAGACCATTTATAAATAAGAGCGTCAGCTTACAGGTCTCGGGTCACGCGTTGCTACAGTTAAGTAACACAATTTTATTCGTTTATATTTATTTATTTCTGGCTTGAGCTGACTAATAAAATAACGCTCGTTTTTCTAAGTAAATTGATTGAATAATTTGTACTTAACGTTACGACGTCTGTGGCTCCGGTTCTTCTTAGAATAGTGAGGTTGGTACTACAATAACAATAGGTAGTATTATTGAGCTGCAAAAATTATCAGTAAATAAATTCAAACAAACTGTCAAAACTTTATTATGCAAAAAGGCTTACTATAAAATATCAGATTATCCAGAGGATAAAAAAGCTTGGACGGATTTTGCTCCAACTCGAAACATAACAACTAACAGGCTAAAGGTTTCTTCGTCGTTTCTTTACTTTAGTCTACATACCGAAGCGATCGAAATTAAAAATACCACTTTATTTCCGTGTCAGTGTATTTTTTAATATGATTTGACCTTTTCTAAGTGTACTGTACATTTATTGTATTTATGGAAATAAAGCATTTTGAGTTTATTACTTTCCTCTGGAATAATAACGGCTTGAGTTTTTTCCGGAATAAAAACTGCCTTATGTTTTGTTTTTAGCCCGAAATCTCATTTTATTCGCTCACTGACCAAATCTTGCGATTTACAAGCAGCGTCTCGCGGTTTCATCCGCGTAGTTCCCGTTCCCGTGGGAATTCCGGGATAAAATATAGCCCATGTCACTCCCTGAAAAGTAAGCTTTTTAGTGATGAAAGTATTTTATAAATCGGTCCAGTAGTTTCGGAGCCTATTCGATACACACAAACAAACAAATATTTCCTCTTTACAATATTAGTTTTGACTAGCCGCGCCCCGCGGCTTCGCTCCCATGGGTTTTTCTATGTCACGTCCCACATGAACGTGATATTCTATGTCCTTCTCACCAATTTTTAGCCAAATCGGTTCAGCCATTCTTGAGTTATATTATAATAATAATAGTGTAACTAACACGACTTTTTTATAGATACGAAGAGGAAAGATTTATATTTTTGTATGATAACATTAATAACGAAGACATAAGCTCAAAAACTACAGGACCGATTCCAAGAATTATTTTACCTTTATAATGCTCCTTATAATTCCTGAGTAACCATTGAGTAACATAATAAATAATATGCTATAATTATGTTTATGAAATAAACATCCTCCGACTACGATAGTTTGAATATGCGCATAGTGCTGATAAACGTGTATTAAATGTAAATTATCTAGGATGAAAACTCACATTATTTTACACTAGCTGCGCCCCGCGGCCTCGCAAGCCTATCCCACCCGAACTGATTTATGGGATAAAAAGTAGCCTATGTGTTATTCCAGGTAACTACCCGTATGCAAAATTTCAGTCCGATCCGTTCAGAAGTTTTTGCGTGAAACAGCGACATACATACATACATACATGTTTACAGACTTTCGCGTTTATAATAATAGTAGGAATAATATAGGTATGTAAAAAGTCACGAATATAAATAAAAATGTCGCTAAAATTAACAAAAATGTTCTAAAATTCTAAAAATCGTAGAGCTAAAGTTTATCCCCTTGATGTCCAAATTTATTTACCAACCCCTATTTATTTAATTTATTTAATACTAGCTGCGCCCCGCGGCTTCGCTCCTGTAGACATTTGTATGTCACATCCCACGGGAACGGGATAAAAATATAGTTAATAAAGTTTTATTAATATAGATAATAAATTAGTATCCTATGTCTGTCTCCTGGTTCTAAGCTACCTCCTCACCAATTTTCAGCCAAATCCGTTCAGCCGTTCTTGAGTTATAAATAGTGTAACCTACACAACTTTCTTTTATAATATAGAGATATCTTAAAATCTTAAAACAAATGCTTCGTGGCATGCATTGGATAGTATAGGGTACTATCCAATGCATAACAGTTCATGATAAAACTATGTTTAGTAACATTAACAGTAACAGTAACATCAGGTGGCACATTCCACCACGACCCCACCGCGCACCGCCTCGGTACAAGTAGGTGGTGGTGATTCACCGATCGGCAAAGGTGCTATGATTCACATCTGTTCTGCACTGGTACTTGCTGCAATGAAATCAGTTAATGATGCCTACATTGAGGTAGAGATTATGGAAGTGGACTCGGTTTCTAACTAATGTAAAAAAAATATAATATCTTTAGACATGACGCTTTATAAAGAAGCTCCCAAATACACACGATGACACGACGGCAAAAAGCTATTGCGTGTGGACTGAGGGCTCACTTTTGAAAACCTTGCAAATCAACTTGAAAACAATCAAAATTTTAGTTATAATATTGTTCAACATGAAGTAAAGGTCCATTTTGTTTAACTTAAAGCAAAGCCGGTATAACCCCTAGTTACTTGTTACTTGTTCCTGGGCTGGTTTCCGCAAGTAGGCCGCAGGCGGGCCCTTTTTGCGTGTCGGGTGGGGGGCTGTTAATCTAATCTAACCATCCGATGTCTTCCAGGAAAGCCAGCAGCTCGCTGACGCCGGTGCATGCCTCCCTAGGCGTCCTTGGTGTCCCGAGGTAGTGTAGTCTTTGAGAGGCTACGCTATCGCACTCTACAAGCACATGCGCGGCCCTCTCCTCTGCATTCATGCACCCTCTGCATAGGGGGCTGTCCGTGATAGTGTAATACCCCTAGAGTAGAGCTCTCAGTTCACAGCTGCTTGAATATAGCGTATATCTCAGAAATTACTACGTCTATGATTTTAATTTTTACATAAGGATTCTGTTAAGAAAATTTTAAAGCCATTCAAAAGTTTCCAACTCGCTAGAAACGCAGTTCCAGAGTTATAGAGATTCAACTAGAGCGTGATTTTGTACTGATCTGACAGTACAAAAAAATCACATCATACCTTTTAATAATGTACTTTTACAGATAATTTGACTTTAATTACTTATAGTCAAATAATCTGTGTTTGTTTCTCGTTTAGCACCTGTGTGCTTTGAGTCGGCAGCTGTCATCGACCGCGTTGCCTAGATCTATAAAACTACGCAACGGATTTTGATGCAGCTTTTTTAAAATAGATAGTGTTTCAAGAGGAAGGTTTATAAGTATATCTATTAAGATCAGCATTGCACCGCTAGTGTATAATATTAGCATGGTTGCCTGGGAGAAATCGCTCTGAGCGAAAAGGCCGCCTTTTGTACTACATTTATTTATTATTTAGATATAAGACTTTAATGTATATTTATTACTATTAGTACAATAAAGTGTCCATTCATTCATTCATTCATTCATTAGCCGATATTCAGCAAAATCATCCAAAATCATCCATTCGAACTTTTCTGCGTAAAAAGGCAACACGGCAACGGCTTTGTCTCTCACAAAGAGGGAGAAATAATTCACATGTTAATTTATAGGTATTTTACCAGCAAAACTACCTCCTCGATCTGGCTCCTTTCATAAAAAATAAGTATTTTGTGTTCTACAAGAATATATAAAATTAATAAAATAGTTTCGTAGACCGTGTTACGACGCGACGCTACGCGAGTCTTGCGGAGACATTCAAAAGATTTCAACGCACACGCAAAAATTGGAAAATTCGGACTATAAAATTGATGAAGTTCGTTTCAGGGTGACTAGTATTTTCTTAGTTATGTTAAGTTATCATTATCAAACAAGAACATAAAAAAATATACTTGGTTAATAGATATTTATATTTAGCAGGAAGTCCAACATAAGCTATATAAAC
Organism: Eupithecia tripunctaria; assembly: GCA_955876795.1. Classification (NCBI taxonomy): domain Eukaryota; kingdom Metazoa; phylum Arthropoda; class Insecta; order Lepidoptera; family Geometridae; genus Eupithecia; species Eupithecia tripunctaria. The sequence goes on from OY041625.1 coordinate 433,767, forward strand.
GCGAGTAAAGTGAATAGTTCAGCTAGAATCAAAGAGTCAGAGTCAGAGTCAGATCGTTTATTTTTTTAGACTTACAAAATAAGCACTTAGGCAAGTCAAATTTTTACTATATAAATATATAATAATATGATAAATAGTAGCCACCAAGCCACTTCCAGTTACACAAGACATCCTACAATGACACGCGCGACCAGCACAGAGGTACGTACGTAGGGCACGTGACTCACGCCACGTGTACGGTACAATGGCGGAACAATGGCCGCGCCAAAATTACGAGACGTAGCGAAGTAGGACAGCGGTTACTTCTGAGTGGACTGTTGGGTAAGGAACTGCTTTTACAGACAAAAGTCTCGGCGGCGCTGAGTCCGCTGATATTAATGTCGCTGCGGTAACGCCAAGTTGAGAAGCGTTTCTAAGCATAGTTTGCAATTCATCGACGTCATGTGGTGCTGTCATCATCAACAGCCCGTATACTTCCACTGCTGAACATAGGCCTTCTAACGACGACGCCACGCCACAATAGCGGTCCTGAGCCGCCTCAATCCATCGACTCCCTGTGACCGCTACAATGTCGTCGCTCCATCGAGTGGAAGGACTTCCCACACTCCGTGTCGCATTGCATCGCGGCACTCGAGAACCTTTCCTGTCCAACGGTTATCGGTTCTGCGAGCTATGTGGCCTGCTCATCGCCACTCATCAGCCTGCAATCTCTGAGAGCTATGTCGGTTACTCTAGTTCGTCTACGGATTTCCGTATGACCACAACTTACGTATGACAGATACTATCGCGTAAAGAAACTCCGAGCATATCTCTGTCCATAGCTCGCCGAGTGACTTTGAGCTAATGCACGAGGCGTATAGTCAGCGACCACGTCTCGGGTAACACACATTGTTTAAAGACTTTCGTCTTGAGGCACGGTATATACGGTGCTATCAATAAAACACTCACAATCATGGAGTTTTTACAGGGTAAAATTCCTATATTCGACATCTTGTTCTTGCTAGAGTCTGTAACTGCAGTCCAATTACCTATAATTCTAATTCTGAGTAGAGGAACTAAGATCCGCGCGGACATTTCGCATAGGATGTATTGTTAATTATCCCCCTGCCTAAGCAGGCCCTAACCGGCCCAGCTCCTTGAAGTACCGGAGCAGGACTTTAGGTGACTGACAGCTTCGTTTCAGCTTCTGTGCGTCTTGATGTTGATGATTCCTCAATCAGACACTTCAGCCCCGTTTTGTGCCTGGCCTCCTCTGTGGCCGAGCAGCGACTGCAGTTTTTGTGTTTTCGCTCACGCTTTTTAAGAAGGCTATGTCCGTAACCGGGATATCATGTACCTGTTAGTTGTTTAGGCGTAAAAATATCAGACAGACAGGCAGAGAAGTTTTTTTCGAATTGATATAATAGTTAAGGACATAGAGATAATGCCTTTTAGTTCCTTGTACTGTTGTTATCTTGTATTTAACGGGTGTTTATGTTCATTATGTGCCTGAATTTTCGTAATGAGCAATCTTTGCTGTTACAACTTAATAAATATCTTTTTCTTTTTATCACGCCATCGTGAATCAGATCTGTGGATCTAATGCGAGACATCCTCCCAAAGTGGTCCGTTTGCACCGACTGTTAATTGGTGGTACCCGAGTACCAGCTGACCATAATAAGACAGCAGCTGTGCCATTGTTTGTATAAAATTGTTAGTTGTTGTTGTTGCACGTGATCGTTGAGTCAGACACCTACATTCTCTCAGGTGTAACATAGTTTAAAGACTCTATGCAATGTATATGCAGGAACAATAGGAACTCGTGTCTATAAAAATTATGTATAATAATCCTCACCTCACCTTACCTCAACAGCCTATATTGGTCCACTGCTGGACGCAGTCCACCCCCTGATACGCACCTTTATTTTTTGTATAGTAATAACTATGATTAATTTTACAATTAGCTGCTTAGTTGAGTTGCCTTGTTTATTGCGCATGCTGTGGCTACCTGTAATTTAGATTAGGTACACTAGTTTTTAAGTTGTATGGTATACGTGTTACTTCTAGTTGATTGTCCTTATTAAATAAATCAATCAATAGATAAAAAGTTGCAAAAAGATCCATCGATGGATCTTTACAATGGATTGAGTGCTGTCCCTTAGTCGCCTCCTTAGACACCCGAGGGAAGAGTAGTGGTGCTGCAAATTCTAAGCCAGCACCACACAGTATACCGAACGGTTGTGCTGAAATGGTAACCCCAGGGGACAGACAGAACAGCTTAGAATACCGTTGGTAAGGTAAGTAATTAATAATCCGGATCCTCGATAAAACAACCGTGCAATACCCATATCATTTTGCTTATATTTTTTTCAAGGCGTTTTAATTATCACAATAATTTATGTAAAATAATGTACTTACAAGGTATGTGATAATACAAACACGCTTTAATAGATAACACTTATCAATGGATTTAGTTGATTAATATTCGATAATAATAAGATTACGGTTTTAGGCCGCTTGAAGAACAGAAATATTTTATTTTGATTTAGTTAGTTTTTGTTAAGTGTTCTGTGAAACGTGATAGAACAGTTTATAGGATGAAATATTTGTGTAAGTACTTTCTATTCTACGTGCCTTTATAGATATATATAAAATATAAAATTTATCAGCGAAGTGGTTGATTATTGAATCTTTAGTACCTAGGTATCTAAGAATATTACAGTCAAAATAATTGAAAGAATTCGAACTGCATACCTTCTGCTTACAAGAGCTGGTGAGTATCTGGCGCACCGCATCAGCATTGCCATAGATAGATGTTGTTAATGTTTTTATTGCACTATCAATACAAAAAATAAAATGCTAACGATTATCTAGTGTGGCACAATCGGCGATCTTATCGCCAAAAGCGATCTCTTCCAGGCAACATTTGGATGGATAGGATCGGTACGTACGTATAGAAGCTGACGAGGAGGCGTATACAGCGAGGCAATGCAGCCAGCGTCACACGACGACTTACATTTGATATCATTCAATTCTGATCAGTCGAGCTACATGTAGATTGTTTACAACAGTCTGCAGTTAGCTCAAGTGTTTAAATTGTAAATATTAGTTCCAATTTAATGATATTATTTGATTGTAATTCATTTCTATAGTAAATTAGATAATAACGATATCAAAGTTATAACGACATTATCATACCGTGGAATAAAATAAATGGAATAAAACAGTTCATAAAGCTTTCTTTAATTTCATGTTATTTAAACAAAGGATGAGGGTAGATCGTTATAAAAACTCGTTCACTGACCTATTCCGTGATCATGGCGTGTGTAACTATTGGAAAACTCAAAATAACTCAACGAACTGCTTTCTTTTATAAATTGTATCCACTGCAGACGTGCCGGTAAGCAGACGTTCGGGGAATAGACGTTCGAGGAATAAGACATTTGGGGATTTGACTATCAGACAATAGACTTTCGGAGACTAGACATTCAGGGAATTAGACCTGAAGACCGAACTCTGTCATGTAGGGTAGGTGACAACGTCTTTTTTGAGAAAAATTATAGTCTGTAGGCCTGTAGGTACATTTATCGAAAACCTAACACAAATCATGATATCATATATTCCGTATTTTTTTTTTTATTTAATAATAAACTTCCTTCAACGCGCGTATTGCACACCTATTTCTGAATAAAAATGCTATTACGTTATTCTAGTCACAAACTTACGTCTTTATAAATAATATCTGTAGGAACTCTGATAGTGAGGATACATTCGTGATGATGCTCATCTAATCCACACTCCTCAGTTCTCCTTCTTCTCCCGGCGACCCTGGGCCTGGTGACCCGGGAGCCAGTTCCTCCGCCTGCCTCCACCAGGAACACCCCCGAGGAGCGCTGGCTGATGGTACCGTTGAACAACTTCCATGGAGATAGTACCGAGGTCTTCCCTATGGTAAGGATTACTTATTTACAACTTTATCCATATTTACCGGCGAGCATAGATCTAAGAAAAGATTTTAGATATCGTACCTACGTTCTCTCAACAACTGCTGTGCGATTACGCAAAAAGCTTCCATCCTATATAGACATTTTTTCACTCACTTTGAACGGCTTATTAATGTACCTATAGCGGCCTTTGCAATGTTTATACATTTTTGAGGCCGCTTTCAAGGCCATAAAAGGGCTTTCAAATGTCATTAAAGGATGAGTGGTTTTTGCGCAATCGCACAGCTAATCTGTCTTACAACTCACTCAGCGCCCCGCGGCCGCGCGGCTTCGCACGAGTTGTTCCTATGGAGACGTTTAAAGGTGATTTTTATACCACGGGAACAGATTTACGGGATAAAAAGTAGCCTATGTTTTATTCCAGTATTAGAATTACCCGTATGCAAAATTCAGTTGTTTTGACCTACACAATCGTTTACCTAACCGGTATAAAAGATACCTAACTTACATAGATTTTTTTTCATGCTGTTCCAAATATCGCTTCATTGGGACTATTTTGGAAATTGGTGGATACGCCATGCTTTTTCGCTGAATATAATAAGAACATAACTTTTGGTTGTAATTCTTAGGTAGGTACCAAAGTTTTTAGTTAATTCCTAAAGTCACATGATTCTTCAGCATAGGTATTATCTTTATTTCGCTATCGAATAATCATGGGCTATAAATATCTGAATAGCATTACTTTCAATTAATTTTAGCTATTGAAGTTCCTAATGGCCGTTGAGACGAATCAAGATTGACTTGATTTTAACTATTGTTTTTCATAACAAAATGGAATGATAAACTTAATTGAAAACAGAAAGCATAAGTTCTACTCATCTTTTCGGCTTGGAAAGAAAAAAAAACATCGGTTTGCACTGCGGAGTGCCGGCAGAAGTGAAAACTACACGCATCTTCCGGTGTACTAAGGCACGACAAGTGGCAATTTTGTTAACTGTAACTTTTGAACTTTTGGAAGCTCATCTAAGTAGGCTGCTAGCTTACAATGTAAAACCAATTTGAAATAACAGTAATACAAGCGTGTTACGTCACCACTGTCACGTGAGGCTGATCTAACATGTTAGATCAGCATCACGTGATTCCGAGTTTACCATTTATTACCCTACCCATGCCAAAAAATGTGTACAACGCCGCTAAAGAAGTTTTCACTTAAAAATAAGCTGAAATCCTATGCCCAACGTCTGGAATCCCACCCAAATAAGCTAGCTAATGATCTAATGAAGAAAGACACAACATCGCGACGACTCAAGAGAATAACACCTCAAGACCTAATATGAAAACACCAAAGAAATGGATATGCCGATGGGCATATACCATACATGACATGGGTGGCAGCAAGCACAATACAAAACTCTTAGCCCAATGCCCACATGGGCAGATAGCAAGAAAAAAAAGAGATTTAAAAAAAGAAAAAAAAAGCGATATATTACGAAACTTGTATGTTATTCCAGCGTTACTACTACAACAGCGAGTACGCCGGCCAGCACATGGTCATCTTCGTGGGGGGAGAGTGGGGCATCTCCCCCGGGTGGACGCAGGGGGGGCTGGCGCACGAGCTGGCAAGGATGATCGGTGCTGGGGTGTTCTATACCGAGCATCGGTATTACGGACAGAGCTGGGTGGGGAAGTAAGCAGATACTTTTTTAAGTTTTTATAGTTTACACTATGGGTAATTTTTAAGAAATCAAATAATATCCCAAATTCGAGTTCTACCTACGTCACTTGTCTTCGTGCTGTAGCTGGTAAACATTCCCGTGATGAGAGCGAGGGTTAGAGTCCCGTGGAATTCTAAATTCCGTTTTTAATATGAAAATTATTGGGACATTATTTTATTTGTTTATGTAGAAACTTTAAAGATCTATCTAGACTCTAAAGTTATATTATAGATCTAGCCTCTGCCCGGGACTTACTTCACGTAGCAACCGCAAGAAGTACTAGGAGGACATAATTTAAGTTTATCATGCTTCGGCTACATTAGCGGGCTGTGGCGAATATTCGTGTTAACGCGATAAATGTGGCCGGGTTCATCGTGTCATCGCGTAGTATTCGAGCGAAGACGATGTAGTATCGGGGAGCTGTCCGTAAACTGGAGCGAATCAAAGGGATTTGTCGCGCCAATATTCGCTTAGGTGGCTACATCTACGTCATTTCAGTGTCGTCCAGAGTTTGAAGCAAGACGAGATTTAATTTTTTACACTATGGAGTGGAGTAACGAAAAAGTGTTAGAATTCATTCAATTTTATGAAACTGAGAGTATTATATGGAATCCTAGTGACCCCAACCATAAAAATAAACACTTGGTACATGATGCGTGGATTCGAATTAAAAATATGCTCAGTTACCACACACCACAGTAGAAGAAATGAAGAAGATTCATTGATGACATACTACAGTACAGACAGAGCCCACGATGCATCGCGTCAACTCGACACGAATCTTCGCCCGCCTTAATGTAGACAAGAACATCGCCTATACCCGAACACGATGTTTTTGTCTCGCCAACACGATACGAATCTTCGCCCGCTAATGTAGCCGAAGCATCAGAGATATTAAGTGCATAGTGCATACCTGTGGTGCATACCCACGAAATTAGCACTTCATGAGCATTATCTACGCAAAGCGATCTCTTACTCAAAGTACCAGGATCCCATAAGTTCAAAAGATACACAGTATAGTTTCAAGGAGTGTAGGGCATCTTCCCCGGGTGGACGTTGGTTTGGTGTACGAGCTCGCAAGCGTGACCAGCGGTGGGTTGTTCTATACCGAGTATCGGTTGGTATTACGGACAAAGCTGGGTGGGGAAATTAGTTGTCTATAGATCAAGCCTCTGCCCATGGCTTCCTTCATGTAGTTACTAGCTGCGCACCGCGGATTCGCACGCGTTGTTCCTTTGAAAACGTTTAAAGGTAATTATCCCACGTGATAAAAAGTAGCCTATGTTTGATTCCAAGATTAGAATTATCGGTATGCAAGCCCGACCAGTTCAGTAGTTTTGGCGTGAAGAGGTAACAAACATCCATCCATCCAAACTTTCGCATTTATAATATTAGTGTGATTATGAGTGATTGAGTGATTTCCTCAAGAAATACTAGAAGGACATAAGTTCATCGCATATGTTGAATGTATAACTACATCACCTTCCCTTAAAAATTACCACTACATGAGCCTTATCTGCACGAAGCGTGTCTCTCACTCAAAGTACCAGGGTCTCATAAGTTCACGGTATACACAGTATAATTTGTAGAAGAGTGGGGCATGGAGAGTGCTAGCGAGCATCGTTATTACGAACAGAGCTTGATGGGGAAGTAAGGGATGAATGAGACAACATTTTGGGTACATTTGAACGATGTTGTCTCGAAACCATCAGGTTATGTCAGTCGATTGTTTGAGAACACCCCTAATGAGCACTCCAGCGCATAGCGCTGTTTTCAGATTCTGTCGTGATTCCTGTGGCTTGACGTCAGTTTATTTAGTGTCACCAGTATTATAGGTTTATTGTTCTAAGTTACCATTTATGCCAAAGCAATAAGCATGGCCGTGTAGTGCTGACTTAGAATTGGCACCACCGAACTCTTTCCACATGTCGTAAGGGCGATTAAAGGATATCCACTGGAGGTAAGCAGCTGCACCTCCTGCGGAACAATTCTATAACCAAACTTTAACCCCCAACCCGCATGTCCAGCGAGGGGATTATGTGCATTATACCTTCATGATATAAAGGTCCTTATCATGGGTAGGCCTGCAGTGGACGAATATAGCTTTATACAACTATTTTACGTCGCGTCGCTGTTACTTGAAACCAGTTCACCTCCATCATACATCGAAACTGTAATTACAATAACAATAACAATTACATCCGGATGGTGTACAACTACACCCTGATGGTGGATAGCTGGCAGCGAGTTGGCGCGGGGGTCGTTTGTTCTCTTGCCAAATGTTGGCCGCACTTACACTGTATTGTAACAGTAAATGATATGAAATTATTGTAAATGTTTTGATATTCTCTATTATTCTAGCTGTGTGGTGCTGGCTTAGAATTTGCGCCATCCCAACCCGTGGGTGTCGTAAGAGGCGACTGTAGTATTAGTTAGAGTAAACATGTTGTGGGTAGAACCATGAAGGTACCTACCTACCCACAAGAGAATCAATAAAACAGTGTTCATTGAGCAAGCCTTGTTTTATTACATGGTGACAGCGGTGGGATAAGAATAAAGCGAAAATACTAGTTTTTGTGACAATTTGGTGAAGTTATCGTGTGTAATTGCGCTGAATAAGTCGATTTAGCGTGGAGAAATATGGAACATGCGCGGCCGCCGCCGGAATTACAAATAGAAGGCAGCCCGGCTGCGCGAGCGGACGCGTGGCAAAGATGGTGGAAACAGTTTCAAGTATTTCTCAAAGCTTCGGGAGTAAACAAGGAGCCAAAGGATGTGCAGGCGAGCTTGCTAGTGAACCTCATTGGGGCGGAAGGTTACGAAATATTTTCGACGTTTACGTTCGCCAAGCCCGAGTTGTCGGAAGATCTCGATAGCGTGAAGGCGAAGTTTGACGAGCATTTTGGAACAAAATGCAATGTTGCTATGTTTCGGTTCAAATTTTTTTCACGTAACCAGATCGCCGGGGAGTCCATAAGCCAGTTTGTAACGGCGTTGAAAGTGTTGAGCCAGAACTGTGAGTTCGAACATCTCGTAGACGGTCTTATACGAGACCGAATGATTTGCGGGATTTTTAATCAGGTCGTTAGAGATCGATTATTACGCACAGATGAGCTGACTTTGGCAAAAGCGGTACAAATTTGTGAGGCGGACGAGCTTTCTCAATCAGAGGGACGAAAAATCGAAGAGGCTAATAAGACAAGCGGGCAAGTGGACATGGTAGCTCAGAGGGGGCGAGGAGTTTGGCAGCAGGGACGTAGTCGCGGAGGCGCCAGGAGTGCGAGCCGAGGAGCGCCGCCGCCGCGCCGCGACGCTCAGAGCGGCGCCGGCGCAGCAGGGCCAGCGGCGGCGGCGGGCCAGCAGTGTGTGCGTTGCGGAGGTGTTCGGTGCGAAGGGCGCGGCTGGTGCCCCGCGAGTGTAGCGATGTGTTTTTTGTGTAAAAATCGTGGTCATTTTGCGAGAATGTGTGACAAAAAGTCAGGTAAAAAAGTGCACGATATTAATTTAACCTCTAGCGTCGCCGATTCGGATGACGAGGATGTGCTTTACGTGAACGTGTTGAAGACGGGCTCTGGACGGATGGACACTCAATGGATAGAGACTTTTGATGTTAGGGGTAAGCGTATCGATTTTAAGTTAGATTGTGGAGCCGATTTGAATATTTTGTCAAAATGTGAATTTTACAGACTGGGTTTTCAGGATAAAGATTTAAAACCTTACAACTCTAAAGTGTTTTCCTATACTAAAAATGAGTTGCCTATTATAGGCGAAGGGTCACTGTCGATCTTGAGAGAAAATTGTATTTACCAAATAAAATTCGCTGTAGTCAATCTGAAGGTCCAGAATATTTTAGGTAGGGACGATTGTGTGAAATTAGGATTCATTAAAAGGGTTGAGTCACTTAATTACGGATTTGAGGAATATTCGGATCTGTTCAAAGGGGTTGGTGAATTACCGGGGGTGCATAGAATAGTTATTGATAAGTCGGTGCAGCCCGTTATTTGCCCTGCACGAAAGGTACCGTTGGGTTTGCGAGATAAACTACACGAGGAATTGGAGAGGATGGAAAAAATGGGCATAGTGCGCAAGGTTAATCAACCGACAGAATGGGTCAACCCAATCGTTATAGCGGCTAAGAAAAACGGCGAAATAAGGGTATGTTTAGATGCGCGGGTATTGAATACTGCTGTAAAACGGGCACATTTTTCTTTACCTACCGTGAGTGAGATAGCAGCCAAGTTACAGGGCGCAAAATTTTTTAGTATTCTGGACGCCCGCTGCGGGTTTTGGATGATGAAATTAGACGAAGAAAGTGCCGACCTCTGTACATTTTCTACACCATTTTCTAGGTATCAGTTTTTAAGGCTACCCTATGGTATTAATTGTGCACCGGAGATGTTTCACGCGAAGATAAGACAACTTTTAGAGGACTTAGAGGGAACCGACTCGTTTATTGATGATATTATATGCTGGGGTTCTTCTAAAGAGGAACATGACACACGGGTACGGGCTCTTTTGACGCGTGCGAAAGAAGTAGGCATTAGGTTCAATCGGGAGAAATGTAGATTTGGCGTTAGGGAGATAACATATCTCGGACATGTTTTTGATGAGCAAGGCATGCGACCGGATGTTAAAAAAGTAAAAGCAATCATCGAGATGCCGCCTCCAGAAGATAAAAAATCATTAGAAAGATTTTTAGGAATGGTAAATTACCTTTCTAAATTTATACCCAATTATTCGCAGTCGGTTTCAGTTTTGAGAGGTCTTTTAAAACGAAATTCAGAATGGGTATGGGACACGGAGCATGCAGAAGCGGTGAGGTTACTCAAAGAAAAACTCTCCTCCGCGCCAGTGTTATCACTATATTCACACAAGATACCTATAACGCTGTCGGTAGATGCAAGTGCACATGCGCTAGGTGCGGTATTGTTACAGGATGGGAGGCCTGTAGAATTTGCTTCGTTAACTCTCACGGACACACAGGGTAGATACGCGCAAATAGAAAAGGAACTACTAGCCATTGTATTTGCATGTGAACGATTCCATCAATACATATTTGGCAGAAATGATATTACTGTGCAGTCAGATCATAAACCATTAGAATCAATTTTCAAAAAACCCTTGGATTCAGTGCCTGCCCGCCTACAGAGGATGATGCTCAGAATTCAAAAGTATAACATAAAAGTTGTCTATACGCCGGGAAAGTATATGTATATAGCAGATACGCTATCACGTGCAGCGTTACCGGAGTTAATGCATGACCGAATGAACGAGGAGGTAGAAGCGCAGGTTTGTTTCATGCTGCAGCAGGTTCCGTTCAGTGACGAAAAGTTAACCTTAGTAAAAGAACACACGGCTAGAGATCAGGAAGCTCAATCGTTAGTTAGGCGGATTAAGGACGGATGGCCCAGGTCCAAGTATGAAGTAGAGGAAAGTATTCGCGGCTATTGGTCATTTCAGGAGGAATTACAGTATATTGAGGGGATAATTCTTAAGGAAAATTGTGTTTTTATACCTAAGTCGTTGAGAAAGGAAATGCTCATTCGCATACACGAGGGGCACTTAGGTATAGATAGGTGTAAGAGGCGCGCGCGGGGGGTATTGTTTTGGCCGGGCATGTCACGTGACGTGGAGAACATGGTGCAGAGTTGCATTACGTGTGCCTTACATGCTCCGACGCCGCTCAAGGAGCCTATGATACCTCATCACATACCTGGCATACCGTGGGCTAAAGTAGGGTCGGACATTTTCGAACATCGCAAAAAATATTATTTAATATTGGTAGACTATTTTTCAAACTTTGTTGAGGTTAATGATTTAAGTTCAATAACAAGTAAGGCAGTAATAAAAGCCATGAAAGAACAATTCGCGAGGTACGGCATACCTTGCGAGCTAATAAGCGATAACGGGCCGGCATATACTTCGAAAGAATTTGCAAGGTTTATTAAAAGCTGGGAGATAAGACACATTACGTCATCGCCATTGTACGCCCAATCAAACGGCAAGAGTGAACGAGCTGTCCGAACGGTCAAGAGTCTGCTTAAAAAATGTATTAATTCAGGACACGATTACTATGTCAGTCTGTTAAATTTCCGTTCCACGCCTAGGGATCAGTTAGACTCACCGGCAGAAATTCTAATGGGCAGAAAGCTTAATACTCGGCTGCCGGTGCATAAAATTTTGCTAGAAGGGCAAGTTGATAGGAAAAAGAATCATCAAGCAATTGTCTTACAGCAAATTAAACAAAAGAATTGGTATGATCGCTCGTCTAAAAATCTTCCTTTATTACAAAATGATGATAGGGTAATTGTACGGGATGGAAATCAGCAGAAATGTATGAAAGTTGTAGAAAAGGCTTCGGAGCCTAGGTCATACATACTGCAGGATGAGGTAGGTCGTAAATATCGTCGCAACCGTAGGCATATTGTGCGTAAGTTAGGTACTACGGTAGCTAAGGCAGACGGCAACCCACCGGTACCTAACGAGGGGGGGACAGATAACGGACAGGGTAGCACCAAAGCTCTAACTTCTTCCGTTTCTGTAACAACGTCAAATATAGCAACGAAAGCAGATGCTGGTTCAGATTACGGGTCAAGTCGTATGATCACCCGAAAAATGTTGAAAGAAACCATATCTGACCTAGATAAAAAGATAAGGGATTTAAATATAGATTAACTTTTATTATGTTTAATTTAAGAACTTTTATTATGTTTAAGTTAAGGCCTTGTTACTTACCTTATTTCTACTACCTAGGATTATAATTATATTTGTAAGATGCTTATCTTTGTAAGGAGAAAGATGTAGTATTAGTTAGAGTAAACATGTTGTGGGTAGAACCATGAAGGTACCTACCTACCCACAAGAGAATCAATAAAACAGTGTTCATTGAGCAAGCCTTGTTTTATTACAGCGACTAAGGGATATATCAAGGGGCGGGCAGCAGCGCCCTCTGCAGATCAATTCTATCACTGAACTGCGATCCCCAACCCGCATGCTCAGCGTGGGAATTATGAACATAAAAAGTCCACAAATATCAATTTACATTACCCCACATGAGACAAATGCCAATAAGTCGCTTATCAGGGGGGAGGCCTGCGTCCAGCAGTGGACCAATACAGGCTGTTGAGGTTGAGGAAATTGGTCTAGGAAGACATCGGTTACGACACTCACGGGAAGAGATGGGGTGGTGACATTCTAAGCCAGCACCCCACAGCACGGCCAGCACTAGCCAAATTTAGGCCACGGCAACTAGCCATGTGCACCATTAGATCATAATTATAGTGCACCAGTGTGTGCGAAACAGCCAGAAGGCCTATTATAGTCCTGCTCTCCTAATCCAGCGGCAGACCGACGACGCCGTATATAACATTATTACGATTTCTGTTGGTCAAGCGTAGGACCAACAACTAACCCTTTTTTTAACCGACTTCAAAAAAAGGAGGAGGTTCTCAATTCGTCTGTATTTTTTTTTTTTTTTTACCGCGGCAGTCCCCGAGTGCCACACGTCTTTTTTTATGTTTGTTACCTCAGAACTTTTGACTGGATCATCCGATTTGCATGATTCTTTTTTTATATGAAAGCTGGTGCCTCCCGTGTGGTCCCATTTTAATGTTGTTCAGTTCTGACAGTGGGATCCATGAAAATTCATAAAAAAACTGTAAAAATTGAAGTCGGTTTATAGTATTTTAAAACAAAATTAATTATTATTCGGCAAAGACCATTCGTTTACGGACTAATAGACTGGTATGAGCGGCCTAGAATTATCTGGGATTCGACGCCCTGAGAAGAATGTAAGTAATACCCACTAAAACCTCTCCGATGACCCCCTCTCAGCGAAAGTCAAAAACAGACTAAAACTTAACTCTGAAAAAGAACACCAAAAGCTATGGGAGCGTCGGATAGACTGCAAGCATACCAAATCAATATTCCCTTCCAAAGACAGGAAAACCACCAACACGATGCTCAAGATGAGCCGGGAGGACCTCAGAACGATGGTGGGCATCATCACAGGACACTGTGAATTGAACCACCATCTTTTCAAGACCGGAGCCACATACAGCAGCCTATGTCGTGGCTGCTTTCAAGAAGAAGAGACTGTGGAACACGTCGTGGTACACTGCACGGCCACAGAGGAGGCCAGACACAAGACAGGGCTGAAGTGCCTCATTGAGGAATCAACCCCATCCACACCCACAGAAAAGCTGAAACGAAGCTGTCAGTCACCTAAAGTCCTGCTCCGATACTTCAAGGAGCTGGGCTGGTTAGGGCCTGCTTAGGCAGGGAGATAATGCACAATACACTCCTATGCGAGACGTCCGTGCAGATCTTATTTCCCCCACTTAGAATTAGAATTAGAATTAGACCCCCTCTCGCCATTTTTCTTTGAGGTTTTCTTCGTAGGGTGTAACACCTCCTCGTTACAGATCCGTGTAACCCCCGTGCCTGTAGTAATTACCCGCTATGCATGCCGCCTCACGCCCGGCCAGGCCCGTGTCGAGTCGGATTAGATACGGATTATAGTTAGAACGTTAGATAAGCGGTATGCTCCAACTATTATTGTCATAACTGCTCGTCTGCCCAGGTTTATTGGTGCTAGGTGTGATGCGGCGTGATTTTAGGGAACACATTCTCTTCACATGCACAAAATACTAACGTTACAAAATATATTGAAAGTGCAAACAAAGGAGTAATAATAAATTTTGTTTTAATAAAACTATAAAAAGACTTAAATTTTTATAGTTTTTTCATGGAGTTTTCATGGATATCATCGTCAGAACTGGACCAAATTAAAATGAGACCACACGAGAAGCACTAGCTTTCATATAAAAAAAGAATCATGAAAATCACTCAAAAGTTCAAAAGATCTGGGGTAACAAACATAAAAAAAGACGTGTGGCACTCGGGGACTGCCGCGGTAAAGCTATTGCAATGCCATCTAGAGGCGAGTTGCTGAACTAAAGAGACAAACGTCAAGGTTTTTTCGTTACGGAATTTCTGGATTCGGTCCCCGCGCTCAAGGCCCGCGATAGAAGCTATGCAATAGCTTAAAATACAGTCGGATTGAGAACCTCCTCCTTTTTTGAAGTCGGTTAAAGAGAGTTTAAATGATGTAGAAGAAAATAACCTGTATACTGAGTGTGAACTGCTACAAAGATTGCGTCACTCTATTTTCTATGAAAATGTGACACACTCAGCATAGAAGGTTCACTCGTATTGAGTCTTTTCAAAAAGAGAAGAGTCGTGGGAATTGAGAGCGCGCGTGTACCAATACATCACTTTTGTTGCGTTGACAACGCTGCTCTGTCATTGCAGTACGACTAAAAGTGTTTGTTCACCGTAACGACACGACGACGCTTCTCTTTTTGAACAGACTACCAATCTTAAAGTTTGTTTAAGTTTGTCTAAAACCTAAATAAAACTTTATAAATAAAACTTTATAATTCACTTTAAAAAATATACCAAATGCGAATTGACTGCAATGATCTGGACTCTTGAACTGGGTATGTACCTATTGAAAGACAAACTTCGCACATTTTAGCTAATTTTTATTTTCACTATTTCCTATTTCCAACCTGAGCTACCAGTAGATTTTTTGCAACAGTCTACAATTAGTTCAAATACCGAATAGTAATAGTTATAATTTATTTCTGTTATTTGAATGTAATTTTCTTTTTAATAACGTTTCAATACTTACCTTTAAGATAAAAAAAACACCTATGTTATAGAGATTAAACACCTTTTTTGTCTTAGTTAAAGTGCTTTTTGACTGTTGATGTTGACTTTGAAGGTTGGTACCTACGTTGCTTAATACCTTTCGAGTAGAATCAAGTCTTCATTAGAAGCACTAGGTTTAAGAAGATTTGTAATTAAGCTAGGCATTCGGAAACTCAGCCTCCAAAACACAGCCATCATCAAATTAGCATCGCTCGCTCCATTCTAATCCTTGCTAATTATCTAGTTAACTTCACAAACTTAGAAAACCAACAAAACATCGGACAACAAACCTTATACCGACCCAATAACGATTAAACTACCCGCAAAGATCAATTGTTTTGTTAATTTAAGGGCAAAGATGGAAATCGTGAGGGTAAAGGAATCTCGACCTTACCCAGTGGGGGTAAAGTTGGGGTAAAGTGCAAATCAATTTGTAATATAAAGGTTAGTATGCAAGAAGTGTGTGAAGTCTCGTATTTTTCGGAAATAAGTCGATTCTGCGTGAACCGAACCGCTTTGTTGGAGCTCTGGGGATTACGGAATGATTAGAGAAATTTTGGAATCGAATTGGTTCTGAAATGTAATTATGGAAGGTTGATTTTATGAAACTGCTGATAAAAATACTAGTACTAGTCGGTATAGGTTACTATGGTTTATCCATTTTGAATGGAGCATGTTAGTAAACAAAATACGACACAAATAACAAAATCTCACTTGCTTGGAGTCGAGTTTCAGATATAATTGTAAGCAATTTTTATTGAAGGGAGGATCTAAAATCGTCAAGTAATGTAAATTACGTATAAAAGGACGCGCCAACAAAGTGAATTTTAGGTTAAGTATAGGCGGTTTGTTTATGTTTATGCTTCATTCAAAATGGACACGGTATAGGTACATAGCACAAGAATCATATTCCATCTTTGACAGTTTGTGGGTTGCCACTTTCTGGTATAAAATGAGGCGTTTTCACATTGAATTACTACTACTAGGGTAAAGCTCACTGCGTTTTCATAAAAAAAAATTTGAACATAGGAAAAACTAAGTTTTTTATTCTTGGATTATTGCGTCGTGGCTGACTATGTCAGTCCTGTATTTTAACGAACTAACTATTTACTTATTACTCAAAACTAGATTAAGTACCTAACTAAATAATTTAATTGCCGCATTCAATGGCGTGACTAAAATTATTTGGATAACACCATCCGATATGCTGCGTGTGTTGTGCTATACTGCCATTGAAAGTTATAATAAGCTTCCTGATTCGAAGCTATTACATTTCCATGGAAAATAAAGTAACGCAAACTTTGTACTTAGTAAACAGTGGTAACAGTAACAGTAAACACTCGCTCTGCTCACACTCCGCTAGAAGATGCTGCACAACTTCTAGGACTAACTTCGGAATGCTATAATTACTGCATCTATTGTCATAAGTTTGTTTTTGCTCAACTCTAAGCAAAACTGGCCTTGTGTCCATTATCCACCGCTAGATGACACTGCTCTCCTTACTTATCCAACAGGAAACCAGTCATTGAAGTGATTGGTTAATAATAAAGAGAGGTAGTGTAGTACATCGTACGCGCCTGCTACGCGCTGTGTTTGACAAACAGGGCTTGAAGTAGTACCGGTACTTCTTCAGTGTCGGTATAAATAATACCGGCGTATTTTAAGTACGCAGTACGTCAAAGTACTGGTACTAAAATACCGGTATTTTCAATAAGTACCGGTATTATGCACTTAAATACTATACTTATATACGACAAAATACCGATATCAACAAATCATATAACTACCGGGATATTTAATGGCATTATGAACTAAAATACCGGTATTATGCACAAAACGGTATTAATCGAAAGTATCACCAATTCAATTTCAATACCAGTATTGTTTTGCAAAGTATTTAATACCGGTATTTTCTTTTCGGCAATTTCGTCTCCAGT
This sequence comes from Eupithecia tripunctaria, assembly GCA_955876795.1. NCBI lineage: Eukaryota > Metazoa > Arthropoda > Insecta > Lepidoptera > Geometridae > Eupithecia > Eupithecia tripunctaria. The sequence goes on from OY041625.1 coordinate 451,056, forward strand.
ACACGAAATTGAAAAGAAAATACCGGTATTACCGAAATAGTACCGATATTCTTGATACCAATGCCAAGATGATGACCCATAGGGCATATAATTGACCCCGGCGCCGACTCATGAGGTGGCAAATTAAAATAAATTATGTAATATGGAAATTATGCGAATTATTTTGTAAGATCTCAAATTGGATTATTATTCATGAATCCAGGAAAATGTTACTGATTCAGCCGCAATATAATATCTAGACTTTATGAGGCTGCGATTTTAACTGCCATACTAATATTAAAAATGCTAAAGTTTGGATGGATAGTTAGATTAGAATATTTAAAGTTAAAATTTGTACCTATGTATAGTTAAAACGCCGATGTTCCTGAAATTATTATACCTACTATAGGTATGGTTGATCTGAATTCAATACACTGAAAGTTCTAAATGTCGGATGCATATGTTTGTTACCTTTTTCTAGTAGTAGACTAATAAAGGGTGATGCTGATGATAGAATCCACTTCCGGACACCCCAACGATTTCATCCTGCCACGCCTTCTGACTTTGGCCTCTAATAACCAATGGTGATGGACACGGTTAGTGTTGTGTGTCGTCCGCGTGTACAGATGGACATCCTTAGTTCCGAAGAGGGTGAGGGTAGTTGCAAAAAATGCAGCCCCCGCTCCGCAAAGGCGGTAGCTCCAACACTCCATTAATCCTACCACGACAGAGTGTAAACCTGTTGAAACGTCGGGAAAAAATGGTAAATAAACGCGATAAATACCCATCACATCACATCACACTAATATAATAAATGCGAAAGTTTGTATGGATGGATGGATGTTTGTTACATCTTCACGCCAAAACGGCTGAAAATTTGTATTCAGATAACCCTAATCCTGGAATCAAACATAGGCTACTTTTTATCCTATAAATCAGTTCTCGAGGGATAGAAATCACCTTTAACCTTTTCCTAGGATCAACGCGTGCGAAGCCGCGGGGCGCAGCTAGTTTATAATAATGGTTATGTCTCTGTTACAGTGAGACGTCTGTGGAACAAATGCGCTATCTGAACGTAGACCAGGCTTTGGGAGACCTGGCGCACTTCATCCGCGCAGTCAAGAGTCCAGACTACGAGTACGGTCGGTTCCAGTAAGTAGAACAGGAATAGATGGAGTTTTTATCAGGTACACACACAAACAACACAGGAAAAGTTGTTACTTTAAAGAACAGTAACAGTATTAAAGGCACACATATTAAGTACAGGTAGGTAGCAGGTAGGTAAGGTATAATTTGTACAGGCACAATACGAGTATAATTTGTTTTTTCTTTATAAAAGTCTCAGCAATGAGTTGTTTTTATTTCCTTAAAATTACAACGTTCAAGAAAATATGAATAGGTATATGTATATATAGTAATGTGTCAATATTCGATTAATTTTGAACTGGGCCAAATTAAAATGAAAAACGAAAAGCACCAGCTTTCATTAAAAAAAGAATTATGAAACCCAGTCAAAAGTTCTGAGGGAGCCAACATAAAAAAAAACAGTCGAATTGATAACCTCCTCATTTTTTAAAGTCGGTTTAAAAGAACGGTTACTGTATTAACACATATTAAGCACAGCGTTGAGAACCTCCTCCTTTTTTTGAAGTCGGTTAAAAATAACTGTCGCGTTTAGTATTTTTGGCGATTACAGCAGCAGGCCACAAACTTTACTAGCAGTTCTAGTTAATTTTTATTAATGTACCTACTCGATAATGTACCTACCATTCAAACAGTACAGAATGTTTGAAATCGGTCCAGTAGTTTTGGAATTATTCGTTACATACAAAAAACACAATTTTTCCCCTTTATAATATTAGTTTAGAAGTAGGTATTTTGTCATGAAAATTTAAATTTTCGTCCATGATTAATTAGCCAACATGTACATATAGATGCGATATTAATTTACTCATACTTGTTTATTTGCCGTTGGAGTTCAAAGCACGCCAATTAATATAATGTAGGTGACATTAAACGGTACTTAATATAGATTTAAATAATCTATGGTTCTACTTATAATAGCAACAACTAATAATTCAAACCCATAAACAAACAAGACAGGAAAACAATCAAGGAAATTATGAATAAACGCTTCAAAGAATAATTGATTTTGTTTTAGAAAAAAATATAAACCGACTTTACATGACAATGGGATCCATGAAAAAACAGTATAGATTTTTCATTGATCCTATAGTCATGTAAAATAGGGACCACAAGAGAAGCACCAGCTTTCAAATAAAATAATCATGAAAATCGGATCACCTAGAGAAAAGTTCAGAGGTAACAAACATAAAAAAGAAAGAAAAAATACATTCGAATTAAGAACCTCCTCCTTTTTTGAAATCGGTAAGAAATAGGCAAAACTAACTTGTTTGATTGTTTGTCCTGCCGTGCCCTCCAGACACGGCTCCGTGGTCCTGGTGGGGTGTTCCTACGCCGGCTCCATGGCCACGTGGATGCGACTCGCCTACCCTCACCTGGTGGACGCCGTCTTCTCCGACAGCGGGCCCCTGCATGCTCAGGAGGACTTCCCAGGTGAGAGCTGATGACGTCTTCACAGCTGGCTTCGGTAGCCAGCAATGGATACTCAGTTGCGTTATGTATTTTTTCATAATAGTAAAGAGAGCTTCCAGTTTGTTTGCGATTTAAATGGTAATAGGTACTTCTTCTACCTAAGTATTTATTAATTTGGGACTCGATGGGATGACTAGGGGCTAGTAAGATTATAATAGGAAAGATCTGTTAAAAAATGCAAGCAGAATAGGGTATATGCATGGATTTTTTATGTTTTTTTTATCGAATATTTAGGTTAATACATAACCAAAAAAAAATATAACATCCAAAAAAAAATTAATTATTCAGGTAAAAAACGAAAAGTAAAACTGCACTCGGTTTCGGGTGATACAAACGCTGCCATGTTAGACATTGCATTTTATGACGTCACGGATCATCGAGTCCCATACGTAAACTCAAAGTCAAAACTTCATGCCCATACAAAAATGTTCAAGTATGACGTCACGGTTCACATGCCAATAGCGTTGCGTTTAGACATTTTGCTGTTGAGACTTAAAATATCTACTTTTCAATGATTAAATTTCAAAATAAAAATATCATAAAATACAAAAATAAATATACAGATATATTTACATGAATACGTAAAAAAATATTAGGTTTTTTGAAGTCACATGCATATAATATATAATATACCCTATTGGCTGGACCGTCATTTATACCATGTTGCGCATTATTGACGTGTCGTTTGATGCGCTATCATAGGGGTTGTTCCCACATTTATTTATCCCAAACTATTATCCAAAAACAATACTTTAAAAATGAGTTTCGTTTTACACGAAACTCAAGAAAATGTCAGGCTAGTGTTTCTAGAATCATTCCTGAGTTTTAAATCCAACACCATCTGAAATTTACATAAAACATAAAAAAAAACGTTTATCTTAAATTGTTTGTTTGTATTTTACTGTAGAAACTTTCGTAGTTCGACGAATACATTATGAATGTAAGCGGGCTAACTATTATTAACTGTTTGTTTGTAACCTACGAAGAATACGTAGTTTGTAACTCAAAAACATAAAAGAAAAAGATATACATATAGATTATACATAGAATAGAATACAGTTTGCTTAAGTCACCAAACGATCCTGCTTACCGACTAATCCTGATAGTTGGTTGTTTTATTTAGTCTCATTATACTTACGTACAGTACAGTTCAACATCTAACAACCAAACACTTGTATTCAGCTAAGAAATGTTTTGAGAAATATAAAATTTTGACTGTAGTATCACTGTATATTTATAAAAGTCTTTTAGAAATACATATTAATAAAGGAAACTATTTACAAAAAAAAACAATCTCATAATTATAATCTACGAAATAAGGAAAAACTAGTCAAACCAACGGTACGTCTTGCGAAGGTACATAAGCAGGGAGAATCTATTAAAATACAATTATATAATAAACTACCAATTAAAATCACAGACATTGACAATTTTGATCATTTTAAACATAAAATTAAATTTTTCTTTGAAAGCCATGCATTTTATAGTATTAATGAATTTATGTGTAGCAATTTATTGATTTAAGTAGGTAATTGAAATGTTTAATTTATGACTCTGCTAACGACATAGAAAAGAAATGAATTATCTGAATTATTATGAATGGAATATATATTGTGTATTACTAATATTATTATGAAAACATTAAAATTTACTTGAATGTGACTAGTAAACCATGACTGGCCTTGTATAACTTCCAATGTTATAATGGTTATTAAATACAAATATACAAATATTCCAGAGTACCTGGAGATCATTACCGAGGCGCTACGTCAGCAAGGAGGCCAGGCCTGCCTGTCAGCCGTGGAGGAGAGCATGGCGGCTCTGGAGGGCCTGCTGCTGACCCCCACGGGAACTGGACTCGTCTCCGACTGGTTCAAGTAAGAACGAGATAGTGGCCTGATCAGACGAACTACTGAAGATAGGAATAGAATCTGAGCTGGGTGACCAATTCGTGACGTCACCTCTGTCCGGCTCTGTCAGAGGACCAGCGTTGTTTGTAACGTGTTTACAACCAGCTCATGCTGAGACAGAAACCGTTTTGTGACTCTAGTTGACAGATGCTTTGTCTTTTATTTTAAGTTATTCAATAAAAACTATATCAATAAAAACATTATTGATTAAGTTACAGTTTACAAAGAAAATAATAATCTCTTCTTGTTTATTCAATTAAAAGTTGTCGACAATAGCTGGATTTATAAGGAAAAGTCCGAGAGAATAGGATTATTTTGATGCATTTTACAGTGATGGTATTTTTATTGCCGTTAGTAGTATGCTTTCAAATGGTCTACCAGCCAGCTGTCTAGCTGGTGGTCTACCCGCTTAAAGCTTCCTGCCTCATGTAATTGCTGGTGCGGTGCTATTTGTCTTATTCTGCAAGCTGTTAGAGTAGTATACCTACGAACTTTGAATTTGTGCAAGCCTTGGTAAACAAAGCCTACATATGTCATCAAATTTGCCGATGAATAACCTATTTAGAACAGATTTATGCGCCTCAATTTGACAGGTTCATATTAAAAGCCGTCAGATCAGATCTCACAATCTCACATCTTATCACAATTTCTAATAGTCTACCTTACCAGGTCTACGCCTTGTTTTACAAAGCATACTGGATATATCAGTAAAGTTGCTGACGAATAAACCATTCAGTCTACTTGAAAATCCAGCATGTTACGCTTAGCGAGACATTAAAGCTTATTTTCGGTCTACCGACAGGTCTTTCGGCGTCGGTTACCACCCTCAATAGAGCTTGACGGGGTCATCGAGAGGGCGGCCATAATGTACACGAGCCTAAATCCACGTAACCTTCTGTATAAACCATCTTCCATGGACGTATATCATATCAAATCAAATCAAATCAAAATTATACAATGTCAGATCTTATAACTAATTTGAGTAAATGTATTCAGCCTGCATGCAGGCGTGCAAATGTTACGCGAGTCATATTATTATAAGTAATGTTATATTAAATTAAATTATATTAGTCACAGTTCAAATTTCTAGATATTCGTTGACTGTATAAAAACATTTTTCAAGAAGCCATCCTCTTAACTTAACATATTCCTTATTCATATGTATGTATAGGCCACTAATGACGACGACTATGATGTCAAAGGGCCTCTTGTCCCCAGTACCTGCACCCCCCTGACTACCGCTCCCCTCGACCTGGCCACATTCCACTGGTTCGGAGTCACGGAGTCGTTCGCATACCTCGTGCAGTACGCCACTCCGGGAGACATCCCGACCGCCTGCGCCGCGTTGACTGATACTAGCATTGCCGGTAAGGAACAAGACGGTTACCAGCTGGTTTTACAGGGCTATTGTTCGAAATACGGAAGAGGACGATATCAACAGGCGAGTTGGTTAAAAACTTTTTTATGAAATCACCATAGCTATCGGCTATTTAGAAATGGATTTTCATTTATTTATTTTTTATTTATTTTACATTAATTAAAACGGTAACAATACCACTTACATTAAATTAAAGATACACAATTTGAAATATTATATTCATACATTTTTTTCTCCAACACACAAATGAAACAAGTGACAAATGAAATTCCTTAAAGTTTTTCCTCCCGCGTTTCGGCACGCCCCGGTAAAGACGTGTTTTCTACTTTATGTTTAAAAAAGGAAAACGCAACTTTCTGAGCAGGTGTACTATAGAAGATGTTTGTTACATGTCATCTTCACTTTTCGTCCTATAAGTCAGCTTTCATGGGACAGAAATAACCTAGAAAAGTTTCCATAGAAACAACACGTGCGAAGTTAAAAGCGAAACAGGTGAGGAAACTATCCTACTAATAATAAGAACGTGAAAGTTTGTATGGATGTTTGTTACTCTTTCACACAAAAACTACTGAACCGATCAGGCTGATATTTTGCATACAGGTAGTTTTAGGCCTGGAATAACACATAGTAACACAAACTTTTAACCCATGCATCAGTAGGTTTGGAATAGAAATTACCTTTAAACGCTTCCATAGAATTAACGCCTGCGAAGCTGAAAGCGAAACTAATAAGTAATTTACACTTAACTTAATTAAAACAGCAGAACCTTGTCTCCCACTCCTCAGATCCTGTCCAGCGCCTGGCTGCCTGGGTGCGCGCGCAGCCACTCTCGCAGCCCTGCGTGGAGGCCAGCTACTCCAAGGTGGTGGCGGAGCACTCCGACACTAACTACTCCTCGCCCAAGGCCACCAGTGAGTTTCATCGTCATCATAATCCTGGGCTAGTCATGAACCGACTCCTTGAAGTCAGTCCTTGGATATCCTAAGAATCGGTTAAGGGAACAGGGATTCAGAAAATCAACCTCAACTCAACCTCAACAGCCAATATTGGTCCACCATTATAATTCTCTCCTGTAACTAGTACTTATACCTAATTGGCCTAAAGCCATAATTACATCAATAATAATAATAACAGATAGCCCTCCATTTGAGATCAGAGTCATCATGAAACTATAATATCTCATCTAACAGAAACTATAATATCTCATCTAACAGAAACTATAATATCTCATCTAACAGAAACTATAATATCTCATCTAACAGACACCTAAATTATTAATCCTCTCCAAAAAAGTCAAAGCTGCGCTTTTCACTTGTCGAATTAGCTGCTGGCATCAGCCCAACACCATGGCGTGGGAGGGAGACGGCGCTAGTCTGCGGCGGTGGAGTGAGCGAGACAGATGGGTTATTATTTAGAGCATCTGCATTGTAGATACCATGGTAATTGTCGCTAACAGACTCTGGGGACACGCGGCAGGGGAAAATAGTCGGCAAGATAAAAAAAATCAGTCAGTTTACCAAATTTACATTCATTTATTATAACCAGCATACCTCAACCTCAACCTCAACAGCCTGTATTGAACCACGGCTGGACGCAGGCCTCCCCCTGATAAGCGCGTTATTGGCGTTTATCTCATGGGGGATAATGCCCATAATCCCCACGCCGGGCATGCGAGTTAGGGATCGCAGGTCGGTGGTAGAATTGTTCTGCAGAGGTTGCTGCCCGTGGATGTGTCTGAGAGATCCGTGGCCTGACCTGACACATTGTATCTCCTTTGTATAGTAAAAAATTGAATATAGTTACCCAAGGGATGAAAGAAACCTATTTAGTCCCAAGACGGAGAATGGCACCCGAGTGTAGCGAGGGCGCTAATAGTTCAAGGGACTTAATGTTTCTTTCACCCGAGGTGAACACTGTGCTTTTCATTACGAATACAAGGAAAATAAAAATAAAAATATGAATGAGCGAAAGAAAAAATACATAAATCAACAACTTAGATAAGATATTTATTTAAAGTCTATGGTAAAATTAGAGAGCTTATTAGTTATAGTGAAAGGTTTTTTCCAACTACCTCTTGAGAAGTGAAAACATTGTTTTTTTTTGTTAAATCCATCATTTTGCCTTTTGATAAACGATGATAGTCTCTCGACATCCTTTTTAAGTACATTGTGCTTAGTACCAGTAGTAATGTTGTCTTAACATACGTATAGAATATACGCTTCATAATATTGAAGGTTTGTAAGTCTTGGAGAATTCGGTAAAATATAATAACAAAACGTTATCATTATAACGATTTCACTATTTACTCAGTCCGCCATTTACCTTAATACCTTCTTGATAGCTTCATTTTGATTTAGGTGGTAAAAGGTTTTCCACTACTGCTTTAGCCTCTTTTTTATAAAATCAGGCGTTAAATTTTTATGTCTGAACTCATTGTAATAAACAAAATACCTAACGAAAAATCAAAACCCAAACTTGAAAAATCAAATGAAGATAGGATTGCCGTTTTCCCGCTTTCTTTTTATCAGGCATAAACATTCTTCTTCATAGTTGGCATAATAGCCATAATAGCTCTCGCTATTCTACCATGGTATGATAAACATGGAAGAATACCGAGATCTATTCTACCATTCGTTTTTATCATTTCAAAAATGGTAAATATTTTGCCGAAATCTATGTTATTTTAAAGAAATAGTTGAAAGTAAATTATAATATGGCATTTTACCTTTAATTTATTTCAATTTTACATCATGCTGTAATTGAATGGCTGTACGAATTGCGTTAAACCAGACGCAAAACCCATCTCACAAGAAGTTGAAGTTGAGTGGCTGTATAGAAAGGTAGAATGCATGGTTCAATAGAAAAGTGAGGTGACAGCTGTCATTACTTTTCGTCCCTAGGTAAAATTAGCTAAAAGTATAACTTTCGATTAATTAAAAATTAATTAATCAATGTGAGAAACTCCTCTTTTTTTGATTTCGGTTAAAAAGACGGTTTAGGTACTTATACGAAATTCAGCTTTACATCTCTCAATGCCGAGGTGGATCGCTAAGTGATTAGACTTATAGTTTAAAACTAATTATAGTCGTCAACATCGTGCAAACTGGAAAGCAGTGTGTATCACCGCTTGACATTTGATTCACAGATGTCTGTCCGTCTGTCCGTTACACGCAATTAACAGCTAATCCCTCCTTTGCACCGCGCTGCCTAGCTGCGCACTTCTGCATTTAGAAGAGCATGCATTTTTAATTATAATTAATAGTCTTTTTCTATTTGACGTCTCTGCAATCTTCGTTATTTGTTATGTTCTACGAACGTAACCTGTCGCTGTCACACATTTGAATAACATTCATGTCTGACATTATAAAATGTACATAAACTTGCTACTAGTAAAATAGTTCTTTTACTGGAAAATTTACATGACATGGATTAGGATAAAATGGAATGGTGCGAAAATAAAGCGACTTTGAAGCAACATTAGCTATTATTATTACATCGCTTTTACTCGTTAGAATGTAAAGCCCGTAACTACGTTAGATATTTTGTAATCTTAAGCCATCTAAACTCATTCTAATACTAAGTGGGGGAACTAAGATCTGTTATGACGTCCGTCCCCCGTTGGATATCCCTTAGTCGCCTCTTACGACACCTACGGGAAGAATTGGGGTGGTGCAAATTCTAAGCCAGCGCCACACAGCTCCCCTTGCCTAAGCAGGCCCTAACCAGCTCAGCTCCTTGAAATATCGGAGCAGGACTTTTGGTGACTGACAGCTTCGTTTCAGCTTTTCTGTAGGTGTGGATGGGGTAGATGCCTCAATTAAGTTCTTCGGTCTCGTTTCTACAAAAAAATACACAATAATTTACACATTGCTGGCGACTCCCGCACGAGGCAAGCTGTGTCGCGGGAAGCCTGTTTACAAAAGTAGGTAACCTTAGTGCTAGAGATTATTTATAACCTTTGCCCTGTATAACTTACAAATAATCTCGAGGGCAAAAGTACACAGCTACAAGCAAAAAATACCAGTGATGAATCAATTAATGTGGTGCGAAACTAAACAAATAGCTCAAACTAAAAAATAGTTTGCAACATTTAAGTCACTCTCTCTCTGCTCTCTGAACACATTAATATTACATAGATTCAGGCGTTACTTTGGGGAAATCCATGTGAATATAAAAAAAAAACTTTTATTGGAGTAAGTACCTTTTTTAACAAACATGAATAGATTAGGGAGCCTCCATTTAAGCAAACATTTGCTTGTGTTTGGGGACTCCGCTCTTGCCAGTGACATATAGTTATAGTTTGCCAGTGAGATAAGTTAAAAAGATAAAAGTACAGGGTATTTTGGTCAATTACACACCTAGACTAAATTTTATTTTTAGTCTAGTCATATTAAAAAGAATATAAGAAGTTATATAAAATAAACAAATCACCAATAATTTTACCACTAATTATGCCTTTATATTCTCATCCTTTGTACTAGATTTTCTATTTCGCCATAATTTTTATTCATTAGCCACTCAATAATAAAACTATAAGGATAAAAGTATATAAGGATGGTTCATTATTATGATAACCACGACGTCCATTAATAACCTGTAAGTACATTGTTCCAGTGCGGCTGTGGACGTACCAAACGTGCACGGAGTACGGCTGGTACCAGACCACGACCAGCAGTCGGCAGCCTTTCCTCTCCACGGTACCTCTGGAGTACTTCCACCAGATGTGCAAGGACTTGTTCTCTACGCAGTAAGTATCTATGAATCTCATCTCATTCATCATCGTCACCTGTTGATCCACTGCTGGACATGGGCTTCTCCTCATGAGCCCCATAGCTTGCTGCATCCAATAACTGCCAGCGGTCTTTCGTATGTCGTCATCACACCTAAAAAAACCTATTAATCCAACAGATTGACGTTCCGCAAATAGATACGTCATTAAATGTCATGACGTGTGCTTATTACGTCGATAAAACGAACAGGAAATAATGAAGTCATTTTACGTCATCTATGAGCTCACTATTATAATGTAGTTATTCTGTGTTTCTAGTAGGAAGGAACATTTACGAAAGACATGATGGCATATTTTGTGGTGAGGTTATTTGTATCTGCGTCATTATAATTAATAACACTGATCACGTGACGCATAAAGTTACGTCATTTATTTATGAGCTCACTGTTATATGTAACCGAGGCCCGATAAATAATGTCGTTTCGAGTTTTGTCCCCATTACTTTAGTCTACATAACGAAGCGGCCGAAATAAAAATTACCACTTTATTTCCGTGTCAGTGTATTTTTTAAATATTTTTTGACCTTTTTTTTTAAAGTTTGACAACGCGACCTTTTGGTTAGGCCCATGCACCAGTGAAAGTGGCGCCCCCAATTATTTTATCTTATTATTACGTTAAACGCAGCAAGTTTTAAAAATCCATCGTTCAGTTTGTGGTATCTATTATAAGTGATTTATTAATGCCTCTGTAATAATTTCATTTTGTAAAGCTTAGGCAGAGATACAAAGTTGGCCACCAAACTCTATTTTCGTTTCTACTCCTAAACTATAAGAGATAAAAATTATTACAGAGGTATTAAAAATTGCTTATAAATATGTAGATACCACAAACTGAAGGATGGATTCTAAAAAAATCCTACGATTTTATAAATATATTATATATGATAGATAAATAATTTAATGCACTTCAAAATGTGCTAGACATAATAAAAATACTTACCCCAAAATTCTTGCTGGCAATGGCAACCCTGGATTGACAGAAAGATCCTCAACCCGTTGTTTCCCCTCAATGACTTATTTTCGGTTTAGTGAGCGGCCGTTGAAGCCAACTTCACAGAACTCATAAATATTTGCGTGGATTCTACTGCACATCTACTTTGGACAAAATTTCCCCCTCACCAATAAAATGCAGTGTCATATCCCACCGTATTTTTTTATTTCCAGACTTGACGAGACCTTCCTACGTAGAGGCATCGAGCGAACCAACCTGCTCTTCGGCGGGTTGACCCACATGCCGGACTACGTGGCCTCCGTGGCGGGGGGCCACGACCCCTGGTCCCCCATGGGGGCCAATGCGACGCATGCGACCCCCAAGTCTCCCGTATACGTCGTGCCAAATGTCTCGCACTGTAGAGCTATCAGGTGAGAATGGGGATGAAGTGAAACTCGATTCGAGGGTACCTGCCTTATCTATAAAGAGTGCTATTACAAAGGGAAGGGTATTATTTATTTATTAAAATATTGTACACATCATTACAGGCACACATAATGGGATCGTGTACATTCTATTTAAACACCATAATAAAGTAGGGTCACATTATAAGCTGGCCAATATATTTTTGAGGATTCCTATCCTCCAGCCTGTATTTGTCCACTGCTGGACAAGGCCTCCGCCTGATAAGCACCTTGTTGCCTTTTCTCATGGGGAGTAATGCCCATAATCCCGACGCTGGGCATGCGGGTTCGAAATCGCAATTATTTTGGTAGTATGGTTCTGCAGGGGGCTGTTGCCCGCCCCCGGTGGATATCCCTAAGTCGCCTCTTACGACACCCGTGGGAAGAGTTGAAGTGGTGCAAATCCTAAGCCTATACAGAAAGGATTCCTATGTTTGACCTCAATAAGGTAGAATAAGTCGCTTGCTAGTTTGGGTGAGTAATGCCTCGTAGTGTCCACTCGTAGTGTGTGAGTAAACCCACTGTGGACGATTATAAAGAAACCAAGGTAACAACGTGCCAGACAAAGATTCTTGGTTTTAAGCAGCGGTGCCATATTAGGCGAATTATCGCCACTTAGGCTACCTTGGGGGGTCAAATGGCGACCAAAAAATCCAATCGGCTACCAGTAGCCATTTAGGCTACCTAGAAAAAAAAGAACGGGCTATTTAGGCTGCTTCAGGATTATCCAACATTTTTGAATAATTTCTTCTTATTTGTACGCTTAAAACGAAACGTACTAAGAACGTCCATCGTTCGTCGGTTCTTTCCCCAATCTTCTATTCTACTACCCGGACACAATAAGTGAGACCTCGCTGAGCGCCGCAATGAGATGTCACGAATCAAGGCGTCAATTTAATTCGTTCGGGTGTAACTTATTCTCATTCGCTGTATGACAGAGACAGAGTTCAAAATCTAAACAAGAAAGTGAAACGCAACTACTAAACTAACTCAACTTCTTACAGGCCGCGCGCGATTTTTAATTGCTTCCTAAATTGTTATCATCAAAGGAAAAGTTTGATACACTATTATTTGAGGCCGCTAGAACCAGAGTGGCCTATTCACAGAAACATTGATTCACCATATGGAGGGAAGTATGTGTAACATTCAAATGAGTTTTATAATCAATTATTTTGATGATGGTCATAGTGTTCTATTATTTATTAATATGGTTCATAAAAAGATATTTTTATTTATTCTATATTTAATTATGGTGAGATTCAAGAGATTTGCTTTTTTGACATTTAGGCCACCATGGCGATGAGTAAGCTACATATACAATAGATCATTTATTTACGTTGAGTGACCATTTTTGTGACGTCTCCTATATTTTAAGTTATGTTTTATTTGTATTTTGAATGACCAAATAAATAAGTTCATACTCTTACTTTACCTTCAAAAAATTTTTTTTTTGGATTTACGTTGTCCTTTCTTTACTCGTCTATATTTGGGCTAAATATAGGCTTCTTAACTAAAAATGTTAGGCGAATTAGGCTACTTGTACGAAAAAATATATTAGGCGATTTAGGCTACTCGGTAGGCAAAATAGGGCGAATTGTGTTAGCTTTCATCTGGCAACCCTGGTTTTAAGATTTGTTTCGAATCTAATAGCCTCTGTATGAAAAAAAAAACAATTCTGATAGAATTTGTGCGCACTGTGGTGTCCCCTAAAATCGTCCTATAAAAACAAAGTCCATAAGATTCAGCAAGTTATATATGTATATAATAATAAAGGCCGCACTCAGAGACGTTAATGATTTACTTTAAAACGATTACTAAGCAAAGATTTCAATACAACCTTTACTAATAAAACCTTTTACTTAGTGTCGGTTTTAGTAAACATTAACATCTCTGAGTGCGACACTTTAAAATTTAATTAAAATAGACTTAACCAAATTCTTAATTATCTTATACCTTTAAACAAGCAATTCTTTCTTTCTTCTTCTTGAATCTCGGAAACGGCTTCAACGATTTTCATGAAATTTAGTATCGGGGGCATAAATCGTTTTTGAAAAATGTCGTTTTATTCGTATTTTCAATAAACATTCATCAACTTTATCGTAATAAAGTAATATATAAGTAATCTATTGACTCTTCCTGACATCTATTGGCGAATAAAACGACAAGCGATACTATTTTATTCGTGTTTTCAATAATCAACTTTACGCTCATAAACCTAAACACTAAACTGAAAAATATGACTATTCCTGACCTATTCTAATGGCGAAAAAATAATACTAGGTATAATTTCAAAAAAAAACTTGTTTGCAAAAAATACCGAGTGAAGCTCGGTCATCCAGGTATTTCAATTTTTATTTTTCGTTCCAGTGGCACGGCGTCCAGCGACACAGAGGAGCTGCAGCGGGTGAAATGGGAAGTGCTGGGGTTCCTCTACGAGAGGGTGACGGGGCAGCCGTTCTGGGCGAGCAGCGCCGACGCGAGTGTCGCTTCTATAGCGCTACTCGCCGGGGCATTCGCTCTGCTGTTCTGCTGAATGTGGATCTATCTATTAGGAAATTCATAATAAATAAATAAAAATCTATCATTTCAGACTCTAGTTGATCCATATATTATACACAGACAGTTACAGTTTTAAATTTAAAATAACACAATAAAATTTTTAGGTAAATAATAATCAATCTAATAATAGAAAAATAAATTGAAATTAGTATTTACAATTGCAACAATTAAGATAACTGCAGACTTTTGTAAACAATCTACAGCTAGCTCAGCTATATTAGTTGTTTTGTATTTTGTATGTATCAAAATATAATAAATATATTTTGTACTTACATTATATGTATTTGTTATTTGTGTACCTACCTATCTACATATAAACGATCCTGTACCTTTATTTAATTTTATCTTTTTCATTGTATGATCACGACCTACCAATAAAGTTTATAGGTAACCTATAGGAAACTAAGCCTTAAAATTATGAAAAGAAAAACCTAAATTAAAATAACCTTTTTTATTATTTATAAGTCCTTATAGTTGTATAAAATAAAAATAAATCTAGATTTAATTATCACAAAATATTAACTTATTAACTATATACGTCAGTAAGAAATACAATGAGCGGTTAGAAGCTTAGTAAGTTCCACACCTGGGCAAGAAATATTTAATCTCATTAAATATAGCGCGTACGAACGAGTCCTTAATATATCCATATTCTATTAATCATGCTTAGGTAAGTTAGCTTAGCTTGATATTATATCGTCGGTTGTTGATACTCTCCTGGCATTCATGCGAATTCAGAGCTGTCATTATCAGATGGGCTCGATGGGCTGTAACAAAAACAAAACATTATTGCATGTTAAGTAATATCAGTCATCTAGAACAAGTTAAGGCGGTACTTTGACTTTAACTGTTATTGTACTACGAGGAGATGCGAAGTTGCACTTGGTGGCATCCATACTCTGTTTTCGCATCTCCTTGTAAACTATACAAAAAAAATATATTACAGAGGTATTAAAAGAAAGCTTATGGCAGGTATCATAAACTGGCCAATCATTTTTTTAAATTCCTTTCTTCAACGTAATACATATTAAGATTAGAATTAATTTTGTTTGATAGAACTATAAACCGACTTTAATTTTTATAGTTTTTCATGGATTTTCATGGATCTCATTGTCAGAACTGAACCAAATAAATATGAGACCACACGGGTAAGCACCAGCTTTCATATAAAAAATAATAAATAATATAAAAATAATCATGAAAATCTGACCACCCAGTTTAAAAGTTCTTATGTAACAAACATAAAAGAAATACATTTGAATTGAGAACCTCCTCCTTTTTTGATTTCGGTTAAAAAGACGGTAGGTATATACGAAAATTAAGCTTTACAAGAAGCGACAGAAATCCAAAATATCACTTTATTCTCTTGTCATTATTTAATTTTATAACTTGACCTAAGTACATCGGAAATAAAGAATTCTGAATTTTATATTTTACTCCAACAAAAATACAATACAAAAGAAATTACTATAATGGGCCGCCTTATCGCTAAATAGCAATTTATGGTGATATGGCAGAATCCATCCAGTGCGATTGTGGTCACACAAAGATCTACTACGTATAAAATAACACTTGATTTTATTTTAAACAATTAATTTTGTTTTAAAAAACTATAAAACCGACCTCAATTTTTATAGCTTTTTCATGGATGTTTATGGATCCCATTGTCAGAACTGGATCACCAGCTTCCATATAGAAAAATAATCATGAAAATCAAACAACCCAGTCAAAAGTTCAGGTAACAAATAAAAAAAAACAGTCGAATTGAGAACCTCCTCCTTTTTTGAAGTAGGTTAAATAAGTACTTACACGCAGAACTGTCGCTTAGCGTAATATTCAAGGTTATAACCCCGAGGACAATATTTGCCCATAAGCTCCATCCTTCGCACCCGCTTCAACGTGGAATCCTTCCGAATCGTCGTCGGCGGCTCCACCGGCAGGCAGCTCACTAACAACAAACTAACCAACAGTATAAACAAACATACGAACTTCATTTTGTATATCAAATGAACTTCTAAATTTGCTTTAAGGATGTGGCGATATCAATGCTCTTTAAATAATGAATATTGTAAACGGTTGTCAATTGTATTTATATACAATTGACAATTGCTTATATAGAAGTACATATAACAGGAAAATGACGACAAATGCGTCAGTCAATTTGGCTTATTTCCAGTAGATACATCCAAACCAATTGTTCGTTTTAGTTCACTTACGCGATACTCAATCACATCTCAGATATATGCACATGCACGTCTCAAGTGACGATTTATTGACAGATTTTCATTGAATACTGTCAGAAAATCGCGAATTGAGACGTACTTAAGCAATAAATAATAATAATAATAAATTTTATTGCAAAAAGAAATCATTGAAAACATAAATTAACATAATTAATTTGTCTGACATTATAAAATAAGTTGGTTGGTAAATTTTTATTTTTAGAAAATATACTAATATTATTCGAAGTGATGAGAATAAAGTTCATTCATTCACACAAATAAAATAGTATTACTATTTGCCAATAGATGTCAGGAAGTTTCAATTAATTACGATAAAGTTGATGAAAGTTTATTGAAAACACGAATAAAAAGACATTTTCTAAAAATGAACCCTAGCTAGATCGATTTATCGCCCCCGAAACCCTCAGTATATAAAGTTCATGAAAATCGTTGGAGCCGTTTCCGAGATGCAGATTATACAGGGTGTAACATAAGGGGTGAATCATCGGTGGCTGGGGGGTGGGGGACCTCGATACCTATCGATGTAATGTGTATGTATGTATATTGTATGTATGTTTGTATGTTCTGTGATATTCACTGGTTCAAAAGTTATTTTGACTTTTATAAAGTTTTGGTCAAAATCAGATTTCAGACTGAATTTCGCAATTGCAGCCAAAATATAATAATAATAACTTTTGAACCAGTGAATATCGCAGAACATTACATGGGGTTTTAATCTATAGGTATTGAGGTCCCCACGCCCCAGCCACCGATGATCCACCCGTTACGTTACACCCTGTATATGTATAGGTACATTATATATTATTGGTACGAATTTACCTGTTACGCTTATGAATTTCGTTAGTTCCTAAGAAAATTAGCGACAGAATCTACAGTGGGTTTACTTTCACGGACCAAGACGCAAATGTCCTCTTGTGGTTCAGTAGCGACGACCGACGATGCGCTATGGAGATGTGGTACCACCATGAGATTTTCTTTATTTTGATTCTCTATGCTCGTAAAACGCAGTTTACACGTCAAAATGTATCCCTGCAAGTGATTATAGGTAGAACTGTTAGGTACATGAAAATGTTATTGTGATTCCACTAACACAATCGCCTCACTATGACAATATTATCGCTTCATTATCGCGTTACAATCACCGCCATTGACACCTTTTGGTATTCTACTAACACGATCTTTTTTTGTTTATGCCATATCTATGACTATTACGATTATGATTATATATGCCCCACCACATTATTGACACGCTATTATAAGTCATAGAGATTGTAATCTTATGGTATTGGAATAACAAATAAATTTACGACTAAATCACTATCTTAATCGTATGGCGCCATTATGGCGCCATTATAGCATTTTGTTTAAAAAATAGTGGAATGAGGCCCCTGTTCAGAAAGATGCTTATTCATATTCCTAATATAAAGCAGGAAGCCCGTCCTTGCAGGCGTACCCAAATTTGGGTGGACAAATCTCTATCAAATTTAATTTTTCAAGCGTTAAGCGGGAAGGAAAAGTGTTTGGAAATCCATTTCTAACGTGTTATTTTGTTTTTAATTTTATTAACTACTAGCAGCGCCTCGCGGTTTCATCCGCGTAATAATAATAATAAATATTTATTTCAGACACGAGATCTATTTTACATAGGTACACACACATACACAGTAACAATAATAATTACAGGTGAACTACCTGTTCCTGTGGGAATTCCGGGATAAAATATAACCTATGTCACTCCCTAAAAAGTAAACTTTTTAATGATGAAATAATTTTTAATAGAAAAAAAAGAAAGAATTAGCTATGGTTATTTTCATTATAGGTCAGACTACAAAAAGTTTTTACTCCAAACCAGCCATGTGATATCATGCCTCTTCCGTATTTGGAACACCATGTGCATTTTACTACGTGCGCGTATTTACTGAGTTCACAATTTGAATTGACTTTACCTGTGTTTAATCTTCAAAGTCACGTTTTGAAGATTTAAACGGTGATTTTCCTCGAAAGTGCAGTAGGTCTAAAGCACTAT
Source organism: Eupithecia tripunctaria (assembly GCA_955876795.1). Taxonomy (NCBI): domain Eukaryota; kingdom Metazoa; phylum Arthropoda; class Insecta; order Lepidoptera; family Geometridae; genus Eupithecia; species Eupithecia tripunctaria. The sequence goes on from OY041625.1 coordinate 469,950, forward strand.
GTATAACTCGGGAGAAAGTGTGATTCTTACCTCGTGTGTTTTTAACCGACATCAAAAAAAGGGGGATGTTCTCATTATTATATTTTTTTATGTTTGTTACTTCAGAACTTTTGATTGGGTGGTTTGATTTTCATGATGCTTTTTTTATTTGAAAGGCTGGTGGTTCTGGTGTGTAGTTCTGACACTGGGACAGAAGTCGGTTTATAGTTTTTAAAAACAAAATCAATTCTAAAGCTGAGAACAAAATCAATTATAAGGCTGCGCCTCGTGCCTCAAATGACAAACTACTTTTCTCTATAGGAATTCTCAACTCGGCGTAGAATGTACGATTACCTTATGATTTAGAAGCCCATACGTTGCTAATTGCTATACTTTCTCATTGGTTTTCCCAAATTCCATCAAATCATAATATCTCGCACCTCATAGTGTGAGTCTCCTTTGTCAACATTTCTCGGAATTCAAAGCTAATGCCGCGAAACGCTGAAAATAATAAATACTTACCGTGTTTTTACACGAACAATCATACCGTTACCTTGTACTTCTCATAATTATATAAATTCATTTGGATCCTTCTAATTACTAATTTAAAAAAATCGGACAGTCGTCACGTCACAGAACTGTTTCTGTGTATCGATATCAATTTAAAACAAAATAGTAATCTAATATTTTCTATAAATATTTGAATCAGCATTAAATGACAACTAACAACTTTTAAGATTAAAAAAATTCAAAGCATTTCTTGCTTTGAATTTTAATTGAACACCTAAAATTAAAATATTTAAAAAAAAATCTCTATTCATGAATTTAGAACAACGTTAAAATCGATAAGCAAACCAACAATTAATTTTCAACGCCGATTTCTTGAGGCAATAACTGTACATTAAAGTGGTTAAAAATGCATTAAAACATTACTAAAAATAAAGTCCAAGACACAAAATATTACGAGGCTTCCTGTAACTTTTTGTGTCTTGGACGTGTGATTTTAGTAATTTTGCTAGTCATGCTTTCTGTCCAAGCGCTCAAATGACACTAATTCAAAGCTTCAATACATGCCAAAAAGGAAATCTTTTGAAACAGCCGGTTTCAGAGCGCGCATTGTGAATCTATGAGGGGGCATTAGATGCAAGCAGATCACAGAGATTACCTCCTCCTTTCCTTTTCACTCTTGTGATTTATCTTTTATTGTCCGTCGTTTTCCCACTCACCTTTACTACCCACCTGGACGATTATTGAGTTTGTTTCCAAAAACTATAAACTCATAATCTTGACAAATAGATTTTTATGAATCTAATTTTTAGGCCTTCTACAACCAATACTTAATTTATTACATAGCCGAGTCGATTTTCATCTAGGTACAGATAAAAAATGAACGCGTTTCCACAGAATTAGGTATAGGTACAGTTTATAACTCTTAAGCGCGAGACGTTGAAATATACCTAACTTTTAAAAGTCTGCTGGCTTGGTAGAATCCTTCCAAGACCAATGTGAAAAAGTCTACTTTTTGCTCACAAAAGAGTAATAAACTGATATCATTCTGTAGAGACGCGTTCATTCCATGAATGGTTTATCTCTACCTATAGTTTGTTATGGGTATTATGATGCATTCAAGCTATATCGTATTTTTACGGAACATAGCGGTTATTTTAAGAATAACGTCAACTAATAGGAGTGGAGCGAGCCATATTATGTAGGTTAGGTACCTACCTAAGTATTTCCGTCATCACGGAAATATACGTACCTAACCTAACGTGATTCAGTTTTCTGATAGTTTTTGTGATCACAGAGACCTTTGTACATTGGACCTATAATAGTAGGTATGTCCCTGTTGGTGGAAAATTAAATAACTATGGTTTGTCCACGTTGAATGGAGCATGTTAGTAAACAAAAAACGACACAAATAACAAAATCTCACTTGCTTGGCGTCGAGTTTTAGATATAATTAGTAAGCAATTTTTATTGAAGGGAGGATCTAAAATCGACAAGTAATGTAAATTACGTATAAAAGGACGCGCCAACAAAGTGAATTTTAGGTTAAGTATGGGCGGTTTGTTTACGTTTATGCCTCATTCAAAATGGACACGGTATCGGTATTTACTTACACATTTTGCGAAGACGGCAATGTTGCATTTTTTTAAAGAATTTCTAAAAGTTTTTTTAAAGGTTTAACTGCCTCTTTCTGTATCACTAAAGTTTCAATATCTTATTGATAAAACAAGTTATAGGTAGATTAATTAGCCCATTGGCTCATTTCGATTCGCAACAAACACGGCACAGCTTGCGAGTATTATGTTCGTTGGCGCAGCCTTACTGCGGAAAGGGCCTGTCTAACGATCAGTTTCTATTTGTAAAGACTTGAATGAGTCCGATGAGTTGTGCTTGCTTGTTCGGGGTAGAGGCTTATTTATTTACCTTAAGGCCACGTGGGCCACGTCGCGTCGGCCACGTGGGCCACGAGGGCCACGGCTCAGAGCGTCAGGCTGCACCCAGCTCCCGCCTCGCTACCAGCCTCCCCATTACTCAACATTTTGCCTGCCACAAGTCCGAGTGCCTAAAGTCAAGAGTCAGAGTCAGAGTCAAATCGTTTATTTCTTTAGACTTACAAAATAAGCATTAGACAAATATTTTTTTTTACTTTATAGACAGCTTGATAATTAGTAATTACTATCAAATAAGAAATAAGGTGGAATTGACTCTATTCACTAAAAAATTTTGAAGATGTAAAAAAGAAACTTCTGGCATGTTTATCGCTTATCAACTAATATAATCTTCGCATAGCTAAGTCTTAACATGATTAGTTCTATATAACACAACTAATTTATGTTCTTTACATACTTACTATTGTCGGTGTGGAACTGGGCGACCAGACCATCTTTGTAACAGTAACAGGTTTTCTTGAAAAGATTTCGTTTTATGTACCTACAATTTAAATTTACGAATAGGGAGCTCAGTTGCTTCAGATGGAAGCTTGTTATAGAATCTTACGCGAAGCGAAAGCAATATATAAATTTAATTTAATTTTAGTTATAATTTAATTATAATATAATTATAATTATGTTATGTTAATTTATCCATGCCACACAAATAAAGATTTTCTATATTCTTTATATATACGAAGATGTCAAAAGGGTCAAATATTACTATCAAATACACCTAACATCGGAGCGTAACATTACATTAGTTATTATACGTTTTAGACCGCTAAATGATACTTAGAATTCAATGCTCATACATGCCAAAAATGAAATGTTTTGATACAGACGGTTTCAGGGTGCGCATTGTGAATCTAATGGGGGTCCGGCGAACACTTTAATCCATGTAACCAACCAATTTTACAATAATTTCGGCGACTCGTTGCTCGGCCATTCGTAGTTAGTAATTTTTACCTGTTATTTTGTACCTAATTCCTATTTTTATTTTCCCTATCTACGTTGCTAACACGAAATTCCAAAAATTTTGCCGTGCGCTATGTATACAAATGATGAGGATGAAGTCGAAAACGGTGCGTCATGTCTCAATGATCATATCGCACTGTTTTCGAAATACAGGCCTTTCAAAAAACCACCTCTCTCTTGGTCACTCACTTCGCTACTTAGCTACCCTTAGCTTGCCATTTACCGCTGACATACTTTGACAGAACAAAATATTGCTCTAAGACGTTTTTCATACGATCACCTGTCCAGCACCGCATACCGCATACCGCAGCGTCCTGCGTAGTGATCAAGAGACTGGATGCCTTTCCAGTGATTTTGTATTCTTATTTATTTAATGGCACATCATGGGCCAGTACGACAGCCTGTCTCTAAACGAAAGGGTTCAGGGTAAAAAATAACTTGTTCCTCAATCAGATTATCAGAAGTTATTAGACACATAGGGGAGAGGGGGGCATAACGGGGACGTCAAGGGAAATAAACAATGAAGAGAAGATATTTCTTAATCAAAACTAATGACAACTCTTCGGTTACTTATTAATTAATCATTTGGCACCGAATTCTTCACCAAGTAAGAAATCAAATAATAGGTTTAATTTTAATTTCACAAAACTTTCATGAAAACTCCATCGTGCCCCGGGGTAGGGGCAGTATATGGTACCCAGTGCGGGGCAGTACGGGGACATTATTTTATTTGTCACAGAATAAGCAGATGTGGATTTCTTCTAAATCTGCGTCATCAACTCCTGCACAGGCGGTATGGCCTACTTTAATTTTGTCGATCAAACCAAAAATGACAAAAAAAAGCGCTTCAAAATTTGGTCGTAATTTGGGGGGCTCCAGACACCGCCTGGCATCGAGCTTGGTAAAGTTACAAGGTGTGACGATGCGGCGAACTTTAACTGGCTATCACACTAATATTATAAATGCGAAGTTTGGATGGATGGATGGATGTTTGTTACCTCTTCACACCAAAGCTACGAACGGATCGGGCTGAAATTTTGCATACAGGTAATTCTAATCTTGGAATCAAACATATGCTACTTTTTATACCATAAATCAGTTCCCGTGGGATAAAAATTACCTTTAAACGTTTCCATAGGAACAACGCGTGCGAAGCCGCAGGGCGCAGCAAGTATCTTCATATTTTTTGTTTAATTACCTATCCATTATCTACTGATAATATCTATCTAACTAACGGACTAATTAGAATTGTTTAGGACAGTCTGTAGACTATGAAGAATAATATTAGTATTTTAACAAAAAGACAGAAATTTTCTTAAATCTTTATTGCGACAAAAGAAGTAAACTACAATATATAACAGTTAATGCATTGTCCTACACGCCATATGCTCAGATAGTGCACGAAGCTCATTATTTATAACAGTATACAAATATTAGTAATGGAAAATGGATGGGTTTTATTTTGGTCTAATTCTAGCCTACGGTATCAAATATATATTTTAAAAACGTTATATTTCTACTAATCATTCATTTATATATCTACGGAACGTAATTTAAGCTTTATTGATTTAACATTGTGTTTATCTTAATGCTAGAAATTTCCGACTAAAATCTTATATATTTTGGTAAAGCATACATAGACATTGCTTATTTATAATTATGTATATTTTTTATTCAATGTGCTTAATATGGCATTACATATAAGGTACTCATTCGGTAATATATTTATACTGTGTTTGGTAAAATGAGACTTACTTTACGCAATATTCAACTGTTGCAATACCTACACATTATTATATCGCATATTATACACAACGCATATTCTTTGCAATACTTTTAGATAATATTTAACAATTTAGTCAAGAACAGTAAAAGTACAACTTTAACAATTTAAAAAAACAATAGATTAGAGAAAATGTAGTTTTAATATACCTACCTGATTATATTGATTTATTGAAAATATATTTTAAAAATATTTCCAAAATTTGGTAAAGAAAGTTATATAAATTGATGTGAAAAGTATTAAAAACGGTCATTTTATAAAGGCAAAATAATATATACTTTATTAGAAAAAAGTCCAAAAGTTCAACTGATTACGTCATATCTCTCTACGTCATACATTGGTATGAAAATTTATATAATTTGATATAGTGTACCGTCATAGTTAAATAAGTTAGTCCCCTATAAAATATATATATATATTGTCAATTTAATACTTCCGAAGCTTAAACATTCAACAAAGAGACTTTAAAATATACATTTACTACAAAATAATGTTTATTTACATCGATTTAATACAAGTTATATTTTTGGAAAAAATTCAAAGTGAACAACGAAACTTACGCTACACGTTTTAATCACATAACATATTTACGTATGGAATAAGATTTATTTCTTAAATTAGTTTTATACAAATAAAATCTACTAAAACAATTATTACAAAATATACAGCATTCGATTTCGGGATTAAAAAAACAATACAAAATAAAGATTTGTGGAAAGTGCCATCGTGGGAAATGCTCGACCGTTTATGATAAAACTGTGTAGGCGGATGGCGGGACGCGGGGCCAGCCTGCGTCCTCGGGGGCGGGGTGGTGGGGGCGCCGTTAGTTGCAACTTAGTTCGTAGGTTCGAGGCTCCGAGGGATCAACCTCCGTTGCTCGGTTGGTCCTGCAACAAAACATCAGAATTAGGATATATTATACAATAATTCAAAAGAATTTATCGGGGCCCAGCAGTGGACAAGCATATGCTAATCCAAAGCTGGACTATCTATACCGTGTCCATTTTGAATGAGGCATAAACGTACACAAACCGCCCATACTTAACCTAAAATTCACTTTTTTGGCGCGTCCTTTTATACGTAATTTACATTACTTGTCGATTTTAGATCCTCCCTTCAATAAAAATGGCTTACAATTATATCTGAAACTCGACGCCAAGCAAGTGAGATTTTGTTATTTGTATCGTGGTTTATTTACTAACATGCTCCATGCTGGATGGATACGGTATAGTGGTGATAATTGAGAGATATAAGTGTCTATTCAGATGATTCCAGAACTAAACTAAACTAATTTGGCAGTACTAAAAATGTCGCGGTCGCTGTCATAACGATCAAAATAATAAGGATGGCATCATTTTTAGTCTGTCTAATTAGTTTAGTCTAGTTTTGGCGACATCTGAATAGACACCATTGATAAATGAGCTTATAAGATTTACAAATGTTTTCATTAATTTAAGTAAATTTAGTTTTTTGAGAAATATTGTCGTTGTCAATTGTACGCATTTGTAATTTTATTTGCTTACGTCATTCAGTCATTTTCCTGTATGTAACGCGTGTAGCGTTCGCGGTTAGAGTTATTCACTATATTAAAGATTAAACCAAAATATTTCCGTAAACTCGAGTCAGTAAGCGTTATTTTCAATGCGTAGTATATTATCGTGTTCGAAGTAAAACTGTCATTGGTGTTTTTCAAAATTTACCGCACGTATTGTTATTGGAACTACGTTTTCCATGAATATATAATTAAGTTTGTTTTTAAAACTATGAAGACTTCAATTTTTATAGTTTTTTAATGGATCCCAGTGACAGAACTAAACCAAATTAAAATGGGCTCACACGGGAAACACCAGCTTTCATATAAAAAAGAATCATGAAAATCGGATCTCATTTTTAAGGTTGGGGATAGTGAGATTCAATAATAGTTACCTGTATTGTAGCATCCGCTTTAGGAAAGGGAATCTCTTCTGCTGATTGTAGTTCTGAAACAATTTTAATTACTTTATTATTTTAATGTGTTTTTTTATCTTTTAATTAATGTCTTAATACCTTAACCTCTTAGTTTATATACCGAAGCGGCCGAAATAAAAAGTACCACTTTATTTCCGTATCAGTGTATTTTTAATATGATTTGACATTTTCTAAGTGTACATTTATTGTATTTATGGAAATAAAGCATTTTTGAATTTTGAAACATAACAAACACGACCGTCGGCTAATGCTGATAGCGACTGTGTCCCCGTCACGCGTAGATTTGCCTGAAAGTCACTTACGACCGCTAACTGGTATGGACCACCGTAGTCGAATCCTCATTAGTTTCTTCCAAGTCATAAACAACTTACTTTTGACAAAGGATTTTGTCGCGGTCGCCATTAAAACACACATTTACCTTCTACGATGGTAAGACCTTTAGGAGATATTGACATGTTAAATACATGACAATATCCCTATGCTGGTTTTATTTACAACGACATAACGTACGACTACGTGACATTTAGTAGTTTATTTTAGTCAAACGAAGCTATTTCTTTATTAAAATAACGGAAAATTATACTTTCTTAATCAACAGATCCTAATCCTAACAATTCTACCACCGAACTGGGATCCCTAGCCCGCATACCCAGGGTGGGGACTATGGGCAATACCCCCCATTAGATAAACGTTAACAAGGCGCTTATCAGGGGGAAGCCTGCGTCCAGCAGTGGACCAATATACGCTGTTGAGGTTGAGGTAACAGCTGACAGCTCTCCGGTGAGAGCGTCACGGAGACCTGACGAGACACCTGTAGACACTCACCGTACGTCCTCAGCCTAGCTCTCAGCGCGTCGTTCTGCTCTCTGAGCGCGGCCAGCTCCGCGCGCACGTCGCTCGGCGCCGCGCCCGCGCCCCCGCCCGCCACCGCCGACAGCGCGCGGGAGAGAGTCACTCGGAGACCTGACGAGACGTCGACGAGGCGCGCGCCCAGTGTACTCGAGCTCACACGCATGTCTGTTGAACAAAACAAATCATCAAAAACAATTGAATAACAAGAAGATCTAACTACAAGAAGCTCATATTCCCAGATGTTTTTGAGGCATTAAAATTGACCCGATTGCTTTGCCCCAATCCGAAACTGCCCAATCGGAGAAGGCATTTTGCAACATGCCTTCTCATTGCACCTGTATCTCATTCTGACTGGCCTTGGCGTTGGAAAGGTACCTCTCCACGACCGTGATGTCATACTGGGTAACAGCAGGTCGTTAATGTGTAGCAGGAACAACGTGTAGAGAGTAGTGACCCTTGAGGTACCCCGGCGATGATAGTCAACTGACCAGACGAGCAGCCGTCATCGACTACCCGCATAGATTTTTCCCTCAAATAGTCCCGAAAACAGTCACAGAAGAGGTCTAGAAGTCCGTATGACTGAAGCTTGCCATTTATTTATTTATTTATTTGGGAAACAAAAAGCATTAATTTTAGGTGCTTTAATTATGACTGTAATGTCAATAGGGTTTGGCATGACAGCCTTATTGGTAAGCTTCGAAGGCTTTCGAGACGTCTAGTGAAACCGTGCACCGTGCTTCTCGATGTATGTTATTATGTAGATAAGTAAAATAGTAAACTTGAGGTTCAATTATTCTATCAGTAATAGTAAAAAACTATACCAAAATTACGAAAATTAACGAAACAAAATTATAAGCTGTGTGATTTTTGTGGGAACTTTTATACGAAACCCGAGTATCAATCTTTGGTTTTTATTTCTGTACATCGTTATTTTGAAACTTTGTGAATGAAATTACACACACTATCCCAGTATATGAAAATCAGTGAACGTACCGATACCATCATCTTCCTCTCCGTCTCTGGAGTTCTCGAGATCGCTCAGGGTGTCGTACTCCTCGTCCAAGGAGGCGGAGCGCAGCTCCTCGGGCTTCATGTCGCAGTCGATGTCGGTCTCCTCGGAAGGGGCTGATGGTTGGGCCACTGGGGTAACAATAAATTAGTTTACTTTTTTTTTCTTTAAATGTTTTAGAGCTGCAACGCTCTACAATTTTTAATTTTAAAGGAAAAATCTATTCACAATTGAAGCAATTGATCGAACGGCAGGCTGTTGCAAACAACCAGCTATTTAATTAATTGCAGGTCAAGTCTAAAGTTCTCACCATTTCGGGAAAAAGAATGGTGAATTACCTAAAGGATAGATTTACATAAATAGATTTTATCTAAGACACAATTTGGATTAAGACCTAAAATAACTGTTTGTCAACAAACAGGCAAACCATTTCAGACATTTAAATGCTTCGTTCAATCATTTTATGATTTAAATTAGATAAGCCACCTCTGTGGCGCGGTGGGCGAAGGTCTGCCTGCGACGCAGGAGGTTGCGGGTTCGATTCCCGCCTCGGGACAAATTTGTGTACGATCTGCAGAAATTTGTTCAGGGCGTTCTGGATGTTTTTCTATGTATAATAAAAAATATCTATCTATGTAGTGTATTGCATTATGTATATCAGTTATCTAGTACCCATAACACAAGCTCTGCTTAGCCTGGGGCTAGATGATGCTGAGTGAATTGTCCAGCATTATTATTTATTTATTTATTTGTAAGCACATTTTTTCATTCTAGAAGTATTATTACTGTTTCTACACATTTAAGTTTTTAAACGATGTTTGTATTCCACACAAAATTTCCACTGCCGATGCTGCACATCACCTGACCAACTATCTCGTCTAAGAACTTGAAGGAAAACACAGTAGGAATTTTTCTCGACCTAGCTTTTGACACAGTTTCAATACCTATTAGTTTGCGTAAACTGGAACTTGTAGGAATTGTATAAGAAATTTACAAGCAACCTAGAATAACACACTCAATGAGTGAGAATTGGCAATTTCCAAAGCGATGATCAGTAAAACATCTTGCGGTGTTCCCAAGGGAGGTATACTGGGTCCAACTCTTTTCTAAATCTATATTAACGACCTGTGTAACCTAAAACTAAACTACGTCACAATTGTATAATACGCTGATGGCACTGATCTTTTTTCAAATATATCTGATAAGGAAGTCTAACGGGTTTGCGTAAAATTGATTCAATACGGACTAGTAGCGTTAATTGTAACGTTTACTCACGCAGCTGATGATCCCGGGAGCGCCTGCAGGAGTCGCAGCGGCCGGGCCGCGAGCGCGCCAGCACGGCCGTCGTCTCACTCACCGAGAGCGCGCCGCGGACTAGTAGCGTTAATTGGTTCGCTGGAATATAAACAACTATAAGTTTACCGAATATTTTTTTTAAAAGACTAAATTATTTATTTCATTGCTAGCAGCCTCCCCAGCTCGGAACTGCTTTCCCTCCCCAGGTTTTCGGGTAAACCGACCAGGCAGCAGATATGCATTAAGCTGCGCTTGCAGTTGAATGCGTATTCGCTCGCGTTTACCTAATTTTACTCAGTTCGCGATCGACCGCGAGTTCAAACCAATATTACCATTCCAACCATTTAGTACCATTTTACCATAACTTTAATTACCATAAATAAATAACCATAAAATAATGTCTTGTGTCTTGTGTCCATAACATACCATAACCAGTCACTTTCCTTGATCACCAACTACTGACCAATCACAAAGGGCTGTTTGGGGAACAACCAGCACCATCTACCACAACCCCCAGACAGAACCCTTTTGACCAGAGGGCCTATGGTTTATCCATCCAGCATGGAGCATGTTAGTAAATAAACCACGATACAAATAACAAAAACTCACTTGCTTGGCGTCGAGTTTCAGATATAATTGTAAGCAATTTTTATTGAAGGAAGGATCTAAAATCGACAAGTAATGTAAATTACGTATAAAAGGACGCGCCAACAAAGTGAATTTTAGGTTAAGTATGGGCGGTTTGTATACGTTTATGCCTTATTCAAAATGGACACGGTATAGACAATGTAACAATCGATGTCGAAAGCGATAGTAGAAAAGTCCAAAAATATATGGGTTTGACATATACCTTAGATATGTCACGTGATCTGTTTCGAATTATTCCCTACGAATCTGTCAATTGTTTTCGATTCGCTTCATAACGAATGCCGGTTGGCTACGCCCTCTGGTCTCAACCGCTTGGGGGACTTAAAGTCTAACATATTCTGTCTCACCCTGCGAGGTGGCAGCCAGCAGTATCTGCTGTAGATCAGGCGCGTCTTCCGTCGGCATGCCGCGCGCGCGCAGCTCTCCCGCCATATCTGTAATAACACAAATAAAGGTTAACACAATTATATTGAACTGTAGGTGAACCTCAATATCTTATATTTCAACAGATCTTACACAATAGGGTATATGCATGGATTATTTAGGTTAAACGAAAAAAAATATAACACCCAAAAAAAATTAAATTATTGAGGTAAAAAACGAAAAGTAAAACTACACTCAGTTTCGGGTGATAAAAACGCTGCCATGTTAGCCATTGCATTTTATGACGTCACGGATCATAGAGTCCCATACGTCCCATACGTCTAAATGTGATATATTTCTGCTCTCTAAGAATAACTTTAAGAAACAAGCGTCACTCTTAAGTTAATTTTGTGTAGTATTTATGTTTGATTTGTCTTTGTTTGTATAAGCTCCAGATTAGCATCTGTAACGTTGTTATTATTTTATTCTAAATAATGTTTCTATTAGTGGCATCTTGATTGGTGTATACCTAGCTATATATACTGTTAATTTTAAGAAAATTGTATACTGTTTGTGCCTTAATAAACGAAAAATAAAATAAAATAAAAATAAACTCAAAGTCAAAACTTCATGCCCATACAAAAATTTTCAAGTATGACGTCACGCTTCACATGCCAATAGCGTTGCGTTTAGACATTTTGCTGTTGAGACTTAAAGTAGAGATTAAATTTCACAATAAAAACATCATAAAATACAAAAATAAATATACAGATATATTGCTATATTAATAGAGAATACGTAAAAAAATATTAGCTTTTTTGAAGTCACATGCATATACCCTATTATACCCACAAGTGAGATAGATGGTCAAACGCTTGACTTATTGCCTAATGTGAAATAATAAAAGCAGTGTTCAATCACCACTCAACGGGTTCGGTTATTTTAATCTCTTCGGAGTTTTTACCACCCTCATCTAGTTAGCAGCCCTTAGCGTTTAACCCCAACTTAGCTATCGATAGTAACCCTATCATCCGTAAGGTATTCGTCAAACTACGAATGTTAGGGGTACTGATGTAATAAGTCCACTCCAACAGTAAGTTCGCAACTGATTTATTTATCGGATTAAAGTTAACAAGAAAGTATAATACGGAAGATAGAAGTCACGTTTGATACGTGACACATTCCTCACGTAGATGTTGGTAAGCTGTAATAGGGTATATGCATGTGATTTCAAAATGGCTAAAAAATAATATACGTATTCTTTATTGATATAGAAACATATCTACATATTTATTTTAGCATTTTGAGATGTTTTTATTGTAGAATTTAACCATTGAAAAATTGATATTTTAAATCTCAATCGCAAAATTTCAAAACGCTACGCCATTGACTAGAGCGGATGTGACATCGCTGTTCACATTTCTTTTTTTTTATTCTGCTTCCTGCACAATGTTTAGAATTATAAGTTTGTTTTAAGTTAAGAACTTTATTGCTCATATAGTTAGAATAGATAAGTAATTGTTTATAACATAAGTTAATGTTAAACATAGTTTATGGGGGGAAGAGTGTGGTATCCGAGCTCAGTACAGAACGCACCTCAGTGGTGCAACTGACCCTGTCACTCCGATGCCTCTCCCTCTTTCCAACCTTCACCCAAATTGTCAGTGAGTGCTCTTGATAAAATAAATCCTTATTAATCAATTAATGGTTTCCTTCAAGATATAACAATGATTTGACACCACTATTCTGCCCACTTCACATTTCGTATTGTCGGTTATTTTCAGCTTTTTCGGAAAAACTCTTTCCTGAGATTATCACTACCGAGGTCATCACAAAAGGTTTTAATTCAGTGTGAACGTCGACGTCAAATAAACATGGAGCCATTAAGGCAGCGTTTTTATCACCCGAAAATGATTGTAGTTTTGATTTGTTTTTTTTACCTTGTTAATGCGAAATTCAATGAGCGTCTTATCATTTCTCGGTTAAATAATGACCTAAAGAATCGATTAAAATAATAAAAAAAATCGATGCACATACCCTATTTACATAGGAAGTTGTAAGTAACACATTGTACCTTGTACAAAGACAGTTTTGATAGTAAAATCGTAAACCTCCGATATACGTACCGACTTGTCCCAACGCCTCTGCCACGGCGAGGTCGGCGACCTGCGAGAAGTCGTTGGGCGGGACGCCCAGCATGGCGCCCACACAGAGCGCCTTGGCGCGCAGGCAGCGGGAGATACCCGCGTCCAGGCGGCGGAGACGTTCTGCAAATAAATGGACGGACATAGAATAACTTAGTTTAAATTGACTTAGTTGTGACTAGCTTAGTTTAAATTGACTGTGTAGGTTATTGTGTACGGGACACGGTGCGTAGGATTTGTAGAGTTTTGAGTTACCCAAGTGACTCATTGCTCGCGATTCTGTGCTGATGCGGCCCACGGTGGGACGACGGACCCTGCAGACAGCTATGCATACCTTGGTTGGAAAGCGCAGTATGTGCGGTGTGCATGGGCGGAGAGTTGAGCGCGGCGGCGCGCGCCTCCAGCCCGCCCGGCTCCGCGCCGTGCGTGCTGATGCGGCCCACGGTGGGACGACGGACCCTGCACACACAAAAACACATATTAACAAACAATTGTACAGATATGGTGTAAGGCGACCGATATGGGTGTAAGGGGGTCCAAATTCCATCTCCCGGGCCCCAAGCCAACCTCGCAGAACAACCGAAAGAGGCCCTGGCATCTCTTAAACTATTATTCCCAAGGAGGGTTGACGGCAGGCAGACGGCCGGTCGTAAAAACATCATGCCGAGCCCTTTACAACATGGAAGTACGAGTGAAGGATGTTAGGGACAGGTTAGGTTAGTGGTATGGGCATGTTGTGCAGAGGGAAGAATACGGATGATAGAGCAGAGTGGAGGAAACTGACATGTTGTGCCTACCCAACCTAGCGTGGGATAAGGACCGGAAGAAGAAGAGAACGTTGTACACCGAGTTGAGTAAGGGTCTAATTCCTATCGAGTGTTTCATTTAAGGCACGAGGCACAACCGAAGGCCTTAAAACAAACGAGGTAGGAATCGCACTTTCTCCCGAATGATAACATAGTGCTTTAAACTACGCCTTCGAGGTAAATTATCATTTCTGAATCTTCAAAATCACTCGCGGCAATTCAAATTGCTCAGTCGTAGCAACTCGTAGTAATTTCTACGCGCACGTGCGATTTTCACATGGTCTTCTTTTTAATTATGGTTCCGAAAATGGAAGACCTACCAAGATCTTTGATGAAGCTTGGGTCCCGATGCCTTGCGGAAGGTCCAGGAAGGAACTTTTAGCCTGTATGTACCGTACCATAGGATAGTAAGGTTTTTTGTAAGCGTGTCAACTTAGAAAACTTCTTTTTTAAGTGGATAAAGACATTTGAGAAGAATTAAATTCAAGGGGCATCAGGTTTTGCACAAATACACGTGCCATTAACCATTCAATCTAAAACTCAAAATTGTAATTGTTTGAACACACCAAGAACACAAAATACCAATTCAAATTTGTTTTTCGACAATCTACTCACTTGTGCTTTTCTTCTTTCTCTTCTTTTTCCTCCTTTTCTTCTTTCTCCTCTTTATCTTCCTTCTCCCTCTCCGCACTGCTGCGCTCCTCCCCCCGCCCCTCCCCTCGCTCCGCGGACGCTCTGTCTCGCTCCCTCTCGGCGATGCGCGTGGTGTCTCGCTCGCTCTCGTCTTCCGCCGTGGAGTTGGACTTCTCCGACGCGTCTGACGGGTTGCGAGACACGTTTATACCTGTAAAGCGGCATTTTACATAGATTTTTTTTATTTTAAAAATTCCTATTACTAGTTAGAGCGGCCATACACCGTCACACATCCGATTTTTGTCTCTTTGTAGGATCATATCATAGACAGAATGTAACGCCTTTAGATAGACGAATTCGACTTAACACAGACAATCTGAGGAGTAAATCTTGACTTTTATGTCAAGATTT
Source organism: Eupithecia tripunctaria (assembly GCA_955876795.1). NCBI lineage: Eukaryota > Metazoa > Arthropoda > Insecta > Lepidoptera > Geometridae > Eupithecia > Eupithecia tripunctaria. Next base: position 485,255 of record OY041625.1, read on the forward strand.
ACCCCTCAGTTAGTTTGGCATTTGAGTAGTTCCCTATCCGCGCAATAAAGTCGCTATACCAAATTGACACACATTAATATATTAATAATATTTTTGTATCAGGTACTGAACATTTTTTGCTGATCGTAACTCTTAATCTTATCTGAAACTTGAAGCAAAGGTATAAACCCACCAAGAAAAATATTTCACAATTTTACTATAGGAACTTTCTTAGTTTGACGACATTATATGCCCGAAAGGATTAATTTATTTTTATTTTATTTTTATTTAATTGTAAATTTAATTAACACGGTTAATAAAAATCAATGGGATGCGGTACGCGCGCGTCTAGAGCCGCACTCGCCCTGAAGATGTCCCTCGTTAAGCTATGAAACGTTGGTTCCAACACAAACTAGGTTCGTAGTTAACCCGCTTACATGTCCAGTTTGACCATCTTACCTGAGTCGTCAGTAGATCTTGATGCTTGGTGCGAGGGCGTGATGTTCGGCTTTAGTTCAGGCTTCGCTAGGGGCGCTTCTTGGATGTGCTTTACCCATCTGTGGTCAAAATAATCTTTTATAAAATGATTCTAGTCATAGCAGTATCTAAGACAAACGTTTGCGCTACGGAAAACTGGGAGCCTACTCGTAAGAACCAAAATAGTTTCTGGTTAGTTTTTTGCCCAAAACCTATCTTGTGTCGGTTACTCGTGTAACCTTCTCTTATGAGTAGGTTTTGCTTGAGAACGAATCAAAAACTTTAAATTAGTTTCTTTGTTGACTAGACATCCTGTATTGAAATTGTAGCATTAAGTTTCGGAGGTAAATAAAATTACCGACACAATAAAGTACTACATTGGGAGGAAGTGCTGGGACGAAAGCCCATCTTTTCCCGTGGGTGTCGCAAAACGCTACTAAGGGATATTCACCGGGGGCAGGAAGCAGCGCCCCCTGCAGAACAAGTCTACCTCCGAACTGCGATCCGCAACCCACATACCCAGCATAGGGATTATGGGCATTACCTCCCTTTACATAAACGCCAACAAAGCGTTTGTCAGGGGGAGGCCTGCGTCCAGCAGTGGACTAATACAGGCTGTTGAGGTTGAGGTTGAGGTTGTTTGGAGGAGGCATGTCCAGCAGTGGACGTATGTGTGCTAATAAGGTGGGCTCAAACTCACGTGGCATACTCCGAGGCAGAGTTAGCGGACAGCTCGTGCATTTGTACTCCGTTGATGTTCATCAGGAAGAATGTGTTGCGGACCGCGGCGTTCGGGCGAAACAGGACCTTGTCCCTGTGGAGGAGAGCAGATATTAGATTGATGTTCACTCACTATTGATGCAAAATGGATGTTATTATGACCTTGCCAAGTGTTTGAATTTGAATGCATTCTTGAAGTATATTCAGATTTGCTGTTTCATAAATTAAGGTGACTCCGCAACGTAGCGTAAGACGCCCGCCGGCCAGATGGGATGACGATCTACAAAAGACTGCAGGCAGATGCTGGATGTTTGTTAGCTATTCACGCCATAGCTACTAAACGGATCATGCTCAAATTTTGCGTACACGTAATTCTAATTCTGGAATCAAACATACTTTTTATCCCTTAGGTCCCGTGGAATATAAATCACCTTCATACGTTTCCATAGGAACAACGCGTGCGAAGTCGCGGGCCGCACCTATTAAGTCTATATAAGATACCGATAACGAATTATGGGGAAGCAGTGTCCAGCAGTGGACATATGCAGGCTGATATGATGAAGACAGATAGTTACCACTTGATGACCGGGGAGAGGTTCTGCTGCTGCGAGGGCTGAGGGATCGGCTTCAGCAGGAACTTGTCGCCTTCTCTCTGCATCAGCACCAGCGAGTCCTCCAGCATCAGTGCCTGGAACAGCACCAAGTGGTTTAAGATAACGACTGTCGTAGTTTGATGAATTCATTGCGGATGTAAGCGGTTAACTACGAGCTTAAGAACAATGTCACTGTATTTTATTGTGTTATCTCTGGGGTAGTCTTAATAAATAAATAGGCATATAAACCTTATTTGTTACATTACTTTGATGGTTTTTCAAAGTTTTTACAGAATAATAACTGTTTTTGTTTTAAAAAAACTATAAACCGACTTTAATTATATGGATCCCACTGTCAGAAACAGACCAAATTAAAATGGGACCACACAGGAAGCACCAGCTTACAAATAAAAAAATAATCGTGAAAATCGGACCACCCAATCAAAAGTTCTGAGGTAACAAACATAAAAATCAAAAATAAAACATACAGACGAATTGAGAACCTCCTCCTCTTTTTGAAGTCGGTTAAAAAGGTAAACGCCTTCAAAATGATAAATAAAATGAAATAAAAATAAAAAATAAAAAAGCCTTTAATTCCTTATCATAAATAACAATAATCATGCTTAAAATAATCGCGTTTACCTTTATTTATTTCTTAATTTATAATGGTGTCAATAACTAGGTATCAAGCATTATACATATTAGATTCAATAATATAGTTTTAATAATATCATGTATATTAAGTAGTTATATAATGAATTAAAATAAATAAAATAATAATTTGTTTGATTTAAATTTAAACTAATATTTTATTAGATAGGACCCCTTTCGGGTACAGGCCTCCTCCCGGTCTTAGATGTATGTAGACTTTCCAAATGAATCCTTCTCTTCAAATGTAGTTGAGCCTTCCTAGGTACCTAGGTACTTCATCATTCATGTCTGGGATTGCATAATTAAATGTGTCTTTGTTATTCGTAGACAGTGATCTTATCCTGTTTGTATATGTAGTTAGAATGTTCTTCTGTCTCTCTTTTTTTTCCTGAGCTGGAGGGTTTCGGTCTAGCTGTCCCGCGGTGACCAGCCTTATTGGGATGCTTGTGTAAGTAGTTGTTGTTTGTTTTTTAATTCTGGAGGAGGCGGCGCTAATTGCTATGGTGTGTTATTTTCTCTAGTATGCGTTGTCAGGTATTCTGTTATGTTTCTATGCATTTTATTTTTCTTGGCTGCTCTTTTACTGTCCTTGTTACTTGAATTTGTCTTAATAACATTAAGAAGAGGTCTCTTCTTCGAATTAATTTCGTTGCTTCTTTGTTCAGGCATTTTTTTCAGTAGTGAGCTTGGTCCAAGAACATTTAGTTTATTGTACTTAATAAAACATTGGTTTCCTTTATCTTTTTCAGTTTTCAGCTGATTCTGTAACAGTTTTCGTTCTTGTAGAACTTTTGGCGCGAAATCTTCTTTTACATAAAAGCCGGTTGGAATAAGTTTATGTTTGTTTTTTAAGATTAAAATTTTCTTGCCATATGTGGTGAGACCCACGTTTATGGGCCTAGGCTTCTCCCCCTTTTTCCCGATGCGTCGAACGTGTTGAATTTCGCTACAACTGCTTTGTATTTGTAGGTCGTGATTAAGAATTTTCAGAATTACGTTTTCTAGTTCCAAATAAGTTTGCTCTTCGTCTGGTACACCAAAAAAGACCAAGTTACGGACTCTCACCTCTCTCTCGAGATAATCAAGGCGTCTCTCTTGCTTCTGTTGGTTTAACTTTAATTCGTCGAGCTGAGGTTGAAGTGCATTTAGTTTTTCATTAAGTACATCAATTTTTGAGGACAGTTTCTTTTCCGTCTCTTGAATTTGTAATCCAATGGCAGTAATAGCCTTCATGAGCTCATTTTTGTTATAACTGTGATTTTGAATTACACTGTCTTTCGTTGTATAACTTTGTTTTGGACTTATTCACTGTTATTTTCACTGTTTTTTAAAGTACGTGGTCTCTTCAGTAATCTTTTTTCTAAGCTAGGCAATGTTTGTTATTGTTTCGATACGACCGAGTATTTTTTTTATCACTGTTTTATTGACTTTAGTTTAAAAATTTTGTTAAGATCACATTGGTACTAGTCTTTGATAGGTTTTAACACACTTTTCTCTTGTTCTTTCACTGGATATACTCGAATTTCTATTTTATTTTAATAATTTTTCGTGGAGCTGATGTTGTGTGTGCGAGCGCAGCGCCACCACCTTCAAAATGATACAAAAGCTAAAATATAAAGAGCGAAATCACCTGTGGGCCTACGCAGGTTCCTCACGGTGGATGCATGAATGAAACCGTAGACTTTACATATAACGTTGTAACGACAGAAGAGAACAACGTACAGGTAGTCTAATTCTGAGTAGGGGAACTAAGATCTGCACGGACGCCTAGCATAGGAGTGTATTGTGCATTATCCCCCTGCCTCAGCAGGCACGTACAGGTAGTGTACAAACTAGTTTGGGACGCGACAGGATACAATGCAAGTAGTAGAAGCTAAAGAATATGATAGAGAGAAATGAGTAATTGATTTGCGACCGAGTGCGCGGGAATGTTTTGAGGCAAGCGACATAGGTCCGGTGCGGAACAAGCGGTAGCGGTTACTAGTGATGTGCCGAGTACGCTTTGACTCGAGTCAGACTCGATTCCTTCTTAGGAATCGATTACTCGAATACCAATTGATTATGATTCGAGTACGTCGGACTCGAGTCTTGTATTCGAGTTAGGTTTCGAATACCGTATAGACCGACTCGAGTTGATTCGATTCACCAAAACAGCGACTCGGCACATCACTACACACTCGGCGTCTCGCAGCGCGACTGGGCTCCGCCTTGCCTCCGCCCCCCCGCGCCTCACGCCCCCGTGCTGGAGCCTGTTTGCGGGCGAGGTTTGTATGCGCCACACACCTATCACAGCGTGTAGAGCCTTACCAGCACATGTATCTTCTTGTTGGAGTCGTTCCTGATGGCCAGCTCGCCCTCCATGGTGAGCGAGTGCGCCGTCAGGTCCAGCTTGCGCAGCTCCTCCCACTCCACGCCGCCGCGGACCTCCAGCTTCGACTTGATGCTGCGTAGTCTGGAACAAGCGGGTTTCTTTACTATATGGTCAGTCTAGGTAACCTCGATGGCATTGCTGCAGTCTTTTAGTTAATAAATCATACGGATGTACGTCTCCTGTTTCTATCTCCAGCCCAGCACTAACCTGTGTTCGTTCTCGGCGGTGCGTATGGCTGTGTCCACGCTGTGCAACACTTCCTTGGCGACCGACAGAGCGCGCTGTATCCTCTCCGTCTCCTGTCCGTCTTCTGTCTCCACAGTCTTGAGGACGCTTTCGAGGAGCAGCTGGTACTTCGTTAGTCTGAAAGATTAATATTTCGGTGAGAATTTGTTTTCCTCTAAGATATCGAAGCTTGTTATATAGATGGCCAACTGTAAGCAAATGAAACTGATGATAATATAATAGATAAGATGGTTATCACAAAAATCACTCATAATATATCTTGATAATAATTGATCTCTACATGCCTAATTCAAACGAATTCATCAAATTTAGCTTGACAAGAAACATTGACTAAACCTTTTTTATTGTGTATATATTTTTCAATAAATATATTCATTTCATTTCATAAGATAACATCCCGTGTTAAGTGATTTTAGTGAATTTAAAATGATTTTAGTGTTAATTTTCTTTGCTAATAACAATCGGCAATAGACTGCCCTCTCATGTTGGATGTAACAGAATACAGGGCGCTAAAGCTCTTATTAGATAAGAGCGCCGTCCAGAAGTGGACATGCATGGTTGAATCATTGTTCTGATGATGAAGAGACCCTCAAGACTTACCTCTGCCACACGCAAGCCAACAGATCCTTCAGCTGCAGCCTCCCACAGCGCGGCAGCTGTTCCCTCGCCGCCAGGAACTGATGCAGGTCCTTGTTCTGATGATGAAGAGACCCTCAAGACTTACCTCTGCCACACGCAAGCCAACAGATCCTTCAGCTGCAGCCTCCCACAGCGCGGCAGCTGTTCCCTCGCCGCCAGGAACTGATGCAGGTCCTTGTTCTTGCGACGTCGCTCCCGCAGACTCTCCAACGCCATGCGCTGGTTCTGACAGAAGCGCGCGAGCGTTGATGCGTAGCCGGAGTCTCCTAGCTGTAAACAAAATATGTAATATAATACATAGACACATATTTTTATCATACATAGAAAACACCCAGAACGCCCTGAACAAATATCTGCAGATCGTACATACATTTGTCCCGAGGCGGGATTCTAACCCGCAACCTCCTGGGTCGCAGGCGGACCTACGCCCACCGCGTCACAGAGGTCGTCAGTACAATGGCGACAGATTCTCGGCATAACAGTGTACGAAGTGTCTCATTGAGAAATCAACCCAATCCACACCCACAGAAAAGCTGAAACGAAGCTGTCAGTCACCTAAAGTCCTGCTCCGATACTTCAAGGAGCTGGGCTGGTTAGGGACTGCTGAGGCAGGGGGATAATGCACAATACACTCCTATGCGAGACGTCCGTGCAGCAGGGGTATTTTGATTCATCGAAAAGGATTCGAAAGAATTAAAATACCCCTGCAGATCTGGCCGGATGTCGCCCAGTTCCACACCGACAATAGTATGTAAGTGTTAGACTTAGTTATGCAAATATTTTATTAGTTGATAAGCAATAAACTTGCTAGTGGTTTCTTTTTCACTTCTTCCGCTAGTGGACCAAAAATTGAAGTGAATTAGAGTCAATTGCACCTTATTTCTTATTTGATAGTAATAACTATTTATCAAGCTGTTTATATAGTAAAAATGTGACTTGTCGAAGTACTTATTTTGTAAGTCTAAAGAAATAAACGATTTGACTCTGACTCTTAGTTCCCCCGACTTATGAATCTATTCTTATTCTTAAGTGAATATGAAAATTATATGAATATGAATAAGTCGGTATATGCGTGTAACTTAAAAAAAGCTTATATTTGTTTACGTATTCTCTATTGATATAGAAATATATCTGTATATTTATTTTCGTATTTTATGATGTTTTTATTGTGAAATTTAATCATTAAAAAATAGATATTTTAAGTCTCTACATCAAAATATCTAAACGCAACGCTATTGGCACGTGAAGCGTGACGTCATACTTAAATATTTTTGTATGGGCATGAAGTTTTGACTTTGAGTTTACATATGCGACTCGATGATCCGTGACGTCATAAAATGCAATGGCTAACCGTTTTTATCACCGGAAACTGTGTGTTTTACTTTTATTTTTTTACCTCAATAATTTAATTTTTTCGTTTATGTATTATCCTAAATAATCGATAAAAAAAAAAAAGACGTGTGGCACTCGGGGACTGCCGCGGTAAAGCTATTGCAATGCCATCTAGAGGCGAGTTGCTGAACTAAAGAGACAAACGTCAAGGTTTTTTCGTTACGGAATTTCTGGATTCGGTCCCCGCGCTCAAGGCCCGCGATAGAAGCTATGCAATAGCTTAAAAACCCATGCATATACCCTATTAGAGGCATATAACTGACCGTGTTAAGCATCGCGTCCGCCACAGCGGCCACGTCCACGAGCGGCGCGTCCACGTCGCTCCGCAGCGCGCGCAGCTCCGCGTACAGCCGGGTGTGTCGCTCGCGCACAGACGGCAGGTTGGGGAACAGGCTGCGGAGCTCCTCCGGGGGCAGCAGCGAGACCTGCGCCTCCAGGGGCCGGAGGAACACGGAGCCGAGCACGCGCAGCCAGCGCACGTGGGACCCCTCCGACACTATCAGCTCTGGAAGGGGAACGTTACTTCATTAAAATTTCTGTTTAAAATGAATATCTATGTATATAATATATTTTGTTGTTTGTTTTGGATACTGCACAATTCACACAGCATTATCTAGCCCCAAGCTAAGCAGAGCTTGTGTTATGTGTACTAGATAACTGATATACTTTATACATATAGATGTTTTATCACCCTGAACATATATCTACAGATTGTACAAACATTTGCCCCGAGGCAGGAATCAAACCCGCAACCTCCTGCATCGCATCTGTTTATTCTGTGTCATGATGTTATGTTTTCATGAATGAAATGAAGGAAAGAACGAAATTTTTTAACGTGCAATGAACAAATTTGATCTAAAATGTTTGTAAAACAAAACTCATCAAAAAAACTAAAAACTAAAACCATGATTGGCGTTGAGTTTCAGTTAACATTTATTACATCACAGTTTGCGTCAAGCTGAAGACAAAGTGCTATGGCGCTCATTAGGGGAGGCCTATGTCCAGCAGTGGACTAATATAGGCTGATGATGATGATGAAGATATCATAGTTTATTGATAAAGATTTAAATTCGACGAGAAATTTAGACGTAAGTTGCCAGTGATATATAAGTAACATGGCAACAAAGTGAATGTTGGATAAGTTTTGATACGGTTTGTTTACAAGAGTATTTCACATCGAATTCGTCTGGAGTATAATCTAAGTAGGCAGTCGGTTTCTCGAACGTTTCTCTAGTGAGGTAAACTGACCGTGTATGACCTCCTGACGTTTCCTCAGCCTCGCTGAGAGAGAGATGGAGCTGAGCACGTGCGGCGAGATGCTGTCCGCCCATTGCGCCGCTAGAGCCTCGTCTTCGTCTGACACGTCCGACTGGGATGCTGGAATATTGGATGTTATGTTAAAAACTATGGAGAAGTCATAGAATGTATAGGAAATAGATGTGGAGGAAGCTTTTATTATACTAAAGTTATTTACAACGGGATTATTTGAGTTTTGAGCTTTCCTCTTCTTTCATGCAGTTACTCCGTGATCATGGCGCATGAAACTGTGTCGAAATATTGGAAAGCTCAAAACTCAAATCATGGTAAATATCCCGGTGTAAATAACTTTAGTATTAATAACCATGATGGATTTAAAATCTTTGGTCGCCTTAATCTACTGTTCCGACATCCATGGACTGAGTTGGAAGGTTCACTTTATCTTCATCTAAGAATGGTAATTCTCACCATGCTGTTCCGCCGGGACGGTGTTGCTCTCGTTGCTCCTCGAAGACAGGCTGGAGCTGCTGGAGCTGCCGGAAGGTGCCTTCGTGGAGCCCGGCTCCAGGTCACTGGAAAAAGGAAACGTGCTGTCATTAACAAGTTAAAACTCTTTTAATGTTTGTTTTCATAGCATCATCCACATGACGTCACTTTGAAGAGTGACTTGCCTCTACCATTGACAAACTCGAAGATTTGTATTACTCGAGTAGATCGAGTAGACTTGCGTGTTTAAAATAGACGTTATTTCGTCTTTTGATTAATCTGTTACTCAATTTTATTCGAAAAACCTTCTCAAACCGTTTTGGAGCGCAAACATATAATGCCGGCAAAAGACCAGCGAGCGCGAGCAAACAGTAAAAGTTTAACGAAGAAACGCGAAAGAAACAATGCGAATGTCATTGTGAAAGCAAGCGAGCCCAAACGAGCACCTTCGTCCGCCTTCGACCGTGCTTCGGCGGCTGTCGCTATATCTACCTCTCTCATCAGCCTGTATTGGTCCACTGCTGGACGCAGGCCTCTCCTTGATAAGGACCGTGTTTGCGTTTATGCAATGGGGTTAACACCCATAATCCCTGCGCTTGATCGAAGATCGGTGGTAGAATTGTTCTGCAGGGGGCGCTGCTACCCGCCCCCGGCGGATATCCCTAAGTCGCCTCTTACGACACCCACGGGAAGAAATGGGGTGGTGCAAGTCCAAAGCCAGCACCGCACGACTGTCGCTAAATCAAATAAAAATGGAACGAGCGTCGACCCCTCGCGTTTGCATTCGCTCGCTCTCGCTCACAACCCTCCATAAAAACTACATCTAGTCCTAACAAATCAATGTCTTAGGCACTTTAGGATCCCGTAGAACACAGCACTTCCAAGAACTACTCAAGTCGATCAATTCCCATCACCTCTACGCAGTTTACAGATCCCATACATCCGTATAACACACATGTATGGATGAATTGTTTGTATGTGCAATTACAGGAACCAACGGCAGGAAGCCTAAGTCCAAACATGTTGTAAAGGCGAGAGCTAAATCCGTCCGCGCTTGTATTGGGAAATTGACAGCGATTTAAGCTATTCATATATGCACGTGGATTTACCCACGCAGGGTTTTGCTTTTACCGTTTTTACCACGCAGGGCAATAACGTAACGTGAGTGAGAATTTACTCGTGCTTGAAGATTTATACGCCACAGTAACTGAAGTCATTGTTTGAACGAGACATTTATAGACATCCATTTTGCGTTATAAAGCTCTGACTTCAATAAGTTTGAGTTGAAATTTCAAATGATCAAAATGTACCTAATTGAGTCAATCAATTTTTTTTTTGTAAAATATTAGTGTGAAGTGTTACAATAATTCTATTATTATGGCAGTATGTTGCTCCAATCTATTGCCTGAAGCCGTCTAAACTTACAAGCTTGGTTTAATTTATGAATTTTGATTTTGAGTTAAAATATTATGAATATAATATACCAATTAGGCGATGTGGTCGCTCAGCGACAAAGCCTTCTGCTGTGTCGTGTGTAAAAAAAACATAACGTTCTCTGAATCCCAGCCTCAAACATGACAGAAACACTAGCTAAACGTATTGGCAACAAATATATGTCATACATATATAAATATAGAGCTCGATTTATTTAATCCTGAAAACGTTTATTTAGAAAACGATGTAACAAAAATATGACCCAAAGGCACAAAACAATCGGTTATTTAACCGTAATAACCCTATTTCAGAACCATTTGCATGCAAAGGTCGCTTCAGCAAAGTTCTACCTGAAAACGTGATTGACTTACTGAAAGGTAAAATAAGAAAACCTTCAGAACTGTAACAACGAACGAAAAGATCGCAAAGGAAATGTATTAGTGACTTATGTAGTTTTATTCATAGAAGATTTTTTATATAGGTACTTAGTTTATGCCCGCGGCTTTGTTCATACTTAGATTCAACATACAACGCTAAAAACACAGCGTCAACGAGCCACATTTTATTGAATGAAATTTAATAAACAAACAGATGAAAATAATAAAAAAAACAACTCAACGTAACTAAATACAAATCAACTCGAACTAACATAATGTACCAAAATATTAGTTAAGACAGGTGCAGCTATTAGGTACAGAAGTTGAGTGTACCCTACCTAATGTAGTTTGTCATACAAACAGGCTTATCGCATCGCTTACAGATAATATAATCTGAGCATCCTTTTGGAGTTCAAACGGTATGTTTAACAAACATGTCGGTGCAGCGGTGTCATGATGTAACTAGCAATGTGAGATGTTACGAAAAGGATGGGCTGTTTTGACTGTTTGGCGTTCATTTCTTTCTATGTAGGCTAAATATATTAGGAGTGTGTTGGTGGCCAAAGAATAGTGGACTCTTCTAATCAAACGGTTTATCTCTATGGAAAGCAATTCAGTTTCCATAATGCAATTTATCTTCTATGTAGTAGTTGAGTTTAGACACGTAAAATTTTGATGATGGGCAAACCGATACGTAGAGGTGTTATTAGAAATGGCCTTATGGGATCAACCAGCTAGTCAAGATGGGCAGAAGAATTTCTCCATCCAGTGCATAAAGTATATCTTCACAGCAATCATCCCACAGGTTTATGTTTAACGAAGGTAGTCAACATTGACACATTGAGTGACGCACATATCGTTCTTGGCCACAGAGGCACCCTTGAAGATCACAACAGTGAGGTTGGGCCAGATAAAACGATAATGGTGTTCCAAAATACCTTTCAGAGAGAGTTCGGCGAGACAGCATGGCGACTGTCGGCGGCTGGCGTCCCGCCGGCAGCGAAATGTTGCGGGATACACGCGGCGCTGGCGACGCCATTGTAGGCACTTTTTTAACCACTATTATAATTCACTGAGTGTCTGCTCTGTACTTCCACATCTGTGTCACTTTGCGTTCGGTTTTGAATATTTAGTCAGCTAATTGGTAGGCACTTTATTAAATGTCCACTCTGTAATAAATGTACTCAAAACTTCGACTCTTGTTTTCAATTTTGGAAGGCGGTTTCTGGTCAAAGTGTTGTTGTTAACCCTAGGTGACTAGCGCTATTTTAATTTAAAATCTACTTATTGTCGATCTATCATTAAGTCAAAGTATTTCTATATTCAGATAATTTCATTACAAAACCTATGCCCAAACGAATCATATCAATTTATGCATGACACGATCGAAGCCATGTATTATTTTTTATGTACGCTAAATACTTTATTCATGAGCCGTAGTCGCTGGTGTTGCCAGCATAAAATATGGCTGCCTTTTTAGTACCGACCGAGGAAGGCTATAGGTAATCTTGTTAGGGCCTAAATGTGATGCAAATGGTTCTAGTACAGGTAAGGAATAATGAGCTAGGTCAGTCAAGGTAAGGTTTTAAGGGTTTGATTGAAATATAGATACTAAGACAATACCTTCCAATAGGACTGTAAACAGTCTTTTAAGAATACAAATAAAAAACAATCCGTTACTTCATAGGTAACTAGGTAACTAGGTACGTCTTTTTCAAATAACAGTAAATACGGCAAAGTCAAATGTAGATGATCCATAATGGGGTCAATTAAAAAAAAAAAAAAACGTACAGCTACCTCCAATTCACACATTCAACATTAATTTAGAGTTAATAATCTACAAGCTAGTCTGACTTACACTTGGCCGTTTAAGAAACCAGCTGATAATCCTAAGCTACGACACAGGCCTTGTTAAACCGTAATTAGATATTGTCTCGACAGGATATTGAAAAGTTACTCTAGTACAGCTATCAGGAAATTTTCTTTTATGGCATTTTTTTACCGGAAGCGTCGTTGAATGAAAATTTATTGAAATCTGTATTAAATTGACAGCTGATTGATGGGAGGAGCTTTTATGGCAAAGAGTAGTTTTTAGAAGGACCTCTTGACAAAGAATACAACATTACTAAACTATTAACCTACATACATCCGTAATTCGTCAAACTACGTAAGTTTTATTAGTAAAATTACTAAACTACATAGCTTACCGCTCGCGCCTTCGCACGTTTTTCAGTCAAAAGTAGCCTATGTTGTTTTTAAGGAGACAATTTATCTTCTTATCTATTATATTTAATAATATCAATCCGTCACAGAATGGCAGCGTTTTTATCACCCGAAATTGAGTGCAGTGCAACTTTTTGTTTTTTACCTCAATAATTTAAATTTTGTGGCTGTTATATATATTTCGTTTAGCTATCCAACCTAAACAATCCATTGAAAAAAATGCATGCATATTCCCTATTATGATTTAAAATGCATGAGTATATCGACGCTTTCGAAGGGTTATGTTTTTGAACATTTTTTGAGAAAGCGGACCTTTGCCTAGACATACAGGGCTCATTGTAAATGTTGGATAGAAATTTGATTTAATTTCTTGAATTGACAACAGTAAAACCACAACTTTAATACTTAGTATTAAAGTATTAAAGAGTAGATAAAACTTTCTAAGAGGTAATTAAATCACGAAACTAGTCATTAAAACCGTTGCTTTGCAAATTGTCTTACTTTTACTTTGTTTGCGGAATTAATTATCTGTGACTCTACATAATTCTACACAACTCATAATCACTTAAGTTCGAAACTTTTGCAGATCGTTCTTCATTATAACGTAAGTACCTGTATTTCTGTTCTAGATACTCAAAACGACTAAATACTATGGTTTATCCATCCAGCATGGAGCATGTTAGTAAATATACCACGATACAAATAACAAAAACTCACTTGCTTGGCGTCGAGTTTCAGATATAATTGTAAGCAATTTTTATTGAAGGAAGGATCTAAAATCGACAAGTAATGTAAATTACGTATAAAAGGACGCGCCAACAAAGTGAATTTTAGGTTAAGTATGGGCGGTTTGTGTACGTTTATGCCTCATTCAAAATGGACACGGTATAAATACTTATATTATTTATTTTTATAACCACAAGTTTATTTATTGAAAATGTATGTAGTCACAAGTAAGCTAATTAATTGTTGGATTGGCACTTGAATTGGATTTAAAGTAAATTTAAAATGATTGATTCCTTTTATTTCTTCTTCCATAAAAAATACATATAATATCATCAGAAGCTTCTTTAAAATATTTTCGTAAGATAATTTTCTAGTGTCTTTCTGTTTTGCAGACTTCACAATAACAAGAAAATCCTTAATTTGCCGTAGGTTAGATTTATTAAGGTTTTTATTTATATATATTTCTTAAATACTCTAAATTGTATATATAGATCTATATTTTATTTAATATTAAGTGCTTATTTGACTTTTTAATTATTATTTTTTTTCTTACTGTTTTATAATTTAAATATATTTTGTTACCATTGATTATTATCCCATTAGATTTAATTAATATCATTGAACTGTATAATTTATCATTCGTTGTATGACTAGTGTTATTAGAAGTAATTCTGTACTAAGTCAATAAATAAATAAATAAATAAATAAATAAATTAAACTATCTCAATTTAAGGGATTGTAAATTTTATTGAAATAATAAAAAAACACAAGAGAACCCGAAAACAATGATGCAAAAGTCGAATCCGATATCAACCGAACTAATAACACGACAATCAAAAACAATACAAACTTAATTCGTTTTGAACTCTCATCCACAGAGTTATCAATGCACCACACACACCGCGGTCTACTAAATTTCGAACTCCAAACTCATTTCAAACACCGAACAAGCGACCGCGGGCCGGATCTGCCACGGTTATACTGATAACAACTTCCTAGTCTATTCTGTACGCCTGGTACTCGGCCGCGTTGAGGCAGAATTATTTTTAAAAGCAAAACTCTTTGTAGGAGAAGCGTCTGCGGGCCGGATCCGCCGCGGTCCAACTGATAACGTTGTCGTCAGTCGTCAACTTCCTCGTCTTTCTGTGCGCCTGGTACCGACTCGCTTTGGAGCATGCGTGGTTTGAATTCAACTGACTCGCACTTGGCTGTTAATCTATTAAGGAGCTGGGCGGAACACCGCTTCAATGTTAAGTCAAACTATGTATCCAGTAGGCCATAAATAAATTGAGAATATTCAAAAAAACAAATCCCCTACGATTTGACTGTACATCATAGCATTAGCATTTTTTTTTTACTATAACCTTCGTTTGACCGCATTCTCACCTTATGGAAAGCGAAGATGCGGCCGACAGTGTATCACGAAAATCTAGAAAACACCTATGTACTCACCCTTGTCTTGAAGAGACCCAGGTTGTTATTCGCCGGAAAAACAGACATACCTACTATAACATAGAAAGTCGCTGGCAAGAAGTATAGAGAAGTAAAATCCGGGCTCATTCAAGGCTCATTAATTAATAATAACGGCTGCACTGTTTTACAACATCACTCACCATTAAAAACGTTCTCGTGATGACGTCACCTTTCAAACAAGAAAAGATTCATCAAAATTGATCATCCGTTTGCGAGGTATGATACCAATAATACACGCTAAGCTTACAAAACCCCTCTTTTTGAGTGGAAACTACAAATTTGTGAGTAGGTAACAAGTAACAGATTTTGGCGCCAGTGGAATAAGTGATAAAGTAGCTGTGAGTTGCCAAGAACAAAAAAACTACAGAGAATTGTTTAGTCAGATTTTTCTTACGACATCGGGTACAGAATCGTATATTACAGAGATTATGAGATTATACACGGAAAACATGATTTAGTTTTTATTTTTAACTGTATGATAAATGCTTTCCGTTTTAGATTCCGAGTTCTCTCTGATTTATTTACTGTTTTTGAATAGGCGCCTCGCAAAATTCTTTACAATTACGTATGAAATATGGCTAGAAAATTAGATTACAGTGGTTTTCAATGAAAATCTTAGCAAATATCAAAACTTTGGTGAAAAAACATTTAAGTATTCGACAAAGGAAGCTAGCTACGATTATCAAATAGAGGTCCACTGATGGACGCAGGTCTTCCCCTGATAAGCGCCTTATTGGCTTTTATCTCATGGGTTAACACCCATAATCCCCATGTTGGGTATGCGGGTTGGGAATCGCAGTAATAAAATTGTTCTGCAAGGGGCGCTGCTGCCCGCTCCTAGTGGATATCCCATAGTCGCCTCATACGACACCCACTGGAAGAGTTCGGTCGGTGCAAATACTAAGCCTGTACCACACACCTAAAGAACCTACAGAAGAGCCTGCATCACCATCATACCTACAATAATTGGCAATTATTTTTCCAATAAGGTAAACATTATAGAGAATTTGAAACATATATTATACCCTCATTGGCCTATTCCCCTAGCACGCAGTAGAACTGCGCAGTTCCACATGACGCAACGCTTTCTCAATAACCCCCGTAACGAGGAGCTCAAACACCATAACCGGGGCTGGCGGCAGTTCCGCGCCTTGTGACGTCAGCACTACCTTCTTATTATTAGGGGTGCCAGGAATACATCCGCTATGACTTACAGTTCATTTGATTGTGAAGAACGGAGACACAAAAAACATATCTTTGGCTTTAATAACATATTGTACATATTTCTTTAATATACTTAGCGACCCGAAGCCTTGGGATGTCTGTCCAGCTAGTCGATTTAGAATAATTAAGACGTATTATCGAGTTTATCACTCATAATAGTTGGGTATTATAAAGCTCCTGGACATTTTTCTTTTTTGAAATTAGTCGTGCAAATCCTTTTTTCACCGATCTTAGGCAACATTTTGATTACGAACGAAAATCAAAACAAATGAACCAATTAGCGATTAATATAGTAGCTAGGTATGTTTGGATGCTAGACAGATGCCATGGAACATGGAACTTGCGACATCAACAGACATACATAGAGCTGGCAGAAAACTGCCCAGCTGCATAATTCAGTTGTGCAAAATTGTCAAGACGTGTAAAAATAAAATTGTATTCTCAACAGTGTCAACCCTACACCCCTAATGCGTCCGAGGCGCGCCCCAGGTATTTTCCAGGGCTTGCCTGCATCCAGGTCAAGACTTCGCTTTATGGTGGTTTCATTTACTAATTATATCGTTATTTTCCGCAACAACATCAAATAAGCTACAATTTTCCACTTTTTATTCGTTTTCATTTAGTAAATGGATTTTTCGCAACGCCATCTAGCATTGTTGTACGAAACTGTGAATTTAAGGTTATTTGGCTTAATAGAATTGTTGGAAAAGTTAAGGTTTAATTGATTAGCAATCAGAGAAGCGCAGTAAAATCTGAAGATTATCAAAACATAAATTTATCTCACGGCCCTAATTATATTTATAGAGGCCTATTACCCAGCAGTGGGTGAAGTCAAATTGCGTATGGTGATGATAGTCTATACCGTGTCCATTTTGAATGAAGCATAAACGTAAACAAACCGCCCATACTTAACCTAAAATTCACTTTGTTGGCGCGTCCTTTTATACGTAATTTACATTACTTGTCGAATTTAGATCCTTCCTTCAATAAAAATTGCTTACAATTATATCTGAAACTCGACGCCAAGCAAGTGAGATTTTATTTGTGTCGTATTTTGTTTACTAACATGCTTCATTCAAAATGGATAAACCATTTCTTCCCGTCCCGTAAGGGACATCCACCGGGGCGGGCAGCAGCGCCTATACAATTCTACCATCGAACTGCGATCTCGAATCCGCATGCCCAGCGTGGGGATATGGGCATACCCACCATTAGATAAAAGCCAACAAGGCTTATCAGGGAGAGATCTGCGTCTAGCAGTGGACCGATACAAGCTGTTGAGCTTGAGGAAGATACTCTAGATGATCTAATCAATTGTTATATTCCTTCCTTCCTCGCATCTACGAGTTTCGAAACGTTTCTCAATGAAATCATAACATGTCACCTATGAGATAGATAGATGATATGGGTCGGTCGGTAGATTACGAGTCGTGAAGCGTGGCGCAAGAAGCCGTAGTGTAAACAACGCTAATGACCGCATTGTAAGACACATACCGCGCGAGGACATCGGGCGATTATGACGGGCTTAGTTATTCTCACTTGTGACTTTGTGACATTACAGAGTACTTCTATTCCTACTAGAATACCGCATCGACACACGTACGGACATATAGTCAGCAAAACTTGCGCCTTACCACCACTAGGGTGATTTTTCTGTGAAGTGAATAGTTGCCAACCCCGGCTTGCTCGGTGTCTTTTGTTTTTAACGCAAAGCAAAATAGTTTCAAACTATAGGATAGGCATTACATTTGGCGATGGTACAAGGGAGGTTTTGCCAGTTACCACGCTTGGCAGGCAGATCGGTGATCGCAGTGGTGTTAGAAATTCACAAACGGAAGTGGCAGCCCTTCCTCTGGTAGGCCTTATTCAACTCGACGATATCCACGGGCTGAGTTGGAGGGGTCGATTTTAAGGCCGCTGCCGCCACGAATACATGCATATATTTCACTCAACATTAAGACAATAACTACGTAAGAAGAGACGGGACCTACATACAGCAAATGAGTCTACCAAACGTCAATGTCTACGACTATGTATACCCGAAAAATTTTGGACGTGGGAGTTGCAACAGGCTGATCAAGCATCTTAGACAAGAGGAATGTTACATCATATACGAACAAAAAGAGGTTGCTGCTTTTTTCACTTACAAACTAGTAAATAAATTTCGCATGTATATCGGTCTATGTCAATGTTGCTGTCAAAAACCATTTAATTGGAATGGAATATTCAATAATCAATGAGTTTTTAAATGTAACTTCAACTTCTTTTGTGTGGCTGTTTAAATGTAAGGATTCAAAATATTTCCACTAGAAGATTAACGTAAACACTTGCAAACTTGCTGGAGATTAGAAAAACATTCGAGGTAATTTTAGATGTTCTGCGAAATCTAACGAAAATATTGACAACGAAGTTTATGGAATTATAGAGCTTTTTATATCTACAAAGGCTTTTTTCGAGTGAAAAACTTTTTGCTCGTAAACCAAAGTACTACAGGCGATAAAATATAGTAATGTTCTGTACCAGACAATTGTGTTGATATTAAGAAACGCCTCATTCAAAAAATATTATCGAGATACATTATGGGAGCTAATCATGATACATTAAAGAGTCCATTGCTCTCGCGTCGCGTTCCTACCAATTTAAAAACTTTTGATCGATGCTCCATTTTATTGCAATAAATCAAGGTATATCTCATCCGAATTTATTTCCATGTTATCTAAATAAATGGCGTTCTAAATTTAAATAGCACGGGTCAAGATGGCGGGCGCTCTAATTTCCCGCGCTTCAAAGTCAAACTGACATCTGTCAAACAAGATGCCGAAATGTAAAATAAGTAAATTTTTTGATTTATCGCTGCTCATTTCGTGTTCTAGATGGAAATTAAAGAGTTCGCCGAGACGTTAACTGTCTTTTATATTTTCAGCATCCTGCCAGAAGGTATTTTTCATTTAGTGGTACATTACTTAACTATGTAGGTATATGTTTACGCATATTGTCGTCGTGTACGTGTAATTTAGAGACATTCGTTTTAAGTATTTTGTTTTCTTATTTGTAAACCTTGTGTTATCTCTAGTACCAAATACTACTTTACCCAAAATAAATAAATTAATACCTAACTACAATTAATGTGTTAAAAAATATTTTTTTTTAGTTTTCCTTAGAAAACAGCAACATCTTTCGTCAAACGAACTAAATGATACTTTCGTTTTTGAAGAGGATTGATAGCATTACCTAATGTTTCCCCTGTAGTAATTTTTTATATCGTTTTTTACCCTAACGAAACCCTAACAAGAGGAAACAAGACTACATAAGGCGCCATTTTACCAATATGGCGGCTCGAGCGGCAATGATGGTAAAGTTGAAATTCAGAAAGAGCAGCTCGAAATCTGTAAAATTACCCAATTTCAGAGCTTCCGTAAAGTTTTCCAGATACCTAACCTCGTTTTTTCCAACCACTGGACTAGTAAGAAAGAACCCAAATAAAGATTTCAATATTATTTGTAAAAAGTTTCTCAAATAAAATATCTAAACCAATTTTTACTCAGCACACCAAACTGCAATTTCAACTGAAACCTTTGATCTAATGCCAATCATAACCTCTTCAAGATTTCCAAAACATCCTTGAATGAGTCACCGTTAGAAATAACATCACTAACTGAAGGTGCCATTCGTGAGTCGAAGGTGAGATAGTAGCGGCTATAAACATTCCAGCAGTTATTATAATAGAAAAACTTCGAGTGTTAGGTACTCTTAAAATTAATTTACAGAGGTTTCCTCATTCCAATAACCACATGCTAAGAACTCTAAGATAATGTTTAAACATGGCTGTCTTTAGTCTCCTCTGCTTACACCGGTAACTGTGTGAAAGCAGATGTATCTATAGAGGTACTAATATTATAGAGGAAAGATTTGATTGTTTGTTTGTATTGAATAGGCTCCGAAAACAACTGTACTGATTTAAAAAATTCTTCAACATTAAAAAACTTACTTTTCAGGGAGTGACAGGCTATATTGACTTCTACGTCCAAGTGCTTTTTTTGTAAGTCTAAAGAAATAAACGATTTGACTCTGACTCTAAATTTTATCCCAGAATTCCTACGGGAAGGGGAACTACGCGGGTGAAACCGCGAGCCACTGCTAGTCGTATATATTTTTATGACACCTTTGTAAAGGAAAAAATCACGTCTCTAGAAAGAGCTGTGGAGTCTACACAAAGTTGTAGCGTCTGAAATTATGTGACTACGGCCGTCGCAGCGTAAATCGACACCTCCAAATCTCGCGGGGTAGTCGTAAGACTCAACTAAGGGACTATAATAGAAGGCTGATAATAGCTTAATTCTGTCCTAACAACCTCGTAGCGAGTGGTGTTTAAGGCAATACCCTCTCGTTTAAGAGAGGCATTTTCAGCAGTGGACTCATAAATAAATAATGCTGGAGAAATCACACAGCATTATCTACCCCAAGCTAAGCAGAGCTTAGCTACACAATGAAATTTTTCGTATCTGACACAGATTTTAAGACTAGGCTAATAATTTCACTGGAAAAATCCCCTTTTCGGGTGTAATATTCCATAGGCTTCGCAATCCATAACACGTATCTTTATTATCGGAGTGGCATCAACTTTAATGTGCTGATAGCTAATTGAATAAAACACCTACTGTTTAGTGTTACCAACTGTTTTGTTGGTATCTAACCAAAACTCAAAAGCTTAGTGAAGAGGATAACAATATTGCATAAGCACTCAAACAAAAAGGTTCAGATAAGTATCGGTACGTATATGTTACTGAAAGCTACCGAATTTGTGGAAAACATGTATGAATTTCATTATTTTTAAATAATGCTGGGCACAAAATTGTCTTGTTCCAGACTAGGATTAACTTAGTAGTCATGAACTCAATATCCATTAATTCTCGATTTACTACCTTTAGCACTACCATCGATTATGTTCTTCTAAGCACCAATAACTATGTCGGGCCGTCATTGATTGTTCCACATTCTCATCTCCGCCTTCTTATTTGTCTTGCAAGCGTCTTTTGTTAGGACGTTAGATCACTATTTCTACCAGATGACAGAAGAGAAGAAACTGGATGAATCAGCTAAGTGCGAGTTTTTGTTCAACCACCGTAGCAGAAAGATCAAGTCGTAGTAATCAAATAATTAAAATAAATAAATAAATCATGTAAGATAGTCTCGTCCATCCGTGTAGTCGGAGGCCCTGACCTTGTGTCTGTATTTCAGAGCTCTGTTTCCAACTGCGTTCATCATAGCCCATCAATATGTCCTTAAAGTAAAAGATAAAGTATCCACTCCGTGAACTATACCAACATATTCAAGGTTGAACCCATTGATTACCCATCAATTTATTCTTCGCCTCACGAAAATATACAGAATTTCAGTAACATAAGTTTCAATCGACAAAAAGCGCATCACGCATCCAAAAACTATTATAAAATCAATATAATCCGCTCGTAAACGAAGTTTTTACGTCTCATCCGCATTTTCGGTATCGCAAGTAGAAAAATCATGAAATCAGTCGTAAACACGAGGAATATAAACACGTTTAATAATAAAATATGTTTCAGACGTGGGATGGAAATCTACGGAGTTTACGCTATTTTGCGGGGAATTGGGACGAATTGGTTTGAATATTTACTTTTGCAAAACAACACGTTGAATGAATGAATTTAGCCAGATTTCTGATTATATTTGTTGATCACAAACATAAATGTATATTTAAAACAGCTTGAAGTTTTTATCTCAATAAAATCAATACTTACCTAGTATTTAGTGCATCCATACAATCAGGTCTTAGTGATAAGGTGAGTTTAAGTTAAGACCCCAGTATGTACCGATTATGGGTGTTGCAATGGAGAACTGGTCGGTATCGCACAGTACCTTTATATTTTTAATGAATTAATTATTTGGTACCTACACTAATTTATAATTTAATAAAAAAATTTAATGCACGTGGGTATATTTTATCAATAACAAAACACTACTTTTAATATGGCTTAAACAAACGAAGCAAAAGCGTCATAAATAACATTTGATTGAAAATGACTAAAATGACTTTCATGTGTTTAAGACACAAAAATAAATAAAAACAAATAAGGCAGATGATTTGGAAAAAGCCTTTGTTCCATAAAAAAACAATTACACTAAGAAACAGTAAACGCACGTGTCGTTTCCCTGCGTTAAACTTTGCCCGAGTCAAATTCCACATTAAAATTTGTCAACGTACTATTAAACACAGTAATAATCTTTTTAGTAACGGTTTGCATCAGTTTACTGCAAGAGAACATGGATACCTGAAACGTTGGCGCTGTGCCAAACAATGCGACCGCAGTTGGAAGTTTAGTAGCAAAGGGGTGATGCAGCATGGTTTGGTTAATGCAGTATTTGCCGACAAGAGGGGGAAAAACTCCCTTATTTTGGGAGGCGTGTTCGACTAGAACCCATATGCAACGTTTATTTTGTTATTGAATTTACCCGCATTAGGCGTCAATGTAACCAGAAAATAATGACAGAACCCAGGTACCCAGTTGTTTTCATTTTGCCTATTTCGCCATGCCTGCAATTTCTCACAAGTATTATTTTTCTTTTAATTCGAGTTTTTTAATAACATATGAGTTTCGTTTGACTACAGTCTCACCAGATAGTAAGTGACAACCTGGCCGAAGATCACGCACGTCTATTAAGTTCGGGATTACCTATTACAAACAAAGTATAATATGATATGTAACACCTCTCAGTAACTTTAGTAAGTCTAGTCGAAGAGGCCTGCAAGTGTTTAGATTTTTAAGATCCTTTCGCGAATAGGTTAGACGACCTAAGGCTGATTTTTCGGTGGAAAGCACGATCGGGAACGGATTTCTAAGTTATTAAGAACGTCTACTAACTTAAATACTACAAGCGGAAAAGTAGTTAAGGTATTTACTTTTTAATTTCTAGTCTAGGTATAATTTTGTAATATAAGATTTTACTTTTTATTGTTTGTACAATATGGCATACCTATATCAAAGACAAAGGCTATTTTTTTTTTCTTCAGAAAAGCTGTGCGGAGAATGGTGCAGAAGCCAGTGCTAAAATAATTTAGCTCTGGCTGAGCTAAATCATCACAAGATTGGAATTTATTAAGATATGATCGCTGGCGTCTATGCGTCAAACGAAACTTGACACGTCGCTGAAAATACTCTTCAGGGGCATATTTCAGGAATATATGTAGGTACTAGATGTTAACTTTTCTACAAGTTGTCAGAAATATAGATATTTGCATGATTTACGATCTGTAAAAGTTTTAGTGGGCAGGTAACGCGGCACTTTTGAGAATGTGTGTGGAAACATAACTTTTGCAAATATTATTGTCATCATAAATATTTTTAAAGTATTTCTGCGATAACTTTCGTGACGTGTAAATACTTTTTATAAAACTTAAAATAGCCTAAATTATATTTTACGTTCTTCAGAATACTAAATAAGTCAACATTATATCCAAAACAGTATCTAAATTAATTTGGTAATTTAGATATTTAAGTCAGCAGACGAATAACTAGTTTAACACTATAAACGTAATATATGTATAATTATGTTTAACTAACACAACAATTGACCAGAAAAACCAAATTTTAAACCTTTAGCCACTTTATACCACTAAATAATAAATAAAATAGTACTCTAACACTTTTTTCACAACTACATTAAATTAGTTCACAAATGACTTGGCCAAAAGTACAAAAAATTGCGCACAAATATTAAATTTCTCAGTTAACGCGAAACCCGCAATGCGTCTTCGATCGCGGCACGTTTCCAACTGAATACTGAAATCTGTAACCTGCCCGACCAACCAGGAAACAAGACCTTGCTACGCCACGATTTAGTTTCCGACCAGAGATCTGGGTCTGCTGGCGAGAGACAAATTAAGCAAATTGAGCTTTAACCTATAAAGAATGAGTGATTTTGTTCGCGATTTTTTGTATTGTTTATTCAGATAGACAACAGATCGGTTGCATTTTGTAATTATGAAATTCTTATGGGTTTTGGTACTATCAATAAACACTCTGATTAAACCTTAGGGTATATATGTTTAAGGTTGATTTTAAATGTATTTTTGAGTGTTGTTTGTATCGTTTTAAAGTCTGGCAGATTTAAAGATGGCGCAAATTTGAATTGGGAATGTCTGAGTATTTTCGTCTATTTTCGAACGGAATGTCGGAAATCTTTTGTAGCACAATGGTTTCTTTGTTTACGTTAGTAATAAGCTTCCATCTGAAGCAACTGAGCTGACTAAATTTACGAATAGGGGTAAATTTAAACTGTACACAAAACGAAATCTTATCAAGAAAGCCTATTACTTCATAGATGATTACATTAATGATGTTAATGCTTGGCCGGATGTCGCCCAGTTCCACACAGACAATAGTATGTAAGAACAGTTAGACTTATTTATGCTAAGATTGTATTAGGAGCTAAGCGATAAACTTACTAGTGGTTTCTTTTTCACTTCTTCCGCTAGTGGACAAAAAACTGAAGTGAATTAGATTCAATTGCCCCCTGACACTCACGGGAAGAATTGGGGTGGTGCAAATTCTAAGCCTACTTGATATTGACTACAAATTATTTTTTACTTAGAAACCTATAATTGCGAAACTATATCTCATAAAGGTAAAAAAAAACATTATTACTTTATTACTTATGGTGTTACCTATAATACAGTTTGTGTGTTATTGTTATAATATACAATACATACCTAAATACACGAAATCAAGTGTAACATGTTTAACTGTGTGTATTCAATATAACATGTATTCATAATACACAATAAGTGTACGATTTAATAAAATAAATACAGATTATGTCAAGCTTTTTCTCTGTCTGTCTGCTGGAAAGGCTGAACGGATCTTGATGAGAAGGTAAATTGTAATATGGAAGTTTATCTGATTTCGCGTGTGAAGCTACGTGCATAAACTAGTTATTCAAAATACAGGTATGAACATAAACGGTTATTGTGAAAGGTTCCAGATTTATACAGAAGGAATATTTATTTGTGGCGGAAGCAACAAACAATTCGTTCAAAAACATCTTGTTTTAAACTCAGACACAGTGTTTATTTATTTTGTGCGGAAATCGTTGATCTGCTGTTGAAATTTCAACATTTTTAGCAATAAAATACCTATAAGCAATTTGATCTTGCATTATTTTACCGTTTACTTTGAACAGTTTGAACCTCACCAGCCTGTATTGGTCCACAGCTGGACGCCGGTCTCCTCTGATAAGCGCCTTATTGGCGGTTATCTAAGATCTTTTGACGGGATTCGAACCCGTCCTCCCCTCAGTACGGGAATGTCTTAACCGCTAGACCACAAAGTCGGATACCGCGTCAACCGAAAATCGTGCTAACGCACTATAATAACAAAAATCAAGGGTCTCATTCCATAGAAAAGTTTTTGCAGCTAACGCCATCTCTTGTAATTTTTCTGAACTACACTTAGTCATCAAGGTTTGTGTAAATTAACAAAATTATATAGAATTTCATTACTTTCGATCACAGATATTATACTACATTTCATGTACTCTTGGTCTTATTTTATTTTGTATAATGAATAGTAATTAGTAAGCGCTATCCTTGATATATGGCGACTCGGGTTTTTTTATTGAAATGCGTTTAGTTTCTTGTTTGATCCATATTTTCTAAATATTTTGCTCCACCTTGGACCGTTAGAGTTTTTTGTGAAGATTAGAAAATGGCTCCTCACAGGTGCGATTATAGTTCTTGCGGGCCAAATCTTGCGCCATCTAGTGAATTCTACTCAAACTAGCTGTCCCGCAAAATCTCGCCCGAAGCGTGACCCATTTGTTACTATGAGATGAGGCATCTGTACTAGTATAGTATTATATTATTTGTGGTAACAATATGAACTTACTTGTTGTTGTGCGCTGTGAGTCGGTTGGGGTCGCTCGCGTTCCGATGCTTCCCGCGGCGCGGCGCGTCGCGCTCGCGACAGCTCTCCGCGCGGTTCACGCCGCGACCGGCAGAGGGCGGGGCGCGCCAACTAGACAAATAATTATTATACAATCATTGGAATTCATAAAAGAGTGGGACAAAGAGTCTTATAATACCTATAATGAGCTTCCTGCATCTGTTCCCTGGAGTACAATCTTGGAGTTGATGGTCAAACGCTTAACCATCATCAAAAGATATAAAAAAACCTAGCATACTAGAGTCGGGCTGTGTATGATGAAGGTGATGAAGATGGAATAATAGTTATTTGTACAATTGCAACTTATTAGATAAAAGATAAATAGAAGAATAAATTGCTAAGCCCAACAGGGTGTACTATGTACTAACTTAAGCTATAATTAGAACCTAAACCTAATATCTATGTACTGTACATGTCTGCAAATAATAAATACATATATTTGAATTAGTAAATTTTTCTAATTTAATTAGTATTTTTCCATCTTCAATCAAACAGTATGTACAAAATTAAATAGCAAATTATCTAAAGCTACGAAACTAAACTAAAATTTGTAGGCTTCGATGTTCTATGGCAATCAACTAATAAAATACAATCAATTACATATAATAGCCAGCAAGAGAAGTTTAGCCCGTTTCTGTAATTATTATCAAATTTTAAAAGCCTACTAGTAGCGCCATCTATCGGCGAGTAGCGAAACTGCAGTTTCACAAACTATCCGCATACATTTCAGCACAACAAAACTACGTCCACTATGTGATGATTTATATAATAGGATAAAAATAACAATGGTGTGGTACTCACGAGTTGTCTTTATCGGAGTCCTTGGCGGCGGCGTCGCTGGTGTCGACGTCGGCGTCGGGCGCGGCCGGCTCCTCGTTGGAACCCTCTCGTCTGGTTTCACCTGGAAAATAAACATTATTATAAGCATTTGTATGCAATCAACACCAGAGGGACCAGGAGGAGGCCTGCGTCCAACATTATACCAATACAAGCTATTGAGAGGTGAGGTAAGCATTTGTAATTATGTATCAAAAATTCATTGCGGATAAAAGCAGGTTAACTACGAATCTAATTTGTGTTGGAAGAACACCAATGCTTCATCCCTTAACGAGGCAGATGTTCCTCACTAAAGGTGATATCAGACGGGTCACTCGAATGAATATTCACTCGAGTGAATATTCATTCGACTGACCCGTCTGATATCAAATGTTAAAATTCATGATCTTCCTTTTATTTCTGACACTGTGTTATTTAGCAAAAAGTTATCCATATGATGAAGCCTTTCGATCGGTATGATAAAGCTGATTATTTTTCTCATGTAACGGGCTCGATTCCCGGTTCAACCATGTAATTATATAAATATCTATGAATGCAGTTTAAATTATATTTAAAATCAAAATAAAGCCTTCTTTCAGTAAAATGTTCTATCTTCAATATTTAAGGTACTTTCCCTCCATGTGGCATGGACGTGGGACGCCATGTATAATAAATAAAAACAAAAAGGTACGCTATAAATACCCGATATATAATTATTATATATCGGTTATTTAATGAACAATTTTCTTCGTGGATTTATTGACTACCCTTCCATGTTATCAGCGCCATCTATTATCGACTAGCAGAACTAGAATTTTAATCCTTGCTCAACAATTTTTGAGGACAACAACAATCGAATCGAAAAAAAAAAACAAATAAAATTGACAAAACGTACATAATATGCATAGTAAACTATACTGATATTATTACAAAGAAAGACTTGATTGTTTGTTTGTATTTAATGCAAAGGCTCCGAAACTACTGGATAGGGCCACTGCCTGAAAAGTAAGCTTTTTAATGATGAAAGATTTTTTAAATCGATTCATTACATAGGCTGTATTTTATCCCGGAATTCCCAGGGGAACGGAAACTACTACTAGGTGACACCGCGAGTGCTAGTAAATAATACTTTTATAGCATAGAAGATACGGTTTACTACAATATATTTTTGGAGACATTTTTTTATTCGAAGGACCAACAAGTCAAAATGAAAAAGAAACCGATAAAGCAACACCCACATATAAATGCCGCGTCACATTAGATAGCTCTACCGGTTCGACCAATTAAAGTTCAATGCCGATCTGATAGCGATAAACATAATCTTAATACCAGAAACAAACTTAAGCTCGCTGTGCGACAACTCGGCTACACAAAATAAATGTTGTTCTAAAGGGATTATTTGTAAACGCTTCAACAACAAAACTCGTAGTTATTTGCAAAAATTATTAGTAAAAAAATTGACGAAACCTTGCTGTGCAAAAAGGTCGTCCTTTAAAATATCAGTTAATAGTATTTATGTACTAAGTCAATAAATAAATAATAATCAGATTATATCGTAGAGGTTAAAAAAGCTTCGGACTGGATTTGCTCTAAATTTGATTATCTAGTACCCTCATCAGAAGATCTACTTATTTTGGGCTTTACCTTGTGAAATAACTTCTACCTAAAATTAGCATACAATAAAAAAATAAATAATAATGCTGGATAATCCACACAGCATCGTCTAGCCCCAAAGCTAAGCATGGCTTGAATACAATAGAAATATCATGTTGTAGTAATAATAAAATTTAAAATAATAAAATGTATTTTATCGTTCGGTATTACAACGAAACGAATGGACTGAATTAAAATCCCCTACTGTACTGCATTTCTCTGATATCCGAGTGTTGGTCTCTACTGTAGGACTTGGCGATGCGTTTTTGTGGAAATACCCCTGAGGTCGACTCACTGAATCAATTATTAGTATCATCATTTCCAGCCTAAAGTACTGTAAGTAACTGCCCATTCGTCAAACATTTTCCCAACACAAGTTCTGCTAACTTTCGGGGCTATAATTTTAGTTATCAAGGTGGCAAACTGGGGTTGATGCCTTAATGAGACACTACAGTACAGCCCTGTTTGGAGTCTGGCCTCCTCTGTAGCCGTGCAGTCTCTTTAAGTTGGAAGCAGCCACGATATAAACTGCTGTTTGTGGCTCCAGTCTTGAAAAGATGAGGGTACATATCCCGTTGTAAATAACTTTAATATGAAGGTGTAATTCACAGTGACCTGTGATGACGCCAACCATCGTTCTTAGGTCCTCCCGGCTCATCTTGAGCAGCGTGTCTGGCTTTACCGCTGTCTATGGTTATATGATGCTGTGTGCATTAAACTAAATGGAATATTTAATGCGACCAGCGTATATTGCTTAAGCATTGTTTCACATTATTAACATAGCTGAAATTTGCTGTGGAAAACACCCCGGCCACACGTCATTTCAGTATTACACATACAATAAATGACATTGTCTTGAATGAAGTATGTTACTCGTTGTGTCTGGTGACGTCTTGATTGTGGTTTACTGCATCATAAAACCCCCTGGTGCAATACACTTGTACTTTCCAACGCATGATCGAACACAATGAAAATTATTGTTGGTTATTTATCTTAAAACATGACACAGAACTAGAAAATACCCTAGGCTTTTGTTTGATAAATCGATTTATTGAAATAAATAGGTAGGATTTTGTGTGAAATGTGTTGTTGTCAGAATCTAATAATTTTGGTTATCATTCATTATTTCATTTTGGTAATAGATTCATTTTGTTAATTTAATTTTAGTAATATGAAAAAATAATTTGGTATTAATTCTCATAATTTCATCGCTTTATATTATAAATAACATCATTTGAAATTATTAATAACTTTTCATGATTTGAGATTATTAAGAACGAAATGGCGAAAAGAATTTGAAGACGTTGCATGGGCTGTTTCCAGAATTCAGCCAACATGCAGCATACGAGTATATGGTTCTCAGAGTAATCTATTCGCTTTGCTTTTGGGGTAGAATTTAGCTAGATGATGACGAGAAAGAAACACCATCCAAAAAGTTTTTAGAGGTCCGTACGCCAAAGGGTAAAACGTGACCCTATTACTATAGTCCGCGCCATTTAAATTGAGAATAAAGTTCATTGACCTCAATTTCGCATTAAAACAGAAGAGGTCTAACCCAAAAATTATTAATTTTGAGGAAAAATTCATAAATTTAGATGTATTTTTTAACTATATTTTAACCATATTTTAGTTCATAAAGAGATTCAATATGCTTAGTTTTTTCATTTTCTAACTTTTGTAAAGGAAACAACTGTATCAAATGCACATTATAGAGCAATTCATATGATTTTTTTGCCAATTTTTGACTTTATAAGAATGATTTTTGATTTTTCAAAGTTCTATTTCAAATAGATGTGCTTAAAACATATTATAGCAATTCATTTCACACTTTCAAATTAAGTTAGTAAAAACGAACAAAACTTGGTTTACACCTACATTCTTACACAGCTTTCTTACTTGACACTAGTTGACACGCCAGGGGCTCGCCATCTTTGGATTGCCATTCTGTCGCTTGTTCAATAATTCGTGTTCGGATAGCGCTTGCGTGTATACGTCTTCGAGTATTCCATAAAACTTGATAACATTTTTGTCGAACTTTTTTTGTTAGATCTGTTACGTTTTTTTTATTAGTATATCTGTTTTTTTTGTTATTGATTTGTGGTTATTTATAAGAAATGGATTATTTATAAGAGATACTGGTTACGCTATGGATTCGGAACAAGCTGGTCCGTCGTCAAGTTATCGTGGGCGCACGCGCCGCTGCCGTCATAATATACTACCTACCCTACCCGCGGCTGTGGCAGGTTAGTCACAGATTTATACAAAAATGCAGTACGTTTAATTTATATAGAGAACTTGATAATATATTATATCTATTTCAGTTGGTAAAAGAAGATTATTCCAGGTTAACATTTCCAGAATTATTTAAAAAAATAATGCTATAATGCAATATTGCTCTCCGTACATACGGGATACTACATGTATTGTGATAATGATTTTTAGGTTCCTCTGGCGAAGCACCACCGCTTACATCTCCGAGAAAGAAAAGAAGACCCCACCAACCTAAAGGTTGGGGAAAAAGAAATAATTATAAATAATATAATTATAAGGATAATTTTGTATCTTCTATTTAAGGTATTATGTATCTGTACATTTTATGAAATTAAATCAAAATTTCATAACCAGAATTTAGATTTTATTTTTTTAGATTGTTAGCAAATATAGAACAAAAATAATGTATTAAATTCGATTCCAAATGTTTGTCACCTCTGACTGAACGGACAAAAGGTCAACGAACTATATTCTCAATTTAACTGGCGCGGACTATAAGCCTCCGCTGTCCGTCTGTCACCAGGCTGTATCTCATGAACCGTGATAGCTAGACAGTTGAAATTTTCATAGATTATGTATTTGTGTTGCCGCTATAACTTAATTTAATTATAAAGATAAATAATTTTAATAATTAAGAGGGGCAACGTTCTTATTATCACTTTGAGAACCGATCACCGAGGTTAAGCAACGCGTCATATTGACTTTTTGTTTCATTACGAGAAAAGATTTGTTTTATTTTTTATATTTAAGAAAGCCGAAGTTCCTATAAACAACAAATCCTTAAAACTTTTAAATCCATCATGGTTATTAATTCTAAAGTTATTTACAACGTGATATTTAACATGATTTGAGTTTTGAGCTTTCCAATATTTCGGCACAGTTTCATGCGACGTGATCACGGAATAACTGAATGTCTTGCGAGTGAGTTATTATGGGCAGATATATCGATCTACCCTCTTTTTCATTCTTTTGCTAGGAATGTTACCACTACCACCGGTTTCATTATCGAACGCAACTCGATCTCGACACACGACACTGACGGTGTCACAACGCGGTTTGATTAGTACATCACTTCTTCGTTTTTTCCAGGTTCCGGATAGTTGGAAAACACCATCCAATCGCATGAAACTGTGCAGATATATTGGAAAGCTCAAAACTCAAATCATGGTAAATATCCCATTGTAAATAACTTTAACAAATCTTTATTATAAGTTTATCGCATTCACTGCCCAGCCTTTTCGATGCGACCCACAGATGTGCGTCGAAGCTGGAGATCACATTCACCTGCGCCATGGACAGCAAGTTTGTTGACATGTGACAAGTTTGACAAGTGTCAAATGATAATATTAACAAAGTCGTTTCCCAAGTACAAAGTAGAATTTATAAAACACTTTGAGATACAATTATGGTCAAAGCGAAGAAATATTGTAATGTGTAAAAACGAAGGCAGTGAAGTGCCTATTGATAAGATCAGAAGTGGCTTTACGAACTTGGCATAAGGAAGGATAGTGAACTGTATTTATGACTAGTTATTTTAAAGATTCTAATAAACAATCGTACCTACCTTGAATAAAGAAATAATGAAAAGGAAGGCATGGATTTATGCCATTGTAGATGACGCTTTTAGTGATGGCATTGGATTTGAAATAAACTCATGGCTTGTTTGATTGCGATCTATCTTTTCAGTTTTATAGACAACCCTATCGGGTTCTAATCCTACTCAAGGTAAAACGGAACCCTATTACTAAGACTCCGCTGTCCGTCCATATGTCTGTCTATTTGTCTGTTTGTCTGTCTGTCTGCCCGTCTGTCACCTGGCTGAATTATGATTATTAGACAGTAAAAATTTCACAAGTGATGTATTTCTGTTGCGGCTATAACAACAAATACACAAAACAATAAAATAAATATTTAAGATGGCTCCCATAAAACAGACATGTTTTTTTAAAGCTATTGCATAGCTTCTATCGCGGGCCTTGAGCGCGGGGACCGAATCCAGAAATTCCGTAACGAAAAAACCTCACGCTCCCCACTCCGCCGGGCAAGGAGGTGTGGCTTGAAGGCCGTGCATCGTCTAACGTCGTTTCAGTTCGGCAGTCTTCGACACGGCGTTGTGTGCGTGCGATTAGACGTATTGTACGACTCTACGAAACTCGCACGAATCGAGACGAGCTGCTCCGAAATCGGACGAATACACAAGCAGCTGTTTATGAGAAAGTATATAGGTGTATAGGTATTTATGTACAACAGTGAATAGCTGTACTTGTAAAATTCTTATCGGTCACCACGCTCAAAAAGTGTAACTTGAATTAATATCAAAGAAAAAGCAATACTGCATGAATAAAATAAATAAATAAAATTATAATTGCATAAGTTGATACAAAATGCTATGCAATAGCTTTACCGCGGCATTCCCCGAGTGTTTTTTTTTGCCGTTTTTTATAGATAATGGTTCGGAACCCTTAGCGCACGATTCTGACTCTCAATCGGCCGGTTTTTCTTAGAATACCTTTGTGTTCAACACTAAGATTTCAGACTCCTTCACCGAGAGTATACAAACGCTGTTGAAATCTCCACATAGCAAGCCAACGTCTTGGTCCCGAGGCGTGTTTTTCAGCGTATATTTTGAAAACACGATGACCATTCAACCCAGTTCCCAACGGAAATACCTACTTATTTACCAACATCTGCATCTGAGAGGTCAACAACCTTGTGACGTCATTCGCGAAAAAATAAAACATACATACTTCACTACATAAAAGGATCAATTGTGATTAGATTTTGAGTGAGATGGTGGTGTGGGTATTCTTAGGCCCCCGTATCATAAAAGCTTGCTCAGTCATAGATCTTCACTTGAGTGAGGATGTTTTATGGCAGAAGTGTTACTTAAAGATCGATAACTGAGTAGTTTAAT
Organism: Eupithecia tripunctaria; assembly: GCA_955876795.1. Taxonomy (NCBI): domain Eukaryota; kingdom Metazoa; phylum Arthropoda; class Insecta; order Lepidoptera; family Geometridae; genus Eupithecia; species Eupithecia tripunctaria. Next base: position 519,154 of record OY041625.1, read on the forward strand.
ACGTGCCAAGATTCTGTTTGTTAGGATTTTGTTAGTGTTTATGAGACAATATATTGCGGTCCTCTTAGCAACAGATTTCAATCATAGAGGAATACCTTGATCGGGTATAAATCGGAGGGTGCGGGTTCGATTCCTGTGACTCATAAAATATTTCCAGATCTCCTTTATGTCTTGCATAGTACATTACAAATATATCTAAGTATAGAAGACTAGCAGCGCATCGCGGTTTCAGCCGCATAGTTCCAGTTCCCGTGGGAATTTCGGGATAAAATAAAGCCTATGTCACTGAAAATTAAGCTTTTTAATAATGAAAGATTTTTTTAAATCGGTCCAGTAGTTTCGGAGCCGATTCAATACAAACAAACAAACAAATCTTTCGTCCTTATAATATTAGTAAAGATTATAATATTAATAAAGATAAATCACGACGTAAAACAGAAGCATGTGAATGCGAATGGCCCGTCAAGTTTAGAATCATTGCATTACATTGTAGGATGTTACGCATTCGCCCTAAATAGAGCGGAACTAGAATCTGGGAACGTGATTGCAGTCACGATAATGTAAATACTGGCAGTTGTACAAATTATATTTACTCCCACTGGCAAGTTCATATAGCGGATTTAGGTTGACTTATCAGCCCAGTCGGATGACGGCGGTTATATGTTCCCGTGGTTCGGCGAAAATGGCAAAAGAGCGTCACCGGAGAGGTTTTATGCCATTCTCAAGGAGTCTTCAAACGAGTCCCACATAATTCTGGTCCCTCCCAGACCAGTCTATTCGTAAACGAATTTACCTCGCCGAAGAGAGAAAAAAATAAGAAGGAGGACCAATGGAGGAGAGGGATGCCCCTCCATTCAAGGTTGTAGAGACCACTCTTTTCTTTACTAGTAATGGTTGTATTTGATTTAAGTGCAATGCGATAAAGTATTGTCTATCTGTCTACCGGCTATAGACAACGTTATCTTTTTAACTCCTGTAGGACACTTTTAACACGCTGAAGGTAGTTTTTCTATAGACAACGTTATCTTTTTAACCCCTGTAGGACACTTTTAACACGCTGAAGGTAGTTTTTTTTACAGGTGAAACAGCCTCCTTACTTTTATGCGCATCTGCGTGCTGTACCCGAGCTCATCTCCTGAAGCAAATTACATTCGTTTGGTAGTTCCTGTGCAAAGTATCGAATTCAATCCGACTTTTTCACCGTGTGGAGCAACAAAAGTCTTAACATCTTAACATTATCACGCACTGGCGATTTGCGAACGATTTCAAAGCGATGCGATGCGCAGCGAGCACGCAGCGAACTCGCCTCATCAAGCGACCTCGACCATTTCGGTTCGGTTCGGCAAAATGGTTCATCAGTGTTCAAAACGCAGCGACGACGCGGCGTGCCCGCAACGTAATCGCATCACTTTGATATCGCCAGACTGTTAAAGCTGTAACGTCACACCTCCCAAATCCATCCACTTATAATTATAACCGATGATTCGAGGCGTCCGATTGTCATTCCCGCCCCGTTCCGGAAGTCTATATATAAAAGGGTATCCTTCTGACCGTGAGTCACGCGCCCAATGCTGCACGCCCCGGTCGCGGCTATTTAAGACGTTAATACGGATTAAAGATAAGCCCGGTTTATTGTTGCATCGGAGACTAAATCGACAGCACTGTAACACTCCACTTTGGGGATGAGTCTCCAATAATTTCCATTAATTAACCTACAATATAACCTACCTTCCATTTATAACGTAATTAATGATTAGCTTAACATAGTATTGCCTTTTTGTAATAACTAAGTTAGTAGTTAAGTCACCTACCTACTTTATTTAGTTTTAGTTATACGATATTAGATGTAAGTAAGTTTGTAATAATTTATAAATTTAATTTTAACTATGGTCAAAGCCCAGCCCAGCCCAACCCACTGACTGACTCTCTAGAAAAGCATGTGATTTGATCACGGATTCAAACAGCTCAGGATTAGCGGAGGCCAATGTCTAACTGTGGTCAGCTGCATGGGCATAGGCCTTCTCCAATGAGCGCTCTTGACTTCATGACGCCATGAAAAGTTAATTTCATGTTTTTTTACAGAAACTAACTTTTTCTAGGACCACCACCTCGAGATAACCTTTCGAACAAATCTTTCACAATAATATCCTACTAATATTTTAAACGCGAAAGTTTGTAAACATGTATGTTTGGTGCCCTTTCACGCAAAATCTACTGAACGGATCTGGCTGAAGTTTTGCATGCAGGTAGTTCTAGGCCTGGAATAACACATTTGCTACTTTTTATCCCATAAATCAGTTCCCGTGGGATAGGCATGCGCAGCCGCGGGCGCAGCTAGTAATTCTATAATTCACGGAAAAATCAGTAAAAACAACTTAAGTGCATAATATTATATATATTCGGACATAAGATGCCTATGAAGTCTGTTAAAACATGATGGATGTTTATGTAGAATCTAGCTAGCTTGCAAAGCAAGCAAAGAAAGTGGTGATAGGCCTCTGACAATAAATAATGGAACTAGAAAAGATTGTTTGACGTGTTTACTAAACATGCAAAAGAACAGAAAACTAGACTAAACATAGACTATGACTCGACAGAGGAATCACTGATTCTGTAAAAACTCGAGTTTTATAAATTGCAGAATTTGAATAGCTGCTTAAAATTAAAAGTCAGACAAACTGATGAACTGATGAAAATTGTACATAGTATCTACTAGCTTTTGCTCGCGGCTACGCACGCGCCTTTACAGAATTAAAATAATGTGCTAAAAATATTTATGTTAAAAATAGCCATTCCCCAGGATACCATCAAAAATCCTAGCAAAAATCAGCTCATTTCATCAAAGATCCTATCAGGCGTTTAGGCGTGACAGGTAACAGACAGACAAACATACAGACAGACGGACAGAGTTTATAATATAAGTTGGATTGCGCTGTCGTTTATTCACCAGCTGCTCGACTCAGATGTATTCCTGAGTGTATCACTCATACTATTTACGCCGCTCGATGCTTCATTTTCTCATCTTTCCTTCGTTCCATGGCAATAAAGCGGTCAAATCGGTGTTTTCTAAACACAGCCATATTACTCCACTTACCTAATGACTACAAACGAAGGAGTAAAAACAATCGTAAAAACTACAAGGATTTTATTGCGCGAAAATCCGGGGCCCGAAATGAGTAAAAGCGCGAAAACGAACGCAAAAATCACAAGTTTGGTGTTTCTTTTCGCGCTTTTACTTTAGTGAAGGAGAATTGAAAATGTACAATTAGCTGTTGCTTTTGACAAGAACTGAGAAACAGTGGCACAAAATAGGGATAAGTGGCGAGAATGAGGGGTTCGCCCTACCGTATTATGATGTGGGCTGATCGTATACTTGGTAACAGCGGTAGACAGTGTTTTTGGTTGACTCTACATTACATCTCGTAAAAATTTACATCCGATATCACGCTGATAAATTGACCAATAATTTGACAGGCGCTAGATATGAAAAACTTCATATTTTGCGTTCGAATAATATGTATTGTGTATTACCAATTGATAAGAAAACTTTTGGAATAAATACTCTGTAAGTCATGTCAAAAATAAACGAATCGAATTGAAATTGTGATCAATGATTGGACAGGCTATAGTCAACCAAACTTTGTACAAATTGGCAAGAGGTCAAACCTTTTAATAAGTTTGATCTGAGTTCGAGAAACCGGCGCGGCGATACCAATATCGAACGCCACAACCTTAATCTGTATATCTGCCTGAACTGAAAGTAATAAAATGTAATACTACTGATCAGATTCTACGGGGTTCCACCAAAGTTCGGAGAGATTTGTAAGTAAGCTATGCTGTTTTAATTATTAAGGTTTTGTATAAATTGGCCGATTTGACGATAATTGTTGAAGATGTGGGAAAAAAATCGCCTGTAAGATTTTTTAGCGTACGTGGCGTAAATTAAGCAACATGAAAATAATGTATTACGGAATTATTCGGCATAAAAGAGTACTATGAGGCCTATCACAAGAACGCTGAAGGTTAAAACAACATCAGGTGCTCAATGGTCGTTTCATCTCAAAATTCTATAAATAAAACATGAGCCCCATTCGTTTAAACGTCGAGTTTCTTACACGTGGTACAAACTACACCTGACTAAGGCAAGGAACAGGCGGATTCAAGTAGCAGCTACTCGCTTTTCACTTTCACTTCATTATTGCTAGTCTTGTCAAAAAAAAGCAGTCGCCCACTTTGTCATAAAATTAATTATAGACCCGTTGTCCATAGCTGGAGGTAAGCCTCTTCTTCAGTAGGGGTAATGCCATAATCCCCGTACTGGGCATGCAGATTTGGAATCGCAGTTCGGTGGTATCTGTTTGGCGTATTACATGTTGATTAAATAACAAACAGTTTTGAAAACAAATGAAAACTGATTGTTTACAAACATAGGAATAAAATAATGTCAATAATACGAGTAGATGACAGCCAGCAAGTATGTAAGTGAAGTCCTTCGTTAAGGGATGAAACACGAATAAGGTTCGCTAACCCGCTTAAATCCGTAATTAATTCAACAAACTACGATAGTTTTATAGCAAAAGTGACAGCTAAAGTGACCGCGACGCAGTGGCTGCCACGGTGCCAGTAAGTGGCAGTAAGTGGCAGTGAGTGGCCGCCACAGCAAGCCGTCTATCGCTCGCCTAAACACAAGTAGCACCAGACGCATGTTTTCGCGTATATTTCCGACGTCTATAAACTATTTTATAGTTCGTTTTTTAATACCACCACGGCTACCGTAAACCTTTTGGTGGCGGTTTTCAACGAAACTGGGGTTTTCTGAAGCGAAAAATATCTTGAACTTACTAAATAATTATTACTATTTATTATTGCGACTTAATAATAAAATGCTCGCAAACTAATGTGACAATATACTCAAGTCATTTACAACGGGATTTTACCATGATTTGAGTTTTGAGCATTCCAGCATATTATGGCAAATATCCCGTTGTAAATGAGTTTAGTTTTAATAAACATGATGAACTTAAAAGTTTTAGCAAGCAGTTATATTTATTTATGAAACGTTTAAGGGTGATTTTTATCCCACGGAAACTTATTTATGGGATAATAAGTATGCCTATGTTTGATTCCGGGATTAGATTAGGATTAGACCTGTGTGCAAAATTTCAGCCAGATCTGTTCAGAAGGTTTGGCTTGAAAAGATAAAAAACATCCACCCATACATCCATACAAACTTTCGCATTTATAATATTAGTGGGATATCAAAGACTCATTATTAGTTATACAGTCGATGATGGTGATGATTAAAACCCATCTTCAATAATAAATAAACAACAGCACGAAAACAATGGTGACCTAACAGTCAATAATCATAATTCTAAACACACGACACTTTCTATGAATTGCATTACTTCCTGCATCATGTAACTAGCCTGTCATATAACTAGGTTTTTCTAATTAGAAGTCACAGTAGGTATTACAGTAGAAATTAAAGAAATTAATAGTTGAGCTTGCGCCAAAGTACTTACTCGTAAGCAGAGCTTGTGCTATGGGAATCTATGATCCGTTTTATAAATGCTATGCTCAGTCATAGATCTATGTTTGAGTGAAGTTTATTTAGAATAGCGTTACTCAAGAACAGATCGATGACTGGGCAAGCTTTCATAATATGGCCTATTATTCTTGAATAATGTACGCACAAAGAAGTATTATATTTAGTTACTGAAATAGCTCTCATATGGTACAGATGTAGTAAAATATCAGAGAACGGCAATATTAAAAACATTGCCTTCCTCCCTCAATATGAAAGGAAAAATATAAAACACTTGCATTTTCTTTTATTTCTCCCTTTCTGTGACTAATTTATACAAGTCAGGCTCCTTTTTGCATGAATTGGTTGAACTCAACATCATTCAACACTAAACAGTGGAAAAATGTCGGATAAATAAAGAGCAAGTAAACCAAACATTGGTTCAAATAACAAGGTCAAACAGTGAGTAACCTAATTCCAAATCAAACTAAAAAAAACATGAAGGATCGAAACCAGACTAAAGACAAATAAAAAACAGACAAAACGAATGATTGAGACAAAAGACTTTTCAATAGAATCGGGAGAATCGATATGAACGGCATCGTACACGAAATGTTTGTTTTTATTCTGTCTGGGATTTTTGCAACGATTTTTATGTTCACGGTTTTTATCGGGGTATAAATTATATGTTTTTGATAGTAAAATCGGCATGTTTATGCGCCGACATTATTGCCAACATTGACAGGTGTGTTATTGATCTGGAAAACGAAAACCCAAATTCGTATATACGTGCTAACCAAATCTATCTTGCATAAGATAGCGTTTGCGCGAACGTATCAAAAACTTATATTTTGGAGTATACGCACATAAAAGTTGAATGTGAAAAAGCTTACCTTTAGAGCTACTGAAAAGCCAAGAATTTTGCTTCATAGACTGGGAATGTTTCTTCTTCACTATCGGCGTGTCAACAATACTAGTCTGCCGACTCCTGCCCATGGAAGGCGTGCCCTTTGACCCCTTCTTCTTAGCCTTCTTCAGCGTACCACTATGACTCTTTCTCAGTGTGTTCACCTTCAAAGACTGACTCTTCCCTCGCGCCTTGCTCTTGCTTCTAGAAGCTTGTCGGCTCAGTCTTCTTCTGTGCTGTTCCATTTGCTTTATAGTTGGCTCTTCATCAGAATCAGTCTCTATCAATGGTTTTATAGGTGGCGTGTTTTCTACGGTTGAAAATCGCTTCTCTCTATCTAAAAACAGAGTCGTGTAGTTTAGAATCTCTTCGAACGTTAGGAGTTTATCTTCCGGTACTACTTCCACCGGTTTGGTTGAGGTTGGGGTTTTCTTTCGTCTCAGAAAGTTCAATGCACTGACTGAAGATCCTTTGCTCGTCTTTCTTGTTTTAGGCGCGTCTGTGTTACTGGTCTTCCGACTGATACTTTGACTCTTATCTTCCTTTTTGCTGTTCTTCCTGATCTGATCGAGTAAATTTGAAGAGCCGTTGATAGAATCTCCGTCTTCGCTCCAAAGGCTTTCTCGTGACTTCTTTTTGTCCGAGTTTTTGTCCAAATCTTTTTTGTGCGTTAAGAGCCACTCGTCTCCGAGATTCTTAACCATTTCTAGTGGATTGGAAAGGGACATAGCTTTGCGGTGTGTTTTTTTGAACTTAACGTCTCCTTCTTCGTCTGTGACTGCTATTTTGAGTGATTCTTTGCTGATGGTCGGTGTTTTGCCGAGTCTGGGAAGGGCGTCGTCGCTGGCCGATATGGCATCACTCTGCCCATCTGCCGACTCGTACAACGACTCGTCGCTTTCATCTCGTCGCTCTATAAAAGGAATGATTTCTTTTAGTTTGCTTTTCTGAAATCTGAATATGAGAATACCTTGTCGTTTTCGTTTACTATCTTTGTCTATTTATGGACGGTTTAAGACATGTAATTGAGCCTCGTGGTTACAAAAAACGTAACAATGTCATTACCATCAATCATATTCACAGACAATGGATTAATGAAAAAAATATATTGATGGATGATTGATAAAGTCGGATGAGTCACGTCGTACAATTGTAACAATTGGGACTGAAAGTAGCAAAACCCACGAACGATTAGGGTTACCAATCGTTGGTTGCAGCAAACGTTTACATTAGTGCAGCTATTTATTGAAGTTTACTATTGTAACTTTCTCTATAGAAATTGAATGTTTATTGAAGAATAAACGATTAATTTATAAAAGTTTTGTAAAACTTGTGGCAATATTAATAATTCTGTTTCATATTTAAGTATATATATAATCTATTGTTCACCATAACATAATATACATTTCTTTTAATATCATAACTGCCTCATTTCAATGCATACGACGGAAGTGTTTAAAATTCTTCAATGTTTAAATGTTGACAACCCTAGTCAAGAATTTCAAAAGGAGACAAAAACAGCCGTGATTAACAATTAACACACAATAACAGTTAAGTAGGAATCACTTTCACAAACATTTCGTTTTCTATAAACGGACACATTGTATTGTGGAAGTAGCTTTTTGAAGAATGTTAATTTATATAAAGACCGATCTTTTTTGAGTACAATTTGATTTCAGTCATACCTACCTACTAGAATTGTTTTTTGTGTTATTTTGAAAGGTGTTATCAATGTTATAATCCAAGAATACGTTCGGGAAGCATTTAGGTTCCCATTATACTCGTATTTCATTCTGGTCACGTTAAACAATGTTATCTAAGCGACCCAAAAGTAATCTCTTCTTTCTTAATTTAAATTACTAGAATATATCTTTCATAGCGTTTTAAATGACATTTTAAAACCATTACTTAAATATTTTGAAGCTAGGAACATTCACATGAAACGTTTGTATAACAGATTAAGACTATTATCAATACGAAGTCTAGTTTTAATATCTATGTTATGTGAATACCAAAGTTTCATTTTTCTAGAGCATGAAGAGCATTCAATGAAACATTCTAAAGACCCCCTCAATTTAAAGTATGAGTCATCGTCATCGCTGTTTTAAAACAGGCTTTGGGAAACAACACGTGTTTTACACGGACATGAACTTGCAAAGAATGTGTTAACACTTTACCACTCTAAAGATTTATAAAGCAATTTAATACAGTTGCTTTGAACCCCAATACTTAATCATCTTGTAAGTACTTTATGCACAAAAAATATTGAAATTAGTTATTAACGGTTATTTTATGATAACGTTATGACATCATTTAACGGTTCCAACGGAAGCGGTTATTTTTTGCACGTTCCAAAACCTAATTTGAATACAACCTTGGTGGTAGCCTCTATGAGAGATTAAGTAGGCTTTGAATAGAAATAAATTCAATGAGATTGTATTAGGGCATTATGAATTTTGAATAGGCACCTTTCTGGCCTCGAATTGTGTAAGCTCTTCTTGGACTGGTTTTATAAGCAATTTGAATCTTATTCTTCTAGGTTCTGGCTTTACGTCCCATTGATAAAATCTTACAAATTCAAAATTTGAGATAAACTATAAACATTAAAACGCAATCGTTTTAAAAATAACTATTTTAATAGCTTAGCCCTCCCTTTATATAAACAAACTGCCCCTCAAATATAAATAATCCACGGAGGTACTAAACATGCAACTCGCATTCGCTAATGAACTGGGGTGTGGGGTGGGCCCTTGGCCCAAATATTTTACACTATTTCCGTTTTTGTTTATGGATATACTTTAAAATACATTTGCTTACATTCTGATATTATTTAGTTGTAGCAGTTTTGTTTGTTTACGGTTACTTTATTTAGTTTAGTCAATGATTATAAATGCATGATTCTTTAAGCTGTATTTTTTTTTATTCGTTTATGAAAAACCTAATAATAAAGTCGCCAAAATTTTACTACATCCTAGTCCCAATACTAGGATGTAGTAAAATGCTACATAAGGTAACGAATAAGTCTTCAAATCCAAGTTCCATTAATCTAAAACATTTTCTCGATTTAAAAAGTAAAACGAAAACGACAAGGCATCTCAACGGAAAACAGTCATAAAACATTACATACCAAGAGACACTTTCATATCAAGTATATCCGAATACCGTCTCCTCTCCTTTTCACTCTCTGTCGACGTCTCTCTCTCACTCGACTCTCTCGTAGGTTTGAGGAGACTGGGCTTCTTCTTCCTCAGTTTACTAACCACTCCATTCTCCTTCTCCGCTGCTTTTTCCGAAACAGGTTTCGGATCTCTCTTAAACCACATCATCTGGACCATAACACTTTTTACACTAGCACAGTAGTTATATTCAACGTTATCACGTTAACTCTCTTCACGTTATTATCACCTAGCTTTTTGTAGCGTTCACTATAGTGAATCAGTTATCACTTGCACCGGTTTTATCTCACTGCAATCCTGTGTTGCTGGTTTATTTCACTTTGTTAACATTGGAAATCACTACTTCCGTTTTTGGCACAATTTCTGAAATGTTATCAAATTAAGTGACGTTTTTGGCAGACGCGGATGTTTATAAATATGGATTGTCGCCGGTAAGTGCAGTTCAGAATAAATACAATAGCTATTTTATAAATGGTAAAATGGTAATGAACTCTCGAGTTGACAAGTTGGAATTGTTGCTCTTTGACAGGGATTGTGCATTATGTACCAACCTTAAGACTTTATGTGCGTATGTATATGCATAATAACTAGTAATAAGTGTAGTCATCTCCTTTTTCAATTTTTACACTATTAGGTGAAAAATTGACTAAACCTACACTAGCCCTCTGTAATGTGTGTTACTATGTAGTGTCTGTATTATATTTTATTATGATAATGAAGAAAGTTTAAAACAAAACCGACTTTAGTTTAGCATTTGACTGATTTATGAGCCTTTTTTGTAAGTTGAAAGAGAAGACAAGAGAAGATGGCTGTGATCACATGATGCGATTAAAAAAGAATTATGTTCGAAATGTGACGATAATGACCGACGCGACGGTGTATCACTCATGTCTTTAAAAGATCCAGTAGAGACATCTAACCCAGCTTTGACTTTGAAGAACGAAATTAAAAAGCTGTGATCTAAGTGAAAAGTTAGCATGTCTTGAACAAGACTTATGTACGGAGAAGACAATTCAAAATCCTTGTTACTGGTTTAGATTTGTAATAAGAAACATAATAAGATAAACAGATGACCGTAATTAAGTCATAGTTAATTGTTGTAATTGAATTTTACGAGTTTATTGTCAGTGTATGAGTCATGCAAAAAGCGTGAAGCGATAGATAATGGATTATGGTCGTTGCATTGTTTCGCGATAAGTTTTTGTAATAACATTATATTACTTAGTTAATGGGTTAAATACTTGTGTGCTTGTGTGCTTGAGTGCTATATACTTAACCTAATCAGTAAAGTTAGTTATTTTATTTAAACTCTACAGCCAAGTCAGATCTAAACAACATACATAAACACAAATATACAAAGCCTGATATCTATTTGGCAATATCAGTTTTATTTTCATTTATTAACGATAAATTATTAACGTTGCAAATAACGTTAATCATGTTAATTTACAATACTATTATTTTATATAGGGTGTTAGAATTTTAACAAAGCAGAAAACCTTCAATATTCCATTCTATCAATTTCCTATATTCTATAAATAGTCATTATCATTCACGATGCAATGTTTAATGTAAGACAGACACGTTATTCTTTGTACGAATAATATATGTATTAATATTTATCGGACAGGTCAATGTTAGTTTATTGATGGTTCGTTGTGAGAGACACTGAGTAAAGTTACCGCGGTGTATGGACACACCTTGGGTTATTATGATGCTGATAATAAATATTGCTGGATCATATTATGCGAAATTAATAAAACAATGCTGGAATAAATTGAAAAGTAGCTAATTAAAAGGAACCTAGCGGCAGAGTGCCTTTACTTTTAGTTTTTACTTTTATAAGTATCTAAGTTATGTTAAAATTTGGTAAATTTGTAACAAGTAAATAAAACGTTCGTGTGTGCTTTTATGTGGCAGATGAATTACTTACATACTATGTCCTATTCCACTGGATTAATCGATGGATCAGATTTAACTGATTTTTACTCTTATTTATACTACTCTTATTATGCTCTTATATATATCTTATTTATACGATAGGTTAGAAACAAAGTTATATGCGATAGGACATTTTATTTAAACTACATTTCGACGAAACAATTGAGAGACACTCACTGTAATTAAGGCTCATCATCGATAAAACATCTCTATGGTATGAATTTTCCAATCACTATCCATTGAAAAAAATCACACGAAAAGCTAAACCAGCAGAAAAATCGAGTGATATTGAAACATCACCACTCGATTTTTCTGCTACCTGCATCTATCATGACAACAAGATAATATAATCTAAAATCCGACAACGGCATTCACCGATTATTTTAACAATAAAATTTTCGGCCCTTACAGACCCCGCTACCTCGTTAAACCCCCAATTTTGTCTGGCGTCATATACCTTACAACCACCGGGATTTTAAGACGATTTAATCGATACCTCATTCGTTGAAATCGAACGAAAGTTTCAGCGATACGTGGGAACATAAAAATCGGCTACATGCATACAACCAAACATAGGGTGCCAACATCATAACCCTTCTCTGTTGGTAGTCGGGTAAAAAGTGTAACTTCAATTGATATAATTGCAAATCCCGCCCATATATCTACCACTGGCCGATAATATATCGCAGACCGGAAGGCGCTGAGTTTCCGCACGATAGACGCCCTGCGACCTTCGACGATGTAGCTTATCAATAACATACATCTTAACTGAACCTGTTGTTTTACATAACTTTATAATGTAGGTAGTTGTAGGCAGTAGCCTTTCCTGGTGTCCGGATGCATATCCGGACAATAGAAAAAATAATTTCCATGAAATAATGTCTTGGATTTAGACGGAGAAAATATAGAAACGGCAGGTTTTTTTTCTTTGCCAATTTAATGTCTACACTGCGCCACGTTGAAGTTCATTTGATAACTTTCTTATTTGCAACCTCTTACGACACCCACGGGAACAGTTGGGGTGGCGCTAATTCTAAGCCAGCGTCATACAGCTAGATATCCACCGGGGGCGGGCAGCAATGACCCAGCAGAACTATTATACCACCGAACTACGATTCCCAACCCGAATACCCAGCGTGGAGATTATGAGCATTACCCTCACGAGTTAAACTCTAATAAGGCGTTTATCAGAGGAAGGCCTGCGTCCAGCAGTGGACCAATACAGGCTGTTGAGGTTGAGGTTTCTTATTTGATGAGGGAATTCCTCGACCATCATCGTTGATAATGATGGTTTTATTATCCACAGCTCCCCTAATAAACGCCCTGTCTTCAGCTTGGCAAATCCAGCATCTGCCTGCAGTCTTTCGCAGATGTCATCCCACCTGGCCGGAGGGCGTCCTACACTAAGTTTGTCGAATCATGGTCTCCCATGGTTTTATTTTATCATGGCTCCCATCGAAAACAAGTTTACCCCAGGAGTTGTCGGTTCACTCCTCTGTCCTCAACAACCAGTGCCAAATGCCACCATTTACGCATGTTTCATTGTATGTGTAAAATAGCTTAAACGTATGTCTAGTAGCATCTAACTCTCTGGTAAACTCGCAAAAAATAACATAAAACACCTCTAAAAAATTAAACAAGTTTAAAAACTCTTCCATCAACAAATTGCGTTCCCTCCGTTTTAGTTTTGAAAACGTTTTGCTGAGTGCAGCGGAAGAGAAATGCAATTACGGGAGGTACTATGGAGGAGCAGCGAGTTGAGAGTTTACTTCGTTTCATCCCTCGGGTAGGGTTGGCGGGGGAAATACTATTATATGAAAAAATATGCTAAATTGTGAGAAAATAGAGATTTCATAGGCGTCGTATTTCAATCATTGATATTCAGAAATACTCACGAGGCTAGTTCAAATTTACGCGGTATTCGCTACCCAAAGTGACCTCGGTTTCTTTCACATCAGTTTAAAAAAGCCGCTACCGCGTTAGGCAGCGATCACTGTGTAGATCTGAACAGGTCTTAATGCCTCAACCCAACAGAAAAATTACTTAAAACTAATTTTGATGAAGTTCAGGACTTTTAGGTGTCATTAAAGTTTACTTACCTAGTAAGAAGAAAATATCTGGGCATTAATGGTTTTAGAAGTCAATAATATATAATTTAATTATTTATATAGTAAATGTTTACAAATGATTTGATTATAATAATTATTGGGTTAATTATTTTAATTTTAAGGGTATTAATTGGTGTTGCTTTTTTAACTTTATTAGAAATAGGGCCGTATTTTATACTTCAAGTGTTACAATAAATAAAATTGGTTGTTTCTGATCGTGTAAGTTTTCTTAAAATAATATTGTTGCGGAAGAAGTGTCTTTTTGTCTACTAGTAGAGACAAAAAAAATGAAGCGAATTAGAGTCAATTGCACCTTATTTCTTATTTGATAGTAATTACTTTTTATCAAGCTGTTTACATAGTAAAAAATTTACTAGTCTACGTGCTTATTTTGTAAGTGTTAAGAAATAAACGATTTGACTCTGACTCTATTAGAATACTACAACCATAATGTTTAAGTCCTTATCCAAAGCCGGAATGCATCTAAAAGCCGGAAGTCCAGGCGTCTCCCTACCAGACAGGGAGGGGGTGGGGTCAGTAACCCCGCACCCTGAGCCACCCTGTAGTACACCCTCTACAGATCTAAATAGATTCTCTGCACGGAAGGCAAGACTTGGATTAATGTGAACGTGTTTTTTAAATTTTTTAACGAAAACTGACAACGTGAAATTTTAGTGAATGGAATAAAATTCTATGCGTACAACAGCATAGAATTTTATTTCTTTCCTATAGGTGATTGAGTCAAAACTGCAGCACAATTATTCTACCACTAAACTGTGATCCCCAACCCGCATGCCCAGCAGCGTGGGGATTATGAGCATTACTCTCCATAATGATAAACGCCAATAATGCGCTTATAAGGGGAGGCCTGTCCGTCCAGCAGTGGACAGGCCGTTGAGGTTGAGGTAGCTCATGAGATGTTGTACAAAAAATACATAATCAGAAACGCATCATTGTTGCGGTTTTCGTTCTGGGAACGTTTTTGTGTTCAGTACGCGAGATGTTTACGTCCTGTTTATAGGGTTCCATTCTATTTATACGGAACTCTGAGAAACATATCGCTGTGACAAAGCAATGACGTCTTTGTAGAAGGAAAAACCTCCGGCTATTTGTCGGTGTCGCTGACTGAATCATCTTTACCTAATAGGCATTATTATTATGTTATTAATGATTATTTTATAGTTTTTTACAATCGAATGCGCCTCGCGTCTCCGTTATGGATATGTTCAAAGATTTAAATCGTTAGATACGCCTTTACACCCAAAACTGTGGCATTGTCTTTGAATGCGAGCGTTAACAAAATGCCGATGCGCGCACACTATGAGTAGATAAATTAGTGTTTTAAAGTACACACATTGTTTCTAAAGTAAGTATTTATTATTTTACCACCCATATCTCTTCCCCTAAAAAGCTATTCTTGCATAAATTAGAAACCAAAACAGCACCCTATCTCAAAACTACTCGAAGCTACCTGAAATCTTCCGCAATTCCCTGAGCGGTGTTATCGGCTCATACAAAACTACTCGAAGCTACCTGAAATCTTCCGCAATTCCCTGAGCGGTGTTATCGGCTCATACAAAACAGATGTGCGCTGCGCGTGCGACCTTGTGCGATTGTAGGGGTAGCGTGTCTTATACAACTTGGCGGAACTAGCTAATGGTGCACTGATAACTTGGTTTATGCTACTAATTGACAACTTTTTATTGAATGGAACAGAACAACTTACAGGCAAACATTTCAATCGTTAGTACCCTTAAAAGTGATACCGCGTCGTGAATGAATGAATTGAATTAACACTTTATTGTACTAATAAAAATCAATATACATGGAAGTCTTATATCTAGATAATAAATAAATATAGTACAAAAAGCGGCCTTATCGCTGACATCGATTTCTCCCAGGCAACCTTATTATTGCCAAATGAAATGAGACAGCTCTCTTATTCGGAATCAGAGTTTTTTTTGTTTGTGTTTTGTCCTAAATTAACAGTGGCTGTGGGAGCGGGCAGCTACAGGCAGAATCTGGATGTGTTTAGTTTGATGATAGGGCGGTATGGCGCTCATTAGGGGAGGCCTATGTCCAGAAGAAGACTAATATACGTAGGCTGATCATGAAGAAGCTCTGTTTACTCTGGGGCTAGATGACGCTGTAAGATAATGTGCAGCATTTTAAAAGACATAAGGCACAAGGTATGGTAGATTAAAAACTCTAAAGTGCTTTATTTTCTTGAGACTAGTCGGAGGAGGAGGTCGGAGATGGTTTATTTTGCATTCAATTTTATCCGAAGTCACTTCCAAAGAAAATTTCAGCTAAATTCCTTAACCTTGAGTTTGTTTAAAAAGAGAAGAGTTAACAACACTGTTCTGTCATTGCAGTAAGATTAACTGTTAGTTCACTGAAACGCGATGACTCTTCTCATTTTGAACAGACTCTAGGAATCAAATAAAAGCTATAACCTGGACAAATCAAATCAACATCGCGAACAATTTTGGCTTCTACAGGCAGTATAAGTACAGATCCATTTCAAAACACAGGTAATAAAGTGTACAATGTATGCCGCAACTATTCATAGAATCGTCTTCGGATTCCACATAGAGTCACGTTCCAACCTTGGCAGGCACTCTGGACTAAAACGGAGGCAGATCATAGATAGACCTGAGACAGGAGAACCCGCAACGTTTCGCAACCCGCCCTGAGAGGGCGGGTTGCGAAACATGCTGCTTATGAAATATGGTACGAGGGAGGCAGTTCTGATAATCTAGCTATTGACAAATATCTAGCCAAAAAGTCCCAGTGGTCTCAATTCAGATGCTAGCAAAACTATACTAAACTAATGTGACAGGAGTAAAAATGTCGCCATCTTTGTCATAACGATCAAAATAATAAGTATGGCATCATTTTTAGTTTGTCAAATTAGTTTAGGTCTAGTTTTGGCGACATCTGAATACACACCAGTATGTCGAGTGATATAACAGCAAAATTAATAGAAAAATTATCTGAGCGATGCAAGACCCGAGAGCTGGTGAGTATCTGGTGCAGCGCACCAGCATTGCGGTAATGAAGCCAGCGTCTTGGTACCTACGCTCCCGACTGGTGATATGGATCAGTAGAGCTACCTGTAGAATTACTCCTTCAATTGTAAATACAAGTTTTAATTTGTTTCTATTATTTTTTTAATCAAGTTCTAAACCTTTATTATATAAGCCTTGTATATTATGTGATTATTTTATGTTTTGCGTCTAAAAATAAATAAATAAATTTGATTCTAATTGATTACAATAACCAAATCGCTCAAGGGCACACTTCCACCCGTTCGATAAATGTCGAAGCAATTCAATGTCGGATCACTTCATTTATTTTGCCATAGGAATGGAATACATAATGAAGCGCATGGTAATTTCAGTTTTTTAACGTACAAAATAGAATTAGTGGTTGTAATTATACTGGCCATCTCAAAGTCTAATTATTGTATATTTATCGGGTGTTTAGTCGCCCCGTGACCACGATCGCTGTAACGCTGTAGAAACGTAGGGGAAATAAAAACAAAAGATACGCGATAAATACCCGATAAATAATCATTAATTATTGTAACAAATCGCAAAAGTTTATAATGTTCTCAAGTCTCAAAGTCTGATTAAAAGATACGTCGAAGAATACGATATATTCTTCGCCATACAATTGAGAATTGGGTCTACAATTGCAGTAATCAGACAAGATCAGCTCATTAGTCTCAGATAAGTGCCACATCTATTTCTGGGGGTGGTAGAACAACGTCCCCTGATCAAAGAGAACTACAAACAGTGGTAATAGGTGTCAACGAGGAAGGGACCGGCAGGATGCGTATCCGCTTACAGTGGGGCGCTGATTAGTTTTACTGGGAATTTGGGACTCATTTAGAAATTGGTGACATTTGAGGGTTAACAGATTCCAATATAATTATGTTGAGTATTTCACGAAGCATCCTCTAGCCCCAATATAAACACGTTGTGTTATGTATGATACCAGATCACTGATGTATGTATTACTCAAACGCCTACATATTTAAGGTCATATTCAGTTGTAAAACAAAAGTCGAACCCCTTACTCATAATAGACTGCTAACTTAGCACACTGCTAAATCTCGCTCTGTCTTCTTCTATTGACATAAGTCCGACTGAGAAATAACACTACTTAGACTGAACCTACTGAATAAGGGGGTAGGTATATAAAAGTTAAGTTAACTTCACGCTTAGAGCGCTGTCACATTTCCATAAAAATAAAGTAACGAAAACTTTGTCGTAAACAGTATGGCACTACACACTCAGCATACAGGAACGATAAACGTTGAAATAACCGTATGAATGTACTCGTATATGAACGAATTAAATAGTAAATTATTTTCAGCAGTGAGTATTCATTTTTAAAATAGATATTCCTAAAACTGTAACCTAGCTTAGCAACATTGTCAGTTATCCCATACAAACAAACAATAGATGAACTTTCTCGGTAAACACGTGCGAGCGCTTTGTGGAAACAGCGCTACTCGTAGTTGGCTATGATGACTTAGAAAATCACTGGATATAGATAATTAATTCCTTCGTTTTGCTAACACACATCATCACAGAGCAATCACCTAAATAATTCACGGTACGTGAACTTATTTACTTGTTTAAAAAATAGACTAAACCTTTTGTGTCTTGAGTATTAATGAATAGCTTGAATAAGTTATCATATATGGTTAGAAGTTTCAGATGGCACCGATGTTGATTATAAATCTTTAAGCTGTCTTTTACTCACAGCTTGGCATAACAAAAACATACAAAAAACAACCCATATGAACCTAACCAAATGCTAAAAATACTTTTATCGTGATATTTACTACGATTTGTGAAGTTCCTAATAATTATAGGAACAGACCAAACCATAAAGATCCCGGATCCGGAGAAAAGGGTGACTCTAGGATTACTCCGAATTAGACTAAAAATCAAAGAACAGCAAGAAAGCAAATTTTGCAGAACCGAAACAAAAATACACCATACTGAGAAAACAGTTTCCCAAATAAACGATTACGCCTCGTTCCCCCATAACCCATAATCGATGAAGAACCTATGACTTACGACGTTTTCTTAAACTAGAAAACTATTAGCACGCCTCGTTTCCCATGACGTACATTATGTACAACTAAACTAGATTACACAAATATGAGCTGAACAATTAACCTATTTCTGAGCAGCGCATGGCGAACAGCGCTGTGCGCCCAGAAAGGCCAATAAACTAAATATACGAATGAATACGCTCCCATAGCTGCGCGCGCGACGAATTAGCACGCGCAAAAACAGGGCTGGCACAAATATTGTAAAGCTATTCAAGAAGATAGCGACAGAAAAGCCCCAGAATGGGTCAACTGAGAAATCTGCATGCAAGAGGGTGTTTTTAAGGGTTGAGTAGATAGATAAACAGTAAGAACATTATTCGAAGACATCAAATTTACCATTGGGTGCCACTTGATGGTTTGCAGGGTTTCGAAGGAATGGGGTGTACAAGATATGATAATGATACTAACAGAGAGTATCAGCGACTTGATACGATTAGATAGATACAACATCAGAAGTAACTGCGGCTGAATTAGAAGAAGGCGGCAGAATCAATAAGGGAATGTCTGGCTGGGCTGGTGAATGCGGTATGGTGATGGATAAAGCCTTTGCATACCAGGACACCGGCAGTGGGATGATCCATGGCTAAAAATAATAACTATGAATTTTTTTGATGGCGTTTGAATAGCAATTGCGGACGATTTCCTTCCTGGCCTTCCTTCTTTGTGGTCGGACGTTATAATTAGAGGACTATACCTTGAAGAACATTTTGAATTGAGAACCAACCGCTCCGTATGCACTATTACTTGATAATGAATATTTGCTTGGAGTTTATTAAAGTGTTGTGTGTAACATATTTTAAAAAAATCTATCTGGTAGCAATAACACTTCTTAACTTGACAGTTCCCACGGACTAGCAAAAACTAAGGATACGTTCCTACTAATATAAAAACGAGCAGGTTGTATGTATGTCTGACAAGTCGTGTGCATTAGCGCATGTCGCCAGTTTCGCTTCAGCAAAGTGTCGTTGAGCTTTCAAGGTGAATATTAAACAAGAATATCTAATTAAGTTTGGCAGGTGTTAGAAACTCAAGTTTAATACTTTTGTGGCACCAGAGTTGCAAACAATAGCAGGTACTATTCCCGGAATCAGAAAATTGTTTTCTATGAACTGCAAATATTTATACTGCTTCTGGACGTTTTCTGTATTTAAATGCTCTGATAATATGATAAAATGTTCAGTATTATAATTTATAATACTAACTTCTACTGCCCCACTCTCTTTGGCCATATTTTTTTTTATATATGATCTAAAAAAGCTTGAAAGCTTTAAGACCCAGTAGTGTCTACCTTTTCCTTCCACCATAAATGAAATGTTTTAGACAACTATGTTTTGGATAAATCTCTAAGTCTGTTGACAGCCCTGAACGGGGCATTGCGGGAGTGGTGACCTCATCCCATGACACACGGCCGGAATCTACACTACTGATTATGATGATGGGCAAAATGGATAGTTTGGCTGTCTCCCCACATTGTCAACAGGTATGTTAGTCTAGCATTGTTCTATTGTAGAGGCGTAGATTGATGCTTGTTACTCAATCAACGGGGTTCTGATTATCTACATTTCTATCACATTTAATATTATAATTTGTTTTGTTATATGATTTCAATTTCATATTAGAGGTAATTTCATACTTCTGACGTTTAAAGTTATAGTATACTCGTAGTAGTATATTAGACTTAAGGTTTATTTTATTTAACGGGCGTGTTAGACTTTTTTGAAAAGGTCTTTATATACGTAAACGTTTCTTTCTAATTATTTCAAGCAAATCAAGAAATCGCACTTATCTCAGAGAGTCTCATTGTTATTGGCGAGATGATAACACTTCATGGAGTAAAACCCGATTTTCCTACTCTACCACGCCAAATGACTTCCCACTTCAAAAATAAAATGTTATTCTACTCTACATATCTTTACATTAAAAAGCGTGAAACCAGAACCTTTTCAAATGGACTGATAAAACAAGAACTAATGTACAGTAACTCCTTATCCGGGGTAATAAATCTATTTGGAAGTTATACTATACGGGTTTTAACATTACAAAAACGATGAACATTTAAAACTACTTTATTTGAAACGAGTACAGGTAGCTTTGAAGTGTTTAACTTTACTTTACACTTAAAAAAATTACAATTCAAGCTCAATACTCAAATCATGGTAAATATCCCGATGTAAATGACTTTAGTGTTAATAATCATATTGGATTCAAAAGTTATATCTCTGAGAGCTCGGAGAAACTTAGAATTTTAAATTTATGGTCATATCAAACAACATATCAAAATTCCATATTTTGATATTGTTGTTTGATAGCTCATTGTCCACTAAAGCGAGAAGCAAATAGTATGAAAATAACCAATCGAATCTCGAATACTATCGTGGTGTGTATACATAGGATGTTTTTTAGACACCATCCTTTTGGTTATTTCAGATATCTGCTAGATTTTGGTAGGTGCCGGTTATCTCTTGCTTTAAATATATAAATTAATCAATAATAATAAATTTCCACTAATCTTGGTCTATCTTTCACTTGACTAAGCAATTGAAATAACAGATTTCCACTGAATCAGAAACTGCATTAAAGTTAAAGATGTAACATGGAACTGTTTATATGACGCACCAAAAACAAACCACAACACTATTCTAACAACTATGAGACCAGTCCGAGAGGCCCCTCATCGCATGATATTCTGTTGACGTTTGTTTGATGACAACAAAGCTTGGAGGTCAAGTCACGTTGGTTTATGAGGTGATCTCATACTTATTTATGTTTTAGATGTCAGGTTTTTAATAAATTACTTGTTATGAGATGATGCATTGAACATAGTTGACTACATTTTAATTCTCATGGTGATAAATTATGAAAATACTAGAAGATTATTAATTAGCTAAAGGTGTTAAGGTAATACAATTTTATTGTAACCTTTTTAAACACATGTTTTTGCAAATAAATAACCTTATCTATAAGACGAGTAATTTTATATGCTCATGTCATCTTACTGGGTTGTTTTGTTAGTTAGTACTTAGAGAGTTATACTTATGTGAAAACGAATACTTGAGTAATACTCTATGTATGTATTGTATTAAGTATATCAGTTATCTAGTACCTACAACACAATCTCTGCTTACGCTTTGGGCCTAGATGATGCTGTGTTAATTGTCCAGAATTATTAGATTTATTAACTATTAGATAGATAGAGATACATTTATTGAGCAACACAGTTACAACACAGAACAGATAGGTATAAGTAGGTAGGTAGTAACAATTATACAGACTAGCGTAGTACGTAATATAAAAATATAATGCTGTAGCGATGCAGGTCAAAGGGTTCCTCAGCTTGATGCTACCTCGCATTAATGCAAGGTAGCGCTGGTTTTTATTCTTATTAATATGGTTATCTTATTAATATATATATTTTATAATTATTAATATGGATGCTGTGAAGTGTACAAATAATGTTTGAATCTAAAACGACACTTCCTCAACATCAAGGTCAATTAAGACAGTATTGATTTTCCTGTAAAGGACTGGATGAGCAATATTTTAGTGTTTGTAGAGGATAATAATCATAAAAACTATTGCATTTTAGGTGCCCCTGTAAACATAGTGCACATTTTAAATTAATCAAGCTTTTTGTCGGCCCTGTGCAAATACCTGATCGAAGACTTTTATAAATATATAAAATGTTATTATACACATTTTACGTGTCACTCAAATACAAAGCTTTGGTTCTATTTTTTTTATTTACGAATATAAATCTTCAGATAATTTAGATTCAAAAACTGTTTACTTCGTGCCTTAGTGATGCTATGATTAGGTATAATGATTATGTATGAAATGGCCCAGGAGCTTGTGTTATGGGTATGAGTTTGACTGATATACCAACTTAATATTGAATTATTGTCCAGCATTATTATAAATGCAATACACTACATAGATACATCATAAATGTAAACGGATTAACTATGAACCTCTTGTGTGTTGGAAGAGCACCAAAGTTTCATACCTTAACGAGGGACATCTTCAGGGCGAGTGCGGTTCTAGATACTAAGTAGATCGTTTTTTTTTTAATATATAGAAATCATCCAGAACGCCGTGAACAAATATCTGCAGATCGTACACACATTTGTGTTTACTACATTATGTATTTGCTAAAGATCTTGTAACTACATAAGTAAGTACAAGATATATTTTTTTGGTACGTCTGCTAGTCCTATGGTGGGAGGAAAAAGATGGAATAAGATCAACTAACATTGAAACTCTACCTAGACTATTCTAGAGCCATTAAACCCAGCATAGAACCAATTGAGCACTTTACAGGAATTAGCAAACCGTTGTCAATTGGGCACGCTTCCTTGTTACTGTTCGATTCATCTGTAGTCATAATGACAGGTGGTTTTACATCAAAACAAATAGTTTGTGCTTTTGAATGTAAAAATTACAAATGTTATATTAACATCATCATCAACCTATGTCCACTTCAGGACATTATGCCTCCCCTAATTAGAAAAAAAAAAAAACTCGATATGTGATAGTTTTGTTATTTTTATATAAAGGAGAAAAGGGATTGTTGATGATTATAACATAATTTAGTTAAAGGAACTACAATATTTTGTGTTTAAAAGTAAACTCTACAAGTCATTTTTGACTAAGATGAATAAATATATAATACATAATACCTTTCAAAAGCCATACCACTTTTGTATTTGCAATCAAGTTTTCTGATACCCTTGGCGTTGTATTTATCATTATAATCTCAACGATCAAACAAGCTATACAATATATTTGTTATAAATACATAACTCCAAGTTACAAGCACTACAAAAGTACCTAGGTATATATAAAAACACAAGTGCCTAAGATATCGTTGTATTGTGGTCATATGTTTACGAGTAACCTTACGTCATTTTCACATATAATTTGTCTCGTTCGAGGCAAAATAACATTTTCCTTGTAAAAACCAAAATATGAGGAGTACACTAGGTAACTACAGTAAATACCTAGAATGAGATATACAGAAACACCACATATTTATTACATTTCTGGAAAGCTTAGATTTGTGTATAGTAATCTATCATATTGAGGTATGTGTATGGAACGAAATCAGTTTTCGTCGGTATGATGATGTTTTGAAATACATAGTCGAGCTAACATACTCGAGATATGTTACAATTCAAAATTTCTCAAACTAATTAGTGTATAGCACTCCATGGCTCTTCCATAAAATGTAATACCTACTCCTTTGGTTGAATATTTTTCGATATAACTGAAATTTTAATTAACATGCAAAGTGTATACAGGAAATTCTAAAATTCCCAGTCTATTGTCGTTATGCCATATGTGTCCTTATAGCCTGTGACATTGGTATGTTTTTAACGTTACAATGCCAATATCCACATCTATTTTACATAGATAGAGTCAGTGATGTCTATTTATATAATTATTACAAAAGGCGAAGGGCGACAATCCATATAAACGCAAAAAAACGTATAAAAGCCTCATAAAGCCCATAAAGATCGTACCGCTATCGCACCAAGCGGTGCATCCAAACAAAAGCGCATCCCAAACACCACATTACGCCAAAAACGTCACTTCACACAACAGGCACAATAAAGCACAATGTCATTGCCACTGAAAAATTAAAACAACACTTCATCCGCTTTCTAAAAACTTAATCAAAATCCGAGCGCGCGTCAGACGAGCGCGGCAAAGCCCCGGCAACTGACCCGCGAAAGAAACAGCATAAACAATGCGAGAGAGCGAGACAGCGGTAGCGTGCACCTGTGCACTTACAATTGAATGATCGTTGAAGTGAAACAGAAGTAAAACATTCCTTTAATTAAAGCGAGAGAGAGGACGCGCGAGCCTTTTCGCTGCTCGGGAATAAAATGGTACAAGTTCAGTTTATCACAATTTGAGTTGAACTCTACATGGAGGGAATAAAGGGAGATTCCGGTTGTGGGTTATGGTAAGGCTTGTGAGTCAGCCGGTTGACTGCCAGGGTCAACATATGGCGAAAAGGCACCTACGTCTGTAGCCGAATTCCTCAAGCCATGGAACAATACGTTTTCATTTAGATTTATCGATTGTTTTAAAATTTCGTGAGAATTATTCAATAAATCATTAATTAGAAGCTAGTTTCGTTTATCGAATATCGTAACGTGTAATTTAAAAGCTATATTGCAGAATATTGACGTCATACATCTCTGAAAAGAAAAGGTGTGCGTATTGACGCCACATTTATAACAATAATAATAAACAGATTTTCTTATAGAAGTAAAGAACTAGTAACGCTTACCTACATCTAAGTAGATTCGAAATCAATTAACTGCAAACCCAATTGTTTATCCATATAAGTTTATATCGCATGAAATGTCTAAAGACCATGCGTACAAAATATCAACAAAAGTCAAAGTCAATGTCAATTGCATTGCATTTCCCACGCATTCCGAGAAGGCTCGACATGTCGACACAAACTTCCTCCGATTGGGAAATACATTAAAAGTTCGATTAAGATGAAAACTGAATACTGAGAACGTATTACCTTTGATGCGGATTCGTATGTTTATAGTTTGGTTATTTTAGCGCCGGAGTGTTTGCACGCTTCTGTGAATGGATACTTAAGAAGAAAACCACGTTTAAGACGTAAAGCTTCAAATTTATCTTCACTAAACATCAATGTATTTTTAAAATATTTACTCGCTAATTCCGTAATAAAGCTTAAAATAAACAACATACTATATAAAATACAGGGAATCATATACAGACTTATCGATTTGATAACGCAAATAAAAAAATGTCTGGAACTAATTTATTTAGCTTTTCTATTGAAGCGGAGCTTTTGTTAACTGAGGAAACTTTTATTAAGCAAATTGAAAATAATGGATCAAAATCTTTCCGATCCATTATTTTCAATTTGTGGGTTACATCACTTTCCTTGAGCTCTTCCGACAGGTTTCTGTAATTTTGACGTTTCTTTATTTTGAGAACAGCTGTGCGCTCTGTCTGAGTGGTTCACTTCCGGTGTAAAATCGTGTTTGCACAATGTAAGTTGTTGCCTTTTATATCTATACAACGACATACAGAGTTTCTATGATATATTCTGGAATAAAAGTAATAATAACAATAAATAATGCTAGATGCAAAAGGCCTGACAACTAAAAATTAATTCGTTCGTCATTTAGATTTTTAGAAGATATTGGACACGTATTATTTATTTTGTCAATCAAACAAAAATAAAGCGCGACAACGGTTAGGAGTGACGTCACGGCTGAGTAAAAAGTGAGACGCTTTTTACTTAGCTGTGACGTCACGCGGAACTTTAACTGGCTACAATTTTTTACATAGAAAGTACCCTGAGTAAGAGTCAGAGTCAAATCGTTTATTTCTTTAGACTTACAAAATAAGTACTTAGGCAAGTCAAATTTTCACTATATAAACAGCTTGATAAATAGTTATTACTATCAAACAAGAAATAAGGTGCAATTGACTCTAATTTACTTCAATTTTTTGTCCACTTGCGGAAGAAGAATAAATATGATATAGGTACGTAGATTCCATAATATATTTTTCTGTATTAGAAGATAATTCGATAAGGTCTAGATATATTTTACAATTTACATGAATAAAATAAATAACACAATTCAATACATAGTCGACAATGACGTCCCCGTGAACAGCTGACGCTGATGGTATGTCAACGTGTGTAATTAAATGACATCTAATGATACCGTCATCCAGTAAAACTATTGGTTTGTGCTTCTGTGAAACATGATGTGTTTGTTTGTTGATATTACATTACGTATTACAACTATCGTGGATTTTATTATAGTCCCCAAGTTATGGTACAAAAGGTATTGGTACGAGTAAACCTAAGTTTCTTTCTTAGTCCTTATCTGGTGCATTAGTATTGTTAAACAGCAGAACGATGCAGCCGGTGTCTTGGGGACGATTCCGAATAGTATTTCTATTAATATTTAAATCAATTTTGACGACCTCTGTGGCGCAGTGAGCGAAGGTCCACCTGCGACGCAGGAGGCTTAGATTCTCGCCTCGGGACAAATATTTATACGATCAGCAGATATTTATTCAGGGTGTTCTGAATGTTTTCTATGTATAATCTATCTAGTAAGTATTTTGTGTTTTGTATTAAGTATTTCAGTTATCTAGTACCCATAACACAGGCTCTGCTTATCTTAGGGCTAGATAATGCTGTGTGAATTGTTTTTTTTTTAAATAGCAAAATTCACGAATACATCTATAGGACCAGCAGTATAGCTAACCTATTTGCATAAGGCTGCACATCAACTCAACTGTTTCATGTAAAATTTGTAGATTTGGTAAAAACTGTCACTTAGTAAGAAGTAATTTTATTAGTAAATAAATGACTTGCTCGGGCGCACTCATTTCTACAGAATTCCTTCATGTTTTAATTCACCATTTAAGTAAACAATAGACGAGAAAGTTTGGTGATAAATCTAGTGAAAGATGACATACCCCATGATTTTAACGAACAAACATAGGTTTACAAACATGTTGATAAAACAATAGATGACCAACTTATCAATTATATTTAACAATCGCCGTTTTGAGAAGAGTTTAAGAAAAAAGTACTTATTGAAAATAATAAAACAAGAATGACAAAAACCGCTCACAGTCACAGGTAACCGTAGTGGTAGTGGCGTACTACTTCACATATGATGATAATGTATTATATACCCATATTTAAAATGTTCTATTGTGTTCTGTCTGGCAGTTTTCTATCTATACTAATAACATAACGAGGAAAGATTTGTTTGTTTGTTTATATTGAATAGGCTACGAAAATACTGGACCGATTTATAAAAATATTTCACAATTAAAAAGTTTACTTTTCAGGGAGTGACATAGGCTATATTTTATCCCGGAAGAATTCCCACGGGAAAGGTAAATACGCGGGTGAAACCGAGAGGCGCTGCTAGTGTATCATAAAATTATCTAACCATGTAGTGTATTGTATTAAGTATATCAGTTATCTAGTACCCATAACACAAGCTCTGCTTAGCTTGGGATTTCATAAAGTTGTGTGAATTGTCCAACATTATTTATTATTATTAAATAAGCTGCAGGATTCAATATCGATGGCGATCATTAAACAGAAAAACCAATAGATACTATTAATTCAATCAATCTAATTATCATAAAGGTGCCAAAAGCATATTCAATACAATAAGTACAACCATCTTCTTTCTTGTTCTAACATGGTCCTGTCAATCTTTCTATCTTTGTCAGTTTTGTCACTTATAAATGTCATGATTCATGGGATCAACCTAAGAGCACGTTTCTTAGAATTAGTTGCTTAATTTATACAAATTCAATGTGATTTAGTATTCTAGACACTGAACATTATCGCTTCGACCTAGACCCTCCCACAGTGCAAATGACATCATCCTCACATCCACTTCACACATCTCTATTCACTTGCAATAAAGTTGAGAATGCGAGAACGGAAATTCGCGAACGGTTTCTTTTGAAATTTGTTTTAATTAGGATTTCGAGAATGGTTTGTTTTTCTGGTATCGAGTGAAGCTTCTGATTTGGTCTACATACACTTTTCCTAGATTTCTTTTTTACATTTCCCGTGTATTTAAGATAGACTTGAAATATATTTTCCGTCTGTTGTGTTTCAGTTAGGTACAGAAAATATAAGAAAACACAATTGTACATTAAACAATACGAATGATGCTAACCAGAAAAAAAGGGTCTACCAAGGCTCTATTTTGGGTCCACTATTATTTTCTCAATTAATATGTGTTACATGGAAAAGTGTCGAGCAATGTATAATAAAAATAACTACAAGCGAAGACTATCAACGAAGGAGGGTGAGGTTCGCACCCTAGGTTTGATGTATGTATGTATGTAGCCGATTTTTATGTTCCCACGCAGCGCTGAAACTACGCTCGATTTCAACAAACGAGGTATATATTGATTCGTCTCAATATACCCCCTGATAGTAGAGTATCTGACTTCAGAAGATATTGGAGGTTTAACTATATAGCTGGGTCTAAGAAATAATAAGCACAATCGGTGTACACCGTAGTGGAGTTTTATTTATTTTATCTCGTAAAAAGTCCTGACACAAGTCGCAATTTTGCATGAAATTACGAATAACAAGGGAGCACACGATGGATGCTAGCTAATTCATGCCACAAATTGTGTCACACGCGATTAATAAATGGGTTATTGCCGCAACAGGACTACTATTTATAAATGGCCTTCGTTGTTTCAGCTGCCATTGTTTTTCATTGTTTGTTTACGAGTTCTATAGTTTACATGTTGCCTTGACGAATTTCCACAAAATCTCAAATTCAACAGCAATTCGCTATTTCTTATCAGAACTAACGTCTATGCCTTGCTTCCGTGCTTCTAAATACGTATCTGTTTTGCTTGTTACTAGTACCTTTTCACGTCAAAATGGTTCTTTATGATATCAGGCAAGGAGAAAGGAGTTACCAGGGGAAGTAGGTAGATCATTTCACCTCAACAGCCTATGTTGATCCACTGCTGAGCGCAGGCCTCACCCTAGTAAGCGCCTTACTGGCTCTTCTATAATCCTCACTGAGCATGCGGGATCGCAGCTCGGTAGTAGAATTGTTCTCAACAGCGGCGCGGAGCCGACTTAGAATTTGCATCACCCCAACCCGACTCGACCCGCGGGTGGCGCAAAAGGCCACAATGGGATATCCACAGATAGGTACTTCCTGTCGAATAAATAGCGTGCGAAGCCACAGGATAAAGCTAGTATTACCGTGAAATTAAGAACAGAACCAGGACTACATAATCTGCCAAACATTAACCCGGCCACTTGTAGCCTACCTCGCTTCACAGATATATATCACCTTGAGATCGACAGAGACCAGACGCGCTAGTTTGTTTACAATTTGAAATTGGTTATGTCACTCTGTGTCCAGTCTACTCGAATGATCTAAGTGCTGAGATCATTCAGGCTTTTTGTGAGAATTTGGTGTTTACTTTAACAAATTAGAGTTTTATTAGTTTAAATACCTGCACTACAAGTTCATCAACAATCACTCGTTGACGTTTTTGCTACTTTAAATTTGATTTACAGGATTTTCTTTTTGTTGAAATCCTTGTGTAGATATTTTTTATGCCTAACGTAATACACATACATTATTGATATATGACCTGGGCGGTCTTGTTGCTAGCCGGACATGTCACAATGACCCGCGCAAAAAAATGATATATCTGGGAATTTTTTGTCACCTGTACAATGTTCAGAGATATGATAAAGTGTATAAGGCCCGTATTATGAAAGCTTACTCAGTCATATATGTCATCTGAGGATCTAGTCTTGAGTGAAGTTTATGCCATAGTAAAGCATTACTCAAGCATAGATGTAGGCCCGAAGAAGCTATACGGGCCTTAGACTTGTAGCAACAGTCTATAACTCTAACCTTCGAATACTCCGCAACTCAGATTTAAGCACAAATTGTTGAAAAGTGTTAATAAAAACCGCGAATTGAGTTGACTATATTCATAATGAACTCGTCAAACTACGAAAGTTTTTATAGTCAGATCTGAGTTGCGATTGAGTATTCGGAGGTAAGCGTCTCTGATCTTATTTTAGCCCCGTAGTATATAACTAATATTTAATTGTATTTTGCGCTAAGAAACAAGCCAAAAAGATACTGAAAGTAATCAGCTAATTATTCGTGCTAAAAATACTCAATAAGTCAGGTTATCATATAAAAATAAAAAAACATTGTTTTACGAGTGTGTTTCCCAGAAAAAACATTGAAATGACAGATAGGAATGACCTGACCTCCAGATAATGTACGAGTGGTAACTTGCGAAGGTAACTAGGTACTTGATAAATTTATGATGTAAATAATTAATTTTGTTCAAAAAAACTATAAACCGACTTAAATTTTTATAGTTATTTCATGAATTTTCATGGATCCCATTGTCAGAACTGAACAAAATTTAAATGGGACCACACAGGAAGCAGTTTTCATATAGGTTTTCATATAGGTAAAAAAAGAATCATCATGAAAATTGAACCACCCAGTCAAAAATTCTACAGTCGAATTGATAACCTCCACCTTTTTTTGAAGTTTGTTAAAGAGTTATAAACGTATTCACTGCCCAGCTTCGGCGTAAAAATCATCAAATAATTCAAAATAACTTCACGGGATAACTTCGTCACCATCAAGACATGGGAATCGCGACTCTTCTTTTTAAGCTTTGCTGGAAACAGGTTCAGTTATAAATGTTACTGAATAAATATAATAATTATAAGTACCTATGTATAGATGTAGAGTTTATAAAACAAGCTACCATTTAGTTAAATCATTTAGAAACTAACATCTATAGCTTTACTAGGAGACTAGCAGCATAAAAACAGTTTCAAATGTTTTCGTCGTAAACGAGCAAACATAGCCTGAAACAGTTGTGAGCCCGCTGTTTTCTTAGCCCACATGATTGATCCCGATCGTAAAGCAACGCAAGCCAACGCGAAGTCAGCTAAATATATACTGTTTGACCGACAATTAGTCAGTGTCCCGGAATAGGAGTAAGATCGCTTTTAGCGATAAGGCCGTCCATTGTTCAACTCTGTTATCTCTATTTTCCTGTATTTAATTTAAGTGTATTGTATTGTATTGTATGAAGTCACGAGCTATAGCTAGTAAATAATAGTCACCTTTGAAGATAAATCAAAATTTGGTGCTCCGTTTGAGATCTATGATTCACAGACTGAAATTATAGTAGGTGGGTTTTTCGTTGGGGGTTAAAAACCGGGAGTCAAACCCACGGTTTTGAATCGTTGTTATTGTTTAAAGCAGTGTTTTGTTGATATCATATCGAGTAGCTGTGTAATGCAGGTTAGCCGGTAATGAGTTGGGAGAGCGCCAGGATCTGTACGTCATACCATACATACATAATAGAGCCAAAAATGGATGATTGATTGGTCCGATATGAAAAGACAGATTTTGTGAAAAACCTCGCGAAACCAGAAGGAGTGCCAAATTTTCGGTAATTTCTATATTTATTCTCCATACCTAAATACTTTATTTTGATTGTTTATACGTCATACCTACATAATGGAGCCAAAAATGAATGATTGATCCGATATAAAATGACCAGATTACATAAAAACCCCTGGCAACTGAAGGTGCCAAATTTTCTTAACTGTCTGTGTAACTCTACCCTTGCCATGCCCTTACATATGATCTACTAGCTGAGCCCCGCGGCTTTGCACGCATATCCTACGGAAACTGATCCATGTTATAAAAAAACCTATGTGTTACCTTTATGCAAAATTTCAGCCCGATCCGTTCAATAGTTTTTGCGTGAAAGAGCAACAAGCATACAGTATTGTGCATCGTGATATTGAAGGTAGTTCGTTCACCGATGAGTGAGTGGAGCAGTTATCACCTTCCTCTTGTTTTTATGTCGTAAATACATAAGGTTATCACCTGGACATGGAGACCAGATAGTAATTTAAATAATAATCAGTTTTTAATGGACGACTATAATATTGAGTACCTAGAACTGACTTCATAGAACTGTCTGTTAATTTATGTCAGCCAGTAGTTCGCTCATACTATTTTCGCCGCACAAATAGCTCTTTTTAACAGACGAAAAAACGGTGGAGGTTCTCAAGTAAACGCAATTTTTTTTGAGGTATTAAGTAAATTTATGCATGGGCATAGCTTTTCCTGAAGTAGTTTGATTTTGGTAATGCTTTTTTATTGTTAAGGGTATACCTACCCCAAAATTTGTCCCATATAAATATAGGAAAAATTCGCACCCCAAAAACAATAAGTTATTCTGCTCTCATTCCGATTCCAGACAACAAAATAACCATCAACAAAATAAAGCATGAACGAACAAGTCACTCACTGAACGATATAAATTGACAGGTTATATTTTGTCGTGCAAGCCAGGTAAGAAGTATTTTACATTAGAAGCCATTTGCTATAAACCCATGCTGTTTAGTTGATGCTTACCTAGGTATACATAATTTTTTGTCCCCGAGTCCTTATCTACGGAATTGGAACTATAACTATACCTACCTAGTATCAAGGAATTTGCGAAGTGGTTTCTTCTAATCGAAATCTGAATCAGGTCAAGAACCTTCCTCCAGTATCTGAAGGTGGGAGCAGGAAGCAGGTGCTTCCAGCAGATGTACAGGCAGATGCGAGGAACTTTGTTTTTGGATCTGATTCGAGCTGTTAGTGCGTTGTTTTGCTTTTTGGGTTCCGTGAGTGTTGTTAAAGTTTTATGGGTTTCCGTAATGTTCATTACTACTTTGTCTGCGTCTGGACATGGAATAAATGCAGCCCTGGAAATCCCTTGAAATCCAGGAAATCTGCAATATACAAAACTAGCTGCGCCCCGCGGCATCGTACGATTTGATTATATGGAAACGTTAAAAGGTAAAGTTCTATTCCACGGGAACTGATTTATGGGATATAAAGTAGCCTATGTTTGATTCCAGGATTAGAATTACCTGTGTGCGTAATTTCAACCACATCCGTTCAGTAGTTTTGGCTTGAAGAGGTAACAAACATCCATCCATCCATCCATACACACATCCATACAAACTTTCGCATTTATAATATTAGTGTAATGTAATTATCAAACAAAAAGTGCTATTTATTTTATCTTTAGTTCAATGTCATGTTAACATATGTAAGAAGCGAATCTATATGCAGAACCCTCGACTGTCATCATTGTGAGGTGCAAAACACACGTGTTGAGGTCAAACCCGGCAGATGGTAGCGGTGAGTAAAAATAAACCTTAGCGAGACTCGCTTTGGTTTACTGATAATGTTAAAAATGCAGTGTATATCATGTACTTATAAATAAATAATGCTGGAAAATTTACACAGCATTATGTAGGTACTAGATACCGGATATATTATACTACATAAATAGATATTTTTTACTAAAGATTTTTAAAATATTGGAATATCACTTCATTAATTAGGTGTCTTTTATAGTTTTTCGTTCATATAATAAATTTATTAAACATGTTTGTTTTTGTCAGTAAAGCAAAAAAAATGTTTAGGTAGAATTTAATATAATTTACATAAAATTTTAATAATGGCAATAAATGAGTGAAGTTTGCAAGCCCATGGGTAAGTCAACAAAGATCTTTTCTACAACACCTAGTACGCACCGATAAGGTAGGAAATTTATAGGATATTGAATGATTATATATTAGGATATTGAAATTAGTTTACTGCAGAGATGACGATTAATTTGAACACTCATCCTTACTTACAGCTTGGACGTCATTATACTAAGATTTTATATGGTTAAAAATAATTCTTACTACGAGTATAACACTAAACAGGAAAAACAACTATACTAAAAACATTATTTGATTTCTTTATAAAATCAGCCTGTCCGATCACTACAGCCATCTAGTAGCGAGTAGCGGAGTTAAAGTACGGCGATTGCGTCGCCATCTAGAGAAGAGTAGACGAACTAAAATGTACACTTTGCAAGTTAGCAGACTAGCTGAAAATAGTACGAGCTGATTGGAAGAGATGGCGCTGATAACACGATTCTTACCGTTGTAATAGAGAAATTCTATCTCCAATTTTTCTGCTGTAGGTATTACTTACTAGGAGACCTTTGGTTTAGGCTTTAAACTTACCTGAAACAAATAATTATCAAATTAGTACATTTTACAATCATTATTTATTTATTTATTTATTTATTTATTTTTAGACGCACAAAACATAAAATAATCACATAATATACAAGACTTATAAAATATAGGTTTAGAACTTGATCATTTCACAAATTATGTGCATACAGAGATTTATGCGAACAAAACATGTAGGGGAGAGTAAAAAAAAAATTAAAATACTAAAATATGATCAGATCAGATTGTCTGTAGTCATGCATAAATACTGATGTATTTATGCATGCCTACACACAACCACACTATTATAAGCTTAGAGTCAGGAACAACTTAATTTAATTGATTTTAAAATTCTGGTAAATTGGCTCAATTTGGGAACAAAAATATCTAGTAAAATTTCATCCTTAGCAAAATTATTGAATTGACGTGCCATTCTGGTTAGGGGGTTAAAAAATGAGATATTGTTTTTGTATGTCAATAAGGCAAAGAGGTTGGTTGTGTTGGATCTGCGCGCACTATATCGCGTATTAAAAGATATCTGTGATAAGAGCTCGGGGGAATCAATGATTGCATGTATAATTTTATATAAATAAATAAGATCAAAATAAACACGCCTGGTTTCCAAGGACTGGACGTTGAATTTTAATAGTCTGTCTTCATAATTAAGGGAGGAACGACCTGGATGCATTCTAAGGTATAGTAGATAAAGAAATTTTCTTTGCACCCTTTCAATTTCGTGACTATGAACTTTATAGTTCGGAGACCATATAGGACTACCAAATTCGAGAACACTTCTTACAAGGGCAAAGAAAAGGTATATAAGACTGGGAGGCTTTTTAAAGCCTTTAGTTGATCTGAGGACAAATCCTAAAAGTTTATTAGCTTTGGAAGTAATATGTTGGTAATGTGGCCGAAAAGAGAGCTTATCATCAAAATATATTCCCAGGTCTTTAGCTACATACGAACGATTCAAAACATGGCCGTTGATGTGATACACATATATGATCTTATTGCATTTATTCGTGAATGATATGGTAAAACATTTGCTGACGTTTAAGAACATGTTATTACTAATACACCATCGAGACAGTGTGTTGAGATCATTTTGTAGAGTCTCACAATGAGCAGTATTAGTGATAGTATTAAATATTTTTAAATCATCCGCGTAGAGGAGACACTTACAAGAAAGACGCTGAATCAAGTCGTTTATAAATATCACGAATAGTAGAGGTCCTAAATGGGATCCCTGGGGAACACCAGAGGTCACTTCTACAGGCAATGAAACAAAGCCTTTCAACGCCACCAGCTGACTTCTTTTATTTAAGTACGAGCACAACCAACGAAATAAACTTCCATGGAAGCCATAAAGTGACAGTTTGTGGCAGAGTAAAGCATGATCAACCTTATCAAAAGCTTTAGCGAAATCGGTGTAAATTGAGTCGACTTGACCACCTTTCGCGAAGGATTGACAAAGGTAATGTTTATATTCCAAAAGGTTGCTTACCGTAGATCTATTTCTAACAAAACCATGTTGATTCTCTGATATTACAGGTTTAATGTGATTGTAGAGATGGCCATACACAAGAGATTCAAATAACTTAGCAAAACAGGACAATATACTTATCGGACGGTAATTCTCACAGCGTGATTTGTCACCACTTTTAAAAATTGGGATGATGTGTGCTGTTTTCCATCGTGTAGGAAAAATACCTGTTGATAGAGAGTTGTTAAATATTAGACAAAGAGGGACAGCTAGCTCTTTGGCGCAACTCTTAACAAACGATGGAGGGATCAAATCAGGACCGTGTCCTTTATTTTTGTCCAACTGCTTAATTTTAAGTAAAACATCTCCTTCGCATAAATATACGCTAGACAGTGTGTTAGGCAAACCATTGATATCTTGGAATTCGCTACAGTTTATTCGGCTAGAGTTACTCTCAAACACAGAGCTAAAGTAAGTTGAAAACATTTGACAAACATCATAGCCACTGGACGATGACGCGCCATTAAAAGACATCGTCTGTGGTATAGAGACATGACCTTTCCTATTATTAACGAATCTCCAAAACGATTTTATATTTGTCTGGATGGCTTCTTCAGTCGATATCAGATAACTTTTGTAGCATTCATCAGCCAGTGATTTGCATCTTTCTCGGAGAAGTGAAAATGTATCATAGTCTCTAGGGTTACCAAACTTTTTAAAGAGCTTATGGAATTTATTTTTTTCTTTGTTACAATTAATCAGGGGCTTGCTAAACCAGATTGGGTATGACGATTCTTTTACACGTATTAACGGTGTGTGTTTTCTAATTATTGTGAAAAGAGTATCGTAAAAAACGTCAGTACACTTGTCCACGTCTGGGTAACTC
Source organism: Eupithecia tripunctaria (assembly GCA_955876795.1). Classification (NCBI taxonomy): domain Eukaryota; kingdom Metazoa; phylum Arthropoda; class Insecta; order Lepidoptera; family Geometridae; genus Eupithecia; species Eupithecia tripunctaria. Next base: position 555,971 of record OY041625.1, read on the forward strand.
AGTGTAGTTTGCCAATCAATCGACTTAAGTTCAGATTTAATTTCTACGATGTTGCATTTGGAAAAGTTTAGAATCATAGCATTGCGGCGCTTAAGTCCTTTGCAAGCGTGTATTAAGGATATGTTGATCGAAATAGCGGGATGATGTTGGTCCTCGCGGCTCATGGCAGGCGTCACGTCAACTGCAACTGACTCCAGCGTTGAAAGAACTAGATCTAATAGACGACCGTTAGTATTAGTGATATTATTGAATTGCTTCAAATTACATAGAGTTAATAATTCGTGCAAAAGAGTACTTTTATTGCTCATTATTCAGGTAAACATAGTCTAAAAACTGTGAGAACCCAGAGGAAACTGCGCATTTACAAGCTACTCAATTTATGAATTCTACTTTATTTTTTAACCTATTTTTCAAATATTTTATGTGTGATATAATATAGCCACAAGGCGCTTATCAGGGGGGGGGGGGGGGGGGGGGGGGGGGGGGGGGGGGGGCTGTATCCAGCAGTGAACCAATATGGGCTGTTAGGAGGAGGTTTAGTTATGATCACGTCTCATCAACAACATCAAATAGACTCGTCGCCGCACACTTTCGCGTTTTCGTATCTCAACAGCTAAGTAGGCCACTCGAGGTTTGCGTCTATTTCAAATGACACGTTCTTCCTGTTTTCTAGACAGAACAGTAACAAAAGACTGGATGTGTGTTCTCGGCGATACAATGAGACGCATTCAGGTGAGAGGAGAGAGTCATTGTAGGCATTGTCTTAGATCGCAGCATTATCTGCAGAGAGCGCTGTGTCTCTGATTGAGTTACTACAGTTTTTCGAATCTTACTCTTTTTTTGTACAGAAAATTACTTGACTTGCGACTGGAAAATCTTCAGATCAACTGAACATTGAACTCTCCTCTGCACTCATTTAGACACAACAGCAGTTATATCGTGTTTTTATGCTATAATTTTACAACAAAAATTTAAAAACGATGACGGACAATTGGAAAATACAAATAAATAATACAGAAATAATCATAGTTTAAGTCACAATAAATACCTGTGTCTTAAAGCTTAACACACATGTTACAAACTACTATCTGTAAAAAAGTAGTCAAACGAAAACTTGTTACGGCTACAAGCAGATCCCATAAGACGTTGTCTTGTCCTAAATTTCGTAATAATCCGATTCTAAATAATATTTCATATACACTCGAGAGCAATGAATCCGGGTCACTTAAAGAAACGTAAATTGGAGTATTGAAGATTGGTCAAAAGTTATGTTCTCCGACGAATCAAAATTTATGCTCTACAAGCACGATGGAAGACACAGAGTGTATCGAAGACCAGGGGAAAGATTCAAGCAAGCATGCATCGAAGAAAAAGTAGCCTACGGTGGTGGGTCTGTACTTGTGTGGGCCGGAATTTCTTCTGAAAGTCGCACAGAGCTGGTGATCATAGAAAACGGCTCTTTAACTAGCGTAAGATATGTGGAAGAAATCCTCAATGATCACGTTGGTCCATTTATGGTCAATTTAGGTGAGGATGCTATATTTATGCATGACAATGCCCGACCTCATACAGGTAGGATTGTGAATGACTACCTTCAAGAGATGAACATTACTCGTATGGAGTGGCCAGCGCGCAGCCCGGATATCAACCCGATCGAGCATGCTTGGGACGAGCTAGGCAGATGCGTAAAACAACGAAACCCTCCCCCAATCACGCTTCGTGAGCTCAAAATTGCTCTCACAGAGGAATGGGAGAATATTCCCCAAAATCGTATAAGGAACTTGGTGTACAGCATGCCAAACCGCGTAAACGCAGTAATGGAAGCACGAGGAGGCAATACGAAGTATTAAAATTCAAGAAAATCGTAATAAAGTTCAAAAATTTCATGTTTCCTATTTTTGTTTTAAGGAGAGATCAGCAGTTTTTTTCTTTATGTAATTTTGTGTTAATAAAATGTATGGTGACTCATATTTTTTTGCTTTCATTTAAGGAGTATTACATTGTCTATTAAATACAATTTATTGCATTAACCTATCATTTTTAGTTTCCGAGATTTTTAACATTCTTTAAGTGACCCGGATTCATTGCTCTCGAGTGTATTTGCACGAAGCCGCGGGCAGAAACAAGATCACAGTCGAGTTACATTCGAGTACCGGTAGTAACAGGATGGATGCCCACAATAGGGCAGGTATGTTTGCCGCCGCCGAGGGCTTAATTAAAACCTGCCCGAGCGACACTCTCTGATTGGAATCGATCCTGCGATCTACTTCTAGTACTGTGGAATATGGTTGAAGGTCGTCGAAGAATAGAACAGTATGGACTAGAAACTTAACAAATTTCCATTAAAATTTAAAGCTATCGCGTAAAAATAGTATGAGATATCTCTATTTTGTTATGTTGCGATTGTTTGCAATAGTCTGCAGACTTGATACTACATTTGTATTCGTTAAAATACCTTAGGTTTTTTTTTATATTTCGTAAATGCCTGCCCTTACAAAATCTTAAAAAAAACTTAACACTGTAACTGAAAAACATCAGGGGGGGGGGGGGATACTGATTTAACTTACAATAACCCTTTCAAATACTGACCATTTTTAATCTCAGTCTACAGAAACCAGACTACTTTTGTGGGAACGTATCCCAGGATCCTCAAAATACTGACTTTACTGATAACTTTTCATAAAAATCTACTTTTACTGACCATTTTCCCTGATAAGGTAGAAAACTTAATCCCGAAATATATGTTAGAAATCATTTATCCTGGAAAATAAGGTAGAAAACGTAACTTAATTCTCGGAATCAAGAGATTCAAGTTAAGGCGTTACTAGGTCAAGTTAATTGGAATGTAGTATACTACATTCCTTACATCCTTACATGTAGTATACTACATTCCTTACTTAGAATTCTTAATTCTTATGACTTATCTAGTAGTACCCATGTATCATATATGATACATGGGTACTACTAGATAAGTCATCGATAGTGTTGATTATGATCGGCCTTGGCATTTAGCATCCTCGGTAATCGAACCGGCACTATTTCGAGCGGAATGCTCTTCTAACCACTGTTTACGTCCATTGAGTAGGATTCCACCACAGGGTGGATAGGATAGCTGGTTAAGTAAGCACTGACATTTTTCTATAAAAAATTTCGTAGTTTGACGAATTCATTATGAATGTAAGCGGGTTAACTACAAAGTTGTTTCGTGTTGGAAGAATACCAATGTTACATCCCTTAACGAGGGCATCTTCAGGGCGAGTGCGGTTCTAGACGCGCGCGTACCGCATCCCTTCGAGCACTGCACGTTATTGTGTTACGCACGCGTCTAGAACCTAATTAATAAACTGCGCGCCCCTGCGTGTTGCATTGCCGAGACTGGGCAGTGAATGCGTTAACTTAATAAAACCGTAGGTAAAGTTATTGTCTCGTTAGCCATTTTTTTGCTTAATTCAATAATACTGATATCACAGGTATTCCGGTTCTCCAGTCAAATATCTATAAAACTGTTTCTGGTATAAAGATGCAATCAATAAAAATTTCAGGGACGTCAGTATTAAGGGACACCACAATCAACAAATTGAAATAAACGCACCATATTTGTAAGTCCACTACATTTGAACCACTCGCCTGATCGCATATTCCTAAACGACTATTGCTTGTGTCGAGGTGTAACATAATAAAATTAAAAAAAAAAAAAAAAAAAAGTAAAATACTATACGTAGGTAGGAGAATACAAAAAAAACTGTTCCAAAACTTTATGGACCTCGGAAATTTCTGAATTTTATTAATTTCTCTGAAATTTGAAATATCGTTATTTAAAAAATAACCAGAAACTATTATACTTTAGTACTCGACTAATAACTTGGTGTTATCACTAAATGTACTGTATTGTTGAATGAGCTATCCTCATCTACCCTTTGGCTCAAAATTTGTTCTAACCAACATTTCGCTCAATGGGAAGTGTATTAATGCTGCAAACGCGTGGGTTTCCTTTCCACTACTGAGCACTGTGTAAATATTTAAAACTATTAATGTCGGACCGTTCAGCGCAAAGATATCTTTAACACCTAACCACTATACGAAACAATCGTCGATTGGAAGAACACCAACTGCATCTCATAATTTTGTCAAATAACGAAATTTTTTGTAGTAGAATCGTCGATGTCTTGCTAATCTTCGATGGATAACAGTGGCCTTCAGATTTGGATCTGGTTATGTGGATAAATCGATATTGGTTAGTTATTTATGGAAAAGGAAGTCAAAATTATAGATTCACTGTAGCCGATGCCAGGGTTTCCATGGTAAACGTATGCACTTCTTATTAAATAAAAGAATAACGTAATATGTTATAGCTCTTTTAAAGGACTAATTGTATGGTGGACATTCTGTCAAAAAGGTGTTAAAGAGTTTTCCTTGTCACCACATGGAAAGGTATGGAAGTTGCTTCATGGTATACATAAATACATTTTGCTGGATAATACACACTACATTATCTAGCCCCAAGCTACCTAAATATTAGTTAAGTTCTCTTGGCCACTGTTTCAGTGTTGCCACGACTCTCCCAGTGTAGGTACTCGTTAAAAGAGAAGCCAAAGAAAAGCTCTGATGTTACAGGCTGCGTAAGGGTACACGGATATACGGACGCCAAATTGCCGACTGCAAGGCTCGACGACTGCCGTCGCCTGCAGTGCAGTATTTGAGTCGATGCAGTCCGTGTATAAGAACACTTAATTGTTTTCCAGCAGGTAGACCGCATGTCTGTTAGCCAGCTTGGTCGCAAAGAATCAAAGCTTCATGTCAATCTGTCAGATGTGTTGCACAAACCTGGCGTTTGCAGTTTATCTGAGGTGAGGCTTCGCAACAGCCGCTTGATGCTGCGCCGCCGTTTGACGCCGCACGACTCTTCACTCATGTCGCACGAAGCACCTCCATGCTTTTATTCTCCGGTCGTAGGCAAAGCTGATGAACTTCTGGTGATTTTGAACACTGGTTTTTGTAGCACTGTTTTACACGGTTTTTTAACGCGGTGAATGTAGATTTGCTTAAAGATTTTGTTTACATTTTAATGATTTTATGAAGTTAAATATATTAAAGTTATAAAACTGAACTCATAAATAACGGGATATTTACCATGATCTGAGTTTTTGAGTTTCCCTTCGAATCCAATTAGGCATAGAACAAGAGCCATGGTCACAGAATAACTGTAGTCACTGCTTGTGAATTTTTATTGGTAGATATACCGATCTACCCTGATCATTTGTCTTTTGCTAAGAAAATTACCACGGTAGCATATCAAACGTAACTCGATCACGACACACAAATAATTATGATTTATGATAAATATCCCGTTAATAATTAATGAACTTAGTTTAAATAAATAAATAAATAATGCTGGACTATTCACACAGCATTATCTGGCCCCAATATAATATAGTTATTGAACTCGCAAATCTTCTCAGGCCTAAAGAAATAAAAACAAATGTGTATTCAATAAATCTGATGTGGTTAATGTGGTCATATTTGGAATTTAAGTTGAATTGAAAGATGTTTTTCAGTAACATTTAAACCTTTAAACCAATAATTTCAATAAAATTCAATAAAAATTTTGAGCAAAAACCTTGCCTAGTTTATAGCTTAGCCTAGCCTAGTTATAGCATATAAGTCGTGTAGATAATTATTGGGATTGAAAAGGTCTGGTCAGGTGTGCTGTCCTGCTTCATTCGTATTAGCCTCTACACAGGCATCCCAGAGATGAGGATCGAATAGAACTAAGTGATGATAATGATAATCAGATAATCCTGAACTTATCCGAATAATTTGTATAAGAAAACCCTACAAATATTACAAAACATTATAAATATTACATAACCCTACAAGCTCTGACCTTCCAAAAGCATGACTCCTGAATATCTCGCAAGGGGAGCTTGCAGCCTGGGTATCAATCATACGGGATTACGGAGGCGCTTTCAGACCCCTAGGGTACTTAGATGATGGAATATGCTGAGGGAATGTGAGAATTGGTTTTATTCTGTTTCAGTATGGTTTCAGTGGAGATTTCTGCACGTTGTCATGGTTCAAATAAAAGGAAGACACGATTGTGGATTGCGGTCAAGGACTACGCTAGTATTGATTCGAAGTTTGTTTAAGCATGAGTTGACAAATGTCATATTTATTTATATTATTATATTTATTTATATGTTTATTTATTTATATTATTTATATTTTACTTCTAGCTAAATTGCTCGTAAGACTAAAGAAAACACGTAATATTTAATTACGCTTGGGTTGCCTGGGAGGAATCGCTCTCAGCGATAAGGCCGCCTTTTGTACTATATTTATTTATTATTCAGATATAAGACTTCATGTATATTCATTATTATTAGTACAATAAAGTGTGCATTCATTCATTCATTCATACACTCATGACGTATCCCCTAAGAGTTTCTTAGCTTTATGATAAGAAATTCATTTGTTTTTCCCTGCGCTAAATTACTTTTACCTTTCGTTTAGCTAATTACAGATTTATCTATAGCTATAACGTAGTTGACCCTAACCACACGAAAAAGCCTTGCCATGAAACGTTATTAATATCAGTCTAATAAACTCCCAAACTGGGGTAAAAATGTCCCCAACTCGATCTAAAAGTAACTGCGACCTTTCTTTGACATTTGGGCTCAAACCATATTTCGGTAACGTTATAACTTCAGTGGCTACAAACAAGTATCTAGTTACAAGAACTTTATGAAAGTAGCAATAGTTTCTTTTAAGACACAGTTGAGCAAAACAAGTATACCTAGCTTTTTAGAATAAAAAACGCTTAGGACGAGTTTTGCAACAACCTAGCAAACTAAAGGTTTCGTGTTGCTTCTTTACTTTACCTTAAAAAGATTGAAGTGAACAAAAAATAAGTGAAAACTTACTTACAAAGTGATCTCTTTACTTCCTAGTTTTACTGTATTTTATGCCGTGTCCTAGACGTGTCCAAGAAGTAGGGACAAACTTGATTTTTTTAAAACCTAATGGTTGTATCAAAGTATCATGAAATTTGGCCAGAAGAGAAGTAGAAATCTTGGGGGAGGACAAAAGCTACTTTATAGAAAAGCCTCTAAGGAGACTAGTTCAAAAAAGAAAGTCAAGAAAACTTCTCCTGCAGCTAGCGTACGTCTAGAGAGTGGAAGAGGATCGGGCTGTCTTAGGTGTATGACGGAATAGCCATAGGGCCGTGGACGAGTCGTGTGCCCTAGGTATCGCTGGATCGACTAAGTTGAAGCCGATCTTCGCGAACTTCACGTCTATAGCTAGTTAGAGACAGCTCAGAACTGACCTGCCAGAAAAGTCTTTGTCGAAGGACAAGATTATTCATCATTATGACGGAAGAATACTTCCGGTCTTGTCGAAGGTCAAAATCCACTTAAGGTCGCCAAAGCCACAGTAAGTATCTCCAATAGGGATACTGTCCTATAGTCCTGGGTAAAACGACACAATCTTTTTCTTTTGTCAGTCAAACAAAATATTACAAAAACAAAGCGCATCAAAGTTTAGGCTAGTGACATACACCTTGTCAAAGATTTTAAATCTTTTGCACCTTGTTATAAAGTGACCAAAGGTGTGACGTCACGCGGAACTTAACTGGCTGTATCTTCATAAGTTTTTATTGAATCTACAAGAGTAAAATACTTGACCTATATCTTTTTTCAACACACTAGCCTATTATGTCATCCATCATCAATGCCAAGCGTCAACAGTCAACGGGTAAGGATTGTTACAGCTTCGTATATTTTATTTTCCTTTTCGGAGATTATTGATTCTACTGTAACCAAATCTAAAATTAATCTGACGAATTGAACAAGCATCCGAAATCAATTCCAATCATCTATTAATATTAGTTTGATTGGCTTTAAACAGGAACCATCGGTTTACACTTCCTATAGTTTACTTTGGCGCAAGTTCAGTCCACGCGTGGGCACTGGTAATGAACTTGCTTACTTTGGCAGCTGGCTATGATGGGTACCAGAACAGTGATATCTTGTATCCGTATCCTGTACTAGGTTATAGAATCCTTGATATTTTGTTCTAAACAATAGAGTTACAAAACCAAAGATATTCGTTGAAATGTTTTTTTTATTGATGATGGTCAAGCGTTTGGCTACCAACTCACTTTAAGAAAGCGAAGATGTAGCCTTAGATGGAGCACGCTTCTCCAGAACGAACCTTTTTACCCTGGACTTGAAGACTCTAAGATTTAGGTACTTTAATGGGACAATAGACGCGTGAAGTTTATTACACTCTTTGGCTGTGGATATTATGAAAGTAAAACATAATTTTTTGATTCGATACTGTGTATGTCGACCAGAAATGGGAGTGGTATTATTTAATGCGTATGCTGGTCTTATGGTGGAAGGGAGAAGATAGGATGTTACGACACAGGTATCATCGGAGCGCAAAAATTCGCAAAAATTCTGAACATTTGTAAGTTTTTGGGGAGTAGGTGGAAATTCTCCCAAAAGAGGGAGATCTCTTCCGAACCGGGCCCAACCAATCTAGTCCACTGAGCCCAGAGCTCTTAGGCTTAAGTAGATTTTTATAGCTTCAGTTTTTTATGCTTTCTTTGACGCCCCTATTGACGTTTAGCCTAACCATAGGGAGTTCGGCTCATGTCGGCCGAGAGGTCGCCCAAATCTTCTCAAAAAACGACTAGAATATTTCAACATTATTATAGGTACATCATAATGGCAGACCAGACAAAACGCGGTACGGATACCCATGCAAGGAGGGCACGATGTATGTATTGTATACCCCGATAAGTTTAATCGAGTATTATTTCCGTTACATGCAAGGCATGAATGAAAGCGTAATGGGGTATCGGTCAGCCCCGGGGAGGGTGGTGTGTATTGAACACGGAATAACAACGATGGTTTAACAAAACTCTCACTGTAAAACTGTACTTATAAAACAGAGATTACAAAACTGTTCTGTCAAACTCAAAAACTCAAAAATAATTAAATATATAAGATCCTAAACACACACAGTTATCATAAATAGGGTAATTCCGGGGAAGATGGCCGTAAGGGAGAGACGGCCAATCGAAAAAAGTCCAATTAGAAACAGGTAGATGGCGTTCATGACAGTTTAGTTCGCTTCGCCTTCCTGCCGGCAACAAAGTGTTCGAGTGATTTTTGCGCGAAAAAATATTTTTTATGTGTAAAACCACTTTGATTTTTCAACACCTATGTGATATAAGGTAAAGGGTTCATATATTATGAAGTCACAGAAAAGTTTTTAAAATTTCCTTATTTTTGTTGTTTTATTGTAAGGTACATAAGTTTTCTCATATTCTAACCTCAAAATGAACTATGAGGGTGATGCAATATATTTAGAAATAGGTATGGCCATCTCCCCCATGCAATCGGGATAGATTGCCATTTTTTTTTTTAAGTGAAATTGTGCCATATTTGTTGATTTTGAGACTGATTTTTTAGGAAATAATCTAGGAAATAATATCTACTCAATTTAATTAAGTTTATTTCTTCTATCTTTTTAAGTAAGTAAGTAATGATAAGAAGTAAGAATGATATATATTGCCTGCTAGTTCTAACATTCCAAAGTGTTTAGCTAGATAATCGGATCTTTTAAGACATTATTTTTAACCGACTTCTCAATTCGGCTGTATGATTTTTTTTATTGTTGTTTCCTTAGAACTTTTGACTGGGTGATCCGATTTTCATGATTCTTTTTTTATTTGAAAGCTGGTGCTGCTTAACCAAAATCAATTATTTATACGCGTACGAGTCTCTACGAAACTATAACCCATACAAGCCATACAACTATCATCCAAACAATCCCAGCCTCTAGGGGTCATCGGTGATTGGTCATCAACCCCCGGCATGCAAACCGCCACAGCCACGTTTTTCTCATCGGCCGTCACAATAACCCCTTTGATGTCACGGCAGATTGCCTCCACCCCGGGTACTGACCCCAGGTACGTGCGAGACGAGGGTACAGGGCTACAGACTCATCTGTCTCCTCTCCGTTAAGGGAGACTGCACCCGTCGAAATATTGCCGTCCGTATTTGAGAGATGCAGTCCGTAATAGATTCTTGACGCTTGACTTTGCGGAAATCCATTGTAAATATGAGAATGAAAATATTTAGTAGTTATTCCACGAAATAACCTTCTGCGATAAAATCTAACAAATTATACATTTATACAAAATGAAAGAACATTTATCAAACATTTATCCGAGCTCCGGAACTCGGATTGGCAACATCTCTGATGGGACTCTGTTGTTGTTGTTTGGCGCCGTTGACGAAACTAGTTGACGACTTACTTTATAAATGTTCTTTTATTTTTGTATAAATTTATATTATTGTGTAATTTGTTAGATTTTATCGCAGAAGGTTTTTTCGCGGAATTGTTACTTACTATTTTCATTCTTATATTTAAGATGCAGTCCGTGTATAAGGGCGCTAAAATGGGCGGGTCTTTCACTACACTATAGTTTGCGAAGATTGAAGTATTTTTTACTGGTTTAAACTATCCCACGAAAATCCGTCCACGTTCAGCCCACCGGTGCACACTAGCAGTAAATGTGGAATTCATTGCCCAGCCCGGCGATGCGAGCCGCAGGGGCGCGCCATTTGGCCCATAAAAGTGCTAGTGTAAATAGAGAGGAATATGCCCAGCACAGGGTCAAAAATTGGCTGCGCATAATGTTGGTTTACTGAACCTTTTTTGGGTAATGTTTTTGTCAAATTTGTTCATGGCGATTTGCAGATACTAAGACAAGTTTTTAACCGCTCGGAAGTAAAGTCCAGAATAGAAAGATCTCTCACTCTATGGACCAACGCATTGTAGAAATCGCGGAGAATGGCTCAGGACCAGTATTACTCAAGCTGTTAATAAATTGCTATAGTAAGCTATAGTGTAAAATTATAAATTGCTATACCTATCTTACATGGTCCGTGTACCAACTTCAGCTGTAACTAGAAGCTAAGCTACCTACCTGCAATAAATGAATTTGATTTGATTTCTTAAATACATAATGATCAGCAGTTGACGAAGTGACCTGTAATAGTTCAAAAAAATGCATTTAAATAAAAGACCAAGCCTCATGGAGCAAAGTGAACAGTTAAGTGGGCGACAGTACAGAAGGGATAGCGTCAGGCTCAGCTTTGAGGGTAAATGAAATGACGCCTGCATACTAAACTGGAGGTAACAACAAAGCTGGGCTCTCCGATTCGCTTCACGGAATCAGAGTCGTCCTTTATATCCAAAAGAACGTAGCTAAACAAACATTTACGAAAGTCTAATAATTTAAACATCATCCTTACATTATAACAGGGATTTAAAACTTTTAAAAAAATATGCGGGACAATCCACAAAACATCATTTAGAAGGAGGTTCTCAATTCAAACTCAAAGCTCGAGTTAATTAAGTATAAATATGAGCATGGATCAAAGTTTCATGTATGATGATTTATGAAATAAACATTACTGTATGTTTGTATCGTTGTCAGCCTGTATACGTCCACAGCTGAACACAGGCCTCCCCCAAACGAGGCCACGAATAGCGGCCTCGATCCATCGACTCCCTGCGACCGCTACAATGTCGTCGAAATAATATTATGTAAAGAAATCAAAATCTTATTTAATAATATTCTTATGGATGATATCATTATAATAAACCAAAACCTTGAAAAATACATCAACAAAATCAAATTACCTAGTTGCGCGATTGATTTATACAAAGTTGCTTTTATGTTTCTAATTACGGAAGTCATTTAATGACTTTCATAATTCGTTTTGAAAGACCACTTCAAAGCGATATTTAAAACCGATAATTCATAAAATCAAAGCTGCTAGCCACTGGCAAAACGTAGGTTGCAATTAAGTTAAGAAATTTCATTATGTACCGATATTCCCCGCAATGTACCTAAGACGAACTCGGTGGCGCAGCGAGCGATGGTCCGCGACACAAGAAGTCGCGGGTTCGATTCCCGTCTCGGGACAAATGTGTGTACGATGTGCAGATATTTTTTCAGGGCGTTCTGGATATTTTCTATGTATAATAAAAGAATATCTATCTATGTAGTGCATTGTATTAAGTATATCAGTTATCTAGTACCTATAACACAAGCACTGCTTATCCTGGGGCTAGATAATGCTGTGTCAATTGTCGAACTTTATTATTTATTTATTATCAAAATATAATATGTCCTATTTTTTTTTGTATTGATGGTGCTATAAAGACATAATCTATCTATCTACATAAATAATGTTATACGATTCATGGAGGATTCACACAGCTAACCTAAAGCTAAGCAGAGCTTGTGTTATGTAGGTACTAAATATAATATAATAAAGAGAAAAGATTTTATTGTTGGTTTGTATTGAATAGGCTCCGAAACTACTAAACCGATTTGAAAAACTCTTTCATCATTAAAAAGCATACTTTTCAGTGAGTGACATAGTCTATATTTCATCCCGAAATTTCCACGGGAACGGGAACTACGCGGGTGAAACGGCGAGGCGCTGCTATTGTCTGATATTGCTAGCAATTCACAACAAACGGTATTCATTAGATAATAGGTCCCACAATTTAGTTTGATAAAAAGCAGTTGTTGGTTTTGATAAAAATAAACTAAATTGGGAAAATCTAGACAGTTCTTGGAAAAGCAGCTTGGTGGTGTTTAGTGGATATTTGTGTCGCCCTGGTGCTACCAAAAGTACACATGTTCCGTAGACGTGACGAGACGATTTTACGACGATAGCATTGTCATAGTGAAGCAATAAGGTATATGCATGTGACTTCCAAAAAGCTTATATTTTTTTACGTATTTTTTATTGATATAGAAATATATCTGTATATTTATTTTTGTTTTTTTATGATGAAATTTAATCATTGAAAAATAGATATAATTTTAAATCTAAACCGCAAAACTTCTAATAGCGACGGTGACATCACACTTGTACATTTGTATGGTCATGAAGTTTTGACTTTGAGTTGTCATACGGGATCCGATAAATAGTGACGTCACAAAATGCGAGGGCTAACATGGCAGCGTTTTTATCACCCGAAACTGAGTGCAGTTTTACTTTTGCACCTCAAGAATCTTAAATTTTGTACGTGTTATATATTTTTACGTATAATCATTTAGAAAGATCCATGCATATACCCTATTGCATATCAAAATTGACTTACTGGTTTACTGTCTATATTCAAACGCTCAGAAAACGGCGTTTATGCAAATTCAAGCCATCACTTCAGCAGCTAATTTACCACAGACACGTGTCATGCAAGTGCATATCAGATCGATCGCTACGGGAGCGCCCCCTGGCCGCCGGCCAACTGGTCAAGGTTATACTGAACTGAGGCTACAGATTAAACAATTGGCTGGAAATCTGGCGCCTTTAACATACGATGAAGTATCAGGGAGATAAATTTTCTTTGATGGAAAGCAGGGATGGGTGATTTTTGCGTATATTTGATTGCGGTTTGGGAATATGGGATTAGCTGAATCCTTGTGACGTTATAACCACCTTCGACGAGCGGCGATCACGATCGAGGTCTTCTATTCAAAATAGAGTTCTATATCCGTCAGAATATAATTCATATTAGAATACGACGTTTTCGAGAATCGAATGAATCGAATTAATTAAAATACCACGGCTGGTCACCACAGTTTACATTATACGCAGCATGGGAAGATACTAAAGCCGGTCACGCTGTACAAATCATCTTAGCTACCTAAAAGCGAAGAAATAACACATCTGCTCTACTTTCATTTCATAATAATCCAGGATGAAACGGATATAGATTCCCAAATATCCGGATACTCGGTACATATCCTCCTGGCCGGAAGCCAACGGAACTCGATTTATATTGGCATTCTTAGGAAGCTTGTGTTATCGATTGTATTTGCTAATTCATTGGATTTGCAAAAAAGGTATATCGAAAGGTCAACCCGTGTTGTGATTTATTTTATTATTTTATTGCTCATTTAGCTTCCGCTCGCGGCTTCGATCGTTTTCCGGATAAAAACAAAGTCTATATTGTATTTCCGGTCTAGATATGCAAAATTTGGACCCACTCTATTCAGTTGTTTTGTCGCGAAGAGGTAACAAACATTCAAACAAACTTTTTTCAGTTAAGCCGTTTTTCCGCGTAAACAATATCTCTAACAGTGTGTTTTAATAGCTCTACAGATTACTCTTCAGTAGGTCAAAAACCACTAACGCACTAGAATTCCATTGTAAATTTTAAATGGTAAGATAGACGATCCTTAAATAAAAAGCTCTTTTAAACCGACCTTAAAAAAAAAGGAGGAGGTTCTATGTTTTTTGTTTTCAATGTTCTTCGCCTTTGGATGATTAAGCGATTGAGCGAATAGATCGATTTGGATGATTATTTTTCAGTTGTAGGTCCTATTTTTATTCCCAATTAGTATTTATCCCGCAAAACTTAAAAATAAACAAATTAGGGATTTAAAGTTCGTTTTTCTTTTTTTTTTCAAACAATCAAATTCATACCGATTGCAAACGGACACAAAGTCGAATAAAAAACCCTCAGTTACGCAATTTCCACCTGTCGTGCGAATCACGAGTGTAAAAGCGAATAACAAACCATTTGTTTTGTTTCGCATCACGCCCTCAAAATGTTCCCATGGGCATGGGGAGGCCATACTAACTGCTATGTCACCTGTGCATGGGGAGTGTGTAGTAACTGATATGTTAGCTGTGTCGTCTAGACAACCCGTAGAAGGGTCCTTCGGGGATGGCTTGTGCGAGGTAATTTCCGAGTTTGGTTTTGGGTTTCGTTTCAAATTTGTTTTATGCAATTTGGCGATGGAAGATAGAATGGCTTAGATGGTTTTCAGAGGTGACCATTGCCAAAAACAAAGCAGCATTTGAACAGAAAAAAGTAAAGTAGTTTTTTTTTTTTTAGTTAGCATCTGACTTTTAGATTTTTTTTTGTTTGATACTCTTACTCATACTCATTTATTCGCTATAGGAGCACAAGGCACATTTGGAGACGTCAATTATACAATATAATGCTGCTTAAATTATAATTTAAAATTTGATGGTTCTCTTTTGGAGTATTCTTGACAATGTTTGATGAAAATTTGTTCATCGTTGTATTGTTGTACTAGTTCAAATTACTATCAAAAAAACTTTAAACCGACTTCATGTGGTTATCTCATAGATGGCATTGTCCAAACTGGATTAAATTGAAATGGGACCACACAGGAAGCACCAGCTAAGAGAGCCAGATAAGAGATGTAACAAACAAAAAATATGCAGTCGAATTGAGAACCTCCTTTTTTTGAAGTCGGTTAAAACGTAAGGGTTTTCGTATTTTCGTACATTAACTTGCCAGCCAAATAAATTACCATTTACAAAAGGTTTTTTAAAAAGCTCTCTTGTAGAATGTAAATTATTCAAATACCTATTTTACTTCCGCTTGAAAATAAATGCAAACAAACCATTTAGCGCAAATGTATGATATTGCCACGTCAATGTCAGCCGACAGGTGTGAGGGTAGGTATTGATTGATTATTTTTAGCTTTAGAGGGGAAGTTCTGAAGGCTATAGCTATGAGCTTGCAAGGGTTAGGTATTCAAAATCCTATATCGTAAACATTTTAATATCAAGCTTGAAAGGGTTATACGTATTAAAAATCCTATAACATAAATACTACCAACCTAACAGGGAAAAGGTTTATTGTAGCTTGCAATGGATAAATGTATTAAAATCCTATACCGTAAACATTTTTTTTAAAAACTAACCTAACAAGGAAGGTTTCTTTTACATTTACCACTTTTTTTTTTAGTTTTACTTTTAAATTTCAGACATAACCAAGGATCCTGTAAATTCTAAAGGAAACAAAGCAGTTCAAGTTTTTAATTTTTGATCATGATGATAAAGATTTGTATTTATATTTATTTATTTATTTAGGTACTTAAGTTTCTTTCGTAAATTAAAATGAGCACAGACAATATGCATTCTTTATGAATGTAAGCGGGTTAACTATGAACCTAGTATGTGTTGGAAGAACACTAACGTATCATCCCTTGACGAGGGACTTCATCAGGGTGAGTGTGGATCGCGTTGCACCTGCACTGCGTCCTTACGCACACTTTTTATAGCAAAATTAATTTTGTTTTAAAAAACTATAAACCGACTTAAATTTTTACGGTTTTTTCATGAATTTTCATGGATCCCATTGTCAGAACTGAACAAAATTAAAATGGGACCACATGGGAAGCACCAGCTTTCATATAAAAAAAGAATCATGAAGATCGGACCACCCAGTCAAAAGTTCTGAGGTAATAAACAAAACAGACGAATTGAGAACCTCCTCCTTTTTGAAGTCGGTTAAAAAATATGGACATTCTGGCCGTATCTCGCTTTCCTAAGCAATTTACTCCTAACTGTCCGGTAGGGTGTTTTCCCTAGTTCTCTTTCTACCTCACTTTATTCAATGCAAGGTCTTCGGAAACATTACGTTCATCGTTTTTATCTCGTATTTTTTCCTTTTTGCTTGGGTTGGGGGATTGTGTAATTTTCTGTGCATTATATAGAACTTTATCTAGATAGGTTCGTTTTCTTTATTTATTTCTGTGTTCTACAATGAATAAAACAACCGGAAAAGTAATTTTCCAAAAATCGTTAACCATTTTCTAAAAACGAATAAAAACAGCTTACTCTGATTTTACTGTTATTGGCGGATCATAGTGTCAGAGTCAAATCGTTTATTTCTTTAGACTTACAAAATAAGTACTTAGACAAGTCAAATTTTTACAATATAAACAGCTTGATAAATAGTTATTACTATCAAAAAAGAAATAAGGTACAATTGACTCTAATTCACTTCAATTTTTTGTCCACTAGCGGAAGAATAATATTGGAAAGTATAGATTTAGATTTAAAATCAACATTTTCCCGAATGCTTCTAAAATAAAATTGAATCTAAGTTGGTTTTATCATAGGTTCATAGAAATTGTCTACGGTTTGCGGTAAATTACTTTAATTACTTTTTATTCCTTGTAAACAGCAGGAAAATTAAAAACTATAGCTAAATTGGATTTCGCGCCAAACAGGACCGATCACTCTTAAGTTCTGGCCACCTTCATGTATACTCGTACTATAACAGCAGCGCTTGCTTTCTTGCAGTTTCTCCTACAAGATATTGAGGACAATATCTATGACCATGAGAATTTCCAAATAACGCAACTGCACACGGATTCACGCATGGCGGTCTCCTCTGCAAACTTGAACCAGTTCCACGTGGAGCGCTGCCAACTGAGTCACCAGGGAACCCTCGGTGACTCACGGCTTTGTGACAGCCGAGTTATAATGGGCTGGGATGTCTGATGCGTTTCACATGCAGATTTAAAAATTTAGCCAGCTGAGTTTTAGTAGTTGCTGTGTGGTGCTGGCTTAGAATTTGCACCACCTCATCTCTTCCGGGTGTACTACGGCATCTCGACACACGCTATCTCGACAAAAAAATATCCCGTACATAACTGGAAAAGAAGTACACACGGTTCTCCAAACTATGAAATATAATAAGAGTCCCGGCGAAGATAGCGTTACAACAGAAGCTCTGAAGATAGGTGCAAAAACACTCATGCCGCATATTACTAACCTTTTCAATACCATACTAGTTACAGGCAAGCTTCCCACTATGATGTGCCATTCTAATATTATTCTGCTTTACAAAGAAGGTGACAAGAGCGACATCAACAACTATCGCCCCATTAGCTTGGTTTCACATCTTTATAAATCTTTCATCAAAATAATCTATAACAGAATCGATGCAGACCTGGACAGCCACCAACCCCAAGAACAAGCTGGATTCTCACCTGTATAAACCGATAATCGGCTTCAGTTTTTCAGATAGTTTTAAGAACAACTTCGTATCAGTTTTCACGAGAAAACTTTCTTTATCTAAAAAAATGAGTAGAATAATCTGTACGCCAAGATATCGGGTGTGTGAAACCTATAGCAGAGCAGATGAAGCGACGTTGTTAGTTATTTTGTAATTAAAAATCTTTTTCTGTTTGAATAAACCCGATTGATATTTCATTCGCGTCGATAAATATTGTGAGACCTGTATACTCAGTGAATCGTCTGTTCTTTTAGTCCACATTTACGTTACAAACTCCGGACAATGTTTGTAAACGGACCCTATATCATAACCTAAAAATCAAATTCTTGTAAGGTATTTGTAGATTTGAGCTCTTTGCTACATGCAGAATGCTAACTTATTTTTCAATCACGCCTAAGAACGTTCAAGAATCCTGTTAGGTTTAATCTAAAGAAAATATATCACTTTGGGTTTTGACTTGACACCAAAAAGAGACGATTACTTATTTATGTTTGAGAGTTGTATTATTATTATTATTATTATTTTAAATAAAAACTGACGACTAAAACATTCTTCGTCGTTTCTTTACTTTAGTCTACAGACCAAAGCGACCGAAATCAAAAATACCAATTTATTTCCGTGTCAGTGTAATTTTTTATATAATTTCACCTTTTCTAAGTGTATTGTGTATTGTATTTATGGAAATATGGCAGTTTTGAGTAATACTATTAATATCAAATTCAGATTCTTTATCGTCATAAATCAAACATACAAAAAGTGTGTTCCGATTGCGTTATTTTAAAATGTATTTATTACAAAATAATTTCTCAAGAATAGATTGAATACAGAGCAGAGAACAGAACAAACCCAGAACAAACACGGCATAATTTCGCGAAAACTGTTACTTTTCGTGCATAAAGCTGACAAAGCCATATTCTCCTAAAATACTGATACTTTCCGCGCCTAATTTTCAATGTAAATGATATAAATAAATGTTCGATAGCCAGTAACCGCCGCCCTGACGACTCCCAGGCCAAAGGCAGGTTGATTGAATGGATTTGCTTTTACTCCGCGGCCCATAAACAAACTTTATGGACAACCTGACCTGCTTCTAATGAATATTGCTGAAATCTTTTGGGCAGAGGTTTGATTTCTACGGTTATTTGGGTTTAGGGAATCAGGACTTGATTCAAGGTGTTTATTTATTTGTGAAAAGATGCTATTTGTTCATTGATTTAAAAAGGGAAGATAGGTTACGTTCTCCTAGCGCTTACTCAAAAATTGGCATGTGTTACAACTACACGCAAACACATATTCTCACAGTTATATTTCCAGTCCTGTGCAATACAAAGAAGAACAAAGACGGAAAGACGTATCTAGGACCGAAGTGAGACTGAGACAACAATATTTCACGCGAATCACGACCGCCCGTGCCGCCGGTCAGACGGTGACTGATGTGGGAGAACACAATTTTACACAATTTGAGGTTGCCACTTTCGAGCAACCAGTGCCTCATCTTCGTTTTTAATAAATCAATGTATTTGTTAAGCAATTTCTTAGCAGGGCCCAGTAAGAATCACTGTCATCAAACATCACAAATTCGTTATTTCCATAAATACATTAACTGTACACTTAGAAAAAGTCAAATTATATTGGAATATTATATAATATTATTATTAGTAAAGGCAGTTGCTTTGAAGTCATATAAGGTAGTAGGTACTGCTGATTTTAACTTGATAGTTTGTTTCATCAGTCGGTAGTTAGCTTAATTGTTTCAATTGTAAATACTAGTTCTAATTTATTTATATTCCTTTAATAAAAATATAGACATTTTATTTTCTTAAACTTATGTTACGTACCTATGTACTAGGTAAATACGTTTTGTGAATCAACGTGCTTGACCGTAGCTAGTCGGTATGCAAGAATTTTTGAGAGAGAATGACGTTTATACTTGAAAAAATCGCGTCTCGACGTATAGCGGAGGCCTATGTCCAGCTGTGGACGTATGTGGGCTGATATTTTGCCTTGTCCAAGTGCTCACTTAGCCTGAAGAAATAATGGTATTAAAATCTAAAATTATGATAATGTCGGACACAAAGCACAAAAACAAAGCAAAGGGAATAGCATGCGAGTTCAAAAATACTAATATTTTTGTTTTTGTATGTTAGGATCTTCTATTATGAAATTTACTATTGAAAAGTAGATATTTTAAATCTCAACCGCAAAATGTCTAAACGCAACGCTATTGGCACCTGAAGCGTGACGTCATACTTGAACATTTTTGTATGGACATGTTTTGACTTTGAGTTGACATAGGGGGACTCGATGATCCGTGACGTCACAAAATGCAAGGGCTAACATGGCAGCGTTTTTATCACCCGAAACTGAGTTTAGTTTTACTTTTTGTTTTTTACCTCAATTTTTTTTTATGTATAAACCTAAAAATCGATTAAAAAAAACCATGATTATACCCAATTGTATATAAAATCACCATCACCTATTAAGATTTGTTTGCCACAAACAACCCATTTCCCAACTGTCGTATTTGAAAAACAAACGGTAATAATCCGACCGCTGATTGATCAGGAATGTCGGTGCTGAACCGAAAATAGTGGTGTTTGTAATCGCGTCCCACCCGGAAACGCGCGGGCCGATTGTGGAGCAATCGGTGATGTATACTAGTACTAGCTGCTGCCCGCGGCTTGGCATGTGTTGTTCGCGGGATAAAAAGTTGCCGGTTTTTTTATTGGGATTGTTTTGGACCAGCCCTCTTTGTTTTCTGAAGTGGTCTTGATACACCCTGTAGTTAGGTACTTAAAGATACGTTACTCCATGTTAATAAAGGTTTTGTTGTTAATTGTAACTCATGGGAACTGATTTATTCTAGTTCTCATTTGTTCCTATTATTTAATTGTAACTGTCTACTGTCTTGCAACTTTACTATTTTATTTATGTGAGGAAAAGTATTTTATGCGTTATGACCTACATCTATGCAAAATTTCATTTTGCATAGATGTAGGTCTAGATCGATTCACATTACCTTTTCGTTCAGTAGATTAGGCATGAAGAAGTAACAAACCATGCATCCATACATCCGAACTTCCACATTTATAATCTTACTGTGATGTGATAGCGTAGGTACCGTCAGCAGATAACTAACTAATCTAACTTTGGGGTTAGTTTAACTAGTTAGCCAAGTGCATGTCTTGCTAGATCGGTTATTACTAAGACAACTCAGGGTGCAAGCGTTTGCTTTATGTAATTTTTTTATAGTTCATGCGTAATTTTTCGTATATTATTTAGTAACAATTCCAAAAACATTATTTGATAAAGTCAAACGAAATTTTTTACAATTGATATGGCATTTTCACCCTAATATTATTTATTTTTAAAATATGGACGTCATATACTCTCGCTGAGTCTACTAGTAAGATATGTAAGACACATAAAAAAAATGAAATGTTTAGGTTTGATTTTATTCGTTCACTCACGCTCTTTTAAACAAATGACCGTGATTCCTAGAGCAGTTTGGGAAGACCTTTACCCAGTAGTGGCTTAGTACGCATAAGTTGATAGGTTAAGTCGGGTCTGACTGCAGTCGTATCGGATTATGACAGTGAGGTAATAGGGATTGTTGCGCCTGAGTTTACACGCACATAATTATGTCCACTACCCCAATATGTCAAACACTTGTGGCTTGTGGCTTCTTTGAGATTGGCTTCCTGAAATTTTAGCTAGAAAGAAATCATACCTCAACCTCAACAGCCTGTATTGGTCCATTACTGGACGCAGGCCTCCCTCTGATAAGAGCCGTATTGGCATTTATCGAATGGGGGGTAATGCCCATAATCCCCACGCTGGGCATGCTGGTTGAGGATCGCAGTACGGTGGTAGAATTGTTCTGCAAGGGGCGCTGCTGGCTACCCCCCGGCGGATATCCCTTAGTCGCCTCATACGACACCCACGGGAAGAAATGGGGTGGTGCAAATTCTAAGCCAGCACCACACAGCTACAATAATCATAAGTTGCTGAAAGAAATCATAAGTTGTTAAAAAAATATTCAATACTTTCTACATTATCTGCTGACCCTACCTCCTGTAAAACACGCGTCCATATTTATTTACAATATAAACCAAATTAGACAAGACATATGTGGCAATGTATTTAAAAATACCTGAATAGCCCGACCCGAATGTAGGCGAGTGGCAGATAGCCACTATGTGGAGAAAAGACAACTCATTTGTTGAACTGTTTGAGTATTCGTTTGTGGTGTGACAATATTAAGATTAGTGACTACATTTATGTAGATTTTCTTCTAATGATCAAGGCAAAGGAAAAGGTTGATTTCGTAAAGTTCCATGTTTAACCTTTACCAGATTCAACAAACAACAGCCTATATTGGTCCACTGCTGGCAGCCCTGATAAACGCCTTATTGGCTTTTATCTCATGAGGAGCAATGCCCATAATCCGCACTCTGAGCATGCAACTTGGGGATCGAATCCGATTCCATAAGTGCAAAATTCATGAGTGTTAAATTCTACAAAACAGATTTTAAGCTTGAACTTGAAAAGAGTATCCTAGAGTATTTTTCCCCAGTTCTTTAAATTTGATACTGACGGCCAGCGTTAGAGTAAAAAAAGTTTTTAATGTTTATGGATGTCTTACGTCTGTCTGGTAACGTGGTGTCACTACTTCCGCATAGCACACAAATTTATACCATACTAAATTATGATATAGCTCATATTTGTACTCGTACACTTTAGATACATTTTAAATACCCGAGAGCTGGCGAGGTGTGTATCAGGCGCAGCGCATCAGCATTGCCATACAGCGGGGGAATGCAGCCAGCAGCGTAACGGGGACGTGACGACTGGTGTTGATATGGATTAGTTGATCTACCTGTAGATTGTATCCAACAGTCTGTAGCTCAATTGCAAATACTAGTTTTAAATCACCTTCCCTCTAATCTATTATTTCATTATGATGTTATATTGACGGCATCAGATAACATTGTAGTCAGCTCGCGGCTCGCTTAAAGCTTGCACTGCCATTTTGGCATTTTAAAATGTAACTGATGATTACAATTTCAAGCCCATATTTGAATGATTATTATAATGTGCTGTGCGAAAGCGACTCTAGTACAGGAGTTAGAGATGGTATGCAGGTCATAAAACCTGAAGTTATTAGGCAACGTGTTTTCTTTATATATTTTCACATGAAATGATGACATAATTGTCCAAGTAACACATGCTTCGCATGTTTCGTACGCCAGAGACTGCATAACAAGCAGGTGCCCTACAATTCATCTATTTTTACGAAGTTACCTTTTTTATCGGTTGTTTGCTACAAGTACGTTTTTATGTCGTGACGCGAACTAGACCCGTCTGCTATTTTATTAGAGCAATGGAAAATTTGTTCACTCGAGATGGTTGGGCGAGATTTCTGATAGGCATTTCGTTTTACTACTATCTAAAATAACAGACATGAAAGGGCTAGTTGGCTAGAAAAAAAGGCTACAAGATTTAAAAAGGAATAAACAAAAAGGATAATAAAACTCGGCTAGGTTGTTTTTTCAGTGTCTAAATATGTCAAATACAGCTAACCAAATCCCTTAGCAAGCAAGCAGTATTTTAGTTACTACATGCGCGGACATATAAATGGTTATGAATTAGTATGTAAGTTTATGTATAAAGTAAGTAAAATTGTTTGTTCTCCAAAAAAAATCTATTTCGACACAGGTTCGAGTCCCGAACCTGTGAAGTCCTGTCCATTACCCACTGTGATTTTAGTATCTAACTTAGCTAATGGAAAAGTCACTTAAAATTTTCTAACCATTATAATAGCCTTGCATAATCGAGTTTTTGCTCTATGTAAACAAGCATTTTCAATTACCGTCTCAAACGAACTCAACCTTATTAGCTCCTGTACACAAATTCTGTACAACGCTTCAGTACTCACAACATGCCAATTCGCGACACAAAGTGACAGCAGACAGCTGTCAAAGTCAAGCGCCCTTAGCACAGAAACCTAATAAACGTCATTCTCGTTATTAGAGCGACCTTGGCAACTAGCACGTCCGGAGACTAAAGAGGAAGCACATAATGGATGGTTTAGCGAGGTTCAGGATGATCCGGTGTTGCAATGTGAAAAAGATACTTAGTCCCTAAAGTATTAAAACCTAAAGGAGGACCTTTTGGAGAAAAGCAGCTACTTATAATTTTTATTCGATGAGAGGAATAAAGCAAATGAGAAATACCCGCAATACAGGTTCCTGTAAACCTAAAACAGGCACCGGTCTCTCACAATGTTAGCCATAATATTTGTATTATCATTTTAACAGTTATCATCCTACCAATATTATAAACGCGAAAGTTTGTAAACATGTCAGTATGTATGTATTTTCGGTAAGGAAAGATAATTTGTAAATTTCGTTGGTTGATACCGTACCGCTCGGTGGTGTTGGCTTAGAATTTGCACCACCCCAACTCTTCCCGCGGGTGTCGTAAGAGGCGACTAAGGGATATCCACCGAAGGCGGGCAGCAGCGCCTCCTGCAAACTATTCTACCAATGAACTGCGATCCCCAACCCGCATGCCCAGCGTGGAGATTTTGGGCATTAACCTCCATGAGATAAACGCCAACGCGCTTATCAGGGCGAGGCCTGCGTCCAACAGTGGACCAATACAGGCTGTTGAGGTTAACCCCTCCTTTCCTCCCCCACGTTAATAAAGCTTTACAATATGCAGTGTAGAATCTATCTCCAATGTATGACAAAGCATTAGCGTGGAATGTCGGCCGGCTGTCGGTCTATATGCGTGAGTCGTAAAACGCAGCGCAGTTCGCTAGTTCCCGAATCGGTCTGCTTCTATCGTTACTAGCATCTTTCCGTGGCTTCACACGCGTTTTCCTACGATAAAAAGTAGCATAATGTCCACCACTGTCAAACTCTATGCCAAGTTCTATTGACATCTGTTCCAAGTTCAATTTTAAATGAACTTGAGACAGCAGGGGCAATTTAATTCATTCGACTAGTTTCCGAAGCGAATAGGTAGATACGTCAGATTCGAATTTGAATTATATTCCGAACGGTAGTTTAGAACGCTATTGTAATTGGTCAAGTTTCCGATATCGAATCCGACGGCCTGTCCAACGAATTAAAATACCCCAGATCTCAATTGAACTTGGCGATGGTAGTGGTGGACATTGTGCTATTTTTTACCTTAGGAAAACGCGTGCAGTATAGCAGTACACTCAGCATACTGGCATGAAAAGGTGACAGAGAGACTGCAAGACAAAGTAGTAAATTAAGGGCAGAATTCTGCTAACCAATCACTTAACTATGGCAATGGTATTGTCGTCGTAGAATCGTCCAGAGAGAAAATAAACTAGATAGTGCACGAAGAGATTGATAGAATCCAAAAATACAGGTGCACTTTCTATTCCCTCACTCTCCTAATCGGATGGGACGGCAGATCGACATGACCGGTGAGAGGTTCGGCGCAGGACCAACAGCTTATCGTACTTTCCGAGGCACGGGAGTGCAACACCGCCATTTTCCTGACTCTGGGCTGTGCATTCTATTATTATTGCAAGAAAAACCCAAAACTCGAATCTTGTACATACCGACCCGGAATTTGAACCTGAGACCACATTCTCAGCGGTTGAGCTCGCAACCGCTAGGCCATCGAGGCAGTCTATGGTGCAGTCAGATCGTACGATCGACTTAACACAAGCGGTTCTATAAGGAAGAACAGAAATAGATGTTTCTTAGGAAATGTTTTTGCAAATGGCGACTGCATATTTAACTTTACGAGGGCTCAATAGTTATATTTATAACTAGCTGCTTCGCACGTGTTTCGGGATGTAAAGTATCCTGTCCTTTATCTCATGGGATGTAAATAAATAAATAATGTTGGACAATTCACACAGCATTATCTAGCCCCAAGCTAAGCATAATATAAACTTTCTATAACCTTCCCAAATAGAGTCTGTTCAAAAAGAGAAGAGTCGTGAGAATTGAGGGCGTTCGTGTGCCAATTGACAACTTTTGTTGGATTAACAACACTGCTCTGTCATTGCAGTACGACTAAAAGTGTTAGTTCACCGTAACGCCACGACTCTTTTTTTTAACAGACTTTACCAACAATCAGACTAAGGTACAATCATATTTTAAATGGTAATGATATTACCTTTATTGAAGTCAGTTAAAAGTGGCACGAAAAGTAAAGCAGAGTTATTTCCGCATCACACTAATAATAAATGCGAAAGTTGATGGATGTTTGTCACCTCTTCACGCCAAAAGTACTGAAAGGGTCGGGCTGAAATTTTTCATACAAGTAGAAATACTTACGGACTATCTACGTTATATCCCATAAATCGGATCCCGTGGGATCAAATCATCAAACGTTTCTATAGGAACAACGAGTGCGAAACCGCGGGGCGCAGCTAGTTTATAATATTAGCATGGAATGTATCCCTCAGGCCAAAGTTCCCTTCCCTCCAGTGATTCCCATATTGCTGTTTAATATTTGCGTACAAAATTGTATGTATAATTAATAGGGCAAACAGCTACCTAATCAAATAGATTGCTGCCTGCATTCCCTGCGGAATCTCATTTAGATAGCGAAGGGTGGAGGGCTTCCAATAACTCTAGTGTAGGCACAGTAAAGATATGATTTTAACGCATTTACTGCCCGGCCTTGGCGGTGCGACCTGTAGGGGGGCCACCCCGCCACCCCGCCGCCGCATGGCGCCAAAAGGCGCTGCATAGTATGCATCGTCATAAGGTGTATTAGTAAATGCTAATACACCTTATGACGTCCGACGAGTACTTGGTAGCTGCAGATTATCAAGTTCTTTGTATGGTCCAAAAATAGAACATGTAGTGTCACTTCGCCTCGAACTCATTGTTTAAAAACTGTACCTTTATGGCATAAAATTTACTCTGGTTAGAATAAAAACACTCGCGAATCAAGTAAACAATAAAATTGGAAAACCTGAATATTGAGGGTAGTTGGAAGTGGAGTTGAGGGTAACCCTAACAAATACAAAGTAGCTGGTAACGTTTCTATAAACGGCAAATTCAGGTACTACACCAAAATATAATAAAATATTAATACTTTTTTCAGGATTAAAAATTATAGAGAGTCAAAAATCGACGTAAAAAGGTGGTTTTTTCAAAACTTTGAAGGCCGGTAGAGGCCTCAAGACCATTTACTCGATTTTTTTTTAAAATTATTCTTAATCTACGTACGATTTCACAACTTTCGAGTGGTCTTACGTTACGGAAATAAAAAAAAAGTTTCTACGGGACACCCTACTGCATACGTGTGGTGCCATGGCAGTGTTAAACGGTGAAACAAAATGACGTTTTGTTGAAGAAAACCACTGTTCTGTGAAGAAAACACGCTGTGTTTGAATTTTTTGGTTCAGGGGGTATTTGAGCAGTGCGGCAGATTACAGTAGAAAATAAATCACCGATTTTGTCTACTTTTTATACTTAGTTGAAGACCTAAATAGAACGACAAAATAATGATAAATTAAACCTTTTTAACCAACTTCGAAAGAAGGGAAGTAAGTGTTTTACTTTAAAAAACTAGTATCGAAACCTTCGAATCCCTTAATTTGACACTGTTTTTAGGGACAAGTACTAATCGCTCGGAAATACATTTTTATGGGACATATTCTCGAATCTAATAGCAAAAAGATAATTACTAACCGACTTCAAAAAAGTTCTCAATTCGAATGTATTTTTTTTGTTTATTACCTCAGAGAAGTTAGAAATTTCGACTGGGTGAACCGTTTTTATTATTGATTTGATTTGTTTTTTTTTATTTGAGAGCCAGTTGCTTTCCGTGTTATACCATTTCCAACCCACTTCTTCAATTGTCGGTTTTTTTGTATGAATTATTGTCAGTCTACAATTGATGACGAAATCGACGAACATATTTTTTTTTTCCTTAGCCGCCTAAAAACGTGTGTTAAATCTGTACGTTTTAAGTGCCCATTTAAGTTCCCAAAACGATCATTCAATTTTGTACATACATCGAACATAGACCCCAACATTTCAACTCTGTTTAAATTAAAAAGCTTAGCATTTAATCTTCTCATCTAAACAACAAATAGAAGAAACGTACAAGACACAAACAACTCAGACAAACACTTCAAGTATTTGCGAGGCTTTGTGGAAGCCTCGAGGATTCTTCTCGTAGATTGAGCTATTCGTTAGCGAGCGGAATTTTCTTTGACGCTGTTTTTAAAGCTTTGTTTGAGAATTTGTTTTGAGACTAGGTTAAGATCGCAGTTTTGCTCTTGCCCAGCGCGGGGATTATGAGCTTTAGATAATATAATAAGCCCCCGCATGAGATAAACGCCAACAAGGCGCTTATGAGGGGAGGCCTGCGTCCAGCGGTGGACCAATACAGGCTGTTGCGGTTGAGGTATGATGTAATGGAGATGTTTTTAGAATCGGTGAGTAGTTCTTGAGATTACACGTTACGTTACAAAAAAACACTTTTATCTCTATCTTTTTATTGATTTGTGATTTGATTTAAACTGCGATACACGACCCGCATGCCCAGCGTGGGTATTATTATGGGCACTACCCCCATGAGATAAAAGTCTATTTTGCTCCAGAGGTTTGAAAAAGGTTTGAGGTATCTATCTATTGCTAGCTATAAAGGCTCGTTATTTTTTCAAACAACAAAACAATTACGCAACCATCTTCCGACCCGGGATAGGAAACGTAACAGGAAAGCGATCTCGACAGTTCCAAGGTCATCATGATCCTCGGCAACCTGTCAAGGACAGAGGGACGGATTGTGATGTTTGCTATTCTGTGGTAGGATTTGTTTACTCTCAGATGGGAGATAGAGGCGTGTGCTTAAAAGGTTTCTTTTATTTATTTTAAGGAAGGGCTACAGTTTAAATATAGGTATAAATATAAAATAGGTTGAAAGACGCGGTTTTGGGCACTCAAAGGTTCTCCTTTTACTATTTATCAAGCTGTTTAATGAGTAAAAAATTGACTTGTCTAAGTGCTTATTTTGTAAGTCTCATGAAATAAACGATTTGACTCTGACTCTGACGCTTTACACAGGACTCAATTTGATCAGTTAGGTGTTAACTTTGTTTGGCTTAAGTTTGATATTGGGTAATCAACAAAAGGTCCAAACTACTGGTTTGACACTCAAAATTAAGCCACAAATAGACGTCTACATTATCCCTAATTGTTATAGGCTACGTTTAAGAACGGTGCGGATACCTTAGCCCCCAAACAAACGTACTTTCCGCTTCATTTGGATACTACGTCGATGCGATGGGATTCTTTTTTTTTATCAGAAATAGACCTTCGTTTGACCGCAATCTCACATGATCGAAAGCGAAGATGCGGCTGACGATGTATCACGAAGGTCTAGAAGATGGCTACTCCGGACCACATTCCGAAACACAACTGAGTTGTTTCACGGACTGGCCCAGTCCAGAGGGTGGTGACAAGCCACGGCCGAAGCCTACCACCAGAGGGTACCGCTCTTAGCACCACCCAGAGGACACGTGTAGGGTATCAGAGGGTCAACACCTACGGACGTGAGCGATACTGTCCCCCTGATTCTACGTGAAACAACAACGAATCCTCCGGGCCGTTGAGATTTGGGAGAGGTTCGTAACCTTCTTAAGCAGGTAGGTAGAGATAAACCATTCTTAAAATGAACGCGTCTCCACAGAGTTATACCAGTTTATTTCTCTTTTGTGAGCAAAAAGCAAACTTTTTCTTTTTGACCTTGGTAGTATTCTAACAAGCAAGTAGACTCCTTTAAAGTTATATTTCAACGCCTCTCGCTAAAGAGTAATAAACTGGTAGAATTCTGTAAAAGCGTTCATTTTAAGAATGTTTAATCTCTACCTGGTTGTACTTCATACATAAGCGAGGGCGCTGGCAGAAACATAATAAAGACTACAACTATGAAATTCTTCATGTTTCTTCGCCAATCTTACAGTCGGTATTCTTGGACACGTCAGAAATTTTAAAACACATAAATGCAACTATTTATTTATAGCTAGATTATCCTAAGACATGCGCCTTCTTACAACGACTTTGAAAACTTAGTAAAAAGGGTTTGGGGGAGACCTATGTCCAGCAGTGGGGCAACGCTAGACAAGCGCAGAAATGTCTGGCTGGGAGAAATGCTGGCAAATTGTTTGCTATCGCATCCTGTGAGGGCAGTCTGAGCTGATTGTCCGCTTTTGATAACGTTTTACATTTATAATGGTTTGAATTATAAGCGCAAAGGTTTTTAACTCGGTGTCGGGCAAAAACAAATAAATGATGATGTCCACCTAACCGAATTTCGGCCAACGGAGACTAACCAGGTGCGCGGGAGATTATAATAGTGTACAAGTGTGTGTCACATGCACTCATTCCCTGCCTCTCAATAGTGTAAAAAGGAGTTATAATGGCGGTCATCAGACTTCAAAGACAGGCTAGGCTTATCTGGTTGAGCTAAAAATTACAGAGATTGGTTTAAAGTCCTCAAAACAAAACTTTTCATTAATATTATATTGAGTACGTTAGATGTACAATATCTGCTGGTAAACGTCACCTTAGATAACAAATCAAGATAAAATAAACTAAAATCATCTAACTAAAATTACCAATAAGTCTCTATTCACCCCGTCATAAACGATATCTTTTTTTTTATCAGAAATAGACCTTCGTTTGACCGCAATCTCACCTGATGGAAAGAATCAAAAACATCGTCGGCCGAAGATGCGGCCGACGATGTATCACGAAGGTCTAGAATATGTAGATCTAGATACCTACCCAATACCTATAGCTATTATGAAGCTGTAGAAAGAATAAAGGACCGAGTGTCAACGTCAACAACAAAACTCTTACCGCGTAGAGCTAAGACGTAAATAACGTTTTACGTCAACAAATACAAAACTCTCTAACAAGTATTCGTCGTCGGGAACTGAATACCCCAGAACAATGTGAACATTGCTATCCGCTCCCACTTTTATACGATTCCTTTGGCATTGAATTGTGTTTGGGAGTCTCGGAGGCATTTATCGTAAAGATCGTGGAAATCATTTGCGCATATTCCTTTTAGGGTCCCGTACTCAAAATGTAGATCAGAACCCTATGGAAAGTAGGGATGGCGATCTGCGAAATAGTGCAAGTAGATACTGGATGTGGCTGAAGACGGGGCGTTATGGCGTGAGTTACAGGCCGATGCCCAGCAGTGGACACGCATAGGCTGATGATGATGATGATGCAAATAGTACAACTACAGTATATATATACTGTAGTTGTACCATGTTGTAACATATACCGAAGTGCGGATAATCTGTCTATCTATCCATCAAAAGCCTCTAATTCGGTCGTAATTAATGTAATGTCCAATTTTTCACAGAATACATGAACACAATCAATAATAAAGAAAATAAATTGATATATAAATTATGTGGAACCCTTAAGTGTGCTAGTCCAATTCACAATTTGACTGTACCATTTCAATTTTCAGGCTTTGTTATGTTTGTACTAACTGGATGTTTATATTTTTTATATCTTTACGGGCGCTTTGACATTAATAATTTTACGGTTGGTATTCTAATGCCTTGCCTTTATGACTTCTACAGTACTTTCGGAACGTAATAGTAGGCTATACAACTTTTTGAAAGGTTAAAATCAAGTGAAAGCTTTTCAAATTTCGGAAGTTTCCGAAGAAAAATGATTGTGAAAGTAATCGAGGGGCTAAAATTCTCGCAAAGTTATAATCACGTTAGTACTTTAGTCGCTTTTGTAAAGTCAACTGAATTTCCAAGTCCCATTGTAACCAAAAGTATATTTTAGAAGTAGGTAATTTGACATTGACATTTGTCTGGGAACGTGTCTCATGCACAAGCGATAGTTGTAAAAATATAAAAAACAACACGTCAGGTTCTGTTTTGGCTTTTCTTGAATTTTTCTTTTTCTTACATATGTTTACTTTTGGGAACTAGTTGTGTAAATGGCACGGAACCCTTCTTGTGCAAGTAGAATCGCCCTTGTCCGGTTTTATT
This sequence comes from Eupithecia tripunctaria, assembly GCA_955876795.1. Taxonomy (NCBI): domain Eukaryota; kingdom Metazoa; phylum Arthropoda; class Insecta; order Lepidoptera; family Geometridae; genus Eupithecia; species Eupithecia tripunctaria. Next base: position 587,901 of record OY041625.1, read on the forward strand.
CTAAGTACAAATATCTCTCCGGAATATTTTTTTATTGGAGGGTCTTGGAATAATTATTACAAAAATAGATAATACAAAATACTCTAGTAGGTACTTGTATTATAGTTATAGGGCGTCTAATTAATAGCCGTATCATATTCGTAGCCAAATTAGCCGTAAAAATAGGCGATAGTTATAGCCTATAATTTTTTATAATCCATACATACATAGATATAAAATAACTGCTAATAACATAGGCGTGCTTCTCATAAATGAGTTTTATGTTGTTACAACAAACAGTCGTTAGGAGAACAAACACCGAGACAGATTTTATTGAGAAGTCACAGCGGTTAGCTGGCTGAATACAATGAGATACTTGCCAAAAAATATTAAAAATACAGAAAGAAAATAACTTGTCTATTGCTCGGACTTCCGCAATCTATGTTTGAAACTCGAACTATGCTGTAGAAATATAGTATACTAGCTGCGCCCCGCGGCTTCGTACGCGTTCCTATGGAAACTTGTAAAGGTGATTTTTCATCCTACGGGAAATAGTTTATAGGATAAAAAGTAGCCTACCAAGCAAAGCACAAACTTGCCGTCTACTGCCCGCTTAGAATTAGCACCACCCCATCTCTTCCCACGTGTGTCGTAAGAAGCGACTACGGGATATCTACCGGCGGGCAGCAGCGCCTCCTGCAGAACAATTCTTCTATCGAACTCCAATCCCCAACCCGCATGCCCAGCGTGGAGATTATGGGCTCTAACGCCCATTAGATAAAAGCAAATAAGGCGCTTATCAGGGGAGGCGCCCCAACCTTCAATAGGTGCAATATCGCCGCTACGAGATGGATTTCGAGCGGGATGACAAGATATGCTATTTCTCGCGAGTAAGAAGTACAGAGCAGAAACGTGCACCGAATTTTATATCCACTAAAACTGTTTTTACCAAATTACAAGTTAACAAAACAACCAATCGAAAAATTCAAAGACATTGTTAAAGAGATACTTCTAGGTTTCTTACCAAAACAAAAATCGAAGAAAAAAGTGTGCTGTTCCTGAGATAAATAGCTATATGTATGCAAAACATATTATTTTCTAACTAATAAACAATCGAGAAAACTTTCACCAATAGTGTTTTCAAGACACGTAATTCAAGATAAAAGATCGAAGTGACATCTCCCTAAGGCCCGTATTATGAAAGCTTGCTCAGTCATCGAGTTATGCTTGAGCAACATTTATGCTATAGAAAAGCGTTACTAAAACAGAGATTGAACACTGAGCAAGCTTTCATAATACGGACCTTAATATGAAGGTGGTAGCTTTCACAGATTTTGAGACAAATACCTAAGCATTTTGAAGTAAATTGCCTATTGCACACTCTTAAAGACTCCCCTATCGAACATTATACCAGCACATAGAACCTACGCCCGTGTCCAGTGCGCCTGAACACATCAATCACTGGCCCCTCAAACATCCCTTGCCCACTGCTCTTGCCGCGCCCTCCGGGACGTCACTTGTCGCCTCCGCTCCCTACTATGCTACTCCTACTATGCTAACGTCATGTGACGAACGATTACTCAAATGATAAACTACAAGGTTTCAAACAGATTGCGGCAGTCGCGACATAAGAATCGACCCCTTTAACTCAGCCCGTGGATGAGAGTCAATTAAGGTAACCTACCAGAGGAAGGGCAGGCAGATTTTAGCCGAATTCAAACCAGGAGGAGGTTCTCAATTCGACTGGAAGTATCTTTTTTTATGTTTGTTACCTCAGAACTTTTGACTGGCGGTCTGATTTTCATGATTCTTTATTTATATGAAAGCTGGTGCTTCCCATGTGGTTTAATTTGGTCCTGTTCTGACAGTGGGATCTATAAAAATCCACGAAAAAAACCATAAAAATTTAAGTCGATTTATAGTTTTTTAAAACAAAATAACTCAACCTCAACAGCCTGTATTGTTCCACGGCTGGACGCAGACCTCCTCCTGATAAGCGATTTATTGGCGTTTATCTCATGGGGGGTAATGCCCATAATCTTCACGGCATGCGGGTTGGGGATCACAGTTTGGTTGTATTATTGTTCTTCAGGGAGCGCTGCTGCTCATCCCCCGGTGGATATCTCTTAGTCCCGTCTTACGCCACGCCCGGGAAGAGTAAGGGTGGTGCAGCACACAAAACAACTAGTTTTTAAAACACCGATCACAAATATGGCATATTCAGCAGTGGCCGTTTATCTGGCCGTTTGTGCTGAGCAGTAAGAGTTATAGCTATATCGTATCCATTTTGAATGGAGCATAAACGTAAACAAACCGCCCATACTTAACCTAAAATTCACTTTGTTGGCGCGTCATTTTATACGTAATTTACATTACTTGTCGATTTTAGATCCTCCCTTCAATGAAAATTGCTTAGAATTAAATCTAAAACTCGACGCCAAGAAAGTGAGATTTTGAAATTTGTGTCGTACTTTGTTTACTAACATGCTTCATTCAAAATGGATAAACCATAGGTTTGTAAGCTGCACAGTGTTTGCATTGTCATGTGGGAAACAATGTTTCTTTTTCTATTTTGTTAAGTTTGTGCGTTTTGCCATGTTATATTATAAAGACTTGACCTCTTACGGGAGTGACATAGTCACCGTGTGACTAAACTCCATTACAATAAGGGCTGATTTTTCACTCATCAGATAAATGCTAACTGTTGAATAAATTTGACATATTGTATGGAAAATGTCAAATTTATTCAACAGTTAGCATTTATCTGATGATTGCAAAATCAGCCCTAAATAAAGTGTATCAGCTATTAAATCTGTTATCGAAAGATGCTAGTTTATATTTATATTTTTATTTAGTTATCCGTTCGCTAGTCGAATACCACAAGAGGTGCTTATGTGCGAAGACCAAGAAGGTAACGTACGATTATAGGTTTTATTTCTTTCTACCTCACCTCAGTTAATTTATACTAATATTATAGAGAGGAAAGATTTAATTGTTTGTTTGTTTGTATGGAATAGGCTCCGAAACTAAAGACCGGTTAAAAAAATATTTCATCATTAGGAAGCTTACTTTTCAGGGAGTGACATAGGCTATATTTTATCCCGGAATTCTCACGGGAACGGGAAGTACGCGGGTGAAACCGTGAGACGCTGCTAGTTTTCCTTCTATATATTCATTATATTATTACAAACGGATTTCGGGCGGTTACTTTTTTGCTTAATAAAATAGGAAGAAACATCAAAGAAACAAACAAAACAAATTGTTGACCTAGAGCTAAGCAATATATTTTTTAGACATGCCAAACAACAAAATTGTAACAAACAAAACACAAAGAAACTCTTTCTATTAAATTGAAGGTCAAAAGAGATCTTACTTGTTTTTCCGAACGAATATTATTTTAACTCTCAAACAATAGAAGAAATTCCGCGAAGTTTTCTCAAGTTTGGTTAAGCTATTTGTTATGATTATGCTAATTATTAAGTAGGAACGTGAGAAATATACCTAATATTTCTCTGTTATGGAAATGAATGAGAATTCCATGGAATAAATACATGAGCTGCGAATCTGAAATGAAAGGGCTTAATATCGGTGAACCGGAGAAAACGGGAATTGGTAAGATATTTTGGCTATCGGTAATTCTTGGAAGGATGTTACTATTCCGTGTATGTTACAAGGAAAAAATAGCTTACGGGATTTCACGTACAAAAACTCACAATTCACTGATTTCAAATGACAAAGACAAAGTGAGCTAACAAACTTCGTTTGGCAAAAAACACGGCGCGGTCTCACTAACGAAAGGGCCTATCTAACGATTTAAATCTATATAAGAAAGTGGTGAAATAATACCCATAATAATCAACGATATTAATTTAGTATTCGTATATTGTATTTACTTGAAAGTATTAATAAAATATTCGATATCTTATAAAGTATGGATTTTGGCAATCAGCGATTGCCAGTACTTATACGAGTATTCCTTAATTGTGTGATGGCTGAAAACTGAAAGCTGGTCTTTTTTTTCATAATAATTTAGTTTATTTATTTATTAATCACCAATAATCACCGTTAATAAGAATCACATCAAGTGTCAGCATAAGTATAGGTGACTAACCCGCCCAGGTTTCGCACGGATGCCTTTTTTTAAATAAATAAATACATTAATAAATGCCGATGTATTATACGATCAAGAGGAAGATTTATATCTATAAATGTTCCTATTGATCACTCTTTCTATTAAAAAAAACATTCGCATCAAAATCCGTTGCGTAGTTTTAAAGATCAATATGTACTGACAGACCGCGGGAAACGACTTTATTTTGTAATTTTATGTAGTAAAGACAGTTATTGGATACGAGGATAGCTTTCAATTTTTTTCATTTCAATTTCCCATGTAAACATCATGCGTGTCATTTTTCAGAAAAGTATAATGATGAAAATATTTAGTAACAATGCCGTGATAAAACCTTGTGCGATAAAATCTAACAAATTATACATTTATACAAATTAAAGAACATAATATCAAAGTAAGTCGTCAACTAGTTTCGTCTCTCCACGATACATCATCAGAAAAGTATAACAATTCTTCTAGCTAGAGCGTACGTTACTCTATTAGTGCCCACTCAATCATGTTGAAACGGTTCAATAGATTTTGTAGAGCTATACAATCCGAACGGTTAAACGGGTAAAGCCGTTTATTCAAAGGAACTCCTTCTGAATTGACTTTCTTCTCTTCTCGACTTCTAACAATTATAACTTTTTTAGAATTACGTATTATTGACTACATCATAAAAACCTTCAAAGTCAAAAGGTCTAACTAATTTTCCATTTTTTTATATCTATATATCTATCTATATATATAAAAATGAAACCCGTTTTCCGTTGTCACGACATAACATGAAAACGGCTTGACCGATTTGGCTGATTTTTTTTGTAAATGTTCATTGAAGTTCAAGGATGGTTTCCGACGAGAAAAATTCAAATAACTACCGGGAAAACACCTTTAAACGTTTCCATAGGAACAACGCGTGCGAAGTCGCGGGGCACAGCTAGTTTATAATATATTTAAACATAAATTACCATAATTATGAACATCGTCAGCTTTAAAACTACTGCTTATAATTTTTATGAAACTTTTATGGGGCCGAATGACTAAATTCAGACGTACCCTACCTTCTTTTATATAGCTTTTACCTTTCACATCAAGAAAAAAATTATTCAAAAAAAAATAGAACTACCTAAAACATTTATTTAAAAAAAGTATCAAAATTGGTAAAATAAATAACGAAATTCTGAGATGACCACATCAAAGAAATATAATCGAATGGAGACTTTCTCCTTTTTAAAAGTCGACTAATAATAGTAGGTATAGGTACTCGCAAGTACATATAGGTACCGCATCATGCATGACATGATATACCCATTACCAGTAAAAGGTTAAACCGTTATCGTATTGATAACAGTTTTTTTACATTCCAAAATATGACCCTATTTCAAACAAAAACTTCATTGACGTTGACTTCGCAGATCATCAATTCATCACTCACTCAAAACTATTTAAAATAAGAACTAAAAAACTTTTACACTTCTAACTTCAAACACTGATTACAAACCAAAAACAAAATCTGTATTTCTAAATAGAATAGAACAATGTTAGCAAAAATCGAAAGAACTTTTTACGTTTTATTTACAATTCAAAAATCAAATCGGACACCGTTATTTGAAATGTTTTTTCTGTCTAATTTCAAAATCAAATTGAACACTGTACGCAAAAATCAATCACTTGTTATTTTTGCACGCTTTTATCACAACGACCGTGAATTCGTCAGAATTTATCGTATTTTTATCTGTTTTTTTACAAAAACACGCGGGAAACGTCCGTTTGTGGCGGGAACGCCGCCTACACTTACGAGCTTTCAGTTTTCAGGGGCGGTACTGTGAAACGGCAAGTTTACTGACGTTATTTCCACTGCGTGCTGATAATTTGGATGCGATATGAAAAGGGAAGCCGCTAAAATCTATAATAGATGCGCAATGCGCTCTATGAAGGTTTTGACTATAGTTTGTGATTTACATATTTATATTTGTATAGAAATATAGAGGATGCGACAAAATTATTATCAGGATTTTGCGTGACGTATGCGTTGACGGTGTCGATTTTGTATGAATTAACCAATGATTTTATAATTAACGACTAATACGCGATTTTTTGAAACTGTAGAAATTATTTTCGAACGTTATTGTGTTTGTTTGGATTTTTAGGAATTCGATGCAGATTTATTAGTCAAGATTTTTTTGGAGGATGATCATATTTTTTTAGTGGTTGTCCGATTATTCGAAACACAACAAAATTACTCTTTTGAAACTGTAGAAAGGTTGTAGGTCTACATAACGTTACATACAAGTACGTTCTTATTATCCTTTCTTCTTAAAAACTCGAATAGAATTGTAACGAATTCTAATTTATTTGTAATTTAGATGTCTAATTTTATATATGCGAAAGTTTGTAAACATGTACGTACATACATATGTATCTTTGTTGCTCTTTCACGCAAAAACTACTGAACGAATGTAGCTGAAATTTTGCATACGGCTACGTTTTATCCCATAAATCAGTTCGGTAACGTAGCTAAATGAACGATTTGGTATTATTTTTTAAACTATTTCCACGAACCCCGTGATTTAACAGTAGCGCTCCTCAGGGAGGGATGGAGGGATGAAAGCATTCCAACTGTACAATTCAGCGCATAATTCGCTGCTTATCCAGCGTGGAATCGCTTTACTCGCTGTTTTGGATCTTACTATGCCTTTAGTGTACATTTTAAAATCTTTAAATTAACATTCATGTTGATACCTCCACGCGGTCCTGAGAAAAGGGTCTTGACTGAGAAACAGATATACGGACAACGAAGTGAACCTTTTTAGAGTTCCGTACCCGAAGAGTGAAAAGGCGAACCTATTATTTAGGCTCGGCTGTCTGTCCGTCTGTCAGCGGGGTGTATCTCATGAATCGTAATATTAGACAGTTGTTTTTTTACAGAAGATGTATTGTATATACATAGGTAGATTATATTTTTGTGTTGTCGCTTTAACAAAAATTACCAAAAAACAAAAAAAAACGTGATTAAAAATATTATATTTATTAATTTATTTTTCATGGCATTTTGTCGTAATTGTCGGCTTAGAATTAGCACCACCCCAATTCTTCCCGCGGGTGTCGTAAGAGGCGACTAAAGGATATCCGCCGCCGGGGGCGGGCAGCAGCGCCCCTTGCAAAACAATTCATCCACCGACCCGCGATCCCTAACCCGCATGCCCAGCGTGGGGATTATAGGCACTACCCCCAATGAGATATAGGCCAATAGAACAATTATCAGGGGGAGACCTGACTCCAGCATTGGACAAATAAGGGCTGTTGAGGTAATATTATATATCAAATCACTTCAAACGCGTACGACGAACGACCCGTAGAATTGATCATCACATGCATCATCCTGGCCTGCAGGTAAACTCAAATAATAGAATGTCTCTGATTACAATTAGCAATAATGTATGAGAAAAACTCGTACCTAAGTGAAGTCAATCAAAAAATGTCATGTGATTTGAACCCTTAACGCTTCGCTATTGCGATTCAGCGCTAGTGCAAAATTAGCAGCGACATTTAGTTATTTTCGACAAAACTTTTTCAGCTTCTGTGTAAAGTTCTATCAAAACTCTACGACCGTGACCACGACAGAGTTTAAACCTGTTGAAACGTCGCCGGGAAAATAGGTAAATAAACGCGATAAATATCCGTGAATATTTATAATAATGGGTTCTGATAGCGCGTGTTAAAAATATCTATCAATTTTTTTAAGCTATTGCATAGCTTCTATCGCGGGCCTTGAGCGCGGGGACCGAATCCAGAAATTCCGTAACGAAAAAACCTCACGCTCCCCACTCCGACCGGAACAGCGGTGATACTTTTTAGTTTTGCCATCTCTCGATGAATAGTAGAACTTTTAATGACTTTTTGAAATATGACGTTTGTCTCTTTAGTTCAGCAACTCGCCTCTAGATGGCATTGCAATAGCTTTACCGCGGCAGTCCCCGAGTGCCACGCGTCTTTTTTTTATATATTTGGTGATTTCGGTCGGCATCTGCCATTCCCTGTACGGAAGTGCCGAAAAACGAACACTACATAAACCATCCTTCGTCGATGTTAAGAGGCTAATGATAGTAAATTACATATTTCATAGATCTTAATTTGAATTTAAATTTTAAATAAATTGTTTAATTTGTATTTTACCTTTGAAAAAGTATTTATTTATTAAACCAGACTAAACCAAATCTGTACTAAAAATTATGTCATTCTTATCATTTTAATCGTTATGACAGGGATGGCGACATTTTTAGTAATGTCAAATTAGTTTAGTTTAGTTTAGGCGACATCTGAATAGACACCATTCATATTTGTTAGCAAAAAAAGACCTGCAAACTATTAAGAAATATTTGATGATCTTTTGTTTGTTGATTGTTCTCTATTTTTCTCTGTAAGCGCTCTACACAAGTTTTCCTCTGAGTTACAGTCGACAAGAAATATAAGTGTATAAAGATATAAAGCTAGCACTCACCGATCGTGGGCGTTAAGGTCTGTTCCCACGGCTGCTCGTCCTCAGTTTTACGAAAGCTGCGTTCCACTGCGGACAGGCAATATGTTTTACATATGTTTTGTACCAAAATATTTCGATGACTGCAGAGGTTCGTACAGTTATAGGTAAAGTTAATAGTTCAATAGTAGAGGGAAGCATACGGTACGAATCAAACTCTCGAGTGATTTAATATTCATATAAGTAATTGCACAATAATGCAATTACTTATACGAATAACTAAGTTCGTGTAAGCACAATAAAAAGTGGGTAAGCAAATTGGTGCAAGAACATGTGTTTAAGTAGGTATTTATGCTTATATGACCCAGTTCAATGACTTTATTTATCGTGCGGTACTCCATACAATTACTTTATTTAACTTCGTTACTGAAAACATAACTTTAGTTAACTGCGCAAAAACTTTGACAGAAGTCAAAAACGTCAATCTGATTTCAATTGCCCTATTTTAATTTTGAAGATCGTTATCAGAATTCTTCCCGATTATAAAATTTGACAAGCTGATAGTGTTCCGGAGATGGACGAGGCTACTTTATTCAAGAAGAACGCATGTTAAGTCGCGTGAAAAAGCTTGTATTAAATAATTATAATATTCTAGGGAATATAAGAATATCTTACTGTTGAGAAAGTTGGCCGTGCCCGACGCCTTTCTTGATTTCTTGTCACCGGAATCTTGAGCTGTCAAACAAAATAACCAAATTATAATTATTGTTGAAGTATTTCTGGTTTGTCTAGCATTTTTTTGGTAGTCTCTATAGTAACAATATCTTTATTTCACTTGCGCGAACTAGAAACTTTTGCGCAACAAAGTTTTTCTTATTGCCATCTAGCAGCCGTCTTTGGAAGTTTTGAATGACAAAAACGATTCTGCGTAGCGACGCCTTTTGTATTCTACATTACGGTACAGTTAACAGGTTGTGCCCGCGAAAAATAATTTCCATGACAACTATCGTAAGGGAGCGTTCAAGTATTACGTAACGCAATTTTTGAAGATTTTTGACTTTTTTGAAATGACGTTACGTAACGTGTTGTAAGAAAGTCCCCCTCCCGCCCCTGTAACGCATCGTAACGTTTTACGAGACCCCCCCGCCCCCCCGAATTGCGTTACGTAATACTTGAACGCTCCCTAATGCACCGAAATCGGGATTAACGTAGTTGTTTTCAGTTGCTATGTTTATGGTGGATAATTCGTTTGCGAAAGCGTACGACAGCGTTGAGTAATCAAACCCCACCCTACAGAAAAGCTGAAACGAAGCTGTCGACCACTTAAAGTCCTACTCCGGTACTTCAATGATCTGGGCTGGTCAGGGCTTGCTTAGAGTCCTAAAAATTACAATCAGTCCGTCAGTCAGTTAGATTTATCAACACGTATTTTTTCTTTTGCCGATTAAACAAAAAAGGTTCCGCGTGACGTCACCTTCACCTTACTACACTTCTTAGCGAAATGTGACGTCACTAGCCCTCACTCACAAATATAGTCTCGCTTTATTTTTGTAATTTTTTGTTTGATAGACTAAAGAAAAATGTGTGTCCAATATCTTTATAGTCTGACTAACTAACGGTAGTCTAACTAACGGACTAAATAGTATTTTACCCAGGACACTACCCTATTCTCTATGTCAGAGGAGACCCGGAAATATGATAAGAGTCTTAGGGCCGTATTATGAAAGCTTACTCAGTCATCAATCTATGCTTAAGTAACGCTTTTCTATGGCACAAACGTCACTCAAGTTTAATTCAGTTCAGTTTATTTATTAAAACCATAGGAACACACATTGGAACACTTAGTAATGTCAAATTATCAAATTTAAAAACATTACATATTAAAGATTTTTTTTAAACAGCTTACAGAACAATTAGGCAAATACAAATCTCTCTGGAACACTCAAGCATTGATCTATGACTAAGAAAGCTCTCATAACACAGATGTTAAAGTTTTTTTTTTTATTTGTTAAAAAAAACTTTAACACCTGAAAGACAGGTTTTTACCTAGTTCAGGCACACGCAATATTTTATACGATTAGAATTTAAGATGAACCTTTTTGTTAACCTTCTAGCCCTAAGTTATTTTGAATAAATTATTATTATTATTATTATTATTATTAAAGTGAAATGTCTCACAGTTGAGCTGGTTGTTGTGTATCCGCTCCATGAAGCGCGATATCCTGTTGTTGTGGTGGTCGGGGTCGATGCAGCACGCCTCCTCCACGCCGCGCGCGCAGTCGCGGTGCACGCGCAGCTTGCAGTCTGTACAACATTACATACAATATAATTAATACAATCCGACACCAGACACAAGAACGTAATAAGGTTCCGATAGTCGGGTGGTCAAGAGTGAACAGCCATTCTATTTTAACGACAGTAAGAGGAGATACCATAACTGATGGAGGTACAGGAAAATGGTCTTGGGTTCAGAAACTTTCATCACCAGTCTCAGATTTTCTAAAAAAATTACACTTTACACGTACTCTTTTTAATATCAGTCGATGTTCTTATACTGATCAAATACTATTGGACTAACTAAGGTTAAGAGTAATCGCAACAATGTCGTTCAGATGCTACCAAAAATTTGACAGGACTAAAAATATCGCCCCTGTCAACACGACCAAAATAATAAGGATGGCATCATTTTTAGTCGTGTCAAATTAGTTGTTAGCGACATCTGAATAGACACCAGTGTCTGTCCAAATTAAAAATAATCAAAATTAAAATTAAATTATGTTCATTTAACAATCTACCCATAAAGGTGTGTAAAATTAAATAAAAGGTTTATCACAAGTAGGTATGTAACAAAAGATTTAAATAACCTAACATTATATAATATTAAATAGATTGTAAGTACCTGCTTTGTAAACCCATCTCTGCGAATAAATATTTTATTATTATTATTTATTATTATAATTTGGATTTTTACAAAAAAATATTCTAAATGTCAAATATCAATAAATTAAATTCAAAATTCCAACAAGTCAAATTCATAATAACAGGCAAATTAAATTAAAAATCCCAATGAGTCCAAATCATAATAATGTACGAAACAAAAAAACTGAGCCTAAAAAGTCAATCAATTCTTTAAATTCAAGAAGTCTTTTACACTATAAAAACATTTTTCTTGTAGTCAGTGTTCCAATTTAGTTTTAACAGGTTTAGAAGCAAATCTTTAAAACTATTAGGTAATTTATTGTAGAAAGTAATGGCATGATAGTTACGCTTAACAAGCGTAACTACTACTCCTTTAGCCGACAAGGAGGGAAGAATAATCAATTCTTATGCCTTGTATGTCTAGTCAAACATCCGCGTGTGTTTTGAAATATAAATAAATAAATAATAAAAAAAACATTACCTGTACAGAAGTAAGCTTGCGGCGCCAGTCCCCAGATGACGTTGTCGCAGTGGTGACAGTGCGCCACCGACGTCAACGCTTGCAGCTGCAAGTGGTGGCCGCGGACCACGAACTGACAACCAAATACAAAAAGATATAGAGAGATCTATTGTGAATTGAAAAAACCCAAAAAATATCGGTCAAATGTTAGGTAACTGCATATAATGAGACAGAGATGATATTGGATTTGAATAGAACTACAAAAGACATTTACGAGTTTTGAAGCTATTTTTCGTTTTCGAGGAAATTTTGTAGATGACGCTAAGATAAAAAAATGAATGCACTAAGTCCCAGTTATTGGATCGCGCATGCGAAATATTGAAGAGAGAAAAGTTGGTGAAGCGGTAATTAATACATAAACACTATTTGATTTTATAATTATTGTTTAAAACTGTAGTCATCGTAGTTTAATCTTAGTCGTTATTTATGCATTCGATGACAAAGTAGCGTAATTTTTTTTCTTATTTACCCTAGACATCAATCCCCGTGCTAGGCCGGCTGTACGAATAAAAATGCCAAAAAAGGTCGCGTTATAACCACCAGCTCCACAATGAAATCAAAATTCAAAAGATAGAAACACAAGGCTATTAAGAGTTTTTCACGACTAAGAAGAATATTAGATACATAAAGAGTGTGAACAACATGAGAACAACATGGTGAGTGTGATATCGTAAGAGCCGAGCAGAAAAAGGCCCGTAGCAACTTCTGTCTATGTATTTCTATCACCTCCACTGCGTTCACTATCAATCCTGCCAAGTGTGGTATATCGCAAAGCCTTCCTTTTTGGATGAAGCGTGTTCAACAGTGGAAATTAAAGAGGAAGGTACCGGTTGCTGATGTTGCTTGTTGATCTGCTTGACGCGTTGCTTGTACAGCTTGTCTCGTTGAAGGAAGGACGCGCGCTGGTTGCCCACCGCTGAGGCCACGGCCGCTGGCCTGGGGAGGAAGAAAAACTATATTAGCGATGACATTGACACTTCTGATGGTATTATTTTGGGATAAATTAAAGAGCTTTAGATTTTTGAAGTGAAAACTTCTTTAGCAGCGGTGCGCACTTTTTTGGAATGGGTAATATGGTAAACTCGCGTCAGGGTCACGTGATGCTGATCTAGGTTTAAAGAACTTTATTCTCATACAAACACAGGGTTTACTTATAATGAGATACATAAGAAAATTAATCTAGGTTTAACAATATTTTAACTAACCTCTGGTGCCTAAAATAAATTATAACACAAAAATATCCTTAACTAACATTGTTCACTAATTATTATGTAATAATATTGTGTAAATACTAAAATTATAACAGCTAGTAGGTAAGGTACTTAGATAATTATGAGATAGGTATGCTTATACGGCGTTACTAAATATAAGACTGGTTGTTACAGAGTATGTACATGTAATTTAAGTTTATTTTTAAAGACATTCAAACTAACACATTCTTTTATGCAGTGTGGCAAATTGTAACATTCTAACATGTAAGATCAGCCTCACGTGACCGTGGTGATGTAACACGCTTGCATTACTGTAATTTTAAATTGGTACTACATTGTAAGCTAGCAGCCTACTAAGATGAGCTATAAAAAGTTCAAAAGTTACAGCTACCTTTATAAATAGTTTACCAAGTTGAAAGAAGATGTCGCTAGTTCCGGGAGCAGAGAAACACAGAACCCACAGAGTCAGTTGAGATGATCTTACATAGTAGTAGAGAATTGTCGCCGCAGGCTAACAGATCGCAAAGAACAAAATTGCCACTTATGGTGCCTTAGTACATCGGAAGAGTGTGCATGTTGTTTTCACTTCTGCCGGCACTGCCGGAGTGAAACCCGTTGTTTTTTTTTAATATCTAGTTGTTGATGATTTGGTTTTTGGAGACAAGCAGTTTCAGGTTTTTTTTAAAACTTATAGCAAGTTCCAGCCTCTCACGATACAGATTTCATACTTATAGTTCTACTCTACGCGCTTATTATACCTCACTAAATGTAAGTAAACCTATTGAGAAGAAACCTATTGAGGAGAAAATAAATTATGTATTATTATGATTGTTTTGTAAATAACTAGCTGCATGTAAACCCGCGAATTCGTACGTGTTATGCGTATGAATTCGCGGAGAAATCTCTAGAACCAGTGGTTCGGGCTGTGCGTTGTCTGTCAGTGAGTTATATAACTTAAGAACGGATGAACCGCGCAGCTAGTTTCTTATATTTAGGAAATATTTAAAAAAAAAAACAGTTTGCGACATTTTTCAATGATCCCAAAAACGTATGTCTGTATTTACAAGGGATTTTTCTATTCTATTTTTATCGGGTACTTCCCCGAACTTCCCAGACCGACACTACCTCTCAAGCACTAACTCACTTATCAATCTTATGAGCATGCTTCATCTTCTTCTTCTTGGCCGACTTGGGCGACTGCCACCACTTCCTGCGCACCTCCAAGGCCGCCTCCTCCGTTATATCCTCTATCGCTAGTTTGTTTTCTAACTTCATTGTTACACAAGTTTTAACCACAGGACTTTTATTTTAAAATTTTAACAAAAAAACTACTTCAATTATATGGTTTTCTCCTGGATGTTATTGTCAGAACTGGACCAAATTACAAAGCAGCAGCTTTCTACTAAAAAGAGAAAAGTTTATGCAGATATTTTGTTTCAAATGTCCAAACTTGTTGAATAAGGCTTTTATATCATTAATCACTGTGTCTTGTACTTTACATTGAATCACTTTTCATTCAGAGAATCCTGAATTCATCATTAACTCTTTATTGTTAATTTTTACAGCCTGGATTAACCCACTCAAGGCAAAGGCGTCCTTCCCTTTTTTTCCAGATTTCACTTTCCTTTTTCACTAACAACTTTGAATTTTATTGGCTTTTGCTTTTCGATTAGGTCAAATTTGTTCACAAATTATATGACCACACACGGGTTTATACACAAATTTATAAATTAAAATATGAACACCATAAGTCCCACACAATGGATCCACAGACTATATGAGTAGATAAGTTCGAGCTGTATTTCGATAAATTTTACTAAACAGACTACAGCTACCAATACTTTATAAAATTTCCTTATGGTGATGTGTCAATGATAGAAATAAAGTTGGATTTACACTAACAAACAGTGTCCCTCTCAAGCTAAATTAATGTGGCTGTTCGTAACAGGACGTGGTTTAGTGGTTGTGGTTATTAATTAAATTTTTTACTGCTGTATGATTACTTGTTTAGGTTGAAACGTATATTACTCACAAAGATTATAGAATTAAAGCGTTTTAGCATCTTCATGAAAGTATCCCAAACTATTTTTGTATTTCCTTCAGCAAATATCTACCACAACCAAATTTTATCGCTTATGTGAATTTTCTTGAACTAGAATGCGATATAAGACCATACATTTAGATCTTCTTAAAAAAATTGAACACTAGTTTCTGCCCGCGACTTCGCACGGCTTGTTTCTAGTCTATGTTTGTTTCCGGTTTTAGAGTTACAACTACGCAACCCAATCTATTGAGTAGTTTTGGCGTGAAGAAGTTACAAAACATCTAAATTTCCGTTTATTTTCGTAAGAATTATAGAAATTCTTAAAATGAGAGCTTAGGGCTAGCTATTGCTATTTTGTATATTACATTTGGATGACGGGCGTGCTGCACTAAGGCCAGTATTATGAAAACTTGCTCAGCCATAAATCTATGCTTGAATGACGTTTATACCATATAAAAACTTTACTCAAGCATGGATCGATGACTGAGCAAGCTAATACGGGCCTAAATGTTAAACAAAAGTGAGTAACTGTGTCTCTTGGTAAGGTACTTTAGTATACAACCATGCACTTTATACAAACAACAAAATGATATAAATGTTCGTAATAAAATCAGAAAATTAAAACTTACTAGTTATTAAATAAATTCTAACTTAACCGACACAAACTTTCTCATTTACAATACCTCTTTAACTGTGATATATCTCAACATAAGGATTGACTGTGTAATGCCAGCCTAAATGACGCCTCACTTACCTTTATCTAACTCTGGCAGACTATAAATAATGTACTGCAGGAAACTCGTTGAAGGAAAACGTCAACGTTTACTTTATTTACAACCAATTAATGGAATGTTTTTGTTGAGCAATATTCGTGACTTTTAACCATTTTAATTGTGCTTGAATAAGTCAATGTCACACGCAGTAGTCCCAAAATAATTGATTGGTAATCATATCACCAATAATTAGCGAGCTGGATTTTTTCATGTATACTCTATATTATAAAGAGGAAAGATTTCATTGTTTGATTGTTTGTTTGTTTGTATTGAATAGGCTCCGAAACTACTGGACCGAAAATTATTTCGTCATTAAAAAGCTTACTTTTCAGGGAGTGACATAGGCTATATTTTATCCCGGAATTCCCACGGGAACAGGAAATACGCGGGTGAATCCGCGAGATAAAA
Source organism: Eupithecia tripunctaria (assembly GCA_955876795.1). NCBI lineage: Eukaryota > Metazoa > Arthropoda > Insecta > Lepidoptera > Geometridae > Eupithecia > Eupithecia tripunctaria. Next base: position 604,340 of record OY041625.1, read on the forward strand.
GAAAGGTTAGATTTGGCGACCTAATTCTACCTAGGTTTATTTAAGACGTTTTAATTGCTAAATAAATAAATCTAAATGAAAATTTCAGTTTCCTTTTTTCTTGAAATATCTAAATAAATACATAAATAATGTTGGACAAATTACACAGCATTATGCAGCCCCAAGCTAAGCGGAGCTTGTGTTATTAATTGTAGAAAGAGATGGCAAAACAATACAAATACGACTAATAAAATGATTTGCGAGCGTGATCTATAAAAGATTTGTACTATCTCCAAGAGGAGAGAGAACTTCGCATAGTTTGTCTAGATGACGACAACGCCAACTAGATGGCGAGAAATTGAACATTAAAAAAAAATTGAAAATGTACAATTTCTCGTCAATAAGCCATAAGTACATTTATACATGCCGTATATAATTTTATCTTTAATTTTCCTTGGACCTCGTAGAAACTAGACAAGCTGTGTCTACGAGTTCGATCGAAGCGATGACCATCCAGTGGAGCAAAGTATAGCAAATATGTACTTTGGTACATACCTGAGCTGTAAAGCTTGATGTATCTAGACTTTTTTTTAATCATATTTATTGTATGAACCATTATAATTAATAAATGGCGGCCCTATTGTCTAAAATAGAAAATAATTGACAAACAATGGCTCTGCGTAAAATTTCCTACTTATTTTGTTTTTAACCGACTTAAAAAAGGAGGAGGTTCGCAATTTGACTGTATTTTATGTTTGTTAGACATAATGTTTTTTATTTGAAAGCTGGTGATTCCGGTTGGTTCCATTTAAATTTGGTCCAGTTCTGACAGTGGCACCGACAGTTTTTTTTTAAACAAACCCGATTATATCTTAAGGTTTTAGATATCTTAGTGAACACTCATTTTTGTATAAAATTATGGTTCCACTTCGACGGGCTTGAAAAAGCATCCTTCGGATTCGTAAGTAGAATGTGCTAACCAACTACACCGCAAGAATAAGTAAAGTAGGAGTCGAAAGACTTGTTTTATCTTGTGACAATAATTCTGTTTGTGTTGTTTTTGATACCTACCTAGTTTTGGTGAAAAAATATTTCTCTTTTGTTTCATGACTGTTTTGTTATGAGGAACATGTGAATAGGGTATATGCATGTGATTTCAAAATGGCTAAAAAAATATATACGTATTCTCTATTGATATAGAAACATATCTACATATTTATTTTAGAATTTTGAGATATTTTTATCGTAGAATTTTATCATTGAAAAATTGATATTTTAAATCTCAATCGCAAAATTTCAAAACGCTACGCCATTGACTAGAGCGGACGTGACATCGCTGTTCACATTTCTTCTTTTTTTTATTCTGCTTGCTGCACCATGATTTGACACTATTCTGCCCACTTCACATTTCGTATTGTAGGTTATTTTCAGATTTTTCGGAAAACCTCTTTTCTGAGATGATCACTACTGAGGTCGTCACAAAAGGTCATATTCGAGTGTGAACGTGGACGTCAAATAAATATGGCGCTAATATGGCAGCGTTTTTATCACCCGGAAATGATTGTAGTTCAAATTTGATTTTTTTTCCTTATTATTGCGAAATTCAGTGAGCGTCTTATCATTTTTCGGTTAAATAATGACCTAAAGAATCGATAAAAAACAATAAAAAAAAATCGATGCATATACTTACCCTATTTATAGGATAGTGTCCTGGATAAACATAATATTATTCTATTTAATCCCAATTAGATTATTAGAAAATATTGGACACATATTTTTCTTTTGTTAATCTAACAAAACATGACAAAAATAAAGCGCGTCAAAGTTTGGGAGTGGGGGCTAGTGACGTCACACCTTGCTAAAGTGTCGCAAGGTGTGACGTCACGCGGAACTTTTACTAGATATAACTGGCAAACTGGATTTTTTTAAAACACTAGTATAGCCTATTATGTATTCACTCTTCAATTTCAAACAGCTCTGCTCTGAACCTGAAAGTTTCACTTGATTTATCTAGATGGCACTGCATAAAATAACCGATATCGTACCTGCATTGTAGACACAACGCCGCCGCCGCCAACGCCGCTATGAGTAGGTTGTGCGAGTGTTGCGAGGCGTGCGCGCCCACGCAGCCGCCCACGGCCGTGGGCCCAGCGCTGGACAACTGTTGCAGCCGGCCGCACATCAGACGTTCTACTACTGCTTGTTCCTAGAATAGAAGGTAGGGTTTAATGTGTGGAGTGGTTGATTAATGATGTTCAAACATTTGTCCCGAGGCGGGAATTGAACCCGCAATATATCCACCGGGGGCAGGCAGCAGCCCCCTACAGAAAAATTCTTCTTCTGTCGCGTTGCAAACATCCTAAATATATTACAAAAATAAACAAAAATATTTCTAAAATCAGACGTTTATTCATAAATGAATCGGAAACTACGAAAGAATATCAAAAACGGTGATATTCCTTCTAGTTTCTGCAACCCCTCGCTCACACGTGGGGGGCGATGCGACACAGGGTGCAAAATTCCGAAATAAGTCGAACCCCGCCGAATGGCCGTCACGATGCCGATTCTACGTGAAACAACAACAAATCCGCACGGGCCGGCCGCTGAGATTTGGAAGAGCTCCGTAGCCTTCTTCAGACCAAAGACTAAAACAGGCATTACCCCCATTACATAAACGGCAACAAGGCGCTCATCAGGGGGAGGCTTGCTAATACAGTCTGTTGAGGTTGAGGTACCTGTATCTTATCCACATGACACTTGTCAATAACGCTGTCCGTGGGTCCGTAGAGCGAGGCCAGCCCCACCTGCCGCTTCACTTGGAACTCGCTCAGCTGCGCCGCGAGCTCCTCCTTCGCCTTCTGTCGCGCCTTGCGGAACACGTTGCGGAGGAGCTCCTCTTTCTCGAATTCTGAAATACGAACATCATCATCATACTATTATTACAAACTAGCTGCGCCCCCCGGTTTCGCACGCGTTGATATCGCACTTCGCGGCGACTTTCGACTTTGGTACCCTCTAAAACGAAAAAATGAGCGGTAACGTATTCTTTTTTATTTTTATTATAATATTAGACTATATAAAGTATAAAATAAAACACATACAATGCATAAAATTCATTTAATTTTTTTTACACGAATATATATATACATATACTGTAAGCATAGCGTTCTCGTACTTTCCATAAATCCTCATTCGATATTTTTAAACAACTTCAGAGTATTAACTACCTATTTTGTAGGAAATTTTACAGAGAATCCAAATATATATAGATCTTCCTAGGTCTGGGTACAAATTAATCGAGATAATTGCGAAAGAATGCGTCACAACTCCCTCACGCCTCGTCGCGCGCGCACGCGTTGCGAGGTCCGCCAGACGCCGCCTATGCCGCCCCGCGAACCCCGCCAGCAGAGAGGTTAAAGGTGATTTATATCCTTCGGGAACTAATTTATGGGATAAAAAGTATCCTATGTTTGATTCCAGAATACGGATAACTTGTATGCAAAATTTCTGCCCGATCCGTTTGGTAGTTTTGGCGTGAAGAGGTAACAAACATCCATCCATCCATCCATCCATCAAACTTTCGCATTTATCACATTAGTGTGATGCGAAGGTTTACCTGGTAGATGGATGGATGACCTTTAGGCCTCGAATAAACATAGATTACTTTTATTCCCTAAATCATATAGAAAAAACCTTTAAGCCTTTCCATGGAAAAAACGTGGGACGTAAGATATCGAAGCAGGGATCTCAGGGACAAGAGCGGAACGACCGCGGGTTGGTAACAAACTGGTTGGTTGTACTGAGGTGACGCGGCCGGGCAGGCACGCACACATGCTTAGATACTTATAACTATGGTTTATCCATTTTGAATGAAGCATGTTAGTAAACAAAGTACGACACAAATAACAAAATCTCGCTTGCTTGGCGTCGAGTTTCAGATATAATTATAAGCAACTTTTATTGAAGGGAGGATCTAAAATCGACAAGTAATGTAAATTACGTATAAAAGGACGCGCCAACAAAGTGAATTTTAGGTTAAGTGTAGGGGCTCGTCGAAGGTGTAAGACTTCAACTAGGGCTGGTCGGGAATGATGTCCAAGTAAAAACACTTCAGAACACTTTAAGTTGGTTTATTCAACCATACACTCAACTACGCACTTAACACAAAAGGTCACTGTAACTGCACTTTTATAATTCACTTCAATAATTTTCCATATCACTTGTTCACTCTTCGATCGCTTAGAACTGAATAATCCAACGGCCAAAAAGCTCAGCTTTTATATCTAAGTCGGTCGCGCCTAGAAAATTCCACACATTTCCCGAAGCTATAGCTATCCCTTTCTTTATTCTAGAATACTTTAATGTCTTTGTCTTTCCTTTCTATTCGTTCCAGAAACTAATCTATACATAAATAGGTAGGTATGTATAGCGAGTCGCTCGGGTGCAACTACTATTACTTATTCTATGACGACTTGAACACAATTACTACTACATATTCTGTTTACCTAAAATAACGTTCGATTTTGAACTCTATTTTAAAACAACAAGTTTATGAAGTATTCTAACTATTTTAAGCCTTATCTAATCCACATAAAGTCGTCGTCGCTAACATTCTCCCCCTCAGTGCGCGTTCCATCGAGCACTTTATCCTTGGAAGCGACGTCAAAATACTTCTTTCTTGGATGGGATGAGAAGTAGCTTCCATCCTTAAGCCGTCCTGTTCGCCGAAGAGCTTCATAGTATCTTCCTGTGGCTAAGTGCTCCGTTTCAATGCAAAGCCAGTTTCCTTTGTCAGATTCTGTATCCTTCTGACGCCTCATTGTATTTCGAAGCAGGCGAATCCATCCACTTCCTTTGCTCGTAGATATGTCTGAAGACTCGGCCATAATCATTTCCTTTCTGCTTTTTCTCAAGTTCCTTACTCCTCGTGCCTCGAAAGTTTCTTCCTTGACTAGTAGGTCTTCGTTATCTGCCTTTGCTACTGCTGTCTGTGTCACGTTTACTGGTGAAGTTTCCAATGGAGTTTCCTCGACACTTGTTTTCGTGGGGTTCTCCTGCTGGACTTTGGTTACCAGAAGTCCAGCGCCGGGTCTATGTTCCAGTTTCTTAATTTCAGTCAGCTTAGCGTCGGCCTTGTTACTGGGGTATCGTTGCTGGATCTCAACCGCGTGATTTACTTCATTTATTGCTCGGCAGTAATTTACGAAGTTTACTGCTGCTGTCGCACCTGGACGAACACCATGCAGCACCCATCCCAAGCTGGTAAGCGATGCGACTGGCTCGTTGCGTTTTCCTTTCTGAACTTTCCTCGTCACGATGAGATTCCAGTTATCTTGTCCAATTAGCAACATTGGCCTTTGTTTTTCGTACAACAGTTCATTTTTCAAATTTTTCAGATGGCTACATTCATCGATAATTTTCTCGTCGATACCTTGAGATTTCAGCTTCAAATTTTCTATCGTGCGTACTCCTTTCAGCATGCGCTTATCGATCCTTGAGGCTCCTTTAATTTTAAAATCCATTTTCTTGGAGTTCTTAATTACAACGTTATTTCCACCAACGGTTTCAAATTTCAGCGGTTCTGCTGTTCCAGTGACTCCAATGTGACGAGCAATGTCTTTATCAATCAATGACACTGTAGAACCTTCATCCAGCAGTGCCAAAATTCGAGTGGTCCCCTTCGGTCCGTAGACATCTACAGGAATCATCTTCAGGTAGACCCTCTCTCTGTTAGCTGTTGCGTAAACGGATGTCACTGTTTCCTTTTTCTCTTCATTGGTGTTTTCTTCCTGCTGCGATGGCGGTGCTGAAGCACGGTAAGCTTGCTCCAAGTGCAGCAGGGTATGGTGAGATCGCTCACATTTCTTGCAGGGCGATGCTCTGCAGTTAGCCTTCAAGTGTCTTCCTCGTAAGCACATGAAGCAGAATCGATTCTTCTTAGCGATCTCCCATCTTTCATTTGCAGATGCTTCCTTGAACTCTTTGCATTCGGTAAGCCAGTGATTTTCTTTGCATAGGACGCAGAACTTCTTGGGTTTCTCAGACGCCGTTTCGTCTTCGTCATCTGTTGCTGCATTCACCTGATGACGTGTGTGTCTCTTTTTGCTGGATTCTGGAGGAGCGTAGGCGGCACACAGAGATGCTTCTTGATTCAAGAAGTTCTTGATCGTGACTAATTCAGGTTCTTCACCACTGCGTGCTTTGAAATCGAGCCATCTCCATTTCATTAACGGCGTAAACTTCTCGATGATTTTCTTACTGGTTTTCGGAGAATGCAAATATTCAGGTCTGTTCAATGCGCTAATCGTTGCTACTGCGTTTTCGATTCGACTGGCAATAATACACATTTCTTTCATTGATTCTCCAAGACGTGGAAGTTCTTCAATATTTTCAATTTCAGCAAGCGCGATTTGCTCGGGCCTTCCAAATCTTCGTTCTAGGGCATTTACAACATCGCCAGGGTTAGAAGCCACAAACAACAGACTTCTCACGACTTCCCTGGCTGTTCCTTTGATCGCTTTCCTTAGTCGAGCCATGTTCTGCACATCAGTGCAATCAGCAGCGCTATCCAGGTATGCTCTCTTAAAAGGCAACCATTCTTCATAATTTCCATCGAATTCTGGAAGATCCCAAACCTGTGCGTGCTGTCCGAATCTAGTGGCGCTGATGATGGCGTCGGCGAGTCTACTTATTTCACTATTATGAGTAGGTTTATCCTCAGTTGGTAACACTGTTTTATTCTGTGTAAACTTTGTCGATTGTTCGACCCATCGTTCCACCTGTACTGATCTTTCCTCGTCAAACTCATCATCTTCCGAATGAATTTCTGACGGATACTGGGATCCACTGACACTCATCCGGGCAAAATTCGCGGCGATTGTAGCTGCTTTTTCTTCGGCTTTTATAATAGCAGCTTCAGCGTCAGCAGCTTCAGCTTCAGCAGTGGCGGCAGCAATAGCGGCTTTAGCTTTAGCAGCGGCGGTGGCAGCTGCAGCTTTAGCGGTAGCGGTGGCAGCTGCAGCTTCAGCGGCAGCGGTGGCAGCTGCAGCTTCAGCTTCGGCTTCGGCAGCTTTAGCTCTAGCAGCAACTTTAGCTTTGGCTGCCGCGGCTTCAGCTCTAGCCGTAGCAATCTTTGCTTTAGCCTCCTCAAGTTCTTTTTCTTCTAGTGCCCGAAGAGCAGATGACTGCGATCTTCTTGAGGATTTCATCGACCTAGAAGCAGGAACAAAGAATGCAGAAGAAGCTGACGGTGGAATCATAGCAGATCCTCCAATGTTCTTCGGCTTTACATCAGCAGTTGCAGGATACAATGATTCTAAAGAAACAAACGGTGGAACATCTTGTTGTCCTCCAATATTCTTAGTTTTTACACGTGCTGACCTCCTTAATTGCCCTGGCAGTATTGCTGGGCTTTCGAATACTTCCGCTGTCCCAGACGGTACAACTGTGCAAGGAGTTCCAATGGACAACGGAGCGGCGGTGCTCAAGTCAGCCAGCATGTTCAATGACGAAGTTGAACTGTATTCGGCACCCGTCTTCCCGGGGCAGATCGGTGATCTGGAGCGTACAATAGGCATGATGCGAAATCACTTCCCAATCCGGCTTTCGAAGGACCAAAAACTGTAGGGGCTCGTCGAAGGTGTAAGACTTCAACTAGGGCTGGTCGGGAATGATGTCCAAGTAAAAACACTTCAGAACACTTTAAGTTGGTTTATTCAACCATACACTCAACTACGCACTTAACACAAAAGGTCACTGTAACTGCACTTTTATAATTCACTTCAATAATTTTCCATATCACTTGTTCACTCTTCGATCGCTTAGAACTGAATAATCCAACGGCCAAAAAGCTCAGCTTTTATATCTAAGTCGGTCGCGCCTAGAAAATTCCACACATTTCCCGAAGCTATAGCTATCCCTTTCTTTATTCTAGAATACTTTAATGTCTTTGTCTTTCCTTTCTATTCGTTCCAGAAACTAATCTATACATAAATAGGTAGGTATGTATAGCGAGTCGCTCGGGTGCAACTACTATTACTTATTCTATGACGACTTGAACACAATTACTACTACATATTCTGTTTACCTAAAATAACGTTCGATTTTGAACTCTATTTTAACCCTCTATAACTCAAGACCTCCTTTTAATTTTCTTTTTTGCGGTTTGGATAGATAAATGACTAAAATAAAATACGTATTTTTTATAATTTTGATATTTTTTACATAAAAGGCATAATAGAACAAAAAAGGGAGTGTAGATTGCAGGCAACATCGAGCTAAATGATAACAAAAATCAACCATAATTTTGTGACACAATGATTAGCACCTACGACAGGTGGAAATTCCTAAAGCAATTTTTATTTTTGGTGTAGCATAAAGCTACACCACACTTCTCACACACCGTGTGTGTGAATCCTGTGCATTTTGGGAACTTGCACCGTATTTTTTTTCCCGCCCATTGAGGCCAGTGTCCAACTTGGTCTTGGCGGACTGCTTGCGGAGGCACATGTTGAGCAGGTCCCTTATGCTTTTTCGCTTGGATTTCACCTTCAATTGATCGGCGTGTTGTGAATCTGGTTTTCGTTCCCATCTTGCATAGAGTTTCCGCAATTTCCAGGCGAAAATCTGCAGATGCCATGATGGTTTTATCAGGATGGTTTTTATATTTGCAGACCCTCTTGTAGAGCAGCCATGAGTTAGCCATCGTAAGGTCCAAGTAGTGATAGAATAGACGTATCTGCCAGCGCTTGCTCCTCAATCGTATCTTGTAGATACCCATTATGCTGTCGATCAGGTCGACCCCGCCCATATGTCGATTATACTCGCCCACAATAGCAGGTCGCGGGATGTTGATGTACCTCGAGTTCTTTTTGTCGTATCTGCGGACTTCAGTTATAGGATTTTGGCCAGTGAATGTGGAAGCCAATGTTACTATTTTATTATCCTTCCATACCACCGTTGACACGTCTACGCCGTTGACATCAGCTACGAACTCTTCAGAATACCCTCGATCTTTCTTCGAAATAACTTTTTCTGCTGAAAGCTTACAGTCGGGAATCCTATTTCTTCTGATTGTGCCTAGCCCAAGAATACCTTCTTTGGCTAAATATTCCAAAAGACGCAAAGAAGTAAAGTAATTATCGAAGTACAGTCTGTAATTTTGTCGTCGCGGAATCGATCTCGATAATCTTACCACGACGTTAGAAGAGGCTCCTAAATCTGGCTCATCAGCTCTGACAACATTTTCTTTTCCAGTTTCCACCTCTGCCGCATAAGCGAAACCGGAAACACCACTCAAAACATATAATTTATAACCCCACTTATGGGGTTTCTTGGGATTATATCTTTTCAACAAATTTCGTGCTTTTGTAGAACACATTTGTTCATCTACACAAAGCCTTGTCTCTAACGGAACCTTAGCGTATGCTTCGTTCAATGCATCAGCAACTGGACGGATTTTGAAGATTCTATCAGCATCAGGATGTGTCCTTGGAAGACACTTCGAGTTGTCATTGAAATGCAGGTACTGCCGTATCTTTTCAAATTTGTTGGTAGACATGGTCTGCTGAATAATAGGTGTACCAAGGACAGTACTCCAATGGTTGGTTACTCTGGGCAGCTGAACCAGTGACATAATGTACACCAGACCTATAAACTGTTGGATTTCTGTCTCAGCTACTCGAAAAGTGCTGTTGGGATCTTTCTGTACCAAAAAGAGGTTTGTCTCGTCTGATATTTTCTTTATAAGTTCTGGTGGAAATAAGTAAAGAAAGAACTGTATCGTAGTTTCTAACTCCAAGATATCAGAACCCAATGACTCATTGCCAGTAAAAGCCAGCTGCTGTGCATTTCGTTCCAGGTTTTTCTTCTTCCACCGTAATGTTAGCTTGTCAGGCTTTTGTCGTTTTGCGGCTGGACCCTAAGTATCTGCAACTGCTGAACTAGATGGCGTCGAAACTTCTACGTCAGGAGTAGGAATAGGGTCGTTATCTTCCACGTCGTCTAATAGTTCGTCCATGTCTAATTCATTTCTCAAAGATTCTTCTACAAACTCGCCAAAATCTGGATCAAAATCGGGGTCCGCCAAGCTATCATCATCGAAGTCGAGACCATCTTCACTTGCGCTATCATTGAGGAGTGCAGAAGCGATCTCGTTCTCATGAAGATCGCGTCCGTGGGCCATCCTAAAACAAAACAGTACCTAGTGTGAGTTTTTGCAGTGTTCATACAAGATAGTTACCATTTTCACATGATGTAGAACACAGTATACAAACATAAAATATTACCTAATACAAAAATTACGATAAAATATCATAAAAATATAGTTACTTAGTTTACATTGAACACTTACCCTTTAGATTTTCATAAAAACAAGCACTAAATTGCATAAAAACTATTTTTTATTTCTTTTTGTCTATCACCGCACAATAACTATTTGAAAATGTTCACACCACTAGCGACATTTCGTCGTTACAAACGAATACCGCCATCTAGTTATATTTTTCTGCACTTGATTGAAAGAATGGTTTGTGACTTACATTATACAATAGGCGAAAACGAAAAGTAATCATTAATTTGAGAATTATGGAGGGTAAAAGAGTATGTTGCCTGGAGTATACCATATGCTATAGAGGGTTAAAACAACAAGTTTATGAAGTATTCTAACTATTTTAAGCCTTATCTAATCCACATAAAGTCGTCGTCGCTAACATTAAGTATGGGCGGTTTGTTTACGTTTATGCTCCATTGAAAATGATATACATACGTAACAGCTTCCCACGTTTTTTCCATGGAAATGTTTAAAGGTTTTTTCTAGAAATGGGCATAAACTAGTTATAATATAACAGATGTAATTTGGAATATATTCCAGACATAAAATCAGAACAATTCGAATATTAAAGATCGCTACAATGTCCAGTGTGAGTACCATGACTTGTCACAGTTAAATCGCCTGACGTTACTACAGTAGTTACGTAAATACGCATATAGTTATCCACAGCGCATTATAGTACCCAACTATCCGATAGAGGCGCTTTAGAAGTTTTCATACATTTTTTTAACTACACTCGCTAGCGAGTATAGATTGTCAAAACTCATGGTAGACACACTGTTCTACGTTGCCCGCGTTCTAAAGGTATTCATCGATTTTTTGCAAAAACACCGTTTTTATTCAGTTAACAAAACAAATAATAGTTATGTATAATTATTACATTTGACGTCGAAATTCATATATATTTATTGAAATACTCAAGTTATGATGAAGACAATATTAGGATGACAACTTTGGAAGTGGTAAAGTGAGCAAGTGGACAACGTCGTTTGGAAGTGTTTGAAGTTGTGAAACGCATAAAATAATCTAAAACGTTACTTGAATCAGTTGTCACATATTTGATTTAGACTTACCATTGACTAAAATGTGTTCTATTTCATTCGCCATATTTTCGTCTACACCAGTCAGTTGTAAAACCTGAAAAAAATACAAACATAAAAGAGTCATAAATTAATGATTTTATCGGGTATTTACCGATACTATTTTGTATGGGCATGTTTTTACTTTGAGGTGACATAATATATCCGATGATCCGTGACGTCAAAAAATGCAAGGGCTAACATGGCAGCGTTTTTATCATCCGAAACTGAGTTTAGTTTTACTTTTTGTTTTTTACCTTAATATTTTTTTTTGGCTGTTATATTTTTTGTCGTTTATGTATTAACCTGAATAATTAATAAAAAAAACCATGAATATACCCTATTAAAGAAGGTCCACTTTAATATAGGTAGGTAGTAGATAGTTCCTTTATCAAGCAACCTCCTAGGTAGGTACGTACCGCATGTGGCATGAGGAAAGCGGAATGTATCTCGTACGCCCAGCGGCGCAGCGTCGCCACCGGCACGGCGCCGCTCCGGTACCCGTCCGTCAGCACTAACAGCAGACAGGCGCAAGCGCATCTGAAACAAAACAACACTTTAAATACTACAAATAAACATAAACTCGCTGTACCCACGACTAGGCTTCAAAAAACTAATGTATCTTTTAAAGGGAAATGTTGCTTCTACAACAAAACCCCTACTGAGTTGCAAAAATTATCACATCACATCACATCACATCACATCACATCACATCACATCACATCACATCACATCACATCACATCACATCACATCACATCACATCTCATCACACTATCACACTTCACACTATATTATAAATGCGAAAGTTTGTATGGATGTATAGATGGATGGTAATTCAATTCTAATACTGGAATAAAACATAGGCTTCTTTTTATCCCGTAAATCTGTTCCCTTAAACGTTTCCATAGGAACAACGCGTGCGAATCCGCTGGGCGCAGCTAGTTAATAAATAAATTCAAAAAAACTGTCAAAACTGTTTACTGTGCAAAAAGGCTTACTATAAAATATCAGATTATCTAGAGAATCGTTGAATCTGTACACGAGATTCCTTAACGATCGGTTGTAAAATAAAATCTGTAGAGGAGTACGGACATACTGACAAACGTGCACCGGAGACCTCATTAGCATTCGGTCAAATATTATATAGTATATATAGATTGCTCCAACAAATCAATACATTGCTAAAATAACTGACCTTCTTTCTCCCAGCAGCCAGTTGAGTAACACAGCCGTCCTCGCTTTAGATTCTCTCACTGAGCGGAGATTAGAAAACAGACCGGAATATGTGGAGTTGTCCTGAAATAGAAGAGGATACGTACTTCAAATTAAGTTTTAGAGTTTTACTGTGTAGTTTTTTTATTAACTAACGCCCGAAAATTCAAGAGACATCCAGATTTAAGCACCTCTTAGAAGACGATTTTTCGACAGATTTACATTAGAAAACAGAGGGCGCACTGCGCGTCATTTTGTGAAAAGGATAGTCATAGGATTTGGCGTTCATAGGAGCAGGACGGAGCACACGTTTTTGGAACAGCGTAGGCGCAACAATGATGTTTTTGTATATTTACAAGAAAACTACACCACTTATGAAAAAACCCGACCGAGGAACCAAAGAATTAGTAATGACTAATGAAATGACCTACGAATCAAAACAAAAATCTTTTCTATAGACCGAGAGGTTCCTGATATCTAGACCAAATTAGGTGCAAAACAGTGCACTTTCGTGATTTTTTATTATATTTTTTTTTTTATTGAATCGGGTTTTCTGATCTTCGAGATCTAGGCTTAGTTTGTTTAACAAATCCACTAGGTTCGATCCTTAAGACGTGCTTTAATCTAAATTGCGTTTGAGTCGAAGGTAAAGTATGTGGTCTCAAAAAGGCTTACTATAAAATATCTGATTAGATCTAGACTTCTAGAGGATAAAAAGCTTGGACCGAGTTTTGCTCAAATCGAAAATTAACAACTGAAATGAACAGGCCAAAGGTTTCTTTGACGCTTCTTTACTTTATAGTCTACATTTGACCTTTTGTTATTGGACATTCGAGTATATTGTTCTGAACGAAATAAAGAGTTTTTGTTTTCTGTTCTTGTGAGTTACATGCTGGATGAGGCAAGCTCAAGACAAGGCACTATGATACTTATTAGAAACGTAGGTCCAGCAGTGGACATCTATAGGCTGATGATGATGACGATGGCAATTCTTACCGAGGCAGGTGAGTCGTCTTCTTCCATTGATATGATGGCTCTTTGGGGGTCGGCACATGGCTGCAAAAAGAGAAACTCATTTGAATCTTTTGCACAACATTAACGAACCTTTCGTGCAACTCGCACTTAACCGGTTTTTTTGTGTACCTGTGTATTGGTATGGTAGGGCGGCGGCGGCGTCCCGGGCGGCGGCGTGTCCCTCGCCTCCGCGCGCCCGCTGTGACTCTGGCTCAGAGGCGAGGGTATACTGGTGAACGCTGAAATACAATACAACATTAGAGCATCACTATCTCTTATACTCCCATTCAAAAACCTGGATATTTTGTAGTATACAAAGAGGTTACAAAAGTTGCTTCAAGGAGCTGGGCTGGTTAGGGCCTGCTTAGGCAGGGGGATAATGCACAATACACTCCTATGCGAGACGTCCGTGCAGATCTTAGTTCCCCTACTCAGAATTAGAAATTAGAACTCAGAATTAGGTTACAAAACCTAAAGAATAATTTACTATAGAAACTTTCGTTGTTTGACGATTTCATTATGAATGTAAGCGGGTTAACTACGATAAGGAACGCTGGTGTTCTTCTAAAGAATATTGTTGTTATATTGTAACATGCATGGTTACTTTAAAAAGTTATATTTTTTTTACGTATTCTCTATTGAATATACAACTTTATCTGTATATTTACTTTTGTATTTTTTTATGTTTTATTGTGAAATTTAATCATTGAAAAGTTAATATTTTAAATCTCAATCGCAATATTTCTAAACGCAACGATATTGTCCGTGAACCCTGACATCACACAAAGGGGTAGAATTAATTGAACATGCGTATACCCTATTTAGTATTGCGTAAGATGAAATTCATCAGACGTTTTATGCGGAACTGCTATTAAATATTTTTTGGCAGTCAATAGCTACTTACATCTGGACAAATCATTATCAAGTTGTTCTGGTGAAGATCTGCTCCTAACATGAAGAACTGGCACGCTGTTTCGGTTGTCCATCTGTACATTCAAGTTACATTCAAAAATATACCGTAAAACAATCAAAAATAAGGTTTAATATCTATCTAATAGGGATATATCTGTAAGGACCAATATCGGCTGAAACTGACTTCAAAAATAAACATAATAGGCTGGGCATAAGGCTGGTTCAGTTTCTAACTGAACAAGACCTCAATAAGTATCAATATTCTGTATTGATTATAATATTGAAAAAGACAATTAGCTGAATAACATAAAGACGATGAAATCACATAAAAGGTTAGTTATCTTCGAAATGTTAACACGTTATTGCATGAAACCGTTGAATAGGATGATGTAATGCAACATGGAGGAATGAGATTGATTTGAAGGAAACAGTTGTACTAGGCAACCATTTCTTAAACACAAAAGTTAATAAGGCATTGTATTATGAAACTATGCTCAGTCATCGATTTGTGCTTGAGTAACACTTCTGCCTTAGGAAACCGTTACTCAACGATGACTGAGTAAGCTATTATAATAGGGGCCTTAGTCTGTAATTTGACTTAAAATATTTAGGCAAGATCAAGACAGGGAGGGGGTTAAATTACAATCGATACTAATATAACTTCTAATTTGGCAAGGGTATAGATGCTATTTCACGGGAGGACATACTTTTTTTCCCGGAAATATGTGTGCGAAGCCGCGAGCAGTTCGTTAAAAAATATTATAGGAACTCTATTCTTTTCAGACAGGGCTTATGGTCCTGTCTTTGTTATAACAAAAAACAAAAATCTTCATGTAAAGTAGTAATAAGTTCTAGAAAATAATAAAGCGTGATCTGTGACGGTGACATCGAGTATCTAGTAAATTAGAAAAAGCTACGAGTACAAGCAAGATAAAAATGTTGTAAAAACACCAAATAAACAAATAGCTAAGCGTCTTTGATTACCTTCAAATACACTTAGCAATAAACGTTGATTGAGTTGTAATAACCTAATCTGTTTGATTAATTATTGTAATTTAAATGATTGTCGTACTGTGTTTTGCTAAACTTTAAGCCCTTTATTCATAATTGTCTGCCTAGGGGGTAAGATTCAAACATACAAGAATTTTTGTTGGGTTTTCACCAAACAGAAGAGGAGAGACGTGAAAAACAAACAATAGAATCTTGAATACTATTTTGATGCTCATGTGACACCTTTTTAAACGACTTGGAAAAAAATTGGTTCTTTTGTTCGTCTGTACTGATTTTTTTTGTGAGTGATTTTATTACATATTGTTGATTCTTTCTTTTGTTCTTGTATAGAAAATTATTTAGTAGTGGTACCATAAAAATTGGTTCCTGATGGATTACTCTTTGTTCCGCAAACTTAAAAAACGGTGTAAATCTAAATCGGAATTTGAAGTTAGTATTTTGTGCAAAACATCAAATGCTATTGGTTATTTTTACACCTCTTTGAAGGCCTAACATGATCAAGTCAAAGTTTTGATCAAGCTAAGCCTCCTACTCCGTGTTGGGAACATTTGAGCCCATAAATTAAAAACATCAAACACACAGTAGGCCCATCATTTCAAACAGTAGGTCCACCACAACTCAACCCCTTACCTGCAACGGCGGCGGCGGCACATTAACCAACGGATAGCTCATCTGCAGCGCGATAGAATTCGGCTGCGGCCCGTCCAGTTCCCCGTCCAACGAGTGCGAGGAACGACGGTACTGATCGTAAGAAGGCATCGACTGAGCCATTCTAGGGGTATCAGGCAACGGCTTGTAGAATTTAGGTTTAAGGATGGGATTCGCTAGCGGAGAGGTAGGGCTTTGCGGATTACGCTTAGGTCGTTCGATGGATCGAGGCGGCAGCGGCGGAGGGGAGTTATCCAGACACGTGGTAGGAACCATCGGGACGGTATTATTGTGGATGTGCTGTCTTCGCTTGTTGGTTTCGTCGGAGTTCTGACGGACGAGCGGCGGCTGGTCTTGTGTCTTCTGTCGCGCTTGGCGCAGGTTCCTCAGACTCTGGCCGGTGAGGTTGCTGAGAGACCTCGGCAGGCCGGACAGGAAGCCGGTGTTGGGTGTCTGTAGGTTGGCTGGCTTGTCGAGCTTGGTCCGTGCGCGCGGGGTGGTGGGGACGAGCTACGACGAGGGGGGGGTTAGGGAAGCGAAGGCGAAAGTTACTGGTTTTGTTTTTGTGAGGGTTCGACTTGTCTGGTTCTGTGCATTGCTTTTTGGAGTTTCGCTGGCTAGGTGCATCGAAATGGGACGGAAACTATGTGCATCGGTTCGTGTTTGGTTTTCTGCCTTCGATAGTCTATTTGATGTCGCCAAAACTAAGCTAATTTGACATTACTCAAACTGATGCCATCCTTTTTATTTCGATCATTATGAAGGGATGGGAATATTTGAATTTGTTTAGTTTTGGTGATACCTGTATTGTTACCAATTTGTATTTGTATTTGTATCGCAATAAAAAGGAAAGGTATATTTGTAGTGCTACCAAATTTATTTAGTTTACATTACGGATGTAAGCGGGTTAACTACGAACCTTATTTGTCTTGGAAGAACATTAACGTTTCATCCCTTAACTAGGGACATCTTCAGGGCGAGTGCGGTTCTAGACGCGCGTGTTCCGCATCCCTTTGAGCACTGTAGATGTCCCTCGTTAAGGGATGAAACGTTATTGTTCTTCCAACACAAATAAGGCTCGTAGTTAACCCGCTTACATCCGTAATGAATTCGTCAAACTACGATAGTTCTTTAGTTTAGTTTTGCAACGAATCGACACCACTATTACACTAAGGGCCTCTTTCACCACCCCCAAGTAAAGTCTTGAGTAGGCTAACCACTAGATAAAGTCACCCGTAACTTCACATGCCAATTTCACGATGTTCGAGTAGCACTAATCATATGATAATCTGACCAGTAACTTACTCGTCACAACATCTGCCAATTAGCCTATTTACTTTACAGTTCAAAGCTGTAAGTTTTCATTTTGTGTCAATACTTATCAGATAATATCCAACGATTATTTAAAATATATAAATAAAAATGGATTTATTTGATCTAATTGATCATCAATTGGATGAATTAGAAGATTCTACGACGCAACGAGTATCTAGGATTCGTGTATTTAAATTCCGTGTTGATTATTTTACGGACCTAGATGAAACTGATTTTTTGCTAGATTTCGCCTATCAAAATATGCAGTCAACAAAGTGCTTATCTTAATAAAACACAAAATAATCCCTGAATCGCAAAGGTGAGTGGTTTTTTGTCATTAATCAAATGATTTTATTAATACCTAACTTATAAAATCTACTGATATTCTCGTCGAAGCATCGCTTTGTTTATTTTCCAGCACATCTTGGTATTTCTGCACAAGATGCACTTAAATATTAGAAAAGTTTTTACTTCTTTCCCTTTATCTTTATCCATGATAGAAAATAAAGAGAAATAATCATACGCACGACACAACGCTTTTCAAAAACTCCCTCCAAAACACCAAATCAAAACAAATGGCAAGACATTTGACAACGGCCCATGACGTTTGACGTTTATTGAACGATGATTGAACGAATGGTAGGGTATGATTTTATACGTCATTCACTTAACCACTAAGTTGTTACTCGAGGCTCAATTTTCGTTTGTGAAATGGACAAAAGATACTCGTGACTTTTACTTGCCAATTAACGTTATCTAAGAAGTAACTACTCAACACTTTACTTGGAGATCGTGAACGAGGCCCTAAAACTAACATCGATAACATACTAAAGTGTATACTGAAATACTGATCTAATCACAAGACAACGCTGTACACTTGGTTGCAATTTCTCGAGCATAACTTAAAATTCGGTGAAAGAGAACGGTACACTGCAGTGCAAAAAAAATGGACAGAAGAAAAAATAAAACACTAGCGCTCTCAGCTAGCTAAGGCCATTGACCCCAGTGACGTCACAGAGAAAAGCATGCAAAGAAGCAGACACAGTACAAAACACGGATAAATCGAAATGTTATACCCACTGGTCCCGATTTAGCCTGGTTAGTGCGACAAATTCATTTTAATACTGTATGGGACACAAATGTAGTGTCAGTAACAATTCAATCACTTTCGCCTCCTATTTGTACACTTGCGGTGCTAGAAATGTAACAACCAAAACGAGCGGATTTACTTGGCTTATGGGCGTTTTTGGCATTATCGTATAGTCAATATCGTCAATATACCCAAAGTTCGTGCCTTGTACAAAATTATTTAGTTGATCTTATCATATTGGTGTAGGATTGTCCATTTATTAAGTGTAAGCAAAACAAAAAAGTACATGTACATGTAGAGGATTTTTATTTTCACACCAAGCTTTTAAATTTATTTGAGTACCTAATGTATTCATTGTTAGGAACATAATAACGTAACTACATACTATATTTTGAAAGACATTTAAGGACTGTTAAAATGTAATACACTATTTGTAAACGTTATATACTGGGCATTTAATAAATAACTGAATAAATAACCATTTATTTGTTTACAATTTCCTAACCTATTACATTAATTTAACAATCAGTGGGTCAATAACAACATGACAGCTGACAGACACAATCGTAAATCCGTGCAGGGCAGTAGTTTAATGCCCTACGCGTTTTGCATATCAATGATTCTAAAGAACTGTACAGGATAAATTACGACTGAAGAAAGTTTATTGCATTTAACATTCTATGAATACTAAGTCGATGCATTTTAATGTGATAAACAAGTTGTATTTGTTTTCTTCCAATGTATTATTAAGCTATTGCATAGCTTCTATCGCGGGCCTTGAGCGCGGGGACCGAATCCAGAAATTCCGTAACGTAAAAACCTTGACGTTTGTCTCTTTAGTTCAGCAACTCGCCTCTAGATGGCATTGCAATAGCTTTACCGCGGCAGTCCCCGAGTGCCACACGTCTTTTTTTAGAATTGCAGCACACAAAAGAATTTAAGATTATCGCAATCAAATACAATATCTTTAGTGACAAAAAAGATTACAATTTAGGACTAGTTACTTTTAATAATGAAAAATCATTTATTGAAAAAGATAATGACAATCAAATATTTAAAACTAGTATTTACAATTGATACAATAAGCTAACTGCCCCGTTGTATGGCAATGCTGATGCGCTGCGTCAGATATTCACCAGCTCTCGGGTCATGCGGCGCTTCGACCAGACGCGAGTAATATTTTTTGAGAAAACCAGAAATCCTCGGTACCCCACGGAGGGTTTTATCTAATAAAACTGCAATAATCATTTATTATTGCAATGACTTTAAAGTAATATAGGTATGCTACCATCAAAATACTCAACAAAAAAGTTGTTACATTTCCTGCACCGCAAGTGTACAATAAAAACACATAAATCGAAAAACAGTGATAAAAATCAAATAAAACTATGATATTAATGTACGCAACATAGTAAAACTTTGCAAAATGATACTATGTGCTTTATGGTCCTATTGTGGTCCTAATGAGGTAGGTACAAAACTTGTACTAAATAAAGTGAACTTTGGGGACTTTCTACGATACGGAACAATAGACCTTAAGTATAAATGAATAGTGTGTAAGTTACCTGCGCTGTGCCCATCATAACGTCTATTTCTCGTTGAAGAGTGGAACACCTCTGTTCAGCTGAGTCGAGTTCTGCTGATTTCCGAACATCTGGTACTTTTAGAAGTTCGCCTGGAAAAGGTATTTAGACATCACATTAATTAATTTATTTATTTATATACCCGTCCCCGGGATACAATTTTCATCTTACTCAAATTTTATTAAAATAAAATAAATTAATAATGCTTGACAATTCACACAGCATTATCTAGCCCTAAGCTAAGCAGAGCTTGTGTACTAGATAACTGATAAACATAATACAATACACTACATAAATAGATACTTTTTAGTATAAGTACAGAATGGAAGAGGTAGAATAGGTTCAACTGGAAATTATAAATATAACAACCTCAACAGTCTATATTGGTCCACTGCTGGACTCAGGTCTCCTCCTGATAAGCCTAAAGGCCAATAGGGAGGGTCAAGGGATTATGGCCACCATCCCATATGAGATTTATCTCAGGGGGGTAGTTAACCATAATCCCCATACTGGCCATGCGGGTTGGGGAAATAAAACAATATCTGCGTAATTGGAATACAAGTTGAGTAACATTTGTTGCAATAGAGCAAGGCTGGCCAATTAATTTTCCAGGCGAGCAAAATGTCTTAGACTGTGGCGGCGCCGGGCCACCACTAATATCATATCTATCCATAAGGAAATTAAAAAAACACAGAAATTACAGAATATCCTTTAGTTTACTTTATTTCTAAATGAAATGAATAATCATAGGTTATATTTTTTAGGTATATATTTTTTTTAATGTGAGCTGTGAAGTGGTTTTTCTGATAGTAATTTGTTGATATTTATGTTTAATGTATGATAGAGTTGAAAATGTTTTCTCACACACATAGGTGGAACCAAACCTGCTTAAAATTTGTATAGCAAGGTCGTGCAAGGTTGGAAAATCTTGACTAGAAACAATTTTCCAAAAGTTTGCAAAACTCTCTGTTAGCTGCTCTGAAGATACATTTGCGTTGAAAATTTGTTTAAGGGCAGTGTGATTTTGAAGATTGTAACCTCGAGCTGAATGTTTGTTGAATATTTAAGCAGGTCAGTAAAACTGATTGCAAAAGGATTCATAAACAGCTGAATATTTTCCTTGTCAGATTCAAAATCATGGAATCTGTTTGCAAAATACTCTTGTTAACATTTTATTTTTGAAAAGTACTTTGAGTTATCAGGGGCAGTGATCTTTAATCCTTCTCTTACACTTGCAAGTGTGTAAAAATGGTGGATTTTATTGATCTCTAGGTTTGCTGCAAACAAGTTCAACTTCGCTTTGAAATCATTGATCAAATTTAACATTGTCGGAAGAGAACAATCTTTTCCTTGCAATTTAAGGTTCAGAACATTAAGGTACCTACTTCATGATGTCAACTTAAAATGCAAGATCACACAGCCATAATGAATTTTTAAGCAGAGCTGTCTCTGCTGGAAATGCTTCTGCTTTCCAGAAAATCCAGAACCTGCACCCTCAAATCATAAAAATGTTTTAACATTTCGCCTTTGGATAACCAGCGAACAGCGCAGTAGAGTTGTAATTCGCCGTATTCTTTTATTTCTTCTTCAAACAACATTTTGAATCGTCGGCGATTAAGTGCTCTGGAACGTATGAAATTAATGCAGCGTACCTACTACTGGATCAATCACATCCTCGAACGTCATGTCTTTAGCGCACAAAGATTCTTGATTAATAATACAATGATAGGAAAATAATTGTCGATTGTGATTTTGCAGCAAAGCCACAGGTGCTCCATCAGTGCAAACTGAATTGCATTTATCCCAGTTTAGGCTCTTACCCTCCGACCGAAGTCATGGCGGGCAAATTCAAATACCTTGGCGGGCCACTTCGTGGCCCGCGGGCCTGGGTTTGGCCGGCCTTGCAATAGAGTATATGCATGGGACTTCAAAAAAGCTATTTTTTTTATTACGTATTCTCTATTGATATAGAAATATATCTGTTTATTAATTTTTGTATTTTATGATGTTTTTATTGTGAAATTTAATCATCGAAAAGTAGATATTTTAAATCCCAACCGCAAAATTGGCACCCGAACCGTGACGTCATTCTTGAACATTTTTCTATGGACATGAAGTTTTGACTTGACATAGGGGATTCGATGAACCAAAATTGAAATGCAAAATGCAAAGGCAGCTAACATGGCATCGTTTTTATCACCTGTACTGTTTACTTTTCGTTTTTTCCTCAATAATTGAGGTAAAAAACAAAAAGTAAAACTACACTGAGTTTCGGGTGATAAAAACGCTGTTATATATTTTCGTTTAATTATTAACCTAAATAATCGATTAAAAAAAATTATGCATATATGTTCCCTATTGATGAATAGGTATGAACTCACCCCTGAGGTCCCTGATGTACTTCTGTTCTTTATCCAGCATCAGCCGCATCGTCTTCACCTTCGACGCCTCGAACTGACGCTGCTTCTCCAGCTGGAAGTACAATGTTACAGGTGAGCCTACTCAATCCTGGCATACTCAACGAGTTTGTATAAGCTGAATTTTTATCATAATATCAGCCTAAGGGAGGGAGATCTTTCTCGGGCAGGTGTTCTGCCTCGAATAGAATAAAGTAAAGTATTATTTATTGCGTGAAATATATGTGTACAAAGGTGTTTTATGTATAAACGTGATCCAATGCATTTCTACTGTTACCAAGGCCGCTGCTCATCGGGTCCATAATACTAAAGTATTATACATTTCCAGCTGCATAACATCAATAGCATCTTATAATAATTGCGTCCGTTTTGCATAAAAATTCTTCGTCTAAGATCACTGCAATAAACCGCTTTCAGTTCAAACCTAACAGACGTAAAGTAAACAAGCACTTCCGTGACGATTGTGAATCGGCAACTATTCCGCACCATCATTGAGTCCACCTGTGCACACAGGCTGGCTATGTCAAGGTCGAATACTATGAAAAGAATAGAATTCTTTGAAGGAAATTCTATCTTTTTGTGTGACTGATCCAGAACCTACGGGAACTTGTGCTGGCGAAACTGGGCTGCAAGTACGGATTTCTTCGATAGCCATTGCTATATTTTTTCTTTGATATTCAAAAAAATCGAGACTGGAATAGAATATGGATATGTTAGTCTCATATAACAGCCCACTTCGCGTTTCAGAAATTAGGACGAGAATGACGCGATCTCTGGGGTCTAACGCCCGAACACTCAAACACATCTCGATATAAGCAAATCTCAAGTGACGAATTTTTGACAGATTTTCATTGAAAACTGGCGATTTGAGACATGAATGTGAAGTCTGAGATGCGTTTGAGTATTTGGGGGTAAGATGCGCTTATTTCCGATAAGGTGTGATTGTAAGCCAGAGATTAAAATTGTAATAACTCCTTGAAAAAATCAAAAACAACCAGCTCAAGATGATATACTTCAAACTGATGTGGTAGGGTAAGTCACCCCGGTGTATCACAGAAGCACTCAACAATTACAACTATGCACGCCATCAACCGTAACACTTAACTAATAATACTTGTGAAAGTTGGGGGTCCACTCGGAGACGACGGACTTTACCAAAAGATGATAAAGGAAACGAAAGTTTGTAACGAATTTGAGTGTTTGGTCCGAGACAAGACAACGCCAAAACTACTGATCAGATCGGGCTGAATTTTGCAAGCATGAAATGATGGACCTCAATTAACAACCTTTAATGCCGACAATAAGCGTACGAAGCAACGAGGAGTAGCACGATCTTCATTAGCACAAGACAGATGCTAGACGCGGCAAGCAACAGGGCGCTACGGCGCTCATTAGGGGAGTATGTCCAGCAGTAGACAAACATAGGCTGATGATGATGATGCTGATAAATATGGATGGGTGAGCCACATAATCAAGCTGAATCACAGAAGCACTCAACAATTACAATTATCCACACCTCATGGACTGTGACCTATCCAATAACACTCGGAGCGCTGCGTGTCCCGTCACGGTGAGCGCTTGCGTGAGTTCACCTTATAGAGACTGAAATGGAATCAGTTTTCCCCTCAGATGGAACTTATGCAAGCGATCGTGTTCATTTTTATTAGGGATTCACTCGCACGTGTCCAAGTGCAATTTTGTGGAAGATTATTTGGTCGACGATTCAAGTTTTATGCTAGAATTTGTGGGTGCTTTTTCAGACGCAGTGGAGACGGAGTGGATTTTGTAAAAAAATTATGAAACTTTTCCGACTTTGATGTGCGACTTTATTTACGTGGAAAACTCACTTTGATCTGCCAGAGATGTGCCTCATATTACGTCTTTCGACTATTTAGTAACGCAATAGCTTCGCGCGCATTCAATGAGAATTAATCCGCATCAACATTACCCGATAAGTGTAATCTGCAGAAACAAACAGACGCTGTTTTATACTATTTCGACAAGTGATTTATAAGTTGCCCAATTTTCCCATCGCAGTTGCTTAAGCCAGACCTTCGTCGCTCTATGTGAGAAGGCCTTTAGCTGAGTGAGTAATACTCGAGAGGGTTGCGCAGGTCAGGGGCGATTACAGCCCCAAGTTCACGGTTCATTTGTTTCACCGATTCTCTTACCCTCATGTACTGTACATACTCGTTGGAAATTGCTACTATCTACCGTTTACGGGTCATGAGATATAGCTGGCTGACAGACGGACAACGTAGGTTTAGTATTAGGGTCGCGTTGGCACCTTTTAGGTACAGAATCCTTAAATCAGTGAAAAAAAGGGGCAGGTCTTTCCCGCTTTCCTTATGCGATCTTAAGCTAGAACCTCACTATTCAGGTATTGTAGCGCATGGTATGACCACAACAAACCACAACACAACAGCTCTATGGAAATGAGCATTTGAAAGCCCCTTCTCTTGATGATAAGTGGATAAGGTATTTGGTTCTGTTCTTGTTAATACTTACATTGGCAGGCACGGGAGCTGTGATAGGTGTTTTCAGTCTTGAAGTGTGTTGCTGCACCGTGAGCACTGTCGTCGGGTTAGCTGAAAAGGTAAATAACATCGTTATTATTAAAATCCGTCAGAAAATACAGTGGAGATCGAGATCAGCTCATTAAACACCCATTTTTCCCCTTTTGGAAGGAATTTCAAGAGGCAAATGGGAATAAACCTAGCCACGACAGTTTTTGTCAAGGCATGATGTACTATCTCACCTCGTATCATCTGCATGACTTGGCGATAACTTAGATAGAGACAGGGCGCTCCAATATCTACCTGTAGTTCTTCGCAGACTAATTCCACCTCGCCACAACGAATCTTAGACTAAATTTTGATTATTTTTTCTTACAATTATTTACACTTAAGTTGTGGTCTCCAATCAAGAACACATTTACCCCCACGGTTGTCAGTTCCTTGGATCCACCGTTGCTTCAGCATGCCTTTATTGGTCTGCTACGACTGCTACCTCACCTCTTATCATCTGCACGACCTGCTGGTGCGAGTGGTGCGCGACCAGCTGGTTGTCGACCCTCAGGATGCGGTCCCCGGCGCGCAGACCCGCCCGCCAGGCCGCGCCGTGCTCCTTCACTGACTGGACGTATACTGGGTTGTCGCCTAGAAACGGAGAGAGTTGATGATTCTACTGTTGGTCGGATTAGTACTAAGGACGGATAGTTGGCACATGTTCCTTTAGTATAGATTCAGTTGCATCGAAGGTGAGAAAGACCTTTTCCCGGCTTTGAAAGTGAAGTGGGCATGGGTTGTACTTTTGTGGTATTCGAAAAAAGGGAAAATATTGGCTTTTATCTCATGGGCAGTAATGCCCGTAACCCCTACGCTAGACATGCGGATCGGAGATCGCAGTTCGGTGGTAGAATTGTTTCCCAGGAGGCGCTACTGACCGCTCCTAGTGCATGCCCTGTGAAAATGCAGAAGGAAAGAAAAGCGCAGAGATCTGGTATTACCTGAGACCTTCATTCCGTATCCATGCTCGTCCCTCGCCACGGTGACGGTGAGCAGCTCCACGCCACCGGGCGACTCTGCCCCGCCCAGCATCACCTGCAACAAACGACAACTCATATCAAACAACTAATCATAACTTTTTAACATTACATTTTATCGGTGCATCTGGTCGAAGCGATGCGTTTGCTAGTATCCGACGCAGAACATCAGCATTAGCATTAAAGAAAAAATCTGTGCGTCTGACGCAGCGACGCGTGAGCTGGTAAGTATCTGACGCAGCACATCAGCATTGTCATACATAGGGAAAATGCAGCCTGCGTCTTGGGGACGTTTGATAAATTCAAGCCGTCCTCTGGCAACATGAGAACGATAGTAAAGTAGCAGGGCTTACATCAAATGCAAGAAGCAAGCCTTATACCCAGCCTCCCACTCTATTGGGACTCCACCCTATTGGGAGCATATCACAAGTATTAAGTGATCCCGGACTAGAATGATGAGAAGAGCAAATTCTAGAGCATCTAATCTGTCGCAACCGTATTTACAATGGATGTTACGATCTTGGGCGATGAGAAATAATTGCGATAATCAACACGCATTCTACTCGTCGACAATGGTGCGATCGGTAATCCTATTCAGAATTACGCACCTTCATAGTGGAATAACAACAAATAAATTACGTCTTTCACACATAACTATGTTTATACTACACCTGCTCAGAAATTTGATTATTCCTTTTCCAAACATAAGGTAGAAAACGGCGGACCGAAACACGGGAGCGAAAACTCTATGGAATTTCATTTCTCGCTTGTTTCTCACGCGTTTAGCAGGAGACAAAAATGTATAAAATTAAAATCCATTTTTAACGTGTTATTATTATTATTATTTTACCCTCAGCTGCGCCTCGTACCTCAAATGACACACTCGATAGTAATTGGCCAATTTCTCAACTCGGTGTACAATCTACTAAGTATTCCGACCATTATATTGTATTGGTCAGCTGAGAAAAGGATTCCCTAGCCGTGACATCTGTAACCAGTAGGAAGGAAGCAATAAAGCAGACAAACGGTGTTGACGTGATGAGATCACGTTGAGATGACCGCATGGGCTTAGACCTCGCAGCGTCAAGGTTTAACAAGTCTATTGTAATTATTGTGTGTTGTGTTGGAGCAGATTCTGAATGCTACTCTACAGTTCACGTGTTTGATAGTTGAATTTTAACAGTGAAATAAAAACGCCAATAGAGCCATTGTATGAAATATAAATTATTGCGTTAGCGGGCTGACGAATGCTCAATAATTTATATTTCAGCTATGAGAATTCACATAAGACAGTTAGGCTAATGCAGGCGCCGACGATTTAATTTTGAATTTTTAATTGCAAAGATTTAAATCATTAAATAGGCCCTTTCCGTAGTTAAACCTAATCATTTGGGTTTCGTTAAAAAAATATATATTCCGACTTCAATTTTATGGTTTTCTCATGGAAGCCATTGTCAGAACTGAGTTAAATTTAAATGGGACCATCAAAATCAGATCGGAGGAGGAATGGATCTGATAATCTAGTATTGCATTCTATCAAGATATTTTCAAATAGGTCAATAGGGCTTGCGAGCAAAACCACGACCTTCAAAATAGTAAGCAGAGGACAAATCATGGATTATTATAATTATAGATTTTGACTTACGATCTGGAACGACCCGAATCATGTAATGTCTATTTCTAATGACACATTCATAGATCTAGAAGGTGGTGCAGCCAAATCTGACGAATTTACATTTAATGTGGATTCTGACCTTAATAAATATGATACTGAGGTCATTACTATTTATACCTATGAGATAGTTTGTTTTGGTGTTTGATGAGTCGGAATTTCTGTCTCATCAAACACCAAACCATTTCCACCACCCCATCTCTTCCCGTGGGTGGCGTAAGAGGCGACTTAGGGATATCCATCGGGGGCGGGCAGCAGCGTCACCCTATTCTACCACCGAACTGCGATCCCAAGCCGCATGCCCAGCGTGGGGATTATGGGCACTACCCCCATTAGATAAACGCCAACAAGGCGCTTATCAGGGGGAGGCTTACGTCCAGCAGTGTACCAATACAGGCTGTTGAGGTTGGGGTTGATGAAACACCAAACCAAACTTTTAGAATTCAATAGCTAGTACTTGAGCTTAAAGTAGAGATAGTAAATTGTCGAAGAGTTAATATTGATAACGCAAGTGCGTTTGTTTAGATGTAAGAGGTGGAACCACTGTTCAGATTTGAATATGATTTCAGGTAGCTAAAATCTGCTTGAATTAACAATTGGACATATTTATTTTATCTTATTTTACATTTTGTATTATAAGATTCAATCATGGCTGCATTCTGATCCGATTGTATTTATAGTATCTGTAAAACTATTTTGAGATTTTTTTGTGTTTTAATGTATAGAATCTATTTGATAGTATTATATTATTTGTGACTTGACAAGTGTTCCCTGTGAATCTATGATATGAATAAATGAATTGAATTGAACTTGTAACCGATGCCGATAGGAAAAGCTCACAGACCTAGGATCAATTAATCTTTTGAGCTAGAGAACACAAGGTTCGTAACGCTTGGATTTGTACGGGTCATATTAGAATAATCCATCAACACACCTAAAACCCTCTGTACACTTACAATAAAGTGCATTGTTCGTAGGTAACTATCGTGATTTATTAGTCACGAGCTAGATATGGCACTATGATCTATTTCTCATAAAGCTGCAAATTATGTCAACAGATTCTCAAACATAATTTAAAATTCACATGATTGGAGTCGAGATAAAGAGATATAAATGGACAATATTTATTGAAGAAAGGATCTCGCGAATCAGCAAGTACTTTCCATTATGTTTAAAAATCGTCAGCAAGAAAGTTAATTTGAGGTAAAGTAATGCGGGTTTGTTTATCATTTGTGCAGGGTTTCAAAAAATCTAATATAGGTTGATATGGCTACCTGTGAAAATCGGTTCAAATTCCTTTACCTACCCGCGAATCTATATCCGGCACCTATCTACTTGCCGTCTAGAGTAAATTTACTCGCTGAATTATATCATCAGGGAGGATTCTTGTCGATTTTTAGCTAGAGTAAAACGTATTCGGTTTACCAACTAACCTCGCTCTGTCGGGAAAGTAAACACAACACAGTTGAGTAACCGTTTATGAATGAATCGTGAACTGGCACGTTACGTGCGGGCGCTGCTTCAAACCAGCGCTTTTACATTGTAAACAGGAAGCTGGTGATATTTCCACGGGATAGGATATAAATAAATGTTCATTAACTTTTAGCTTGAAAAATAACAGATAGAGGTAAGAGAAGAGAGAACCAATGCCTTGTGCTGTCTTCCCTTCCAGTGCGGCAGACAT
Source organism: Eupithecia tripunctaria (assembly GCA_955876795.1). Classification (NCBI taxonomy): domain Eukaryota; kingdom Metazoa; phylum Arthropoda; class Insecta; order Lepidoptera; family Geometridae; genus Eupithecia; species Eupithecia tripunctaria. The sequence goes on from OY041625.1 coordinate 633,831, forward strand.
TAAAAGTTCCTGTGTAATAAGTACCTGGATGACCGACCGGGTTTTTGGTAAATTGTGCTTTAAAAAAAATATAGTATTTTTATTCGCCAATAGATGGCAGTAAGAGTCAATTACTTACGATAAAGTTGATGAAAGTTTATTGAAAACACGAATAAAACTACATTTGCTAATAATTTATAATTTTGTTTTGAAAAACTATAAACCGACTTCAATTTTTATAGTTTTTTCATGAATTTTCATGGATCCCGTTGTCAGAACTGAACAAAATTAAAATGGGACCACACATTTATCGCCCCCGAAACCCCTTATATACTAAATTTCATGAAAATCGTTGAGAAAAAGAGCCATTTCCGAGATTCAGAATATACATATATTAGGTCCTTACATATGAAATTGGCGTTTTTCGTACTCGCCACTTTAATCACAAATTTCTCCTCTTTGGTAAGGAATTCCAAATTCAAATTTGTACAGCTATAGACTCATGTATTTGTGCTTCGATGATCGTCATTTATTTGTTTTTTTTCTTCTGTTTTTTTCTGTTTGCGTCATTCATTTTACAAAATGGAAAACTTAAAATATCGCATTATTTACGAGTACGAGTTCCGCCGTGGCACTAGTGCTGCGGAAACAACTCGAAGGGTGAATGATGTGTATGGCGGTCGTGTTGCAAAAGAAAACACAGTTCGTTTTTGGTTCCAACGTTTTCGTTCTGGAAATTTCGACCTGCAGAACAAGCCCCGTGGACGGCCTGAGACTCAAGTTGATAATGAAGAGTTGAAGGCTATTGTGGAAGCGGATCCATCGCAAACCACGTCCGAGTTAGCTGCAGGCTGCGATGTTAGTGATAAAACTGTTTTAATTCACTTGAAGCAAATTGGGAAGATTAAAAAGCTTGAAAGGTGGGTACCTCACGAATTGACTGAAGCAAACCGGCAAACGCGCGTCGACTGCTGCGTTACATTACTAAACCGGCACAATAATGAAGGTATTTTAAACCGAATCATTACCTGTGATGAAAAATGGGTTCTTTACGATAATCGGAAGCGCTCAGCGCAATGGTTGGATCCTGGCCAGCCAGCCAAATCCTGCCCCAAGCGAAAATTAACCCCAAAAAAGTTACTTGTAAGCGTTTGGTGGACTAGTGCCGGTATTGTTCATTACAGTTTTCTCAAATCTGGCCAGACTATTACGGCTGATGTCTATTGTCAGCAATTGCAAACCATGATGGAAAAGCTAGCGGCTAAACAACCTAGGCTGGTCAATCGCTCCACGGCACTGCTGCTTCACGACAACGCTAGACCACACACTGCGCAACAGACGGCTACTAAATTAGAAGAGCTTCAATTGGAAAGTCTAAGACATCCTCCGTACTCCCCGGAGCTTGCTCCAACAGATTACCATTTTTTTCGAAATTTGGATAACTTCTTGCAAGGGAAAAAATTCAACTCCGATGGGGCAGTCCAAATCGCCTTCAAAGATTTTATTGATTCCCGTCCGACTGGTTTTTTTAGTAAAGGGATCAATGAACTACCTATAAGATGGCAAAAGTGCATAGAAAATAATGGTTCATACTTTGATTAATTAAATATATTATATTAAAAAATATTCGACTTTTTGTTCCTCCCATACAAAACGCCAATTTCATATGTAAGGACCTAATATACAAGAATTTCTCGTTTAAATGAATATATGATAAAATAGGTGGCGATGACATATTGGCTTGTATGCGTATGTGCCTAAAGAGTGTGCCATAAGCAATTTACTTCGAAATCGTTATGTATCTCAGAATCTGTGAAAGCTATACCACCTTCATATTTTGCGAAATGTTACTTCGTTTTTTTTAATCTTAAATTACCTACGTGTTTTAAAAACACGATTGGTGAATGTAAGTTTTTTTTAAAATAGATGTTTTGCACACATTTTGCTATTTATCTCAGGAACAGCACACTTTTTTTCTTCGGTTTTTGTTTTGGTAAGAAACCTAGAAATATTGCTTTAGTCATGTATTTTAATTTTTCGATTGGTTGTTTCATTAACATGTAATTAGGTAAAAACCGTTTTGGCGCATCGAAAATTCGGTGCACGTATCTGCACGGGTATTTTAATTCATTCGATTCGATTCCGTAGGATCTTTAGAACGCTATTTTGATTTGAACGTCATGTTTTCGAATAGTTTAAAATAGCGTAAGTTTAGTTCTTTGTCAAAAAATTCCGATATCGAATCCGAAGGCTTATTTTCGACTAATTAAATTACCCCTGCAGATCGGAATCGAACTGACGGAAACGAATCGAATGAATTAAAATACCCCTGCTGTTCTGTACTTCTCGATCGCGAGAAAACCATATTTTGTCATCCCGCTCAAAATCCAACGGCGTTATTGCACACTCTTAAGAACAGAACGGATACCTTAGCCCCCATACAAACGTACTTCCCGCTTCATTTGGAAACTACGTTGCCGATCGTATTGAAATTTTCCATACATAGTCGGATGACAAATAGCTATGTTTGTAGTGTTTTCGTTTTTAAAATAACATTACGATAGTTGAATGAGAGTGAAACTAATTTGCCATATTTTGACCACCAAATCGACTCATTTTCAAGCTATTTTTTATGAATGTTAGACACCTTTATTCGAAAATCTGTCACACTGCAAACATCCTAAATATATTCACCATTAGAAATAAACAAAAATATTTCTGAAATCAGTCGTTTATTCAAAATGAATCGAAAAGTACGAAAATATATAAAAAATTTAGAAATTCCTTCAAATTTCTGCAACCGCTCGCTCAAACGCGGGGGGCAATGCGACACAGGAAGCACAATTCCAAAAAAAGGCGAATGCCGCGGAATGGCCAACACGATGCGATTCTACGTGAAACAACAACAAATTCACTCGGGCCGGCCGCTGAGATTTGGGAGGGGTTCGTAGCCTTCTTGAGCCAGTTAGTAAGTTAGTTAGGCTGCCGTCGACAGGTGCAGTTACCGTCGTCGACAACGTGGCGTCCGTGTATAGGAGCCCTAAAAACCAAAACAAATCAACTTTCAATATTTACGTCCATTACGTCAGCCGTTTCATAAGGTATCAATATCGGCCGCAATAGTAACATAAACATTAAGTGCGAATATAAACCGTATGACCCACAAAATAGGGATTAAGTGTCGACGATAAGGAATAAGTTTTATTACCCGTACTCATAGATCATATCAATACAGAATTTACATTATCGTAAAACTGTGTTTTGGTCCTTCGGTTTAAATGTTTTTTTTTTATAGTAAATCTTAATGGATATCGGCAGTAAATGTTTATTTTTGATGAACATTGCAGGAATTTTTTTAAGAGGGCATCAAGCCTAAATATAAATTGGAAGTTTCTGTTTTGCCTGCGGTTTTTTTAGTTAAAAGATACAAATTCAAAAATAATTTACAAAAAATACAAAATAATTATTAAGGTTGATCGTTTCGTGTAGGCGTGAGATTCAAACGCAGAAAAAAAATTATCGCCCAACGTAAATCCATACAACGTGAAATCCACCAAGATAGCGTATTAAACTCTCGGACCCAAAAAAAAGATTTTTAAAGTTTTAATTATACATCCACATACGTCAAATTTACACTGTAGCAAAAACACCAAAAATTACAAAAAACTACAGCGAAACCTACACGAAATCTCAATTCCCTACAAATAACAACAGTACCTATCGTACACAAATATTAGTAGCAAGAATCCAGGCAAGCATTATTTTAGTTACGCTGCTCTGTTCGTACTTCGAATATAAACCAAGCGTGTCGTTTGCATAACAGGCGCAGTTCCTGGAATGCCACCATAACTACACATAGGTACCACACGGTGACCAGTTCATAACAATACTAATATCTAGCTGGTTTGCTGATTGTCTGGATGCAATTCACAATGCGAGAATTCTTAAGAAACATATTAAAAATCTGCTGCTGCGTTCCACGCGTCGCTCCTTATTTATTTATTGAATGAAATAAATAAGGAGGATTGGAAAATCAACGGCTTATAAACTTACTTAAAAAAATTACCTAATGAAATCAGAGAGTCAATTAACGTAGGTATTGTAACAATTTAACTAACAATGCATTGATTGGCCCGGTAGACTTAATGCAATGCACCCAGGTGATATCACCTGGGTGCATTAAGTGTTACGCAGGGTAGACTTTGTACACCTGGGTGAACAAAGCACAGCTTTCAATAGAATACCCGGTATATACTCGTAGATAGACTTAAATCACCTGGGTGTTTTAAAGTGCTATAAGAAGGGGTGCGATCCGCCGCTGCTTTTCTATACCGTGTCTATTTTGAATTTAGCATGTTAGTAAACAAACCGCCCATACTTACCTAACCTAAAATTATCTTTGTTGGCGCGTCCTTTTATACGTAATTTACATTACTTTTTACTTGTCAATTATAGATCCTACCTTCAATAAAATTTGCTTAGTTATATCTGAAACTCGACGCCAAGCAAGTGAGATTTTGTTATTTGTGTCGTAGTTTTTTGACTGACATGCTACATTCAAAATGGATACGGTAATAGTAGGCCAAGCACAGATTTTTGTCTAATGGTAGTAGAAGTGTGTGTTCCTGTGCCCCCACTCCAAAACTATGACGCGCTGTATTTTTGTAATTTTTTTTGATTGAGAAAATAAAAAATACGTTTCCAATTTCTTTTGTTTTTCTAACTGACGGATTAATTAGAATTTGTGAGTCGTCAGACTTATTGCAGGCAGAGGTATTCGTCCCGACCAGAAATACCTATTGAACCACCACCGTACCCTACTCCAGTACATAATGTATAGAAAATGTAGACAAATCAAGTCATGTACAATCCACTAGTGCAAGACAAGGCATAACAAACAGTTTGTACAACCGTAACACAGAATAAACAAGAGGTTCTTGGCACGGATCCACGTCGCGTGACCACGTGGGTATCTCAATGAGCTTATTGCTTATTTATTACTGCATACAATGAGGCGGGATATAAACTATTAAAACGAAAGCAAACAAAGCTTTCAACTAAAGCAGATTAACTTCTACGAATTAGTTTGCCAATCTAAAATAGCAGCGATGCATAATTCCATGTGCTAATTTACCAGAGATCAATACTTATGTAATGTAGGGAAGTCAAGTTTGCCCGGGAAGCAACGCTCTCGTATGAACTTTTGACGATCGCATATCTATGGTTTACTCGTATGCATTTTAAATGAAGCATGTTAGTAAACAAAATACGACACAAATAACAAAATCTCACTTGCTTGGCGTCAAGTTTCAGATATAATTATAAGCAATTATTATTGAAGGGAGGATCTAAAATCGACAAGTAATGTAAATTACGTATAAAAGGACGCGCCAATAAAGTACATTTTAGATTAAGTATGGGCGGTTTGTTTACGTTTATGCTTCATTCAAAATGGACACGGTATAGAGATTCGTATCTCTTCTCTTTTTTTGCATGAATGAAGCAGCAGTTTTCAAAGCCGGTCGGAGCCTTTATGGGTCTCGATTTTTCACGTGTGTTTAAAGTAAAAAGTCAATTTATTTTTAGGACTTTTGAACGCGTTCTTAACAACTGTGATGAAATAAAATTAACTCAGCAGGTCTTGCCAAAGCCTTATAGAGTTATAAGTTATACCATAGGTAGTAATGATGTTTGGACATTTGCTCAATAATTATTGATAATTATTATTTTATATGCTGATAATAAAATCATTTTTAAAGTTACTTTTGAATAAGTATACTTATTACAAGATCTACATACATGTCTTGTAGCTATAACACGTTGAGAATTTTTAAGAACCCAATATTTGTTATAATTAAAATTTGTATTCTGCCACATGAGTAGTACTTTTTAGTAGGACTTAGTAAGTCCGAATAACTGACTGTACCTGATTCACAAACATGAAATGTATCCCTGATTTTTCTAATACCCTCGCTGCACTGGCACTCTTACCTGTTATGAGTAGGTAGGTAGGTAGGTTAAGGTTTGTATAAGTTCTAAGATTACTATATTTTTGTACCTAAACATAAGTACTAATTCTAGTTTTTTTTTGCTTGTTTATAAACATACCTTTCTACTTGTTTATTTCTAACTGTATTTTGTGCTGTCCTTGTGAACCAAATAAACCATTTTTTCTAACTGACGGATCTTCTATACTCCAATTCAGAATCCAAGATATTTTATGTCAACAAAGACATTCACAAAATACAATCAGTGAAAACTTAACAAAATCATATAACAATAACATAAAACCACAAGGTAATAGCAAGGTTATCACTAAAAACTAAAACACTTACACTTCAACAACGCATCATTTTACATGTGCAGCGAAAAATGTTTGAATTTGACTTCGAAAACGAAAGAAAGGTCAATTAAATTACGAATGAAAACTTTCAAATCCAAAAATTGTTTCGTGCTGCTGTGTTTAGGTTCGATGAAACCAATGTCGTTCAATATTTTCCAACAATATTCCTTAGGTTTTGTAACGACTTTGTATACAAAAAATATCCAGGTTTTTGAATCGGAGTATATCTATCTATACTTACTACTATGTATCAGTTTCAAGAAATCTGATTCGCCATCAACCTTATCTGCGAATAATATCGTACTCCTACTTTTACCAGTTAGTCATTACGTATTTCCATGTTCAGACGAATCCCGTGGGTGGACACGGTCAGATAACTCCGATAAACACGCTGATGCCATTTACATGTTCGCTAATTATTTGTTTTGTCAACTTTTGGAACCCACATGCTTCCACATTATCCTTCCAGAACATTCTTAAAAGAGGACTACGTGGAACGAACTGTCTCAATCTGCTTTCCCTAACAAATTAGCCTCTGTCTTTTTGGGCTCGTTTATCACCACCCAGGGAACACGTGCAGAGTTGTGGAAGATAGTTTCTGAGGATGCGAGCATAATCGTTTCATCTTGGACTCTTCAAATCGCGTAAGCGTAATTGAGTGAGAGTGAATTATTTATTATTATTGAAGCTGTGTGGTGCTGGTTTAGAATTTACAACACCCCATCTCGCGCTAATATATATTTAATCAGTGAATACCTTTATATAATACTTATAGTCGTTACTTTGTAGTTATTACTTTTAATTTAAGATAATTTAAGTTGTCACACTTATAGACTTACTTTGCTGTTCCATTGTTTGTTTAATATCCGTGTAATCCTTTTTGGCCTTAGTGTTATAGGTTCTTATAAAATTTATTTTGTTATAGGTTTATAACATATTTTAAGAATTTATATGAAAATTGTAACGCTGTGGTTTACCTCAATAAATATAAAATAAAAAAATAAAAAAAAATTCTTCCCGTGGGTGTCGTAAAAGGCGACTAAGGTATATCCACCGGGGGGCGGGCAGCAGTGCCACTGCAGAACGATTCTACCACCGAACTGCGATCATTAATAAAAAATATCTATCTATGTAATGTATTGTATTATGTATATCAATTATCTAGTACCCATAACACAAGCTCTGCTTAACTTGGGGCTAGATAATGCTGTGTGAATTGTCCAGCATTATTTATTTATTTTATTTATTACTAGCCCCGGATTATAGGCAATATCCCCATTAGATAAAAACCAACAAGGTCCTATTAGGGGGAGGCCTGCGTCCAGCATTGGACCAATAGAGGCTGTTCAGTTTGAGACTGAAGAATTATTTATTTGTAAGTAATCATTGATTGAGGAATTATTTATTAGTAAGCAGACAAATTGTACAACTTAACGTGTTAATGCACAGTCAAAACAAACATGTTCGTTCGTATTGATCCGACGTGACACGCTAGTCCCAAAAAGGGTGAAGTGTGAAGCTAGGTAACATCGGAACTAATAAGATCGTTTATGCTGGTTAGTTTCGAAAACCATACTTATATTATAACCTCAACCTCAACAGCCTATATTGGTGCACTGCTGGAAGCAGACCTCCTCCTGATAAGTGCTTTTATTGACTATTATCTCGTTGCGGGCCCCATGAGGGCTGGGGATCGCAGTTTGGTGATAGAATTGTTCTGCAGGAGGCGCTGCTGCCCACCCCCGGTAGATATCCCTTAGTCGCCTTTTACGACACCCGCGGGAAGAGTTGGGGTGATCCAAAATCTATGCCGCCGGCACCACAAGGCGATATTGTAATAGCGAAAGTAAAGATATCTGATAGCTTTTCACGCCTGAACGGCTGAGCGGACGTTAATTAAAGGTAGAGAGGTAGAGTAGAGAGTAAGTAAACTTTATCTCGGGAACAGACATATCGCGCGCGAAGCCGGAAGAAGAAGCTAGTAGGTATTCATATATCAAAGTGTATAAGAATGACCAGCATATTAATTTAATGATTTGATACTCACATTTAACTTTTTATACAGTACCATCACCATCATTCCACACGAAAAGCAGTCGGATACCTCCGTCTTACTAAGCCAAAGCGCACATTTCGATATCCAAGAATTAAAGTCGTCTTAGCACGTTTCATTCAATCTCAAAATAAGTACGTCAGTATCAGTACTGCATTTGTTTATTTTATCCCACCTTTTCATTGGGAAATCGATCAGTATAATTATGATCCGGCCTAAAAAAAAGTTTTTAAAGAGCAAAACCCTTGATGAACAACCAATGATAGTTTCCGATAAAGGATTGCACCGTACAACCGCCGCGTCCCTATAAAACTGACTAGTTCCACCAGCTTGTAAAACCTTTCTATATTCTGCGATCCACCCCTTTCATAATGCAGAAATATTGACCTATATTGCATTTAGACGCGTTAAGGCTGAGCGATTCCAATTAACAGGGGCTTAACAGGGGTAATTCGATTATTGGAGCCTGAAGTTTCCGAGAGATTGCCTCTCAGGGGAACTTAACCAAGTTATTGCAGATGCTTCGAACCATGAACTGCGTCTTGATTTAATATGTACTCGGTTGGGGAGAGCTGGTTAATATACTGTCTAACGAGCAATTAACCTGGGGCCTGGTGGAAGGGAAATTGATAACGTACGTAGCAAAATACACGCTACAATATTATGCAAAAAGATCCCGCATCCGTCATTTAGTGTGTAAACAATACAAGACAAGACAATCGACAAGATCGACGGTAAGCATAAGCACAAGAAGGATATAAGTACTTAAAAAAACAAATAAAGTAAATTTCCTAACACAGTGCCCAATGCAAACTGCCGAGTAGAAGTTATGTGTAGAGCAGACTATGCCATAACCATGGTTTTCCCTGGTGATGATGATTCAAACTCGCTGGCCAGACCTTTCATCATAGATTTTTGCTATAGACAACAGAAGGTCTATTAACTATAGCGCAATCGCGCTTGATGGAAAGTGAAAATGTGGCAAATGGTGAAGGTAAGGCCTAGATGACGATTAATCTTTCTAGTTTTGAAGAGACCCAAGTTGTAGTTGATAGATAATGTTTCCATACAGAACAGAATGAGTCTAACTCATGATTTAAAACAACCCTCGATCCCACCCAGAGTGCAAAAGAGTAGTTCATTGCAATTCCTGTGCCAGTCACGAACGCAAACGAAGTGGCACTGACTTCAAATTCCACGTGGTGAGTGCAGACGGCTGCATCGATTCCCTTCCCCGCAATGCGCCAGACGGGCCGGCGCCGGTCGGCGTCAAATAAAGATCTTATCTGACAGAAAGCTCGAAGCTAGAGTGGCGACAATGGAATCGAGGTACATATTTATTACTAGTTTCTGCCCGCGGGTTTACACGCGCTTTATTGGTATAAAAAGTAGTCCATTCGTACTTGGGTTACCATCTACCTCCCTGTCAAATTCCATTGAGATCTGTTCAGGGCATAAAAGCTAACAGACCGACTGAGTTACTTTCAAATCAATAATATCATTATGACAGTTTGGATTGTTTTAATGAAACTGGCAAGGAATTTCTCATCGGATAATTGTGAAATAAACCTAATCGTAATCAGTAGGACAAGAGGATGATGCTGGAAGATATTGGGAACAAGATGAAGGTGCGATCGTATCAAAATCTTAAGACTAATGGCTTGTCAAGTCCAAGCCTGGGTCACCCAACTCTTACCAACATTATGAACGGAATCTAGAGCTAGACTTAGATTTACCTGAGAACATAACCAACAATCAAACACACTAGCTAGAACTTATCCATGGACCAGTGGTCAGTTCAGGCGATAATTCAGTCTTCTAACACAAAAATCAAGTAAGTTTGAAAAGTAAGTTTTGGAATTCCAGTCTAAAAGTAGAGGAAACTGGAGGCGACGACAAAGCTGATAGCTCCATGTCGTCACCTCCCTACCAGTCGGAATGACGACACTGCTAGAAATACCCGACATTTTTGTACCATCTGGTGCCAAAAATATTTGGCTTTCAGCGAGCGGTCAGCTTTCATATCAATCATATTAAAATTTTATTATTTCGAGCGCGACATCATCTTATTCCGCTGTTTTGTATTTTTATTTTGAGATTTATCTTTCAAGGATACTGAAAGCGATAATAGTCTAAATTATTGCTATGATCCCAAATGCGACTGAATCTAAACTGTTATTATAGAGGGCAAGATTTGATTGTTTTTATTGAAAAAGTTCCGAAACTACTGAACCGATTTAAAAAAATATTTCATAATTAAAGAGCTTACTTTTCAGGGAGTGACATAGGCTTTAATTTATCCCGGAATTCCCACGGGAACGGGAACTGCGCGGGGGAAACCCCGAGGCGCTGCTAGTATTTGATAAAATCATTCGAGCAAGATTTTAATACGACATCAGATGACTAATAAAGGCTTATTTATGGTGATGATGATCAGATAGTAATTTTATTAATGAAAAATGTGTATAGATCTAGATCAATGTTATTTTATTACACATTTTATATACTGCTAAGCTGTGGATACCTATGTGTCAAAACAAACCAATATGTTAATATCAGTAGCCTACGTTTCGCTTTAATTTAAATTTAATCCAATTTCAATTTACTTAATCCATTAGACAAATAACCTCTTACAATATTAAACAAAATAAAATTATACAGGGTGACTGGAACTCAACCCGCCATAGCGAATTCTCAAATAGAGGAGGTCATTTGCTAATTATTGGACCTTACTTTCCCGAACTAAAGTTTTATAGTTTTGGTGATATGTCAATTTTAAACTTTATTGAGATTTTTCCAAAATTTGACCTTCAAGCATTCGTAACTTTTTTTTCCTTCATTAATTTAGTTTTTTTTTATTATTTGTTGATATTCATAAACATTTGTGATTAAAATACGTCGGAACTTCCCCCAAAATAGGATTAAAAAATAAAATATTACGATTTTTAAAAAAAACTTACACAAAAATAAAACTTGACAATCAAATTTATCCTAAAATAATAAAAAAACTGCGGTGTTTGCATAATTTATTCTACTCTAAATTAATTCTCTGATTCGTCATCTTTCCAACGGTACTAAATTTGTATTCAAAAAGTTTGATTCGCTAGACATATCGGTGGGATTTTCAGGTCAACCAGTAATTTTGATCAAAAATACTGAAAAATACGAAAGGATGAAGCTAATTTCGCAGAGTATTTTTGAAAATTTATGAGTAGGTATCAAATAAAAGAAATTAAGTGCTTAGTATACTTAAATTATTTATTTAACAAGAATACTTTTCGATGTAAAACCTTTTTTACAAAGTAAAACGTCTTATTTACGATATGGGAATTGCCATACTACTCTTCTTTTTTTAAACTTTGATTTTGGCGGGAACTGACTGCATGCCACACGGATAGTTGTTATTGCTTGTTTGGCCACTCTGGTACTAGTCGTGGGATCTTCTTCAAAAGCTGCCAAAATCTGCTGATTAATGTCCACAGGTAATTACCTGTGGACATACAATAAATACAATAAATATCAATTCTGTCAATGTCAGTTATCAATTGCACAAAGACGAAGGCATAGGATTAATTTGGTTGTTTATGTTTGCTTTTGTAAATAATGATCTTGATTGATTGGCAGAATTGTGTCAAAACCATGAATGACGCAGCAGAGCCAAAATAAAAGAAGAAGGAATATTAATAGAATCTAAAGAGGTTGAGTTTTCTGCTAGACAAGGCACTCTGACGTCTAACCCCCGTATACTCAAACGCAACTCTCTCAAGTGATGATTTTTTGACATATTTTAATGGAAAATTGTTACTCTGTGTAAGTAAATTCTAACGAAACCAAGTGAAGAAGCTACCTCCAAACATGGTGGAACAGTTGAGAAAGTCAATCACCCTTATTGTATACAAGCAGTAACAGACAGTTACAACACTGGCGTACTATATTAGATTTGGTGGAGCAGAGGAATGTTTTCGAATTCTTTCACGTTCGAGGCGCGGCCCGTTTTCGTTAGTTATCGATTTGTAAAGTACCTATGACTGTAATAAGGTGTATGATTTAGTTTTTAATTTTTACGATATCGCTTAGAGGGTTCGATTTACATTGCCTGCAAGATTATTAACGGTGTTATATTTTTCTGCGTTCACAAGGGATAAAGTTTGCGGTAATAATCATTTGCGGCCAATCGTAAACCTATAAGTGATTAAACTAGTTTCGATTCAATGGTACAAATAATTTATGTAAAATCTGTTTTAATTTTAAGGTGCTGAATAAATTATTATCTATCTTCTTTTAGGAATTACTGAAAGATAGGTTTTGGCTGTGTGGTGCTGGCTTAGAATTTACAGCACCCCAACTCTTCCCGCGGGTGTCGTAAGATGCGACTAAGGGATATCCACCGCAGAACAATACTTCCAAACTGCGATCCTCAACCCGCACGTCCAGCGTGGGCATTACGGCATTACCCTCCATAAGATAAACGCCAATAAGTTGCTTATCAGGGATTGGCCTGCGTCCAGCAGTGGACCAATACAGGCTGTTGAGGTTGAGGTTGAGGTTTTGATGCAGTTTAAGCACGAGCTACTGAAACTACTATTTGGTTATTATAAATATTCACGGGTATTTATCGCGTTTATTTACCTATTTTTCCCGACGTTCCAACAGGTTTACACTGTCGTGGTCACGGGATGACCACTACCCGTGAATATTTATAATAATGTGTTCTGATCGCGTTAGTTTAAAAAACTTTACTATTTGGTTCTTTGATAAATTCATAGAAGACAGATGATGATGGCTCCAAATTTCGGCTGCGCACATAGCTAGTCTCAACAGAGAGTCGTAGGACATCTATACTTATATTATAATAAAGAGGAACGATTTGATTGTTTGTATTGAATAGGCTCCGAAACTAACGGACCGATTAAAAAAATCTTTCATCATTAAAAAGCTTTCTTTTCAGGGAGTGACATAGGCTATATTTTATCCCAGAATACCCACGAGAACGGGAAATACGCGGGTGAAACCGCGAGGCGCTGCTAGTTACATACAAGTGCAATCACAGGTACACTGTCTCTTTCCTTTACTCTCATAGTCCGATGGGACAGCAGACCAAAAAGACCAAAGGACCAACCTACGGCTTAAAACCTACTTTTCGAGGCTCGGGTGTGTAACGCCAACTTCCTGACTTCGTACATCTACTGAGATTTCTTCGGTCGGCACAAAAGACACGTATCATCGCAGAGAACCGCCTTGTTTCCATTACAGAGGCCATAAAAAAGTAAAAGGTGTGTTAGCATGAGTTATGATGATACAGAACAGGCGTATTACTTTTACTGGCACCCACTGTAATCTCCGACTTTCATCGGTGTTGAGATGATCGTAGGTAACGTAACGACTACCGAAACTTCCGATCATCTTACTGGTTTATTAGGCAAAGCATGTGTGCATATTTATTCAAAGGGGTTCCGTATATTAGGTTTAATTCCCTGAAAATTCATTCCCCGAATGTTCAATCCCCTAATGTCCTACTCTCCAGATGTACAATTACCTGCATGTCCAGTCCGTCTATTTTAACAAACCCCTGAATGTCTATTCCCCGAATGTCTAATTCCCTGAATGTTGAATTCCAGAATTTGTAACTCAGAAAGAACCTTTGTAAATTTCTATATCAACTGATGGTTGACATTGGAAAATTGAATAAATAATCTCACAGTTGAAAAAGACAAGACATTGTAGTTGTAGCGATCGCAGGAATCTACTCCCTGTGATCGCTACAACATTGTGTGACAATGAAACGACTACCGTCTGACCTCAATCTCGCCTGATGGTCAATGACGTGGCCGAAGATGTACCACAATGGTCTAGAAGACACCTATTAACTCTCGTCTTAATGAGACTCGGTTTGTAGTTGGCCGGGAAAATAGAGGCAGGCAGCAAGTTCATGTATTTTTGGCCAACAGATATACCTTCGTTTGACCGCAATCTCACCTGAACACCTGATGGAAAGCGAAGATGCGGCCGACGGTGTATCACGAAGGTCTAGAAGAAACCTGTTTACCCTTGTCTTAAGACCTAGGTCTTCGTTAAACAGCAAAGCAAGCCCACTGCAGCCAACTAATCAGGTCCCATGATAACACAATTCTTGTAATCTTTAGCTAAGCTGTTATTCGGCCTGATCGTTCTACTAATACTTAATTACCGTTCATTAACTGTATCGCCTTTGTATACGTTTTTGTTTGCCTACGGGTTTGTATGAACAATTTAAAAGCTACGATACGACATGCCAATAGGCAGGTGTACGGTGGCCACTAAATCAGGTATTAATAACGAAGTTTTATCTCAAAATAAATAGAGGTACCTAACCTACATGTTTGATAAATAAATACAATAAAATCCTAATTAATGAACTGTCTTGTCGGTAAATCGCATGCTAGTAGAGTTAACAACCTCAGGTGATAAGTACTACATCGTAGAACGCATTCCTATCGTGTAGGTATACGATGCGAGCAATTGAAATGTTATAGGCGGTATATACTTCATCAGGTTGAGTGTGGTTCGCGTCGTGCGTGTCCGTTCTAAAAAAGCCTTTATTATCATTGGTTCACTTAACAATATTTCTTTCGTTGAATAGTAACATCGTTTAATCTTATCATGCCAAGTATCAACAGGCAGGGACAACTGGAGGAATCGCTTTACTTTCAAGACAGTCATATCGTGTCGTATGCCGAGACGAGACTATTCAATAAATGCATTCCCCCCACAATTCCCCCATACAAACAGTTCTTGCACGAATGACGGATGGGAATCGTAATGGAAAGTAATTCTAAGAGCGAATCCACTTACCAAGATCCATGTCATGATGTCAAGACTGATGTCATTCCCAGGAGTCAGCACTGATCACCAATATAGTATAGGCTGTGAGGTTAGGGAGGTGATCCGTGATCACCTCCCTAACCTCACAGCCTATACATTGATACACTACTGGACGCAGGCTTTTGTTGATAAGAGCCTTATTGGCTGCTATCTCTTTAATCCTTACGCTGGGCATGCGGATTGGGGATCGCAGTTCGGTGGTAGAATTGTTCTACAGTAGGCGCTGCTGCCCGCCCCCCGGTAAATATCCCTTAGTCGCCTCTTACGACCAGTGGGTTATCGCTGATAATGATGATAATGACTTCCGAACGAGTGACAGGTTCGTATGGTACCTACCAAAACCAACAGTTTCATGCAGCGCTAATGTAAACACTGGCATTCATTGCGGTTCACATTTACATATAACTACGTATACAAAGTTCAGTTAAACCGCAACCATTTGTGAAATTTCACAGCCGTGAATATCATTTCGTTAGTGATCCCAGACTGATGATGAAGATGTTAATCCCGACACAAACGCTTAGGAGATTATGTAGGGATGTGTATACACTTCAACACTATTTCGTCTTTCGTTTTGTCGTACATTTGCGATATTCGCACAAGCGCAAAACATATTGTCGACTAATTTTGGAGCAGCACGTCTCATAGGCTAGCTGGTCTATGTTATTTTGAGTGTTCAATCAAATATATCAGAAAAACTTGAAATGAGACCTGCACGCGTTTTCTGTAAGGATACAGTGAACTGTGAGGATACAGTGAACAATCTCAGAAAATAATATATTTATGTGTCATTTCACTGTTGACAAAATTGTAGTCTGTTTAGAGTCTCAAAAGTAATCAGTCCGTCTTCACACTGAGACGGAGACTGTATCGCTTTCGGAGCGTACAGATAGAAAGGGTGTGTTGCTTTGTATGACTTGTAAGATTTTCATCTTATCAATAAATAACTGAACTGTACTGAACTGAACTTTGATTTGATGTCTATAGTACAGTATGCATACGATTGGTATACCGGTCCCAGAGATCAGTAATACTGCCGATGATCCTCGTAGTGATGAGGATATTGTTGCGGATGACGATTGGCAAACCGATTGCTTTTAATAACCCTCTATTGACGATGCAATAACCGAAAGCAGTAGAGTGCATCATTTTGCAGATTATATTATAGACCAGATTAGCGTTCGAGTGAGAAACAGTCATAGCATTCGTATAATTAATTAGATGTGGCATTGTTCTATTTGTATTCCAGATTTTATAGGTTTGTTTGAAGTCAGTTGTTTGCGCTGCATTCTGCGACCACCTCCAATAATAATAAACTGTGCTATTGTATGATCCTATATGCACTACCAACTACCGACGCGTCGAATGTATCATCATTTTCATTAGACTTAAACATATATAAAGGATGATTTATGTATTGTTTGTTTGTCAGCAATTAGGGGTCCTATACACGGACGGCACGTTGCCACCGGCTAAGCAACGGCGGTTTTTCTAATATACTACACGGCGACGCACATATTACACAATTCATATCATATACAATACATGTGCAAGTTTACCAGACCGTCGCCGCCCCGTGCCGTCGTCGGTGCCGGTGAGTGGAAAAACGAGCAATGGATACATATTCATTTTTCTTCCCGCGGGTGTTGTAAGAGGCGACTAACGGATATTTACCGACTAAAGGATATGAGATAACAGCCACTAAAGACTCTTACAGGGGGAAACCTGCGTCCAGCAGTGGACTAATATAGGCTGTTGAGGTTGAGGATACATTTTCATACATTTTTGCTTCGACGACGGCACCGACCCGGCGCCAGCGCGCGCCGCCTTCTATCTTTCTAATTCTATTCTATTTAATTCTCGTTTTTGGGAGCGTCGCTTAGCACTTTATACTGGCAATATTTGTCGAGGACCTATCTTCAGCAGTGGGCTTATATCACGATAATTGTGGCAATGAAATAGAAGCATTCCGAATCTGTACGCTACGTCAAAATGAACAGTACAATAAAGATTTATAACTTGTTAGCTTACAATTTCATTGTATCTCCAAGGCCACAAATGTATCGAAAATTCAAGAAACAAGTACTCGCACACCGTCGCGTGACATTTGTAAATAACCGATGGAATGTTTATAAAACTGAACGCACTGTAATATTACACAAAATGAGCATAGTGCAACGTGAATAATATTATTGTTATTGAATAATGAATTGTTGTGAGTATTTAAGTTCATTTGGCTGCAACTTTGTATTATTGTACCCGAATAAAATATTAGGTCCTTACATATAAAATTGGCGTTTTGTATGGGAGGAACAAAAAGTCGAATATTTTTTAATATAATATATTTAATTAATCAAAGTATGAACCATTATTTTCTATGCACTTTTGCCATCTTATAGGTAGTTCATTGATCCCTTTACTAAAAAAACCAGTCGGACGGGAATCAATAAAATCTTTGAAGGCGATTTGGACTGCCCCATCGGAGTTGAATTTTTTCCCTTGCAAGAAGTTATCCAAATTTCGAAAAAAATGGTAATCTGTTGGAGCAAGGTCCGGGGAGTACGGAGGATGTCTTAGACTTTCCAATTGAAGCTCTTCTAATTTAGTAGCCGCCTGTTGCGCAGTGTGTGGTCTAGCGTTGTCGTGAAGCAGCAGTGGCGTGGAGCGATTGACTAGCCTAGGTTGTTTAGCCGCCAGCTTTTCCATCATGGTTTGCAATTGCTGACAATAGACATCAGCCGTAATAGTCTGGCCAGATTTGAGAAAACTGTAATGAACAATACCGGCACTAGTCCACCAAACGCTTACAAGTAACTTTTTTGGGGTTAATTTTCGCTTGGGGCAGGATTTGGCTGGCTGGCCAGGATCCAACCATTGCGCTAAGCGCTTCCGATTATCGTAAAGAACCCATTTTTCATCACAGGTAATGATTCGGTTTAAAATACCTTCATTATTGTGCCGGTTTAGTAATGTAACGCAGCAGTCGACGCGCGTTTGCCGGTTTGCTTCAGTCAATTCGTGAGGTACCCACCTTTCAAGCTTTTTAATCTTCCCAATTTGCTTCAAGTGAATTAAAACAGTTTTATCACTAACATCGCAGCCTGCAGCTAACTCGGACGTGGTTTGCGATGGATCCGCTTCCACAATAGCCTTCAACTCTTCATTATCAACTTGAGTCTCAGGCCGTCCACGGGGCTTGTTCTGCAGGTCGAAATTTCCAGAACGAAAACGTTGGAACCAAAAACGAACTGTGTTTTCTTTTGCAACACGACCGCCATACACATCATTCACCCTTCGAGTTGTTTCCGCAGCACTAGTGCCACGGCGGAACTCGTACTCGTAAATAATGCGATATTTTAAGTTTTCCATTTTGTAAAATGAGTGACGCAAACAGAAAAAAACAGAAGAAAAAAACAAATGAATGACGATCATCGAAGCACAAATACATGAGTCTATAGCTGTACAAATTTGAATTTGGAATTCCTTACCAAAGAGGAGAAATTTGTGATTAAAGTGGCCAGTACGAAAAACGCCAATTTCATATGTAAGGACCTAATATAATACCATCCTGAATGCATTCTCCAATAAAGGGATAGCCCGTTTCTCAAGCACTGTAATTGAATAATGATGAAGTAGTTTCATCATTAGGCGATTGCAGTGTTTGAAATTATACCTAACTATGTAACACTCGTGAATTAAAATAGACTAAAAACATTTTTGACTAACATATTATGGACCTTAATTGATTATTTGTGTTGTCTGAAATAAATGAATCTTATTCATTTATTATCTGGATCCGGCAAGCTGAATACAGGGCGCTATGGCGGTTATTAGAGGAGGCTTTGTCCAGCAGTGGACTAAATAATATAGGTTGATGATAAAAATATTTACCAGGATACTTTCTCGGATCTTACATAACACATTCTTAGGCAGAAAACTGTAGCCATCAGATATCTAACATAGTTTCCGGAATTGTCCCATGTACGCCGCTTTTGGCTTTACGTTGTTTCGGGACACCCTGTAGATAAGATTCCCTCCTATCTTCAAAAATACTATGTAACTAAAATGAATAGTGAACAAAAAATTGAAGTGAATTAGAGTCAACTGCACCTTATTTCTTATTTGATAGTAATTTACAATTTATCAAGCTATTTATATACTCGTAGTAAAAATTTGGCTTGTCTAACTGCTTATTGTGTAAGTCTAAAGTAATAAACGATTTGACTCTGACTCTGACTCTGAATTCCTGTAGATTAGATTCCATCCTCAATCCAAAAATACTGACTCCAGTTTTGTAGGCCTCTAAAGAAAAAAGTTTATTGAAATCTAAAATGAATGGACGAGATTAGCTCTCGCGCTTATTTTTAGCAAATAAAAATAAGCTCGCATCACCTGAGCTATTCCAAAACAAGTTGAAAATGTAATAATGAGTCACGGCCATGCCGAGCATAGCATCAGCATCAATCATGAGATTCCAGGCATTCTTTAACTTTCACATCACATATTAACAGACATTTTACCGCAAAACTTGTTCATGTACGAGCGAAAACTTTTAAGGTGTGATCGTTCCATGCTGGCGCGAGATTAACGGAAATGTAATTTGCCGCAAATGGTAATTAAACCATTTTGTATTAAGTCATAAATTACTTAATACAAAATCGTTTATGTACCAAAGACGCAAAAAATTTAAACTATGTCAATTCAGATGACACAAAACTATATCGTATCCATTTTGAATGGAGCATAAACGTAAACAAACCGCCCATACTTAACCTAAAATTCACTTTGTTGGCACGTCCTTTTATACGTAATTTACATTACTTATCGATTTTAGATCCTCCCTTCAATAAAAGTTGCTTACAATTATATCTGAAACTCGACGCCAAGCAAGTGAGATTTTGTTATTTGTGTCGTACTTTGTTTACTAACATGCTTAATTCAAAATGGATAAACCATAGTTTTATAGGTTCTTTACATCGATCAAAAATTTTGCGGCCTCGGGGCCGGCGAAATTTTTGATCGTTGGTTCTTTATCAAAAATACTCTTTAGCTTGCTGTTCCTGCTTTCCGAAAATCACAACAAAAATAAATTTGGTACAAATCAACATGAGGATTTTTTGTTGTCTCTCAATGTGTAATCAAATCAATTAAGTATCAACAAAGTCATAATCACAACATTGACACTGTAACATCTACAGTAAACTCTCTTATCAGTTTACTTAATAACAGGATTTACTGAGAATCGGCAACAACAAAGCTTACAAAAATAAAAACATCATTAACACGATAAGCCGGTCTCCAACTAGATCAAGACGTCCGCACTCGATGACTCATCGAGCGAGAATGAGCCCAATGACATGGGACGAGCGAAATATCAATTTTAATAAGTTTTTTTTTATCGTCTGCCCGTTTGAGGTTTGACAACAAGGTCATTCTGCCACGTTGTTAACGTAGCGGTACAGAGCGGGCGATGTAATCATAGTGACAACGTGTAAGTAAATATAATTTGTTTGTGAAATATCTTGCGTTTACGGAAGGGTGATAGGTTTGCATTGCACGGAGTAGGAGTTACACTGTAGTGTCAATATGAGCAAATAATTGATTCTACGAAACGAGGTGTTATAAAAATCTAAGAAGGTAATGGAAGTTTTAGAGATCATTTTATAGAATATAGATAATAACTAAATATGTGGGGGTAATGCCCATAATCCCACGCTGGGCATGCGGGTTGAGGATCGCAGCTCGATGGTAGAATTGTTCTGCAGGGGGCACTGTTGTCCACCCCCGGTGAATATCCTTTAGTCGCCTCTTACTACACCCACGGGAAGAGATGGGATGATGCAAATTCCAAGCCAGCACCGCTTAGCTACCGTCATACCGATCTACCTGTTCTCTAATCCCTGATGATTT
Source organism: Eupithecia tripunctaria (assembly GCA_955876795.1). Taxonomy (NCBI): domain Eukaryota; kingdom Metazoa; phylum Arthropoda; class Insecta; order Lepidoptera; family Geometridae; genus Eupithecia; species Eupithecia tripunctaria. Next base: position 654,977 of record OY041625.1, read on the forward strand.
ACCTAACTCTCTTTTGCTTTCCACTGCATGCGTATGAGATTTAAAAGGCAATTAAAAATAATGTTAATTTCAAAATGTTATTATAGCCTAGACGATTTTTTAAATGATAAATTGTAGATTGTTTTTAACGCTGCATGCTGTCATCTCTTAATATTTTTTGCATACTGCAAACGGTTAAGCATGTTGTTTCTATCTCACTATATGTCACCTTTTTGTACACATGGTTTTGCAAATAAATATCTTTACTCGTATCTTTATTTTAGACCTCTAGAGGTCTTCTTAAAAACCCAACATGCAATTCGAATGTGAAACGATGTTAGCGTATTGCGTACGCAAGGTCGCTGTTCATTATCGCAGCAAACATCACACCGCAATCTGATAAATTAAGTTAAAAGTGAAACTTAAACGGCCCACAGTCCGCGCTAGATTGTGAACGTTGGATACTTGTTACAGTTGTTGCTAGCCGTTTTCCGCAGCTTTGCATGTAAGCGTAATGGGCCTCAACATAATAGGAGTTCAACATAATGGGACTCAACTTAATAGGAATTCAACTTTCGGGGAATCCAACTTAACGGTCCTGAAGGCGCTCTACACGGACTGCGCGTCTCAAATACACGGATGGCAAGTTACCGATTGCAAGGATCGCATAGACTATTACAGGCGACGGCATTCGTCAACTGCATTAAGATCTGTTCAGCCGTTTCGGCGTGAAAAGGTAAAAGACAGACAGAGTTACTTTCGAATTATATAAAGTCTTTATAATATAAGTATGGATGTAAGACCTACTAAAATAAACTATTTACTTATTTAAAATAATTAATTTAGTTTAAAAAGAACCGACTTCAACTTTTATAGTTTTTTCATGGATGCCACTGTCAGAACTGTACCAAATTAAAATCTGACCACACGGAAAGCACCAGCTTGCATATAAAAAAGTATCATTTAAATCGAACCACCCACCCAGTCAAAAGTTCTGAGGTAACAACATAAACAAAAAAAATACAGTCCAATTGAGAACCTCCTCTTTTTTTGAAGTCGGTTAAAAATAGGTGTTCTTACCTAATATGTAATTGGTCTTTAGCTAGGTTATGAACGGAAAATTAACAAAGTACTTGTCACCTTTATACATTAAGTAGGATAACTATTTAGGCCATCTTAGTTGTCGTATTGCGTTGCTAGGATCCGGAATATAGGTCACAACAACTAACTAGATTTGAATATTAACGAAACAAACAACCTGAATACGGCACGGATATTGATCCCGTGGACTATTATATAAAAGAGTGAACTATTGTGGAGAGAATATTGATCTGATTATTTATATTAGTAATCCTTAAGCCTAGACGTTTAGGGGTCGTTATGCTGAAGCGTTCAATCACAATGGTATCGTCACATTTTGGCATTTTACCTTTGATGAACGAAACTACAAACTACGGAGAGACGCGTGTCATAATAAATAAATAATGTTGGACAATTCACACAGCATTCTCTAGCCCCAAGCTAAGCAGAGCTTGTGTTATGTTATGGGTACTAGACAACTCATATACATAATACAATACACTACATAGATAGATAGATATTTTTTATTATACGTAGAAAACGCCCTGAACAAATATCTGCAGATCGTACACACATTTGTCCCTGTTTGATAATAAGTGTCATGACCAATCTACCAATCTCTCCGTGCAAATAGCAACGGACGCACCATTTAGAGTTTCTTTCATCTATGGACGATTCTGCGACGAAACATTGACTGCATTGTAATAGTAAAGCGATTGGTTAGCAGAATCCGGCCCCTGTATCCAAGGTGACCAATCAAACGATTAGAATGTCAATATTCAGAATCAGAGCCAAGTATTATGTCATCTACGTAAACAACAACAGTTTTAGACCTTATTTTCTACAAGTTATGGCTAGAGGTGAATAGTGTAGTACGTACACTGACAATGAGAAAAGCTGCACAATTTGCTTACGCTGGTACGTATAGCTGTGTGGTGCTTAGAATTTGCATCACCCCATGTCTTCCCGTGGGTGTCGTAAGAGGCGACTAAGGGATACTCACAGGGGGCGGGCAGCGGCACTCCCAGCAGAACAATAATACCACCAAACTGCGATACCCAACCCGCATGCCTAGCGTGGGGATTATGGGCATTACCCTCCATGAGATAAACGCCAATAAGGTGCTTATCAGAAGGAGGCCTGCGTCCAGCAGTGGACCAATACAGGCTGTTGAGGTTGAGGTGTAGACACTCCCTTATTACGTACACTGACAATGACTAAAGCTGCAGGATTTGCTTGCGCTGGCAGGTATATGAAAGTAGGTTACGCCGGTTAGCGCGCGATACAATTCTCAACAAAGTACTGCAAAGTGACTGCGGCCTTCAATCAGTCAGAAGGCTTACTCATAAAAACTATCGTAGTTTGACGAATTCTACACTACTGGCCGACAACCGCAGTGCGCATAAGGACGTAGTGCAGGCAATCGCACCCACAGAAAACTTATCATTACAGTAAAACAATAATTAATTTTGTTTTAAAAAACTATAAACCGACTTCAAATGTTATAGCTTTTTCATGAATTTTCATGGATTCCATCGCCAGAACTGAACAGTTAAATTAAAATGGGACCACACGGGAAGCACCAGCTTCATGAAAATCGGACCAATCAGTCAAAAGTTTTGACGAAAAACGTGGCGCGGTGGGCGAAGGTCCGCCTGCGACGCAGGAGGTTGCGGGCTCGATTCCCGCCGACAAATTAATGTGTGTACGATCTGCAGATATTTGTCCTTCGTTGCGTTCTGGATGTTTTGTATGTAAGAATTACAAAAAACATCTGTCTATGCAGTTTATTGCATTATCTATATCAGTTATCTAGTCATAGTAGTATCTAGTACCCAAAACACAAAATGCTGTGTGTATTGTCCAACATTATTTATTATTTTTATTTATTACTTTCCAAAGTAAGATAGGTAAAAAAAACTTGGTATACTTATTACTGTTATGGACTTAAATGCCCAATAAGACAGTAAAATAGTTTTGTCCGCATTTTCGTCAAATAGCCCTATGTGACGTGGTGCGCTCCAATCAGTATCATAAGTAATTCAAAATTAAAATAAAATTGATACTGATCTAGTGCACGTGTAACAAAGACTCCACGTTCCAAGTGACCTTTCTATTTGGCATCACCACGTGGGTTTCTCGACGCTCAACATCGCGAAAAGCATTATAATTTGAGTGGTTTAGCACGTCCATGAAAATAGACAGTAGGTATTAATTGCTTTCCAAGAAACGTAAAAAGACAGTAAAACCAGACAGGCAGGCACCCGGGTGCAGAAAATTTACTATTGATAGAAAATAGAACGAGAATTTGATGTCATAGACGAAAATATATAATTGAATACGTTCAAGAGCATGGCCAGCTGAGGTTTTAGAAGGAAAAACTACATATTCGATTCCCTTTTCTTTTTAAAGAGCAACAAAAGACCAACCTAATACACATATAAAGAGGGAAGTGGGTTTGCGGTGCGAGATTAAAAATATACCTACCATAATATATTTTTGTATACCAAAATATACAAAAATATAAAAAAAACAAAATCAAATAACGTTGATAGTCTAAAACGACAATTGATTTGCAGCTCTTTTTAACAAGGGTTTACATCTGTTAGCTTAATTACTTGTAGGACTATGAATATGATGGAAGAGAACTCTTTTTAGGGTTAAGCTCGCCTTTGCCATAATTTTTCTTTTAAATGTTTTACCATATTGTAGGTATTATTTTGTGCAATTAAGAATGAATGCTATTATATTTTTTTAGATATTTTGCGATATTACCATTTTATTTTTCACTCGCTCCTCAACCTCAACAGCCTGTATACAAAACGTGTGAATTTTTTGTTTCTTTTTTAACACTGTTTCTTTTTTAACTTTTTTTTTCTTTTTTAACACAAACCTAGTTTTTCACAAAACATATTAATTTTAAATCAAATTAAGTCCCAAAAATTTTTGGCATCGACGGGATTCGAATCCGCGTCCTCCCTTCAGTACGGGGATGTCATAACCGCTAGACTATGGTCGATGCCGGTCCACTGCTGGACGCGGCCTGCGTCCCTCTGATAAACGTCAAATCTTACATCTTATAAATGTATAAAAGCTTGCTCAGTCATCGATCTTTGCTTGAGTAGCACTATTCTATGGCATAAACTCATCGGTTGACGTCACTCAAGCATAGATCTATGACTGAGCAAGCTATAATAATAGTAAAAAAATTACTTGTCTAAGTGCTTATTTTGCAACTCTAAAGAAATAAACGATTTGACTTGACTCATACACGTGCCTTAGAAACATAAAAAGTACGTACGCATATACATTTTGCTGTAGACTCGGTAAAAACATGCTAAATACTCGCGCGACGTCAAAATTACAGTTATCAAGTCTTGAACGCACCCAGCGCTATAAAACAAGCGGCCCATACTGTTTCTGGGAAAACCCATTGGTCCACCAATTACTACCAATCCATATAATTATACTTTTAAAAAGACCTCTTATTTTGCTGTCTTTAAAAGTTTAAACTTCAGGTCATTCCATAAATACGACAACGTGTTCTGTTCACGTCATTAAAGACCGAATGTCTAGCTTTACCTTGTGCTGCATATCTAAACTTAGAGATCTCAAATTCATATCCCAAAAGTATGACTGTCCCATACTGCACCACTGGCACTGGGTGAAACTAGTTATTACTTAGGAGTTATTAATTTATGTACATTTAATTTTTTATGTTGTTTGTATATCTATGTTTGTAATTTTGTGTTATACTATATGGACCTTTGATGTCTGATAGTAAAGATTTTTGTATTGTATAAGTTTGTCGCACAGCACACCTGGAAAGCCCCGCTTCAGCACAGGACAAAAATGTGCATTCAATTATAGAATGGGCACTAATAATATGAAATGAATGAATAATACACAAAAAAAACATTAGGATTACAAGAAAATGTTATCTAAGTATACAATTAATTGTTATCTACATTTTTAAAAGCTTTTATTTGACTTGCAATGTATCATATGCATGTACACTCGAGAGCAATGAATCCGGGTCACTTAAAGAATGTTAAAAATCTCGGAAACTAAAAATGATAGGTTAATGCAATAAATTGTATTTAATAGACAATGTAATACTCCTTAAATGAAAGTAAAAAAAATATGAGTCACCATACATTTTATTAACACAAAATTACATAAAGAAAAAAACTGCTGATCTCTCCTTAAAACAAAAATAGGAAACATGAAATTTTTGAACTTTATTACGATTTTCTTGAATTTTAATACTTCGTATTGCCTCCTCGTGCTTCCATTACTGCGTTTACGCGGTTTGGCATGCTGTACACCAAGTTCCTTATACGATTTTGGGGAATATTCTCCCATTCCTCTGTGAGAGCAATTTTGAGCTCACGAAGCGTGATTGGGGGAGGGTTTCGTTGTTTTACGCATCTGCCTAGCTCGTCCAAGCATGCTCGATCGGGTTGATATCCGGGCTGCGCGCTGGCCACTCCATACGAGTAATGTTCATCTCTTGAAGGTAGTCATTCACAATCCTACCTGTATGAGGTCGGGCATTGTCATGCATAAATATAGCATCCTCACCTAAATTGACCATAAATGGACCAACGTGATCATTGAGGATTTCTTCCACATATCTTACGCTAGTTAAAGAGCCGTTTTCTATGATCACCAGCTCTGTGCGACTTTCAGAAGAAATTCCGGCCCACACAAGTACAGACCCACCACCGTAGGCTACTTTTTCTTCGATGCATGCTTGCTTGAATCTTTCCCCTGGTCTTCGATACACTCTGTGTCTTCCATCGTGCTTGTAGAGCATAAATTTTGATTCGTCGGAGAACATAACTTTTGACCAATCTTCATTTTTAGTTTCCGAGATTTTTAACATTCTTTAAGTGACCCGGATTCATTGCTCTCGAGTGTAGTTTGTTCGGGTGGAGTCTTGCAACTAAATTTTGAAGCAGATATCTTCAACCGGTTGAGCTGACAATTTGTATACTTATGTAAGTTGAGTGACAATGCAACGTCATGTTACCATCGAGATGATCTGATGATGGAGACAGGTGGCCATAGGAACTCCTATACGAAAAGAGTTGACCCCGTCGAGTTTGGGTTCGTTGGATTTGTCTTCCCAAGCACTTTAATAAGCTTTTCTTGTTTTGAAAAAAGATTTTTAAAATAACTTATTATATCTGGCATGTGCCGCGGGAGACCGACTTAACAGTGATTGAATTGAAAATTGAATTTACAATTGAAACGATTGAGCTAACCGCAGACTGTTGCAAACAATCTACAGATAGCTCAACTGATCCTTATCACATAATTTAATCTCCTTGATAATAGGATGTATCTATAGATGTCATTTTCCGTTATTATTTAGTTTTCATTATCTTAGTATTGCGTCTGTAAATATCACCTAAGAATTTGTATGGTTGAAGTTAAAAATAAAGTTATTTTCTTTCTTTCTAATTGCCATTACACAGAGAGTGGTAAGTACACTAGCAAAAAGTATATAAAATGTATTATTATCACAAATGTATAAATATATACAGGGACACTGAAAAGCATGCACACGAAATAATAATTATGTTTGATTACACTTAGCTGTTCTTTCAGAAATATACACACAAAGTCGGTAAAGTCAGATTTTATTAGTACATAGCCATTGATGTTAAATTATTTATTTCAAGGAAATCTATTAAAATTTGCGTGGACGTCAATCACAGTGAATCTTCACGTCCTACATACAACTACTGACATTATTTTTGTAGGATTAATTTTGTAGGGATGTTTGTGCCAAAAGCGCTCCATTCCAGCGAATGGAGCGCTTTTGGCACAAACATCACAAATCACTGATTTTGATTACGCGTGACGATAGTTTGGACTATTTGATGATGGATTATTAATCTTTTCTAAAATATTTTATTGCTTCATTTTAAAACGTTTTAACAAACTTTAAAAATGGAAGGAGGTTCTTAATGCGACTGTTTTTTTTTAATGTTTGTTACCTCAGAACTTTTGACTGGGTGATCCGATTTTTATGATTCTTTTTTTATTTGAAAGCTGGTGCTTCCCGTGTGGTCCCATTTTGATTTGGTCTAGTTTCGACAATGGGATCCATGAAAAAACTATAAAATTTAAGTCGGTTTATAATTTTTTAAAACAAAATCAATTATTAAACTTTAGAGATCGCTTTGTAACCACGATCACTGTAACGCGGTAGAAACTTAGGGAAACTAATAACAGAAGGTACGGGTTAAATACCCGATAAAATCATTAATTATCCTACAGTTTAATCATGATGTTTTCAGTAACATAGCTTGGTATATCAATCACGCACCGCAGCGTGGATCAAAATGGATTCATATCTACTGTTCTTACAAAGCCCCTGGCGGGCGGCGTAGAGATTTTTGTCTTGGCTAAAATATGTTATCATCATCATCAATCTACATTCCGCTGCTGGACATAGGCCTCCCCTAATGAGCGCCATAGCGCCCTATCTTCAGCTTGACGCATCAAGCATCTGCCTGCAGTCTTTTGCAGATCGTCATCCATTAAAATATGTATATTATAAATAATAGATTCAGGCGTTACTTTGCGGAAATCCATTGTAAATATAAGAATGAAAAATATTTAGTAACAATTCCGCGAAAAAACCTTCTGCGATAAAATCTAACAAATTGTACATTCATACAAAATGAAAGAACATTTATCAAAGCAAGTCCACTGAAAAAATATAATAGTTAAATTTACTAAATTCTCAGTATTTTTCACAAAAGCAACGTGTAAAAATGGGTCCTACACACTTTTTTGTTAATTTAACTAAACACAAATGGTTAAACTTTTACAAAACTGGTTTAGTATTACTGACTCATAGCTTTTATAAACTATACAATACCAGTCATGCAATATTCACTCATTCTGTTTTGTATAATTTAAGGATTTTGTTTAGTATTTTTTAGTAAACCTGTTTAGTATATTTTACTCCATGATTTACCTAAAAGGTACTATACTAGTTTTGTAATACCTACTCATTCTGTTTCGTAGATTTAACGAGTTGTACTTAGTATTTTCTACTAAATCGGTTTTGTATATTTTACCCCTCAGCTTTTGTAGACTATACGATACTACTCATGTAATATCTACTCCTTCTGTTTCGTATAATTTAAGGATTTTGTTTAGTAAATTTCATTAAACCTGTTTTGTATATTTTACCCCTAATATACGTAAAATGTACGATAGTGGTATTGTAATATTCACTCAATCAGTTTCGTATAATTTACGGGTCATGTATGTATTTTTTGCTAAATAAGTATCGTCTAAAATACCATTATTGTATAGTACGTTCTACGAAATTTGTTTACTTATTTACTTTCGTATATTTTGCAACTTTACTTTGGTTGAATCTACAAACAAATTGAATAGGTATATAATACGCTTGACTTTTAACAGTAGGTATTGCTTTCGTAATATTTACATATTATCTTTTGTATATTCCACGCTTTTTTTATTATTGATATTATAGGGTACCTGGGTTTTTAAGTTGGCTACTTACGGCCGTTCCCAATAATCAGATGGATTGAATAATTGAGAATGGCTGTAAGAAGCTAACTTAAACATGTAGGTACCTATGATCAATAATCCAAAAAGCGCAAACAAGTAAATAATGGGAGAACAATACGTACTTACCTAAAAGTCAAGGGTATTATAAACTCACAAAAAATGTCCAAGTAGAAAGTTTCAAAGCAGATTAAATAAACGAAAGCAAATGCATAAGTCAAAACAAATTCGTGAAATGTACAAATTTAGCAACAATATATGTATATAACACAGGACATTATACGCAAACAAATTATTATCAAAATCATTACACTCAATTGAATTATCATATTATACATAACAATAAGGATAAGGATTCAAAAAATAGTAAATGTAAAAAATAAAAGAACTTTTTATTTTACTAACAAACACAAAATGACACCAACAAATTACGTAGGAAACGCTCGTTCCCTCGTTTTACATATTTTAGTTTACCTAGACGTAACAGAATTGCCACCATTATATAAATAAGTACGAACTGAATTCTACAAGAAATATCTCAATCACATCAGGCATAAAAAAAGTTACAAAATAATGATAAACATTTCTGGTTTTATCAATCTCGAAACTCCAGATTCATAATTAAGGGGCTGACAACCGTCAAACATCTTCTCGCCGTATTTACGGTTATGGTGTAGTTTTCTTCGTTCGTACTAAACTTATGCAATTTTTTTGGTAGAACTTGTTTTGATCAAATTCGGCCACTTTTTAAACAACTTCAACTCACAGTTCGAAAACAGGACGTCAAAATCTGATTCAATCTGAAAATAATTTAAATTTTGGTAAGTAGGTATTAATATACATTTTAGCATAATTTTTTTCAAATTTAATTTTAGGAGAAGAGGAGGAATTCAAGAGGTTGCGGGGTCGATTCCCGCCTCGGGACAAATATTTGTACGATCTGCAGATATTTTCGAAGTAAAATAAAAAATATCTATCTACATTAAGTAGTATATTGTATTAAGTATATCAGTTATCTAGTACCCATAAGATAATGCTGTGTGAATTGTCAGAAAAATATTTATTTATTATTTATTTATTTATATAACCAGCCGGTAACACCCACTGCTGAGTATAGGCCTCTTCTTTATCTCGCCACCCCATACAGTCTCAAAGTATGATAATAGAGCTAGTTAACACATAAGATGGATTTTATTTTATATTACAATTTGTATTTTATTGATTGTGTAATTATAATTGTAATCAATGGCAAACAGACTACAATATTTGATGTAGTAAATAAAGAAACTTACTTCTTTTGAAACTGCCACTCAACCCAGAGATATTTGATTCCACTTTAAATTTATCAAGATCATTGGATGCAATAGACTCGGAGTCCATAGAACAAGTGCTCTGAAAAAAAAAATTAAACTATTTAGTAAGTGCAAAGAAAATATTAACTACTTTGTAATTTTTTTTTAAGAAATTATAATTGTGCATTAAAGTACATTCACAAAGCATCACATATCCATGTAGGTACCTACCTATAATATTATTTGCTTACCAATGTTTTATTTTCATTTCCGAATCGAGATAGTCCAGCCTTCAACTTTATTCTATCTTTTATTTTATTTGATTGTATGAGTTCATTAATATCTGACTCGGTAATATTTTCAACACAGAAATAGCTCCAAATCGTGTTCTAGAAAAGATTATATAAAAATGATTTAAAAATGTCTTGAAATAAGTAGGAACAATGATGAAATAACTGGGACTGCAGTGGTTTATGAATGACGATGAGCAAAGTACCTATCGTTTCTTTGCTCATCGTCATTCAAAAGCCACTGCAGCCCCGACTACAATGATTATATAAACAGCCTAATGATAAACTACCTAACATCATCAGGCTACAGTAAGCCTATGCTGGACATAGCCCTCCCCTAATGAGTGATTATTATAATTCACTACTAGCTACTCACAGACAGAAATTGTAATAATAGGCTACTATTATTACGATTTCTGTGTAGTTACCCTAGGTAGGCAAAGATGCCCAGTTAACCAAACATCGAGATTATTACAGTTTATCGATGTCATCAAGTCAATTAGTTAGGTAGGTAGGTATAGGTTTTACATACCTTTGAACACTCTTCGAGTGTCTTCCGAGACTCCCCACGGATCCAGCTCAATCACGAAATTATTATCAGTATCAATATCAAGTACGTTCGGATCGTATTCCTTTTCTTCCATGATTGATCAGGCAGGCAGGCAGGCAGGCAGGCAGGCAGACAAAGCTCAGCAAAATGGCTAACGAAACATCCTCCACAGTTTCGAAAAAAGGCACTTTATTGCGTACTTTCAATGAAAGTAGGTAGTATAATTCTGTTTTACCCATATGAACACAGAATCGTTTTAATATAAGAAGCAGGAGTCCAAATAAAATACAATAACCACGTAAAGCAGGAGTCGTCGTCTTTCGCTCGTTAGCGTCCCACTGAGCGAAGTGAGCGCGACCCCCCTCCCTTATTACAGTTATTAATTTTCTAATACGAAACAAGGTACGTTAAATTAACACTCACAGTATTGATTCTACAAAACTACTTTTGTAAATTATTATGCCTGTCCATAATTTACCTACCTACCTACTTACCAACGCAAGGTTCTTTCGGGTCTAGGTACCAAGAGAAGACTGGTCTTCGGTTTTCCTAGTTATTACCTGCGTCATTTACGTCAATAGACACTTCCACCCCCAAGACTCTAAGGCCCGTATTATGAAAGCATGCTCGGTCATCGACCTATGCTTGAGTGACACTTATGCCATAGAAAAGCGTTACTCAAGCATAACTCTATGACTGAGCAGGTTTTTATAATACCGGCCTAAATCCTAAGCAGCTTAGGATTTAGGCCCGTATTATAAAAGCCTGCATAGTAGGTACCATACATATAGATAGAAGATGGAAAATACATAGGCAGGAAGGTACCTACTTATTATAATATACCTAGGGACATACCTAATTGCCTGATATGTATTCGAGAGCAAGTGTCGTCTATATTAATATTAAAAAGGAAAATTAATATATAAAGGAAAGATCTGATTGTTTGTTTGTTTATTTGTTTGTATTGAATAGGCTTCGAAACTACTGGACCGATTTAAAAATTCTTTCACCATTAAGAAGCTTACTTTTCAGGGAGTGACATAGGCTATATTTTATCCCGGAATTCCCACGGGGCTAGTAGGTATAAAATAAATATCAGATTGTCTAGATAGAGGATAAAAAACCCTGGGACAAGTTTTGCTCCAACTCAAAAACTAACATTCTAACCAAGTAAAGGTTTCTGATTCGCTCGATAGGTAGAGATTGAAGTGATCAAAAATTCAAAGTAATCACCTTATTTCCTAGTTTAACTAGGTATAAGTTATTAAAATTTTGTGTCCAAGAGTCCTGTAACTTAAAGCACTTTGACTTTTGAGTAGATAAGGTAGGTACCGTCTTCGTAGTTTAGATTCACTGTTTCCAGTAAGTAACTCCCTCGAGTTTGGGCTCATTATGATTCGTATGATACATTGGGCTTGGTAACGAATGTCTGATAATGGAGCCAGGAGGGGCAGGAGGTGATAGTCGAACTCATCACTGGCTAGTAGACCTCTCAAGTTTGAGCTCATTCGATTAGTTTGGTAACGAGGGTCTGGGGACAGAGCCAGGAGGTGGATTGTGGAAATCTTCCCTGGCTACTTCTAAGCCCCTCGAGTTGGAGTTTGATTTACTGGTTTCAGTTCTGTAGTTCTGTAGAGTTTGAAATAATTCCACTCTAGCCAAGGTGAGATACGTGCTGATGAGGGGGCAAAATACGCCAGCTAACGATAGGTACCTATTCTAAGGAACCCTATTACAAAACTAGAAAGTTATTTTTACGACAGTACATTGTTGATTTTATTATAGTTTTGTGTAAACTGTGCATCAAAATCAAATTATTTATTTAAAATTAAAATGTTACAAGTTTGGATGTTTGTGGCTCAATCACACCCTAACCACTGAACCGACCACAGCCACAAAAGTGGCTCGCAGCGAAAAAGCTTGATTTCCAACGCCACAATAGTGGCGTGACGTAAGCGAGAGCGCAATCAGTTTTTGTTATTTCTTGTGAATTATTTAGATAGACGGACAACTAGCAAAACATTGTACCCAGTTGGGCTGAAAGCTATTAACAAGCTATACCTAACCTACACATTAGATGGAGCTGTTATTTTTAGAAATCAATCTGTAGTCAAAACGGGAAAAAACCGTGCGAGTTCGTGCGACGAGTGTTTATTTATTAATTGAACATCAAATTATAGTTGAATATACTAAATCGTATTATGTTAAATTGAGTTTGGCAAAAGCAACATCCCAGATCATTAATTTTACACAGAACTTTAGTAGTGAAGCACGCGCCAGCTCACGTTATTTTTAGGTACATTCTTACAAAACTAGATAGTATTTTTTACGAAAGTACACTGTCAAATTGTTTACTAGTTCAACATCAAGTTATAGTTGAATATATTAAATCATTTTGGTTGAATTGCGTTTAGCAAAATTAACATCCAAGATCATTATTTTTACGTAGAAGTTTAGTAGCGAAGCATGCGCCATCTAACATTACATTTAGGAACCTTCTTACAAAACTAGAAAGTTGTTTCTACGAAATTACAATGTTAAATTTGTTATACTAATTGAATATCAAGTTATAGTTGTATATACTAAATCGTGGATGTTGAATTGAGTTTGGCAAAATCAACATCCTAGATCATTAATTTTACACAGAACTTTAGTAGCGAAGTATGCGACATCTAACTTTATTTTTAGGAACATTCTTACAAAACTAGAACGTAAGTTTTACGAAAGTACACTGTCAAATTGTTTACTAATTCAACATCAAGTTATAGTTGAATATGCAAAAACGAGGATGTTGAATTGCGTTTAGCAAAATCAACATCCAAGATCGTTAATTTTACATAGAACTTTAGTAAAATGCTTACGTCACTTGACGATACCCTCGAGAAACATTTTACGAAACATACATAAGTGTATTTAACATACAGTTTTCTAGTAACTTTAACTATATTTTATAGGTTAATGTTTACCTTTGTGGTTTAGTAAAATAAACAACGAGTTTTTGTAAAACCAACGAGGAATTAGGTTGATTTTATTAGTTAAAGCCTCAAACTACTCAAGTTTAGTAAATTTAACAATCATATTTTTTCAGTGTCGTCAACTAGTTTCGTCTCTCCACGAGACATCATCAGGACACCACACCACTTGATTTTGACACTGAGAGCGCCAAACATCAACGGCAGAGTCCCACCAGAGATGTTGTCACTTCGAGCTCCGCGTGCCAAGTGAGGCATCGCTCGCAAAACCGCCCCTTATATTCACTCATGGTGACGCATCACGCCCATTACCTGCGTCCGTGACATCACCGCTCGCGCCATTTCTAGAAAAAATCCGTAATAATGGCGATCGAGGCAAACCTGTACTTAGTTCATTCAACAATGTATTATTACTGTATTTTGTAATTTCTAAATTTTCTAAGACCGACAACCTAAATCCCTTATCACAAGTATGTAAAATTGAAAATGAGTGATTATCATTTAATGAATGACCCGATTCTAATAAATGTTTTGCAAAATTTGACTTTTCTGGATGATTAGATTATTTAGCGGCTTATAGAAACAATCATCCAGAAAAGTCAAATTTTGCAAAACATTTATTAGAATCGGGTCATTCATTAAATGATAATCACTCATTTTCAATTTTACATACTTGTGATAAGGGATTTAGGTTGTCGGTCTTAGAAAATTTAGAAATTACAAAATACAGTAATAATACATTGTTGAATGAACTAAGTACAGGTTTGCCTCGATCGCCATTATTACGGATTTTTTCTAGAAATGGCGCGAGCGGTGATGTCACGGACGCAGGTAATGGGCGTGATGCGTCACCATGAGTGAATATAAGGGGCGGTTTTGCGAGCGATGCCTCACTTGGCACGCGGAGCTCGAAGTGACAACATCTCTGGTGGGACTCTGCCGTTGTTGTTTGGCGCTCTCAGTGTCAAAATCAAGTGGTGTGGTGTCCTGATGATGTCTCGTGGAGAGACGAAACTAGTTGACGACTTGCTTTGATAAATGTTCTTTCATTTTGTATGAATGTACAATTTGTTAGATTTTATCGCAGAAGGTTTTTTCGCGGAATTGTTACTAAATATTTTTCATTCTTATATTTATATGTATATTATATAGGTACCTACTTTGCATAAATCATTGAAGTTTTTTTTTTTTGCTGGACAATTCACACTGCGTTATCTAGCCCCAAGCTAAGCAGAGCTTGTGTTATGGGTACTAGATAACTGTTATACATAATACAAATAGTACACTACATAGATAGATATTTTTTATTATACATAGAAAAACATCCAGAACGCCCTGAACAAACTTCTGCAGATCGTACACAAATTTGTCCCGAGGCTGGAATCGAACCCGCAACCTCCTGCGTCGCAGGCAGACCTTCGCCCACCGCGCCACAGAGGTCGTCGAAGGAATACATTTTAGATAACGTAAGCTAACAAACAGGAGAGTGACACGGTCAGGACAGTGAAAGTAGTAGAAAGTAAAGTCCAGTATTAAAGGTACATAGAACACATAGCTGAATGTTGTTGCCTTAGAATTTGCAACACCCCATCTCTTCCTGTGGGTGTCGTAGGAGACGACTAAGAGATATTCACCGAGGCGCGGGCAGCAGCGAACTGCAGAACAATTCTAAAACCGAACTGCGATCCCCAATCCGCATTCCCAGCTTGGGCATTGTGGGCATTATCTTCCATGAGATACGACAATAAGGCGCTCTTCAGGAGGCCTGCGTCCAGCAGTAAACCAATAAAGGCTGTTGAGGTGAGGTGAGGAACGTCAGCGAAGCCGCGGTGTAGCAAGCAGCGTACTGCCGTCGACTGCTGTCAACGGCAGTCGACAACTGCCGTCGACTGCATTCGAGCCTTGCAGTCGGCAATTGGTATTTGACACGTGCAATCCGTGCGCTTAATTGGGGGTTGCAACATTCAAACTTTGACAACTTAACTCTCAAATGGTTTCCATCATTAGCCGAGCATCGTTCGCTAACATTCCTCCAACCCATCCTTCATTTATTTTGAAAAGTAAACACCGCGAAATCTACCAAAAATGAAAGGAATCCTGTGAAAGGCCCGACTCCATAATTGCAGCCAAGGCTGTCTAATTGGTCTATTTCGGCTAGATCCCCGTTTAACGGTAATTGCACCTCGCTCGTCCAATTATGTCAGTTAAAAACTGCAGGATCGCTTGCAAATGATACCGGTGCGGTTTGGTAAGCGAGCGGAGCGATAAGCTGAGCGAGTGGGAGCTGCCGTGAGCATTAAGATTTGAGCCCAGACACTTTCCGTCAGTCAGTCCTTCAGCATCATCAACAATACTATCCTGACGCATCTACAGAAGAATGTGATTGCCTCCGGCACAAAAGACCGCAGTTTTATTTCTATTTACGAGAGCCGTTACATCGACGACCATTCGGACCAGGACCTTCGCTCTTCGTTTCATGTTCTCTCCTTGAACAAACGTGGCGCAGGACGGTATCTAAAGTGCATCCACACAGCCCGGCGGCATTGCCGGCGGCTTGATCACAGATTTCCGGATTTTGTTTGTTTACAAATAAAGCTGCCAAGGGAGCTGTCGTTCGTCGGCCAACAAAGCCGGTGGTAAGGGCGGCGGCGGCTGCCGGGCTGAGTGGATGCACGAATAATACTCCTATTCCTCTCGCTCCGCCAGCGTACGTCACAGCCGGGGGTCAAGTCAATTGACCTGCATTCCACGGAACCCTGAAAGTTGGGCTTGAACGGAGCGTCTGTCTGGTTTTACATACGTGTGTGAATCAGTGTGCACCGGTAGAGTAGCAATTTAACGTGTGTGCAATGGGTAGAGCTTGTTAGCTTTGAAATTACGATTAACGTTGTCAAACTTAGCTTGGACCGTTAAATATTGATAAGCGTTTCCATAAATAAAATACGTTGAGGAAATCCATTCGAAATAATATTTAGTATAACATTACCGCACTTCATGTTAGAAAAATAATATTTGTTAGATAAATTGGTTAAGCAGAGCTATTTGTAAGACTGAACTCTCATGTACTGACAGACCATGTACGATCGCCAAACGTAATGCCTACCCAGTTTGAAACTATTTTGCTTTGCGTTAAAAACAAAAGATATCGAGCAAGCCGGGGTTGGCAACTATTCACTTCACTTTTGCGGACTATAAGTACGTACAGTCAGCTGCTCAGATATACATATACACTCCCAAGTTTTAACTTTTATTTTACCTACTTTTAAAATAAAAGTCCACGAACACATTATTTTCAAAGTAATCATCGTACTTGTCAGAATGCGGTATATAAAAACTTAATATTCAGACTTTAAATATTGGATCAATATACTTATTTTAGCAGTTGTCCGTTCTGTACTCACTGGTTTTCTGATAGGCACTACACACACGGACTGTACGTGTTAATTCACGGTTCAGCTGGTATTCAGCTGCAGTCAACGGCAGTCGACGACTACCATCGCCTGCAGTTGAGCCTTGCACTCGGCAAGTTGCCGACATTCAAACGTTCAAATAACTCCGTAGATAAGTCATACGTTAATGCACATAACATGCGTGACGTTTTAGAACGTGAACAAAGTCGCGGATACAAGTTGGTAGTTAGATTCTTTGTAGGCAATCAATAAACTAAACGCGACGGAGATTGAGTTATGGCGCCGATTGATCAATCAACGGCACCGTTGTTGAAATGTGTGTTTTGTTTCAGTTGGGAGATGAAAGCGAGGTATGCGCGGAAATACATGTTATTCAAGTAGAATCTACATGGGGACTCATGTAGCTTTCTTACTAGAAGTAAGTAGAAAAGAAATAAATAATGCTGGACAATCCACACAGCATCATCTAGCCCCAAGCTAAGCAAAGCTTGTGTTATTTATAGATTCTAAATGATTGATTGATTACATAAAACCCCTTCCAAACAAAATATTTTTATAACCAAAACTATAAAACAATTCACAAAAAGCTCAATTGTCGCAGCGTAAACAGAATGGTTTGATTTGACAGATAAAACATGGATAGAAATGTCAAATGAAATGGACACTCGTAATACGGTATATCCAGCCAGTATGCGTTCAGATGTCGGTCAAGAGTCACGTGACCGCGGACTGGATTGTATTAGCAGTTCATATCATATTACAATAATTAATTTTGTTTTAAAAAAACTATGAGCTGACTTTAATTTTTATAGATTTTTCATGAATTTTCATTACTGAAAAATGGGACCATATAAAAATAGAATCATGAAAATCGGACTACCTAGTCAAAAACTCTAAGGTAAAAAAAAAAAAAATACTGTCGAATTAAGAACCTCTTCCTTTATTTGAAGTCGGTTAAAAATGCCGGGCAGTTCAGTTTACGGCGTATATTGCCTAAATTTGTGTTAAACCAACTGTTATGTCGCTTGCATAACATTAACGTTTGCACGAAAATGAACCAGAAACTTCGATTTAGTTTTTAAGAGTACGGATTACGATACGATAAACCGCGAAGAGTGGAAGCCGAAGAGTGGAAGCAGGATAGCCGCCCTGTACTGCAAAACAAACTTGTCAGAGGGACAAATAATTATCTCGCTACTTTCCAAAAATAAAGAAGCCAAACCAGTAAGACCTCGCGATTCCAATAACCTTTAAAATGGTAGCAAGCAGCAAGCGGTCCACTTCTGAGCAGCTTTGCTCATTACTGGAAGGATGCTAATGAAGGCACGCACAGCACACGTTTGTGTGTGTGTGTGTACTTGTGAACGTATGAAACCCGACACTCGAAGGGGGTTCCTATTGTATAGCTCGGTATACTCGGCCACAGATTTATTATGATTAAGGTCGTGACAATAGCTGCATAGTCCGGTTTGAAACAGGTCTCAGTGTTTTTCGAAATAAGACTATAAATCAGAATAGGTCTGACGACTCAAAAATTATAATTAGTCTCTCTAATCAGTCGTTAAGACTTATTAAATTTTTTGAGTCGTCAGCATCGAGTTTAAATCCTAACTCGATGGTCGTCAGGCCTTTTGTGTCCACCTATTGTGTGACCAGACGCAGGGCCAAAGTCGTCAAGATTAGCAACAATGTCTTTTACTTCTTTATACGACATTAGCAGCGTCTCGCGGTTTCACCCGCGTAGTTCCCGTTCCCGTAGTAATTCCGGTATAAAATATAGCCTATGTCACTCCGTGAAAAGCAAGCTTTTTAGTTCTTTAAATCGGTACAGTAGTTTAGTTTCTAAGTATAGATGACCGTTCCTCCTTGATCTGACAGTCGTCCTCGTTTTCCTTCTATGATGTAACTTATGAAGTTGTCATGTCGTCTAAGATGTCCAATCTCCCTCTTCTGTTTTGAATAGTCTTAATCACACATTCGTTCTCCTCACAGAGCTCTGTGGTTCTCTTCAACTCTTTTCAACAAATTACAGTACAATGAATTTTTTTAACCGAAGAGGAGGTGCTCAATTCAACTGTTTTTTTTAATGTTTTTAACCTCAGAACTTTTGACTGGGTTGTCCGATTTTCATGATTCTTTTTTATAGAAAGCTGGTACTTCCATCCCATTTTATTCCCATTTTAAATTTATTTGTTCTGACAATAGAATCCATGAAAATTCATGAAAAATCTATAAAATTGAAGTCGGTTTATAGTTTTTTTAAACATTATTAATTTTATTCAGCAGCCGACACGATATGTCAACTTGCTGGGGGCTGGGCGAAGATCCCAATAAAAGCAAACGTAACATAAATCTAGCACTGACTGTACTAAACAGAACTACACTAGCCGACGACGTACTGTTGGCATAACCTGTGACCGGGATATCGCTTTTGTTACGCTTAAGTGCCCGCCCATTAAGGTACTTGTTCCCCCACTGTTTACGTTTAAGCAAGATCGTATATTTTGAACTGGTGTATCCGTCATTTTGACCAGCAGGCTTAAGATCTAGAGTGACCATGACCTTTTGGTAGCTTTCAACTTTTTTTTCAGGTTATTTATAAGCATAAAGTATGATCCATTAATAGGTCGATAGGTTGATAAATCAGCAAATGGAAATACATTCATTGCATCATATGATCCCAATTCCCAACCCAATATGCATGTGGCATGACATTGATAGGGGATTTCCCAAAAAGTTTAGCTAATGATAACATTTAATTTTGATAACAAAATAAACTTTATTGCCTCTATGATAAACTAGCTGCGCCCCGCGGCTTCGCACGCTTTGTTCCTATGGAAACGTTTAATGGTGATTTTAATCCCCACCGGAACTGATTTATGGGATAGGAATTACCTGTATGCAAAATTTCAGCCCGATCCGTTCAGTAGTTTTGTCGTGAAGAGGTAACAAACATCAATACATCGATACAAACTTTCGCATTTCTATTATTAGTGTCATATGATAATGTTTGATTTCTATCCTTCAAGTCATTCCTTCGCCTTCAATATTTTAACGCTTTGTATGAAATTCTTCTATAAGTAGGTACTTTAGGCATTGCATTGGTAATATCTAATAGTAGTGCCACTCCAGTCTAGTATATTAGTCATTACAAAACTTGCGTACGCTTAGTACTAACAAATGTTTAATTTAAATAAACGACAGGGCAACACCGCAACCTTTAAAGTAAATACCGAGCCACATTATTTATGAATTTACGCAACGTTCCAGCGTAAAATACCTACTTAATGTTTCACAATTATATTTTAGGCATTATAAACATTCATATTTATGCGAATTCTTATGAATTAGGCAAGTTTCTATAATGTTTAAACGCAGGGTTACTGGTCAAGACCAAAATGCTTGTAGTTTATTGACGTAGCCGTAGCTCAGTTGATGACCGGTACATGAGGATTTCTGTAAGCGCCTTTTTAGAGTAACTAAATGTTACGTGTGTGGTCTTCCTTCACATGCCAGTGTGAGGACTAAAATATTTATTGCAAGGATTTAATGGAAACTATGATGGTAGTTGAGAAGCTGTGTGGTGCTGGCTCACAATTTGCACCAACCTATCTCTTCCCGTGGGTGTCGTAAGAGGCGACTAAGGGATATCAGTGCCCCCTGCAGAACAATTCTACAACCGAACTGCGATCCCCAACCAGCATGCCCAGAGTGGGGATTATCGCACTACCCCCTATTAGATAAACGCCAGCAAGGCGCTTATGAGGCGGAGGCCTGCGTCTAGCAGTGGATCAATACAGGCTGTTGAAGTTAAGGTTGAGGTTGATGATGGTAGCTACGTGAATAACTCTTTTCAGAATATGGTAAACTTGCTACAAGCCAAACTGATAGTATCTTGGTTACTTTACTTGTGGTCTACCTATATCCCAAAGATTTCAATACACATATTAACCATTCAGAACCCAGAGTGCCGGTTGCCAAGCCTAAAGAAAGAAAGGGTAGTAGTAAGATCACGTGCGAAATGGGCACCGAAAGAGTTACCTTCCGAGTGCTCAAATGGAACTCAGGTTAAATCACGTCTCAAGTCACGATTTTTTGACAGTTGGACAGTTTTTGAGACGTTTCTAAATCTGGGTTGCGTTTTGATTCGGGGATAACTGGGGTAAGAAAAGTTAGTATGAAATCGGTCGATGCGAACCTGGATGTCGCGTGGCGTAGGTGTGGAGTGACACAAGAGTTTGGAGGCCCATACCTAACAGTGGGTGAAGTCGGGTTGCGGATGATAATGAGTATGAAACCGATCTTATTTTCAGAGGCTTTCTTTAAGCGTGACCAGAACTAGCAACCTACGCACACACTACAACATATACATTAGTTAAACTCGATGTAGAGTGTTAGTAAACAACCACGACACAAACAACTAATTCTCACATGCTTGGCGTCGAGTTTAGGATATAATAAAAGCCATATTTATTGAAAGAATTATTACAAATCGAAAAGTAATGTAAATTCGCTTCAGCCACTTTGGTAAGTAACTGATTCGTAGCCAGACAATTTTCTTAACTGTTTTATAAAAAGACGTAGAATGCTTGTAAACAACCTGCCCATAATGCAAAATTCACCGTGTTGTTAATTTTGCATTATGGGCAGGTTGTTTACAAGCATTCTACATCGAATTTGACTAGTTAAGTGTACCAATTTGAAATGAAAACAAAGGCAATCGGACACGATCGTAAATCTACAGACAATGCGTCAGACAGCGTCCCTGGTACAGTTACCTGCCGCAGACTGCGGACTGGTTCGCTGAGGCAGGTATACACTGACCGCTGCATGAAGGTACGTACTTGAGGAACCGTGTCGGAATAGGGACGTTGAGTTATTACGCTTTTTGCAGCGATTTAGTTCCCAAAATGTCCAGTCTCTTCCGACCTTTCTACCTACTACTATAGCTGTTGTCTGTGGTCTCTCGCTCATTTCTTTTATGGATAGATGTAATGAGATGTATCTAATGTACGAGCTGTGTGGTGCTTAGAATTACCTCAATTCTTCCCGTGGGTTTCGTAAGTGGCGACTAAGGGATATATCCACCGTAGGGCGGGCAGCAACAATTCTACCACTGGGGATTATGGGCTATATACATATATGGCGGTAATGGGGGGAGGCGTTCAGCAGTAGACCAATACAGGCTGTTAAGGTACAATAATGTACATCTTTACATTATAAGTGCCGTGTTTGATCCCTTTCGTTGATGTACCAATCGATGGAAATATGTAAAAACATTTTAAATTCGATAGCGCATCGCGTTTGTATCTTTGTCCTTAATTCGTATGTTTCACCCACCCATCTATCCAACTTATTCATTTCCAAGGTCTACATTAGTTAGTGTATCCACTATACCTTATCCATCGAGCTTGTAAAATGTTAGTAAACAAACCGCCCATACTTAACCTGAAATTCACTTTGTTGGTGCGTCCTTTTATACGTAATTTATATTATTCGTCGATTTGAGATCCTCTCTCTCTTCCATAAATATTGCACATCTGAATCTCGACGCCAAGCATGTGAGTTTTAGTTATTTGTGTCATGATTTGTTTGCTAACATTCTACGAGCTCGATGGATAAGGTGTAGGTACAGGTACCTACATTATTAAAATGTGGTAGCGTTTGTGTACGCGCCCTTAGCGATGCCCTTCACGGGCCCTACACACGCGTTCACGAGGTTGTCACATTTGTGCTGCCTCCAGTATAATGTACAATATTATTATTATTTAAATCCAAATTCCAAATCCAAAGTATTTCAAAGCTACGTAAATGCGAACTGTAAACCTTTGTTAGCTGATGCCCTTGATACACTTAGGTTATACTAAAGTAATCTATATTAATATATGAAGATTTGATTGTTTGTTTTGAATATGCTTCATAACTGCTGGACCAATTAAAAAATATCTTCCAACATTAAAAGAATAACATAGGCTATATTTTATTCCGGAATTCCCACGTTCCCGTGGGAATTCCGGTTGAAGCGCGAGGCGCAGCTAGTACATTATTATTATAAAAGTACAACTAGAAAATTATTATTATTATTATTATTATTAAAATATTATTATAATTATATTATAATTATGCTTCTAAAAGCATGGTAACACTTTCATGGCCCTAGAAGCAGACATGGTTCTCCTTCCACGTCTTGCGAGGCTGGGCAGCGGATAAATAATAAATATATAATAATGTTTGACAATAGGGTATATGCATCGATTTTTTTTATTGTTTTAATCGATTCTTTAGGTCTTTATTTAACCCAGGAATGATAAGACGCTCACTGAATTTCGCATTAACAAGGTAAAAAAAACAAATCAAAATTACAATCATTTTCGGGTGATAAAAACGCTGCCATATTGGCGCCATGTTTATGTGACGTCGACGTAGGGTCATTGCGCCTGTTTGCGTCCAGTTAGCGGAGTTGTCCAATTCAGATATCGAAAAACAAATATTTTTGTGAGCTCTTACGAATAAAACTGATTTCACCACATGACTAATATACTCTATTTTCACATGGAAAATAGACTTTCTTCTTAAATTTAACTGTTAATTTTAAAAAAATATTTTAATCCGAAATACCCCATTTTACCAGTTCTCGACCAAAAATTCCAGTTTGCGACCCTATGTTGCCTAGTTCTCGTCCACCATATATCTAATAGGAAACTTACTTATAATAATCATAATCGTCAGCCTGTTTTAGTCCTCTGCTGGACATAGGCCTCAGAGTTCTGAAATCTTGGTCTTGTGGTCTCGTCGTCGTTGGGAACGAGGGGTATGTGCAACGTATAATCTGCCATAGAATGTCCTGTCATCATGCATTTTAAGATTCGTCAGGTGGCTCCTGCCAAGCTCCTAAGTGAATACTTTGTACCCTCGGTTCGGATTTGTCTGACGAAGTCACTTATGTGGTTTCCCGTCTTTTTGCCATCAGCCCGAAAGGCTCATCAGAGAGTTTGGATTGCTTGCCAGTACGCTGCTCTTGGCAGAACTTGATGCCCTTGTGCCTCAACGTTTCAACCAGATTGTGTAGGGTCTCGTCAGCGTCATCAGTGGGATCCAAGGCAGCGAACCTATTCCCGAGAAGCTGCCGGAACTTCTCGGTGCCCGCAATGATTTCGATTGGATTAGGTCGAAGCGTGGATTTCATCAGATGGTTTCTTTCTAGCTTTAAGTTGATATCCAGAGAGCCTCGGAGCAGTCGGTGATCAGATCCGATACTAAACCTGTTGATCACTGAGTCATCTCTGAATATGTGCTTGCTATCCATCATGATCAGAAGTTGATCTCATTTTAAGTCACAGTGTCGGGGCTTCGCCACGTCCACTTACGAGCCTTATGGATGTTGTGTAAGGCTTTGGATGTCTTCATAAATATCCTCCACTTCATCATCCGATTGTGCCGAGGTCGGTGCGTAGACCTGACTTACTGTTCCCTGAATACCTGTCAACATACTGGAGATTTCTTGAATGTTGTTAGCGAGGGCATTATTGACGAGGTCACCTACGTACGTCACGCTGCGATGTTTTATCACCCTCGCGAAAGTAGAGAAGATGGCCCGAGTCTAGTGTTACGGTGTCCTCCCCCTCTCTACTACTACTCTACATAACCCCATAACATGCCATTTAATGTTCTCTAACTCCACTTACAACTGCACTAGGTGATGGTCAAACCTCAAAGTTCGGTGGGACTTCACCCGAGGATTCTTCGCACCCCTAACCCCAGGTCTGGCATGGCACCCGTCAACGCCAGCACAGCCGCTGGCTTCGCTGGGCACTTTGGACCTTTTTGTTGGCTATCTATCATTAATTGAGGGTTTGGGCCATGACCCACCACGCTGGTCCAGTGCGTGTTAGTGGGTTGTTTTGTCATTTCCTCGTTTGTTGGTTGGATTTAGGAATTAGGAAGCACCGCGGGCAGTTAAGGTTGGCTTGGTATGGTATGGTATGGTGAGTGTACTCTTTTTTCCGCTCTGAGACTCGGGATGGTCAGCCTAACTCCATCCAGAAGCACAGAATCTTCCTGGGATTTTCACAGGCTTCGCGGAGTGGCCTCGGATGGTCACGGATTTCGTGTTGCTGTGCTGTTACTCCCTCGCATTCCAGGACTACGTGGGCAGCTGATTCCTCGACACTGAGAACCCCCCTGCAGAGAGGGCTTCCTGTTACTCAGATGGTGTGGAGGTGTTTGTTTAGTGGGCAGTGTCCTGTGAGTGTTCTCACAAGGACGCGTAGGTCTCTTCTGGTCAGTTTCAGTAGCTTTGGTGATGAAGCCGGAGGTAAGGGAGGCCGCCTTACCTGGCGGCACTCCTGTAGGTGTGTCCATCGTTCGGCATGCGTTCCTCTGGTTTTTTGCCTTATCCATGTTCGGAATTGTGAGAATGCTAGGGGAGGAGTGGACGTGGGCCTCTCATATTCATCTCAGGTGTCTCTCCTCATATAGTTGTATCTGGTAGTGTTTCTCTTGTATAGGTTTGCTGGGCATTCTGTCACAGGGGGCGGCTTAGAGAGGTTCATAGGCTAAGGCTCTGTTTAAGATCTGAGTGTGAGGGCTTTCTATGCCCCCCCAGAATCCAATGTTTTGTATTCTCAAAGCCGATAAGGTCTCCTCTTGTTGTATATATAAGTCTAGTGGCACTATGTCTAGGATTACCTCCAGGGCAACGCCCGGTGTAGTTCTCATGCAGCCTGTTATTGCTGAGCACACCAGTCTTTGGAATCGTTGCAGTTTGGTTATTGAGGTTTATTGTATTGTATAGGTATTTTTGAAAGTAGTAGTGGCTATCACTAGCTACTAGTATACAAAAATACCTAATAAACATTTAACCTTTATTAGTATTCTATATTTAGGACTCTGATGACTGGCACTGTGTTTTATTATACGCAGATGGTCGATATCTGGTCTTATAGAGTAGTTCTCGACCACAATATTTAAAAAAAAAATTGCATATAGCTTATTTCAAATAAAGTGAAATTGAATGAAATATGTTAAATACACAAAACTGGATAACTCAATGACTTAATATACAAAATTCTATTACATTATTGTTAAGTTTACATAATCAATAAAGCTAAGGTCGAAATCAGGACGTCATTTAACCTTGTCCGATTCGCGACCACAAGAAATTTCATAACTCAGTATTTTATGGTTTGTTGCTCCGAGCCTGGACGAAATAAGGTTTGTAGATACCTTACGAGCATAAGGTTCAAATTTAATAAAATGTTTGAATAAATTTTAATACAATAATGCATACAAGAAATCACCTTATTGACACGATATGTCCAATTCGCGTCCAACCCGGTCTAAAATGGGACTTTCTTAAAATATCGTGGAACAGTTCTCGTCCACGCAATATTTCAATTTTATTGACAATAATTTAGATAGAATTACACAAATCCATATTTTTTAATCCAAAATGAAGTCAAACTAATAACCATCAACTCTGACATGCATAAAGACACTGTAAAACTTACCGTTGAATTCGCGACACGCTGCTATTTTTCGCGTTGATATAGACACTTTTTGTCTTGTTGACGGCGGACCACAAATTGATTAATTTATTTTACTTATAATTGCTGGTGCTTGTGATGTGTAGTTAGCTTGTATGCGTTGCTTACACATCCAGGTTGTTGATATAATTTAATGTCTTTGTGTGAGAGTGCAAATAAGGCTATTTTCGACAAAAAGTAACCAGTAGTGCCGCGAAAGGTCGTGAATGGGGCCTGGACGCATAACAGGCGCATCTACCCTACGCACTTGATTAAAACCTTTGGTGACGACCTCGGTAGTGATCATCTCAGGAAAGAGGTTTTCCGAAAAAACTGAAAATAATCGACAATACGAAATGTCAAGTGGGCAGAATAGTGTCAAATCAAGGTGCAGCAAGCAGAATAAAAAAAGAAGAAATGCGTACAGTGATGTCACGTCCGCTCTAGTCAATGTGAGTAGCGTTTCGAAATTTTGCGATTGAGATTTAAAATATCAATTTTTCAATGGTTAAATTCTACAATAAAAACATCTCAAAACGCAAAAATAAATATGCAGATTATGTTTCTATAGAATACGTATATATTTTTATAGCCATTTTGAAATCACATGCATATACCCTATTCACACCTTATTATCTAGCCCCAAGCTAAGCAGAGCTTGTGTTATGTGTACTAGATAACTGATATACACACAATACAACACACTACATAAATAGATGTTTTATTATACATAGAAAACATCCAGAACGGCCTGAACAAATATCTACAGATCATAAACACATTAGCCCAGAAGGGGAAATCAAACCCGCAACCTCCTGCGTCGCCTTCGACCACCGCGTCACAGAGGTCGTCAATGCGGTAAGTCATTGAATCTGAGCCGGTCTCTCTGGGGATATGTTGGTCAGCCATCCTATTGGATACGGATACCGAGACTACTTGCAGATTGTTAGCAAAAGTCTGCAGTTAGCTCAATTGTTTCAATAGTAAAAACTATATCGTATCCATTTTGAATGGAGCACAAACGTAAACAAACCGCCCATACTTAACCTAAAATTCACTTTGTTGGCGCGTCCTTTTATACGTAATTTACATTACTTGTCGATTTAAGATCCTCCCTTCAGTAAAAATTGCTTACAATTATATCTGAAACTCGACGCCAAGCAAGTGAGATATTGTTATTTGTGTCGTACCTACTTTGTTTACTAACATGCTTCATTCAAAATGGATAAACCATAGTTTTATTTTGCTTTTATTTGATTGAATTTTCTTCTGAAGATGTTTTTTACCTAAATAATTTTATTATATCTTGAATTGCAGTAGACCAATACCTAACACAATAACAATAAATAAATGGTTTCAATCAGTACTAAACAAGATCCCAGGCGAGTAGGCAGATAGATGGACAGTAGCTGTTTAACAAAATATCAAGTTTCTCTGGTAAACTAGTTTCTTGGGTAACACTGAGTTAATTACCTAACTGACATAGACCTAAATACCAACGCAGTTAGTAATCTAGTGTGACTAAAGTGAGTGCAATCACCAAAGATTACTTTGAACATTATTTCAAACTATTTATTTATTTATAATTGAAAAGTAGCTGTGTGGTGCTGGCTTAGAATTTGCACCACCCCAATTCTTCCCGTGGGTGTCGTAAGAGGCGACTAAAGGATATCCACCAGGGGGCGTGCAGAAAAAATAACCAATAGCGAACTGCGATGAGTTAAACACCAATCATGCATTTATCAGGGGGAGGCCTGTGTCCAGCAGTGGACTGACACTGGCTGTTGAGGTTGAGGTTTTTTTTTTTTTTTTTTTATTTTTATCTCTTAGGGATAACAAACAATCATACTTAAATATTAACAGTTAATAGTAAAGAAACTAAGTACTAAAAGTATGACCAGCCCCGTTATCCGCAAGTTACAGTTGAGGGGTGGTGTTAGT
This sequence comes from Eupithecia tripunctaria, assembly GCA_955876795.1. Taxonomy (NCBI): domain Eukaryota; kingdom Metazoa; phylum Arthropoda; class Insecta; order Lepidoptera; family Geometridae; genus Eupithecia; species Eupithecia tripunctaria. The sequence goes on from OY041625.1 coordinate 683,575, forward strand.
GAGTTAACATAGTAGTCTAGTTAATCTAGAATTATATTAAGCAAGTTAGTAAATAAAGTTGAATAAAGATGCTATTAATAAACAGTTAAACATCATTTAGCTTGTTATTTGTCTTTCTTTATCTGATGCTGTTTCCGACCAACAAACCCTGCGCACACGCCTCAGTGCCCTCCATGCTCAAATCCTAGAGGATACGATCTGTACTCAAAAAACACTGAGTCATGCACAAAGAGCCTGCTACTCAAAAACAACATCAGATGACAAAATTAGGTTAATGGCTTTCTTATACAAAGCAGGTGAAGTAGCAAATGGATCTGTATTAGAGAAGTACTTATTATATGCTTTTGTCATTCTATGCAGAGGAGCGTGCATACCTGCGTTCGTTTTACAAGGAGTCGGAGCGAATAAAGCACGTTTACGGGTCTCTCTAATTGGACGTGAGCAATATGGTACATGTACATAAACTTGGTTAACTAACCTGTTACAGTCGAATTTATTATGACAAATATTATATAACATTAGTTGATCAAGGAGCAGTCTTCTCTGTTTCAGTGAGGTTGAAGAGCAGCCTGTGGCTGATGTGTCTATATCACACAGTGTTGAATTTAGTCATTGCATCACTTTTTTTAGTGTTTTTTTGTTGTCTCGGAACCTGTTGTCAAGTTTATTCTTGAAGGCATTTATTGATGTGGCTGATATAATGTCTTCTGGTAATAGATTCCAGTTATGAACCACTCTATTGCTAATAAAATGGTGCGACAAGGGCTTAAGTAGTCACAGGCCAATCTAAGATGATGTCCGTCCATGTGTTGAGCAGGGTGTATTTGTGAGTAAGAATGCAAGATTCTCACTTACAAGTATAACCTGCCATACTTACAAGATATCTACATAATAAAAAGAGATTTCGATGAGGAATCTAAATAATCATTGTGAACTATAACTTCATAGGTAAAAAATCTTTTTTTTTTTTATTCTATAGAGGTAAGTAGGTTTATGCTGCCGCTTGGCTATCTGCAGTGGTATTTTAATTCATCAGAAAGGCCATTGGATTTGATATCATTCAATTGATTCCGGTCTACACAAAACGATTTGTCTCTGATTTTATATAATCTTTTTGATTTTTTATTTTGTATAGAGGCTAATAAGAATTAAGTTTTTGATATCTTGTGTGGTGTAGTGAAATTCTTTATTGAGCATTTGAAATAGAAATAATATTTATTTGATTTTTCCAAAAATTTATGTGACAAAATTCTAGTAAATTCAAATGAAACCCACTCCATCTGTCACAGAACACTTCCTACGTGAAAAAGAGTTTAATGATAATAAAATAACAGAAAATAACACAGATTTTTAAGAGTGGTTGATGTGCAACAAGTGTACCTGAGATTCTCTAATTTAATCCACATATTTTATAACTTATAAGTACCCCCATGCTGCAATACAGTGATAACTTTCTGCCACTGATTGGGTTTTATTCTGCCAAATAAAATTGTAACGCCCCCCCTCAGAAAAACGTCCTTTCCTCCCTAAAACTTAAACTACCTAACCGTCTTAACCTAGTTGATCGCTATGTCTGTCCTAGCAAGTTAGTCATGCCTGCTCTAATCAGTCCTTACTATTTGATATGGGTACCGAGAACTTAGAGAGAGTAGGTAGGTACTTGCATAGTGATAATAAAAATAAATAGCAACATGATGTCACGGTACATCCCACACACTGTTCGTGACATGAGACGACATGCTAAGTTCTACGCTAGCCACAGCACACAAATCATAAGTTTCGTAATGGACTAATAGGTCACAATCTACCAAAACATACGGTATTACTTTCGAAGGGCTAAACTCCGACTCTTTCGCACTCACTGCAAAATACGGAAGATGAGCGAGATGGACCCAGTTTCAAACTTCTTGAAGATTATTTACACGTTACAAAAGTTACGAACTAAGTTTTTGTAAATATCTCAAAGACGTAGAGTTTGGTGCGGGTGTGGACTTACCGTAATCAGGAGTGCATAAATCCAAAAAATATATCAGCTCCCGGTTTTTTTGGGGAAAACAAGACACAAAACACACACCAAACACAAATAACGTTATTGTATGATAGTAGCCTTAACACTTTGGTAAAAAAAAATCACATGCACTAGCACAGGGACGCAACGCGAATACAAATTTGTTTGTTTACAGACCGATACAAACGATATTACTGAAAACAGGCAAGACGTCTGCCGCATCACAATGGAATTCGGCCATATTAGTTTCTGTCGAAAAAGAAAGAGATGCATGCAGTACTTCTCAACCAATCGGGGCAGAGGTCAAGGAACACAGCGCCACCTGTGGCAATACGAGTGAAGTGAATAATCTCTAGAATCCGTTCCATTTCATACAGAATTAATATTATTACCTTACCATTTGGCATCAAACATAGACACAAGTGTAAGGGAACGTTAGCGGTAACGGTGGCGGCGACTTTTGAAACTTTGAAAGCATTTTGAAGGTTTATTTTTGTAAGTAGATACTATAAATTATCTCTATGATACTTTTGATGTCCATATGAGAGGTTACTTTATCTTATGTACAATACGTAGTTATTGTATTCTCTTTGGTCTATCTACGTACCGCGTACCGCCCCGCGCCGCCGAACTTAGTGTCGAAGTTATTGTATTCTCTTTGGCTATAGTATTCTCCTTGCGTAGGTAGCACGTACTATTTTTGTATTTTGTGGTTCTTTATGAATAAACTTATAAATCTGTGGTTCTTTTCGAAGTTATTGTCAAAGAGAATACAATAACTTTGGTTATTGTATTGTATTCTCTTTGCTCCACAACATGTTTACAGCGAAATAAAACGAATGCTATCTAATCGCCTTTTCATATCTCAATAACTCACAATGTTTACGAACACAAAATTAGCCGTGATAGTATTAATGGTAACCTTCTTTTTTGAGTTCTATTCTAATATTTTTGGTAGATAGATCCTCAGACCAAATAAGTATTTGGTCTGAGGATAGATAGCATTTTACTTCATTTTTGCTTTGTTCAGTTTTTTGTTTCAGTGATCAATGCAAAAAATATATCCCCGGTCGTCTCAGACGACATCAGCAATCAAGGTTTGTTTCCAAATTAATTATTATGAATTAGGTAGATAGTACCTATCGCACAAATTAAGTAGGTACCTTCCTAATGTTACTTTGTCAAATGAGAGGCAGGAAATTATCTTCACTCATTAAATGAGGGGGCAGGATATAAGTTCGAAGGGTATATAAGGGTGTATAAGTTGCAGGTAGATAAGTTCGAAACCTTCGAAACTGTGTCCAGTCATGTGGTCCAGCCAATGTATTGGTATGTGCCTAGTTAGAGCCCAATTTTTGCTACTTTATTGACCGTAGAGCCGTTTGGTAGTAGGTACAATAATAATAATAATAATAAGCCTTTTTATTTCCATAACTAATTTTAAACAAAAAATTAAAAAAAAAATACTTAATTTGATTTATAAAAACACTAATTAGTTAGGTCCCTTTCGAGTATAGGCCTCCTCTAAGTTTCTCCAGTCTTGTCTATTCTGGGCCTTCTCAAGCCATGTTTTTCTGACGGTTTTTTTAATGTCATCTGCCCAGCATTCCTGGTAGGGTGAACTACAGCATCTCGACACACGCTATCTCGATGCACGGAATCTCGACAAATATCGACAAACATCCCATCATATAGATTACGAAAGGTAGGGAAATCATTTGTGGGCAATTGCGTAAGATTCTATAATAAGCTTCCATCTGAAGCAACTGAGCTCCCTATTCGTAAATTTAAACTGTACATAAAACGAAATCTTATCAAGAAAGCCTATTACTCCGTAGATGACTACGTAAATGATATTAATGCTTGGCCGGATGTCGCCCAGTTCCATACAGACAAATAGTATGTAAGACCAGTTAGACTTAGTTATCCTAAGATTGTATTAGTTGATAAGCGATGGACTTGCTAGTGGTTTCTTTTTCACTTCTTCCGCTAGTGGACAAAAAATTGAAGTGAATTGAAGTCAATTGCACCTTATTTCTTGTTGATAGTAATAACTATTTATCAAGCTGTTTATATAGTAAAAATTTGACTTGTCTAAGTACTTATTTTGTAAGTCTAAAGAAATAAACGATTTGACTTTGACTTTGACTTTGAAACGTTATCTCGATGCACGGAATCTCGACAAACGTTATCTCGACAAACGTTATCTCGATGCACGGAATCTCGACAAACGTTATACCGATGCACGGAATCTCGACAAACGTTATCTCGATGCACGGAATCTCGACAAACGTTATCTCGATGCACGGAATCTCGACAAACGTTAGCTCGATGCACGGAATCTCGACAAACGTTAGCTCAAGGCGATGATACAACAAAACGCTACGTCAAGTGGGGGGCGAAGAGTGTTCATTGCACCATCTATATCCTATACCGGTCCTCAGTGTTGGATGCTGAGACCCCCCTCTGATAAACACCTTATTGTTCCCATTCGTTAATACCATGGAATATTAAAATAAATCGAAAATTATACTATTAAAGATAAAATAAAATGAAAACTTTTTATAATAATATATTAAGATATAACAAAATAAAGAACATAGTTGGAGCATCATTAGCTGTTTACAAACGAAATAAAATTTAAGTGTCTTGCAAATCATTGCATATAAAATTATATACGGGATAGTGGTAAGTTCCCAGTAAGATCTAAATAAAACTTGATGAGGATGATTTTCTCGTGAGTGAGAAGTACTGACTGAGCAGAGACGTGCACCGTTATGCGCTGAAACTGGTTATACTTTTACCTAATTACAGGTTAATGAAACAACCAATAGAAAAATTAAAAGACATAGGTAACTACATATATATTTCTGAAGGATCATTTCCTTGAATATGAAGGTAGTATTTAGAACTACTAAATTACCTACATATTGCATACTCATGAATATAAACAGGACTATGTCCTGAAATATAAACAGGACATAGTCCCTATCTATAATTTTATTGTTTTAGGGACGGGAAGCATCAGCTTTCAAATATAATAAGAATCATGAATATCAGACTCACCCAGTGAAAAGTTCTGAAGTGATAAACATAAAAAAGAAAATAAAAAAAATAGTAGTAATAAAGAGAATCTCGTGGTTGTTTTGAAGTTGTATAAAAAGCGGCGCTTGGCAACCCTATTTGTCTAGGACTGCCATGAAATAGTAGGTACATTGTTACCCAAGGGATGAAAGTAACTTATTTAGTCCCGAGACGGGGTTTGGCGCCCGAGCAGCGTAGCGAGGGCGCTAATAGTTCGAGGGACTAAATGTTACTTTCACCCGAGGTAAACACTGTGCTTTTCATTACGAGTACAAGGAAAGTAAATATAAAAATATGAATCAGCTGAAGAAAACATTCGTAAATTTTATTTCACATGAATCAACAACTTGTCCACCTTTTCGGGACTGTACTAGTTTGGCGTATCTTATTTGATTCATTTTGGCTTGAAATTGAAGTTATTGTACCTATTCTCTTTGTTTTAATTATTTGGAAAATTACACAACTGAAAGATGACGTGTAAATCAAAGAGAATACAATAACTTTGTTTGGTGAAAATACAATGAAATGACTTTTCTATATCTAAAGAGTGTTCCATTCATACACGATCACGACGAAACACGACCAACGAACTATGTTTTAAGATTAATACCATGTTACTATGTCCATTTTAACCATTAAGCACAAATTGATTTGTGTTTATATGATTAAAAATGGAATAATAAACCGTCAAATCCTAACCTTACCACGCAGCACCATGATAAAGTGCGTATTATTACGTCGATCGTTAGGGTCAATTATAAGGATGAAATCTCGGTAACAAACTTAAACATTATTTTAATTATTTACAAAAAAAAACTTCTTAACTAATTAGTTGTTCGAAATGGGCTCAAAATAATTCTACAGAAAGATGGTGCTCCAAGCCATAACAGCAGAATAACTATTTTTACAGACTTTAGTCTGTTCGATTCCCGGCAAGCGATTTTTTAAAATTTCTTTTTAAAAATAAAGGTCTTTTTTGAGTAATATTTTCTATTAAAACAATTAAAACGTCAAAATTTGTCGCGCTCTTTCCTTCGCTTCGTCGTGTATGACTCTTGTATGACTCGAACACTCTGTATTGTATATGCAGGTAAGAAAAAAAGCGAATGAGGTTATAGAGTAAGTAAAGGAACTCTATTGAATCCACAACGTGTAGCTTCGAAACTAAACTCATGTACCTACCTATAATACTCGTCTAAAGAACGAGATATTTATTAGAATTTGAGTGTTGAGCCTTTAATTATGTGTTTAGTCTGTTTACAAAATAAAAAATACATCAACCTCAACCTAAACAGCCTGTATTGGCCCAGTGCTGGACGCAGGCCTCCTTATGATTAGAGTCTTATTGGCGTTTATCTCAAGGAGGGTAATGGCCATAATTTTGTATATGCCTATAATTGTTCTGCAGGGAGCGCTGCAGCCCGCCCCGGTGTATATCCATTAGTCGCCTTTTAAGACACCCGCGGGAAGAGTTGGGGTGGTGCAAATTCTAAGCCAGCACCACACAGCTAAAAATACATGCTAGGCTTTAATTGAAATACAATTTACAAAATACTATCTATGAAATTACCTGGCATTTTTGACATTATTTGTCATTTTTGACATTAGCTGTCATTTTTGACATTAGCTGTCATTTTTGACATTTTCTGTAATTTTTGCCATTTGCTGTCATTTTTGACATTTTCTGTCATTTTTGCCATTAGCTGTCATTTTTGACATTAGCTGTCTTTTTTGACATAAGCTGTCATTTTTGCCATTAGCTGTCATTTTTGACATTAGCTGTCTTTTTTGACATTAGCTGTCTTTTTTGACATAAGCTGTCATTTTTGCCATTAGCTGTCATTTTTGACATTAGCTGTCTTTTTTGACATAAGCTGTCATTTTTGACATAAGCTGTCATTCTTGACATTAGCTGTCATTTTTTGCTTATATCTAATGTTATTAGTCGGTTGGTCAGAGAACAACGAGATTGCGTTCACTTTTTGTTTTCTGTCGGGATAGCGTGTGTCGAGATGCCGTAGTACACCCTTCCTGGTAGGCGTCCTCTCGGTCTCTTTCCAACCGGGCCGCACCATTTGGTGTCCCTCAGTGCCCATCTTTTGTCCTCTAAGCGTGCTATGTGGCCTGCCCATTTCCACCTAGGACTTTTTGTAAATCTTAGTGCGTCTATTAGTTTGGTTTTCTTGCGTATGGTCTCACTTCTTTGCTTTTCCTTTAATTTAATGTTTAATATACTTCTTTCCATTGATCTTTGTGTTGTCTGAATTTTATGATTGATGTTTTCATTAAAAATCCATGTTTGGGATCCGTACGATAAGCATGGTAACAGGCTAGAATCCATTATAATTTTTTTCAGTTTTACAGGTAGCTTAGATTTTAGTATTTCCTTATGGCTCCAGAATTTTTTCCACGTCATGTTTACTCTTCTTTCTACTTCTTCTTTGTGTCTCGTTTTATTAAATGATAATATTTGTTTGCCAAGATATATATACCTAGCTTTCCACATCACACTAATATTATAAAGGCGAAAGTTTGTATGGATGTATGGATGGATGTTTGTTCCTTCTTCACGCCAAAACTACTGGACGGATCTGGCTGAAATTTTGTATACAGGTCATTCTAATCCTGGAATAAAACATAGGCTACTTTTTATCCCATAAATCTGTTCCCGTAGGATGAAAATCACCTTTCAATGTTTCCATAGGAACAACGAGTGCGAAGCCGCGGGGCGCAGCTAGTATTCAATAAGTTCTTGATTTACTAGTATAGGATTCTGTTTGCTGTTTGTTACGGCTTTTGTTTTATTTGTGTTAAGTTTTAGTCCAACTTCTTCACTGACGGTACATAGTTCGTTTATCATTTCTTCTAACTGGTAAGAGGTTCTGGAGAATAAAACTATGTCGTCTGCGAATCTGAGGTTGCTTAGAAATATCCCATTTATATAAATACCTTTTTTCTTCCAGTCTAATTTTGACATTTGGTGGGTCTCCTTGTTTAGCACCTCTATTTATTTGTATAGGCGGACCAAGTCTGTCCAGTTTCACCCTGCTTTTGCTATGTGTGTAGATGTGCTTGATAGTATTAATGTATGTTCTTGATATATTTTGGTTCTCGAGTGCCTCCCAAATGCTGTCATGTGATATGGTGTCAAATGCTTTCACATAATCAATGAGAGCAAGGTAGAGTGGTTGTTGAAGTTGTTGAAATTTTTCTATCACTTGTTCTACGGTGTGGATATGGTCGATGGTACTGTACCCTCTTCGGAATCCAGCTTGCTCTTCTGGTTGGTTGGATTCTATTTGTGTCTCTATCCGTTTATCTATGCATATTGAAAAAAGTTTGTAGATGGTCGGAAGTAAGCTGATTGGACGGTAGTTGTTTACGTCTGCCGGATCTCCTTTCTTGTATAAAAGTGTTATATTTGATTCTGCCCATTTATTAGGTGCCTGTTGTTCTTGGAGTATCCTGTTAAAGAGTGTGGTTAGGGGGCCAATTAAAATATATTTTGCTGCTTTGAGAGCTTCGTTCGGGAGACCGTCAGGTCCGGGGCTCTTCTCGACTTTGAGTTTCTCAATTCTTTGAAGGATTTCTTGTTCGCTAAATGGTTCTATATGGGGATCTCTATCTCGCGCTGTTTCTATTTCAGGCATGTCGGACAGCTTTTGTGTTGTGATGTGTTTGCTGTAAAGATCTCTGTAGAAATCAGACGCAGTTTCTACTATGTCAACTCGTTTTACCATGTATTTTGATAAAGTTTGTTGTTTTAAATGTGGTATCCAGTTTTTATTGGTATCGAGCTTCTTATAGGCTCTTTTTTGGCTTTTCGTCTTTCTAAGGTTTTCTTCTATAATTTCCATTCTATGTTTTTCTTTTCGTCTTTTTTAAGGAGTTTATTTGTTTCTTTATAAATGTGTTTGAGTTCTATTTTTTCTTCTATACTCCTGTGTTGTTTATGTTGTAGTTCTGTTCGTCTTTTTATCTTATTTTTCGTTTCGTCTGATATAACATTTTGGGTATTTTTTGTAGTTTTTAAATTATTTAAACTTTCCATTATTACTGTCTCTATTTTTGTATAGTACGTTTCTACATTATCAGTCTCTTGCCATATTAATTCGGTTGTTCTTTGTTTTAGGGATTCTAGAAATATTTTCACATTTTCTACGCCAGATAATATTTTCAGTTTATTGTTGTATGTGGCTCTACATTTATTGGTTTTCGTTAGTTTGTATGTTCCTCGTATGAACCTGTGGTCGCTTGAAAAATTGTTGATACCTATAGTTTCTATGTTTGTGAATCTTTCTGGTGTTTCGCTTAGGATCTTTATCCTCTCCTTATGTCGATTTGATTTCTCTGTTTTCCATCAGGTGATGTCCAGGTCCAGAGATTGCGTAGCTTTTTTTTTAAAATAGTGTTTATGATTGTGTATTTATTTTCAATCGCGTATTTAACCAGTAGGTCGCCTCTGCTGTTTCTTGTTCCGTAGCAGGATGGTCCTATTATTAAGTTTTTACCTGGTTTTCTCTGTCCTATTTTTGCATTCCAGTCACCTAGTATAATTAGTTTTCCTGTAGCCGATTGTTTCGCCGTATGTATTTGATTGTAAAATTGTGTTAAGTCTTCTTCTGTCGAGTCCTGCGTTGGGGCGTATACTTGTATTAATGATAATGATGTAGATTCGAATGTTATATTTAACAAGCATACCCGTTCTGATATTCCGATGTAGCTGTCTATGTTAGCTTTTAATTTCTTTTTTATCAAGAAACCGACTTCGTGGTGTCCTTTTGTCTCTCCTGTATAACAAAATATGTGGTTTTCTTGTTCTTTTATATTGTTTCCGACTCTCCTTATTTCAGACAGCCCAACGATATCATACTTGATGTTTTGAAGGGAGTATTCTAGTAGTAGCATTTTTTCTGGCGATAGTAACGACCTCACGTTGTAGGTTTTGGGTATTTTTATATCTTAGAGGGTTGTAGTCATTTTCTTCCGCGGAGACAAACCGTATTGGAAGAGTGTGTGGGGAAGGGGCTGCTGTAGTTGCTATTCAGAGCAGTGTTGATCATTATTTTGTCGTAAGTAGCCTGTGATTTTCTGCATCTTATTCTTTTTGGAGATTGGTCGGTTTCGTTCATTGCTGTCTTGATTGGTGTTGTAGCTAGTGATGTTTTCCGGCGATTCTGGTAAAGATCTTTTATTTGAATTCTGTGTAGAAGTACATTTAGTTTTTAGTGTAACAATTTTATCGTAGCGTAGCACTACATTTTTTCCCGCAGCGCGTTCTCTTTGTAACTGTTCTTGCAACTCTTTTCTTTTTTCTAAAACTTGTGGGGGGAAGTCTTCCTTCATATATATTTCGGTGTTATCTAGGGCGTATTTCTTCCTTAAGATTTCTATTTTTCTGCCCATCGTAGTAAAAGTTACTACAATTGGTCTAGGTTTATTAGTTCTTTTTCCCAACCTGGAAACGATTTCTAGTTCCCATTTAGTGCATTCAAGTTTAATTTTTTTGTTAAGAATTTCTAGATCAGACTTTACTAGGTCTTCATAGTGGCGTTCGGTCTCTTGTATGCCAAAGAAAATTATGTTTCTCTTCCTCACCTGTCTATCCATGAAATTCAAAGTTTTTTGCTGTTGCTCAATCTGGTTCTCAAGCTCTTTCGTTTTATCGATAGTGAAAGTAAATTTTTCGTCGATATTCTGATATATCGAGTTCATGATATTTTTTTCCATTTCATTTGTTGTGCCGCCAAATCTTCCTGGATGGTTTTTAAAATTTTCCTCCATTAGGTACAATACCTATTGTTTACCTGTAGCCAGTTTTTCTATGTTTATTTACACCTACCTACCTATATTTTTGTACCTGCCTGCCTAGGAGATAGGTAGGTACCTAATATTTTTCTATCACTCATACTCGGAAAGTAGGTTAGAAGTTGCCTGAGAATCGGGATGAAAGTAATACATTTTGTCCCGGTTTATTTGTGATTAATTTGGATTAGTTGAGCTACATAGCGATAGTTTTCGCTTTCGACTGGTAGGTATTGATATGGATCAGTTGAGTGAGCTACCTGTAGATTGCTTACGCTTCCGAATGGTATTATTTCAGATATGGACGAGTTTATTTATTACGTACTCTAAATAACTGTAAGTTATTTATTTTTACTTTTAAATCGTCATGAAAAGCACAGTAGGTACTTACCTCAGGTGAAAATAACTTATTTAGTCCCTCGAACTATTAGCGAGCCAAAACCTTCTCGGGACTAAATAAGTTACATTTAACCCTTGGATAACAATGTACTATTGTTACAGGTGGCGCGGATGGTGGTGGGGTTTTCTCTGGCGTAACCAAATTATTCGATGAAATTACTACTATGATATCGAAGCTTTTCGGATCTGTCACCAGAAGTAAAAAAAATCTTGTAGGTCTTGATTCTAGGTTTCTGTGATAGTTATTGGTCTTCCTTGATCATCATCAGTCATCCATCACACCAGCATCACATCACAGACAACTAGAATTGCACAAATGTTACAACACGAGAGTTTTATTTTTACTACATAATAAATAAAACGGTTACTTACCTACCCACAGAATACCTTAATTACATTTTCTAATTTATTCGGCAAGCATATTAGGTACCTACCAACTACAACTACAGGGTTAGCCTCAATCGCTAGTTTGGCTAGTTCGGCTGATACAGATTTTTTTCTAATGTGAAAACAATACATTTTTAACTGACTTCAAAAAAGGAGGAGGTTATCAATTCGAATGTTTTTTACCTCAGAACTTTTTTTTTAATATCTCTGTTTTTTTGTATACTTACATTAGATTTTCATAAATGTGTTACGTACGATATTACTGTTAAAACATTTATTTCTTTATATAATTCCCTCAACGAGTCGCGTGGATTTAATTTACAAAATAGCGCGTACCGACCTTTTTTGAAAAACAAAGATAGTCTGGATGTCGGCTGCCTGTCCCCAAAGCAACCTAAGATATATTACTATGGAAGTAACTGAAGTAAACTAACCTAGCTGTATCTTAATCGGTAATATATCTAATTGTTCGAACCGCATACGCTGCTGAACTAAGTCTCGAGAGTATCAATTTGCGGTCTCCATTGCAGAGAGGAATCAACATGTACCTACCTAGGAAAACAGTTGAGTCTACAAGGTGAACAATATCATCTTTTAGCATTATCTTAGTTGAGAGCACTCTTACATGGATTAACATGCATTTTATGCATTTGGTTTTTGAAGCATTGAGTAAGAGGTTATTGGCGGTGAACCAATCTAGTATTTGTGAAAGAGAATTATTTATCATAATTATGTTTATTTCTGTCAACTTTAAAAATCAATAAAGTATCATCAGACTATAGCACAGAGACCTTTTAATAAAAAAAGGGAGATCATTTACATATACTAACAATAGAAAAGGACCCAATATTGATCCTTGCGGGACGCCTAAATCAAGATTTGATCCCCTAGATCTTTCTTTACCAATATCTACTTTTTGGACTCTATCAGATAAATATGATTGCATTAGGTCCAGTGCCTTGTTTTAAGTTCATAATGTCTCAGTTTGTTTAGGTTAGTTAATTAGGTCCACTGCCTTATTTTAAAGTTCTCAGTTTATTTATTAATGTACCGTGGGCGCCCGGCCGCGCCACCAAAATCGCGCTTAATATTATGAGCCGCTGTTTGTAGGAATCGCGCTAGAAAATCGCCGTTTTCGCACTTCACAAGATGCGCTTATTAATTCGCGTCTGTGTGCTGAGGGCTTAAAACTAATTTGATTTTCCACTATAATTAATTAGGTTACCAAGGAATTATAATATTGACCTACTGAACTTGTTAATACAGTCATGATTAAAGCCCTACTCACATTAACGCTAATTTTTAAGCGCGTCCTGTGTCACGCGATTTTGCGATATTTGCTTGCGCACTGCCGCGATTCAGCTTGTCCGAGGCTTTTCCGCGTCCTGCGATTTTGCGGGGTGGAGGGGGGTGGCGGGACGGCCTTCGTCGTTTGCGCTGGTGGTAAGGGGCGAGGAGGGGGTGGCGAAATCGCGCTTAATAATAAGCCGCTGTGTGTAAGGAATCACGCTGGAAAATCGCCGAAATCGCGCTTTACATGACGCGCTAACTAATAAGCGGCTGTTTGCGGAGGGCTTAATGGTATCGTATCGCGTATTATAGTTAGACTGAAACCGTTGTACCGCTCCTGAGGTATGCGCGCGGCGAGACGGGGGAGAAGTACTCGTATAGGCCCTCTACGGCCGATCCATCAGTATGCCGTCACGTCAACGCAAGTTATTGTATTCTCTTTGGTCAACGCTCAATGAGAATACAATAAGGCCCTACTCACATCAACGCTAATTTTTAAGCGCGTTTCTGCGTCCTGCGATTTTGCGAGTGGCGGGGGGGTGGCGGGGGGGTTGCGGGGGGTGGTGGGACGGTGGGACGGCAAGACGCGCTAACTTATTAGCGGCTGTCTGCGGAGGGCTTAACTTGTCAACGCTCACGGCGATAGGTAACTGTCTATGTCAGACGCTCAGATGAATAAAAAAGCAAGATAGAGTTTCGCCGGCCGACTCACCGATGGCGGCAAAACTACACGATATAATATTTCGTATTTTTTACAGAAGCAATGTCAAATTGTGTTGTAAAATGGTGTAATAACCAATCTTCAATACACAAGAAGTAGGATGGAATCACATTTCATACTTAAGTAAACTTAAAAACATGTATTTTTAGTAAATCAACTTTATAAATTATCACAACAACTTGGAACACAAAACCACCACAAGTGCTGCCAACACTAAGCGTCACAAAAGTTCCCGTTTGTTGAGGAAGTTATTAATGTGACGTGAAACGTAATGTTATGTATTAATTTACTTAGGTACCTATTTTTTTTTACCTGACTACCAACGGAGCATGGATAAATAAGGTTGGCTTCGTTTGTATGTTTGTAAGTAGCCGATTTTATTTTCTCACGTAGCGCTGAAACTATAAGTCCGATTTCAATAAATGAGGAGTCTAATGATTCGTCTTGATGCCCCGGTAGTTATAGGATAATTAATAACATCAGACGAAATTGGGGTCTAACGAGATATCGTGGTCTAAGTGGGTCTAAAAGTTAAATGTTAGTAAATATGCTCGACTAAGGGATATCATTAAGGACATGCAGAGAAAAGGACATTTTTAGGAAAATGTATATCTCAGGGTTGCAAAAAAGGTATTACCTTATTACAATACATTGCCCCCAGCCCTCCTTCCCCTTTTGTAAGTGCTACTGAGGGTTTTCGATTGCAGGGAACTAGAGGCTTATTTTACATCGAAATAAAAAAAAACCCACTTTCCTTTCACCCCCTTTTTCTTAGCCTCCGTTGAGATCTCCCGAACGCAGTGACTTGAAAGTGAGGAAAAATAATATTAAATTCAAAACAAAGGTTGCCTCCCTTACCGTCGTATACTCCTTGTATGTAAAAATACCAAAAATTGGCCTAAAAATTGTGAAACTGTTGTGCATAAATAATGTAATGAAAGCATAGTGATAGTTAGTGAAAAGCAATATAAATCAGTTGATAAAAAGATTTTAAAACGATTTATTGGCAGAGACAACGTTTTCTCTATGATCAACTTGGAGACTGTGCACAGTTATGCTGGCCAAGAGCATAAAATAAGCGATGCATCATCGAAAAATATTTATGTACCTAATACGTTTCCACCATGTTTCGAAATTGGAAACAATTTCCAGAACGGTGGACAGTAAATGACAGTTCTACAGAAAACTTACGCAATATAAAGGCCATTAAAACCCAAAGTTTGATATTACTCTTGTTTTATTGTCCCCCTTTCTAGTCGGAATAAACATAACACACTTATATATTACCTCTAAGTGAGGTAAATATACAATTTGAAAAAATGTCATCTTATCTACTATTTACTTATCCATTCATTCTGCTAATACAATAAAATATTAGGGGTAATTCGTTTTTACTACACGGCAACACTCATCAAACGCGCACATGTTTACGAAACCGGCATCAGTTTGTCGGCCGGCGTCACTCTGTCTTGTTTTTTTACTTCGTCTGAGGTCAGACGCACACGAGATATTAATATCCAAAGATGGGTCGAGCGCTATCTCGTGATAATCAAGACCATCATTTTTATGTTGCCGAATATTTTATGAAAAGAAGAAAGCTTTGAACATAAAAGTGATCGAGATAGTAAATTTAATATAATTATCGATCCATTATTAATAAATTTTCAGATCGACTCCGATTTAAGTTCCAATGGCGAAACGGAAGATGAAGTTGAAGCAGAATGAATCTATGTCAGAATATCTGTAGATAACTAAGTTTAAAAAAAAAATCGTTACATAAAATAAACATTTCGTTTACCTACGATATCCTAAGATCTATCCGACAATATACATCTCATGTGTACTCTTGCTCTTTTTTCCCCGGCCCCCACCTCGCCGCACTTTCCCTAAGAGCGGTACAGCGGTTTCGGTCAAACTATAAAACAATTATTTGTAGATTTTACGTTAAGATATACAACATAAACAGCTGAAATATAGTTTGCGAAGGATTTTGACTCATAAAAAAGGTAGGTATAGGTATGAGTCTAGAGAAATTCCTATAACTATATCGTATCCATTTTGAATGGAGCATAAACGTAAACAAACCGCCCATACTTAACCTAAAATTCACTTTGTTGGCGCATCCTTTTATATGTAATTTACATTACTTGTCGATTTTAGATCCTCCCTTCAATAAAAATTGCTTACAATTATATCTGAAACTCGACGCCAAGCAAGTGAGATTTTGTTATTTGTGTCGTACTTTGTTTACTAACATGCTTCATTCAAAATGGATAAACCATAGGTAGGTACCCCCCAAGTACCCCCTCCAACAATGGCATATTTTTATTCTATCGATTTAAAATATCTGAAAAGAGAAATCCGTGAGAAACCGTTGCTTTATTAGTCAATTTTTACCGTACGCATGCTACACTATGGATCAATCAATCAATCCTACAGCAAATAATCACCGTGACGCTAGAACACTAGTTAGCCCATTCGAGAAGTTTTGAAAATGTATTTATTCATAGTTACATTGAACATACGGTAACAAAGTTTCATACTACTCGGAGTCACGCACGACACATTGGGAACTTGGTTTTTTTTTTAATATTTTATATTTTATTTATTGAGGTAAACCACAGCGTTACAATTTTCATATAAATTCTTAAAATATATATAACTAAATATATATAATACTGAAACATGGCGTTGAGTTTTGTATTCAGTATACATGCATAAAATTCAAGGCAATTCCATATTTTTATATTGGAAACATCGATCAAAAATTTCGCGGAGGGGGGCCGGCGAAATTTTTGATCGATGATTGGAAACAATATTTTTTTTGGGTTAACATGTAAAACTTCAATAATATTAAATTTTCCGCGCCGCCGCCCGTGCAAAATAGCAGCTTTCAGCTTCGAGCATTTAGTTCGTGGCTGATACTGATATTATTATCTCGATTTCCGAGTTTTGTATTGACGACTTCTGGCAATACTGCACGGCACGCAAGGTGTCAAAATGGTAACAACAACAAAACCATAGACTAGCTTGTCGTTCTGTTACGAAGCTATTGTATTCTCTTTGGTTCTGTTCTGTGCCATAGACTACCATAGCAATGGATGGCGTGGCGTGATGATTATTTTCTTGCTTTTCCGCAAAAAACTCACAATTTTACTAGGAGACCAGTTCTGAACGAAAAATTTTAGGGCGCGTAAATTTTGATAATATTGAAGTTCGTACCTACCAACCTTCTACAGTAATGGAAAGTATGGAAACGGAATTAAACGTCTTGTTAACAAATCTTGTGGACCAAAAGCAATACAGCCACTGCAGGTTATGTCTGAAAAGTATTCATGAAGATGATTTCGCTAAGTTCGACGACGTTGTAGACTACACCGGGTCTTCTGTGTTTTTTAGAGTAGCGAGTCTTCTTGAGAAGTTACTGGGACCTGAGGTAGGTACACCCCCTCACGAACTTCAAATAAACTACTTAAATATCATTAATATTACAATTTTACAATCAATTAAGTCAGAAAGTTTGGATGTTTGTTACCTACTTATTCAGGCCAAAACTACTAAACGGATGGAGCTGAAATTTTGCCTACAGGTAGTTTTAGACCTAGTAAAGAATAAAACTTTGATTCATTAATCAGTTCCTATGGGATAAGAAACAACGCGTGCAAAGCCATTGGCTTAGAATAGTAATAAACCAATAAATAATGTTGGAATATCCTCAGTCTAAACAGATCTTGTGTTTGCTGACTGACATAATTATTTGGTACCTATGGTAACATATATTTTATGCTCCTACCCATTACATAGAACATGTTTTAATTTTTTTCAGGTATGTGAAACGGTAAAAGGAATTGATGCTGTGTGCACGGGGTGTTTGGACAAACTCATCAATGCTTTAAGTTTTATTGAAAGCTGTGAACATTCCAATCAAAGATTGATCACAATCCTGGACAACCTTTCTTCAACATTGAATGCTGAAATAGACACAACAAATAAAAAAGTTATGTATATTGTGTGCAAAGAGCATGAAACTCAGTTGGTATTTGAGGAGCAAGATCCATCCCCGGAAACCATACCTAGGGTCAAATGTTCATCCTGCAAAGAACTGTTTCACAATGTAGAAGATCTAAGAGAACACACATTCAAAGAACATGGGTCTCATATTTGCACAAAATGTGAATACACCAGCTCAAAGGAAACAGTCATGGTAATACATGAACTAACCACACATTTGTTCAAATGTGCATCATGTCCTACCATTAGATGCACTGAAGAAAGCTTAAAAGAACATGAAGATAGCTCACACAGCACACAGGTTTGCAAGGACTGCGGGAAATCTTTCAAAGGCATGGAGAAGCTTCTAGCTCATGAAGAAAAACATTCAATAAAAAATGACTGTCCGAAATGTGGAAAACATTATTCAACTCAAGGATTCTATCAGAAACATGTTAAATTGTGTCTTGCAGGCAAAGTCAAGCAGCATCCATTCAGAAGTGAAATTGAGAAGCTGTATGTTTGTCAAGAATGTGGCAAGGAATACTCCACTCCAGGTGGATTAAGAGTACATGAAAAGTTTATTCATGGTAATGCACAGCCACATGTGTGTAATCAATGCGGCAAGAAGTTTACTGCTCCAAGCTACCTCAAGGCTCATCTAATAACACATACAGGGGCTAAGAACTTCAAGTGTGAGATTTGTAATGGGAAGTTTGTCACCAAAGAGGCTTTATTATATCACACTAGAAGACATACTGGTGAAAAGCCCTACCCCTGCAATTTGTGTGGGGAAAAATTTGTAAATTCATCATCAAGAGCTGATCACATCAAACACAAACACATCGGGCCAACAATCAACTGCGAGTTATGTTCAAGAAAGTTTGTTACAAAGAACTTTTTACGACTACACATGAAGAAGCATTATGATCCGACAAATAAATTGTACATTGGTAGAACCACTCTTCCTCCTAATATACCAGGACAGCAGAACATGCGGTGCATGAAAACTGAAGAACTAGTTGTAGAAAATTAATACACTGTATATTGATTTTTAGAAAAACATAATATATTGATCACATCAGGATAAATTATAGCTATTATGTTTCACATGATAATTTCTGAATTTATAAACTTTACTAAAATACTGTCTTTGTTTACGGTTTTATGAACGATCACATTATCTTCAGTGTTTCCTAAGAACAGTTTACTTTGAGGATTAGTGTGTCGAGCTACATGTTTCTTAAGTGCATAACCTGTCAAGAATTTCCTCCCACATTCCTCACATTTCCTCTCTGGTCCGAGATGCTTTCTCCTCATATGCTCCATTCTTCTAGAAGATGACAAGAACCTCTCATCACACATATCACATTTAAATGGCTTCTCCCCTGTATGTAAACGTGTGTGATATGTTAATGCTGCCTTCGTCACAAATGAACCTCCACAGCTTTTGCAGTGGAAATTCTTCTCTTTTGTGTGTTTGACAATATGACTCTTCAACCTACTGATCACATCAAACTTTCTATCACACCAATTACATTTGTGGATAGCCTGAGCACTACTCATGAAACCATGATCTATTTTTAAGTGTGTGCGTAGAGCGTTCTTTGTTTTGTAGTTAATGGAGCAATGAGCACAATAAAACCTTCGAGTCTCAGGTTTGCCACAATTCCTCTTGTGCAAGCGCAGGGAGTGCTTGTTCGCATACAGTTTACCACAGAGGGTGCAGCTTGGTTTGCCATGCATAACCATGTGCTGGTTTAGTTCTTTTTTGGAACCTAATTGTATAAAACAGACTTGACACAACACAGCTTTGTGTTCATAATCAGTGTGCATTTTGAGTAAGCGTTCTGAGCCCACCATTTTAGCGCACTCGGAGCATTGTATTCTCTTAGTTTTGTGGATCCTTTCTATGTGATCCTTTAAATACCAGGGGTTTTTGAACTCTTTTTTGCAGTCCTTGCACAGAAACTGTGCAGCTTTGTGTTTCTTTAGAATGTGCTTTGATAATAGTAATTTTGAAGAAAAACTGTTGCCACATTCTTCACAGATAAGAGTAGTTTTTGGTTTTTTCTTACGATTTACATTAGTGTAAGATTTCCTCTGCCTGATAAAAGTTCTCACATTGGTCAGAATAGTTTGTTTAGTATGTGATGTTGAGGTTTTATAGCTTGTGAACAGATGACTCTCCGTCTCTTCCATTAGAAGGTAAGCTGTGTTCACATTGTTTCGGAGGCGACTGGAGAGATCTAGAGCATTATTGAGTTTGTTAAGAACTTCAGCCCACTTTTTGTTTGAGTGCTGAACAAGCTTTTGAAATAGGTAGGCTTCCGTTACTTGCATAGCACATCGTGCACAGAGCAGGAATGGAAGAGAACTTTCCTTTGGAACCTGTAACAAAGGAGGTGATAAAGATAAGATACCCAGCAACATGGATGAAAGAAAAATCACCAATAGTTTTTAGATACCTAGTTCACATTTGATAGATTTAGATGGATATATTATTATACTACATTAGCCGCCGATAGTTTTAAATTACATTTAGTTGAACATAAGCGGATGCTGGAAGATTTTGTAGCTTTGTTGCCATTATTTTAAAATGTAAACAACAAAGTTTTGCTACAACGGGAACTTACCTCAAGGCTCAAAAGTATTTGGTCGTATGTAATATGACCCATAAAGTAGGGTTTATCGAATTTTACTTCATCTTCGAGGGATATTGGATCGTAATTCTCAGTCTCAGCCAAACATAACCTACATACAGTGAAAGATTCCCCACTAACGAATTTCACCACTGTTTTGAGTAAATCAATTTCAGTGTCCATTTCGACTGAGAAGGGAAGAAAGAACGAGGAAAATAAAATAAATATAAAATGCCAATATTTGGATTTTGTTGGCTTGATTGATTGAAACAAAGATTGAAAAACCCATGGAAAAACCAACCATAAAAAAATAATAGCATAGCTTTTCTTCTTCTTTTATCTTGGGCCTTGGGCTCGTATGTAGAGGTACTCGTATACGACTCGTACGTACCCGTACCTACAGTCCGACCGGAAAGAGTAGAAAATAAATGAAGGCGCCACAATTGTTTACAATTTACTCCATGGTCGTCATATTGCGGCCCGCGGGCCGCATGCGGCCCGTGGGCGTTATTTATGCGGCCCGCGGCAAAGTAAATTGCATTTATAATAGTCAAGAGCACCGTGAAAAGCAGGAGTACAATGAATTTTGGAAAAATGCCCCTAGCAAGTATAAATCTTTGCAAGACTGCGCACAATTCGTTTTAACCATATTTTCTTCAACATATCTCTGTGAAGCTTCATTTTCGGATCGCATGTAGTCCAAAAAATGCCAATATACAAGAAATAATTAAAAAAGTTCAACACCATAATTCCTAATTATAAAACATAGGTATTTTTGATAACGATGTTGAACTTTTTAATAAATTTTAATCATTCCTTACTTATCTATGTTTATAAATAACCTTTTTCTAATAAATATAGTAATGAATATAATATAATTATGAGTCTACTTTTTTGATATCAACTCCCACACGAACGGCGACGTCGTCGCGCCGCCGCAGGCACAGCTAGAGCGAAGTGAATAATGAAATGAGCTGAATATATAGTATTCCTGGGATAAAAATTATCCTATGTCCTTCCCCGAACTCAAACTATCCCCATACCAAATTTCATGTAAATCGGTCCAGTGGTTTAAGCGTAGAGAGGTAACAAACAGACAGACAGACACACTTTCGCATTTATAAGATTAGTATGGACTAGTATGGATAAGTGTGCAAAGGCTCTTGAAGCGCCTTCACATACTCTGCGGCCCGGCCCTGGTTTTCACATTTTCATTTGTGGCCCTTGGCTAGTAAAGTGTGACGACCGCTGATTTACATGGTATCACCATATATTATGGCTACTACGTTTTGATACTTAATATTTTCAAATATATATATAACACATTGCAGTTCTTATTTTATAAAATTTTACAACAAATATTTATGCTCATCACATAAAGGTTTGTCCTGAATAAGAATAAAACCCACTATGCTATAGTAAAGTAAAGTAAAAATGTTTTTTATTATATACATGCATTAAAGAAATCAAAGCCTCCTTTTGTCCACCGCACCGATACCGAGACGAATAATAATAAGAGCAATGGTGAGTGCATGCAACCTAAAAAGAAAGCAAGCATATTTTATATACCTACGAAAAAAACACAACAATAGACAATTTTGTTGAATAATTATATAATAGGTACTAAATCACACATAAATCACTCTATAATGACTAAAAGTCAAGATACTCATTACCCGACATCGATTCTTCATCAAAATGTTGTGGTAGTACATAATTAGAAGTTCCTGCCATACCATAATTTTCATCTTCACTTTGTACCAAATTTACACTATTTTTTTTTGCCTTCATTAAAAATCCTCCTAACAGTGTAACAGTGCTTTCGGATTTTCCTGAAACAAAACATAAGTAAAGTATCAAAAATAAAGGATTGCACTACAAAATACGACTCAATGGAACAAAAATCAACCTGTAGGTATGTGTAACTCAACTATGGTTTATCCATTTTGAATGAAGCATGTTAGTAAACAAAGTACAACACAAATAACAAAATCTCACTTGCTTGGCGTCGAGTTTCAGATATAATTGTAAGCAATTATTATTGAAGGGAGGATCTAAAATCAACAAGTAATGTAAACTACGTATAAAAAACGGACGCGCCAACAAAGTGAACTTTAGGTTAAGTATGGGCGGTTTGTTTACGTTTATGCTCCATTCAAAATGGATACGATATAGGTCAAAATATACGAGCACTTCTCGCCATTAGAGGCACTGTAGGCGTTTTATTTTGCTAAGAAAATTAAAATGGAAATACGCACTGTGGACATTGATTAATTAAAAAGGGAAGATAAGTTACGTTCTCCCAGCACTTAGGTACCTACTCAAAAATTGGCATGTTTTAGAACTACACGCAAACACAATGAAACAAAACATGGAGTTGTTAGTTTTTATTAAAAATAAAGTAGCATCAAAATAAGGCTTACTAGGTATTTTTTTCATGATAATCATTAATCATGCGGCAGGGTATCATATTAACTCTGATAATCAAGGGACATTGATGATTTTAACCGTTGCAAATCATTTTTTGTGATTTTGCGTCGCTCATTGTACCTACAATTTTTTTAAATTTTCCACTGGAGTAGGTTCAAGAGGGGTTTTTCTTTGATTAAGTAGTTTCCAATCGTTTCCAAACCTCAACTTATAAAATATTTCGCCATTAGGCCTTGAATAGCTCTTATGTCAGTGACTAATATTTGTCATTGCATTGCTATGCTATGCGGTGTAAAATGTTATTTCCCGATCAAGTTTATTTATTTATTAATAAATTCAAAATAAAATTTTGAAAAACCCACGACGGATAAAATAAATAGTATGTAATCGAAAAAGGAAGAAATAATTTTTGCCAAACCCCCGACTAAATGGAATTGAAAAAGACAGTTAAATTACCTTTAGTTACAATTATAGCTTCCTAATTTTTTTCACCTATCCATTACTACAAAGCCAAAAAAATCCGCCGGGGGGCCTGCGTGCAGCCAACAGGTAATCTATACGTTTTTTCAATTGTAAATTCAACATATTATTATAGTTCAAATTTGTTTCTATTAATTGACTGTATGAGATAATCTTTATACCTAGTCATTTAAATTCAGGAACCTCAACCTCAACAGCCTGGATTGGTCCACTGCTGTACTGACCACTGATAAACGCCTTATTGACGTTTATCTCATGGGGGTAGTGGCCATAATCCCCACGATGGGCATGCGAGTTGGGGATCGCAGTTCGGTGGTAGAATTGTTCTGTAGGGGGCGCTGCTGCCCGCCATCGGTGGATATCCCTTAGTCGCCTCTTACAACACCCACGGGAAGAGATGGAGGTTGTGGTACAAATTCTAACCCAGCGCCACACTGGGCACCGGAAAATTCAGAAAATAGATGGCAATTGGCACTGGCAGCCCCCCCCGACGGATTTTTTTGGCTTTGTAGTAATGGATAGGTGAAAAAAATTAGGAAGCTATAATTGTAACTAAAGGTAATTTAACAGTCTTTTTCAATTCCATTTAGTCGGGGGTTTGGCAAAAATTATTTCTTCCTTTTTCGATTACATACTATTTATTTTATCCGTCGTGGGTTTTTCAAAATTTTATTTTGAATTTATTTTAAACTTTTTAGAGATTTTCTACTTTACTTACAGCCGATTTTTCGAACGCAGATCATCCTTTTCATTAATTAATCAATGGTCAAGTCTCTAATCAAGTGTATTTAATTTTTAACAAGTCAGAAATAAACACGTCATGGTTTTTGTCAGTTTTAAATGAAAAACTGTCAAAAATCCTACACTTGAGATGTAAGACGTGCATGACTTTCAGTTGCGTTTGAATACTCGGAAGTATAACTTTCGGAAACTGAACTGAGGGGCGAGTTTGACGACAATATCGAGACGTCTCAGTTTCCTATACATTTTAGTACAGCAGCGCCCCATCTCACCCCGTATCGTGCGGACAGGGAACTACGTAAATCCCATACAAATATGAGACGTTACGATCATGTCTCGTTACTATCGTCAAATAGGCTTTCTTTTTGTTAAGTTTTGAAATCGTTGCGTTTCGTTTCACAATAACCGTCAAAACAACAAAAAAAGAAAAATTGATAGTCAGGTTGATAAGGTAAGGGAACGCTTTTCGCCTAGATAAATGTGTAGACCATAGACAAAATTCAACTCATTAAGTAGAGATTTAGGTAGTGCAACTAGCCAAGTAGCGTCAGAGTTACGTTCTTTAATAAAGATTTACTTGAGCAGAGATTCTAAGCTTGAGTAGAAATGACTGCATAAGTAAAGCATGGGGAAGCCTATACAATACGGACCTTAGTAAAGCAAGCTGAGTGAACCTTACATTATAGTATACCGACGACAGAGGCACGCCCTTTTTGTATTTATCTTATTTTAATTATTATGTTATTATTAAATTAGCAACGCACCGCGTTATCTAGCAACGGAGTGTGTTGGCAAACACGTCTATAAAGATACAAAGGTTGCCTGGAAGAAATCGCTCTTAGCGATAAGGCCGCCCATTGTGCAACTGGTTTGTGTTTTCTTTTCTGTATTTCTGTATCTTGGTGTGCAATAAAGAGTATTTGTATTGTATTGTACAAAAATATTTTTTTAAAACGTCGATTGCAGCGCCCCCTTGTGAGCAAACACCATAAAACTATGCTAAGAACCATCGCCAATGAACTCCATACCTTATACAGAAAACTGTGTCTCAATCGATCAAACCGTTCTGGAGATAATTGGCAACATTGGTTTTCACAAAATACACATATAAAAGCGCCCCCTGGTGAATGAAGACCATAACATCTAGCGTAAAATCATCGCCACCAAATTTCGAACCCGAAACTGCAAACCGCACCTTAATCGGTCAAGCCGTTTTGGAGATAATTGGGAATATTGCGTATTGCACATACATACATACATACATACATACATACATACATACATACATACATACATACATACATACATACAAACAACATCACACCCTGAACGCATATACCGTCTCCGTTCCGTCGCGGGTAAAAAGGAACGCCAACAGAGTATACATTTATCAAGCATTTTGTTTTAACTTAGTACCTATGTTTGCCCATTTTAATTACAACTTCTTAATATAATAAATTTTGACATAACTGTAGCAAATTCTTCAGAAGTTAGGCCACCCTCAGCTACATTCCATAGAAAACAGTAATACCCCGTCCTGTTTTCGTGTCGTAAATGCACTAGTTGTGGACACATAATGTCATTTTGTAATAGTTACTTGAAACATTAGATCTCAGTCATTGATTTATTAAAAACGAAGATGAGGTACTGGTTGCTCGAACGTGGCAACCTTAAATTGTGTAAAATTGTGTTCTCCCCTAAGTTTCTGTGATCTGTGGTTCTCCCACATCAGGCACGGGCGGTCGTGATTCGCGTGAAATATTGTTGTCTCAGTCTCACTTCGGTCCTAGATACGTCTTTCCGTCTTTGTTCTTCTTTCTATTGCACAGGACTGGAAATATAACTGTGAGCGTATGTGTTTGCGTGTAGTTGTAACACATGCCATTTTTTGAGTAAGCGCTGGGAGAACGTAACCTATCTTCCCTTTTTAAATCAATGATCTCAGTGTCATTACTATGGCTTGGAGGTAGGGTTGCCAGATGCGGGCTTATCATTTCCTGGACATTTCTGGGGGTAACCCCAGAGTAAATATTTGAAGTACAAACTCTATTTGTAAAAACAGAGTTTGTACTTCAAATATTTACTGTTCGAAGGGCAATAGAAAAAGAAAATACCAGTTAGGTACCTATTAAAAAAGAAAAATAAATTTAAATTATTTATTTACATTTTGTATCTAAACAACAGCTCTATAAATTTTATAAAGAGGAATGCAATTTTAAGATTGCCAAACCATTATGCATTGCCACATTTTCTAACACTCTGACTGTAGGAAAAATATCTTTATCCAAACTAAAAACAGATCTTTGTGAAATTTGTAATGGATTTTTGCCGTGTGGTGCCGGCGGCATAGAATTTGCACTACTCCAATTCTTCCCGTGGGTGTCGTAAGAGGCGACTGAGGGATATCTTCTGGGGGGCGGGCAGCAGCGCCCCCTGCAGAACAAATCTTCCACCAACTGCGATCCCCAACCCGCATGCCCAGCGTGGGGATTCTGGGCATTACCCCCCATGAGTAAAACACCAAAAAGGCGTTTAACAGGGGAGGCCTGCGTCCAGCAGTGGAACGATACAGGCTGTGGATGTGGATGTGGATGCATTGGGTCATATTTCTGAAGAGGCTTACAATGAGCACACACAGAAAAAAATTGAAGCTAGAGTATAAAAAATAAAGACAAAAAAATGAAAAATTTGTTTTCACAGCTGACCTCCAGTATGCCACATATGCCGCAAATCCTTTCTATTTGTAGCATGCCACAAGGTGCCGCATGCACACAGATTACCCCCAATAGATACCGCATTACGATACTTTTGTTCGGATGCTAGTGCACCAAAATTGGCGGAAGGCGCGGGTTGCGGGGACTGAAACAAAGGCGTTGTGATTGGCTATTTCAAGGTCGCACTAATAATGAACTAAGGGTATACTCACCGTAGGGTTGGGAAAGTCGAACACCAAATTAGAATTCATCGATAATTAGTTTGTAAATTTCGTATTAAAAGAAAATAAACAATTAATTTTCTATAGGATCATGAATTTATACAGACATTAAAACTAATATTTTAAACCTAAGTAAATGACAAAAACACTACTACTATTTAATTAAATAAAATAAAAAAAATTGTAAATTGTGATGAGAGATCATCTGTTTTCAATTCAATTATAAAGTAAAGAAAAGTAAATTAAAAGTTTATTTCAATAATAAAATAGCACTATTTAAAGTTAAGAGTTACAAATGTAGTAGGTTATAGAAATTTTTGTATTTATCACAGTCTCTGTAGGTGTTGTTACCCGTAGTCGAGTGACTGTCCTCCGTACTAGTTAATACAATAATACCTACCTACCGAGAGTCCCGCTCATCTACATGATCCACCATTTTTAACGATATCGACTAGACTCGATATAAGTGAAATTTACAACACTAGCGTAACACGTGCTTTCGCCGAAAAGGACAACGAGTACAATAACAGCAATGCGGAAAAGAGCACTCTCACATAGCCGAATCATTAGATGCACGAGTTCCAGTCGATGCTATTTATGCTGATTTTAGCAAAGCTTTTGATAAGGTAGATCATACTCTATTACTTAATAAACTGTGTCGTATTGGTGTCTCCGGAACATTACTTAATTGGTTTAGCTCCTATCTTTCGTCAAGACCTTCTCGAGTAGTAGTTGGTGGTTATTCTTCAAAGGCTTTTGTTGCCACATCGGGTGTTCCACAAGGCTCACATCTAGGTCCTATATTATTTAATATATTTATAAATGATATCACGCACTGTTTTAAAAGCTCTCACATGTATTTGTTTGCAGATGACCTCAAAATATTTAAAGCTATTAAAGAACCCACTGATGTTGTACGTCTGCAAGACGATTTATCAAGTTTGCACAAATGGTGCAACAATAACAATATGTCACTTAATATCAGCAAATGTCATTACATACAGTTTAACCGTAATAAAAACGCACAACTTAACTCTTATTTCATAAACAATAGCCAACTTTCTCATGTTAATTTGATTCGTGATCTGGGCATACTATTTGACTCTCAACTTAAATTTGACATTCACATTCTAAAAATAGTTAAAAGAAGTTTTATGATTTTGGGTTTTGTCATCAGAAACTGCAAAGAATTTAAATGCTCCCGTACCAAAATTAGACTGTTTGAAACATTAGTTCGTCCCATATTAGAGTATGGCAGTATTATTTGGAATCCGCGTTATGACGTGTATTCTAAAAGAATAGAAAGTGTACAAAGACGCTTTCTCTACCATGTATGTTACGGTGATAAAATTGCTAAGAAAATTAAGAATTATGACAATAGACTCAAAAATTACAAAATGACTTCATTATCTACCCGTAGAAAAAAACTTGACCTCGTATTTTTGCATAAAGTATACAATGGTAGCATAGATTGTTCGGAATTGTCAAGTAGGTTTCATATTAAAATTCCCTCTAGATTACCTAGAATCTCAACATATGATTTATTCTCCATTCCATTCTCACGTACAAACTCTGGTCAAAATGCTGTCATGTCAAGACTCTGTAAATCCTATAATGTATTATCCAAAAAAAGTGATCTTGACCTAGGTCAATCACTAAGTAAGTACAAAAAAGTAGTTTCATCTCTTTGCTCCTCAGAAGATCTGTAGACATCAATGTTGATGTCATAGTCATAGTCTCAGATATTTTATAGCAATTATAAGTTTCTTCACTCATCTTTTTGTTTAAATAATTGTCAATTATTATTATTTAAATCTGTCTTGCTTTGTACCTACCTAAAAGTACTTTATTTATATAAGTGTCAATACATCAGATTTTTTTTTTTTTTTATATAAAATTTTACCCTAAGTAATAACTTGTATTAGATTAACTGTGTCACCGTTAGTTGTAACTTCCTTGTCAACTCTATTTAAAAAATGTTTTTCCATGTAACCGCCTATAATTAGTTGAGCACAAGCGCTCTAAACTTTACTCTATTCCATTGTGTAACTTTGCTGTGTATTAACTGTTGGTGGTTCAAATAATAATAAATAAATAAATAAATACATCAGATTTTTTTTTATATAAAATTTTACCCTAAGTAATAACTTGTATTAGATTAACTGTGTCACCGTTAGTTGTAACTTCCTTGTCAACTCTATTTAAAAAATGTTTTTCCATGTAACCGCCTATAATTAGTTGAGCACAAGCGCTCTAAACCTTACTCTATGCCATTGTGTAACTTTGCTGTGTATTAACTGTTGGTGGTTCAAATAATAAATAAATAAATAAATAAAGAGACAAGTGACCGTCCTTACGTACCATTAGCCATTATAAGCTGACCTGTTCTATAAATGATAAAATTGTAATTATTTTACTTACCGATGAAATGTTATTCCGTCCTTTTGGTATTTTGAATTTCTTGATGATTTTCCACACGATTTCACTGCACATGAAGTCATTTTATCCAATTTTCTATCACAAAACCAATTTTCACAAGCGTTAGATAGAGCACAGAAACGTAGGGGTCTGACACTTGGTCGAAACTGAAGCCGTACTTCGAAGCGGCGATTTACATCTGTGCATTTGCATTGATGCGTGGTGCGCGGTCGTCGTCTTTCATGCGGAATCTATTGGGGGTAATCTGTGCGCATGCATCAATGTGTAGCGTGTGACACTGTCGCACGTTGTTGACTCGGCGTAAACGAGCCTTAAGTCCATCCATTCACAAATTCACAAAAGAGCATGTTTACATACAAAGCAACTGACAGTTCAATCAGCTGATGAAGGGGTAAAAAACATTTTATTATCTAGGTAAGCTCTTGTCTGCGTCTTTGTTTGCGGCATTATGGATATTCATAATTGATGATATTGATCATAATTAGGTAGGTACATTTTATTAAATCAATGATAGCAAAAATCAAATTAGTACTTGCCTATATAACCCTACCTATTCTTATTCGTAGATATAACCCCACAGAATTGGCTCTCAATTCCGTGATATAACCTATCAAGCTATAGGTACCATATTATGTAAGTAGTGGCTGCTATTTTGAGCTTTGATGGTGAATCACCATCAAAGATCACCATTGATCATTGGTGATCTAATGTCAATTTTAAATCATTTTCTATATAGAATAGAATAAAAGCTAAAGGAAGATGAAATAAAATAAGACTTTAAAGGAAAATATAGGAAATATTTATTTTTGTATAATTCCTTACATTAGACCGTTGATTTATTTAAAAGGGAAGATAGGTGACGTTCTCCCAGCGCTTACTCAAAAATTGGCATGTGTTACAACTACACGCAAACACATACGCTCACAATTATATTTCCAGTCCTGTGCAATACAAAGAACAAAGACGGAAAGACGTATCTAAGACCGAAGTGAGACCGAGACAACAATAATTCACGCGAAATACGACCGCCCATGCCGCCGGTCAGACGGTGACTGAGGTGGAAGCACACAATTTTACACAATTTGAGGTTGCCACATTCGAGAAACCAGTACCTCATCTTCCCTTTTTAATAAATCAATGCATTAGACATAATTTTATTTTTCAATACATGTGTCTCTTTTCTGAGACAATCTACTCATAATAACTGTCACTGTATGAATGATGTACCTAAGGTTAAAGTGCTATCTTAACACGTTCCCTGTGTATGACCCACCGGTGGTGCATTTCGAAGTTCTGGTCGTACGTGCATGACACACATATGGGGCAAGAGCCCTTGCAAGTTTAAAGGCTCGTAAAAATGTACACGTATGAGTATACCCACTTTTCTTTATTAAATTGGACATGCAAAATGAGTTCACACAATGTAAGTTAGTACCTTAAAAGTAATATGGTTCTTAAATCTTCATGACTCCAATAACCTATAGTGTCTGATAGTAAAGATTTTGATTTATTAATTGATTGGTTTAAAAACCGTATTATAATAATCAACTTACAAAGAACTTTTTGTAAATTGCACAATGCGAAGAAGCATTATGATCCCATAGATTGAACATTGGTAGAACATGAGTAGAACTACCTACACTACCACCTAATATACTAGAACAGCAGAGCAAGAGGTGCAAAAACCTGAAGAACTTAGTTGTAGACAATAAATATGCTGAGTAAAAGACCGTTTTAAAGAAAGACTATTTGATAAATATTGCTATTATGTCATGATAACTTCTGACTTTATAAACTTTACTAACATACTGTCTTTTTTTATGGTTTTATGGACCATCGCATCATCTTCGGTGTTTCCTAGAAACAGTTTACTTTGAGGATCAGTGTGCCGGGCAACATGTTTTCTAAGTTCATAACTTGTCAAAAATTGCCTTCCACATTCCTCACATTGCCTCTCTGGTCCGAGATGCTTTCTCCGCTTATGCTCCATTCTTCTAGAAGCTGACAAGAACCTCTCATCACACATATCACATTTATATGGCTTCTCCCCTGTATGTAAGCGTGTGTGATATGTTAACGCTGCCCTCGTCACAAATGATCCTCCACAGCTTTCGCAGCAGAAATTCTTCTCTTTTGTGTGTTTGACAATATGCTCCTTCAACCTACAGATCATATCAAACTTTTTATCGCACCAATTACATTTGTGGATAGCCTCAGTACTACTCATGAAGCCATGGTTTAATTTCAAATGTGATCGTAGAGCTGACTTTCGTTTGTAGGTCATGGAACAATGAGCACAATAAAGCCTTTCAGTCACTTTGCCACAATACTTCTGGTGCAAGCGTAGGGAATAATAGCATTTAGACAGTTTACCACATAGGTTGCAGCTTGGTTTGCCCTGCATATGCAAAAGCATATGCTGTTTTAATTCTTTTTTGGAGCCTAATTTTATAGAGCAGAGTTGACATAACACAGCTTTGTGTTCAAATGCAGTGTGCATTTTGAGTAAGCGTTCTGAGCCCACCATTTTAGAGCACTCAGAGCATTGTATTCTCTTTGAATTGTGCGTCCTTTCTATGTGATCCTTTAAATAAAATGGGTTCTTGAACTCTTTCTCACATTTATTGCACTGAAACTGCACAGTTTCATGTTTTTTTACTATTGGCTTTGAAAACAGTAATTTTGAAGGGAAACTGTTCCCACATATTTCACTGCTAAGAGTTGTTATTGGTTTCTTCTTGCGATTTACTTTGGTGTCAGATTTCCTGTTGCCGATGAAACTTCTCACATTGTTCAAAATTGTGTTTTTAGTATTTGATGTTGAGTTATTATGGTTTGTGAACAGATGACTCTCCGTCTCATTCATTAGAAGGTAAGCCATGT
This sequence comes from Eupithecia tripunctaria, assembly GCA_955876795.1. Taxonomy (NCBI): domain Eukaryota; kingdom Metazoa; phylum Arthropoda; class Insecta; order Lepidoptera; family Geometridae; genus Eupithecia; species Eupithecia tripunctaria. Next base: position 715,809 of record OY041625.1, read on the forward strand.
TCACATTCTTTGGGAGGCGACTGGAGAGGTCCAGAGCATTATTGAGTTTGTTAAGAACTTCAGCCCACGTCTTGTTTGAGTGCTGAACAAGCTTTTGAAATAGGTAGGCTTCTGTTACTTGCATAGCACATCGTGCACAGAGCAGGGACGGAAGAAAGCTTTCTTTTGGAACCTGTAACAAGGGAGGTGTAATTCATGATATAGATAAGACGGCCAGCAACAAGTTTTATTTGATGAAAGAAAAAACAAGCGATTGCTGGTCTAATTTTTTCTAAGTGTAAGCATCATGGGGTTTGGCTACTATTTTCTTAAAAAGGGAACTTACCTTAAGGCTCAACAGCATTTGGTCGTATGTAATACCGTCTTTAAAGTAGGGTTTATCGAATTTCACATTGTCTTTGAGGGATATTGGCTCGGAAATCTTAATTTTAGCCAAACATAACCTACAAACAGTAAAAGATTCTCCAATAACGAATTCCACAACTGTTTTGAGTAAATCAATACCAGTGTCCATTTTGACTGACGATAGTTTTCAGTTCTGCAAGTTATAGGAAACAAGGAAAGAAAGAACCAGGGAAAATTATTATTTTTCTACATTGCCAATCGTTTTGTTTAGAGAACAAAGAGAATACAATAACTTCGTAAGAAGAGACGGGACCTCCTTAGAGCAAAATGAGCGTAGAAGGAGAAACCTATAGAACGCTGACGAATGCCATCTCACTCGCACTAAAGCGAGAAAGACTTATGATTTAAGCTTATGAAGAAATGAGATAGAACGATTGGTTTTGTGTCTCAACCGCATAGCCGGATTTTTGCAATATTTAGCTACTAGATGAGCTAAACAAATTTGCGTAGTGATCGACCATAGTTGTTTTTTTTCATTCTATGCCAACGGACTTCGCAAAATATTGTGGTTGTGAACCTTTTAAAGCTTTAAAAAGGAACTAAACCTTTAAGTGAAACACAATGATGGCTCGGTGTAGTGTTTTTGGATGTAAAAGTAACGGTGAGGCAAAAGTGCCGAACATTATCATTCCACTCGTAAGTACAAGTTCTTTTGACTATCTAAAGGTTATAAAATTACAATTTCTTCGCGTTTACATACAGACATGGCTCAAAAACGATGTTTTAGGTGAATTTTCATTATTATAACCTTAAATTACGAAAATTTAGGGTTGCCTGCACTCGAAAATAAAATTCCCCAATAGTGCATTGAAATATTTTTGTCATGCCTGCAAATTATGTCAACAGATCCCAACAACAAATCAAAATTCACATGCTTGGAGTCAAGCTCAATACATTTAGAAAAATCTCAAATCAGCAAGTACTTTTCATTGTTTAAAAATCGTCAACGTCAACCGTCGTCAAGAAAGTTAATTTGAGATGTTAGTGCTGCGGGTTTGTTTATCTTTTGTGCAGGAATTAAATAAAATCGAATTTACACAATGAGCTGATGCGTATTGTAAAATGTTTTTATTTGTTACAGATTTCCCGAAAACAACATTGTCCGGTTGCTTTGGATAGAAGCCACCGGTCGCAAAGGATGCGAACCGAAGGCGTCATCCAAATTTGTAGCAGGCAAAATCAAAGGATTTTGCCTTCATAGGAGCGGGACAAAGCATACATTTTTGAAAAGGCGTAAGCACCAATTTAAAAAATCGTCAATCGATTGATCGCACTTTTTTACTATTATAATGCTACTAATATAATAAAATGTTTGAATAAGTATTTCGGGATGTAGGTAATATTATTGTTTAGTGTAAAGTGACATTACATTTTGTTGTCTGCTCATTTCACCTGAAGTTTAATTTCAAAAGTACCAATAAATTTCGTTTTACCTATAAGTTATCTTAGAAATATCCAAAGTTCAAGATTTAATTGAGTGAACGTTAGTGAACAAATGTCTTTGTTTCAATTAGGCATTTTTTATCTTTGTCGGTTTGTCCGTACTCCTCTTCAGGTCGTATTTTACAACCGATCGTTACGAAATCTCGTGTACAGATTCTAAGATTCTATAGATTTTTTTTATCGTCGCGGTTTTTTAATTAAAGGCGTACTTCCCCCAAATAAAGCAAAAATGGGGTCTTTAGAATAATATGTTGATAAAATAAAATAAAATAGATAAAAATATCTATAAAATCGTGGAATCTGTACACGAGATTTTAAACGTCTGCATTTTTATTATAATCGAAAAGTAAAAAAAAATCATTATTCTCGTAAAAAAATGGTAAAAATCTGATCAGAATGTTTGGCATAAACCTTGTGTTAAATATAATAATTGTCTGATTTCGTAATTGTTAAATAATAGATTTTGTTTGTACAAAAAACTATAAACAGACTTCAAATATGGATCCCACTGTCACAATTGGACCAGATTAAAATGAAACCACACAAGAAGCACCAACTTTAATATAAAAAAATAATCATGAAAATCGGAGCACCCACCAGACAAAAGTTCTGAGGTAACTAAGATAAAAAAAATACATTTGAATTCAGAACCTCCTCCTTTATTTAAAGTCGGTTAAAAAGTTAATGTTCGCGAGTTCTATTGTTCGGAGAACTAGTTAATTTGCAAAAATGTGATTTTGAAGTCTGCTGTTAAAATTTAATTACTTACATAAATATTATTGGTATAACTACATTGTTTTTCTGTATTCTAAAACTTATTTCTACTCGCATTTTGTAATTATTGCCTACCTACACTATAGTAAAAAAATATACCCACCTCACTAAAAGTTGTTTTAATTTTATGCTTACCTAAATTAAATGTTTTACCGACCTCTGTGGCGCAGCGGGCGAAAGTTCGTCTGCGATGCAGGAGGTTGTAGGTGTTGAGGCAGTTTACTGAACAGTAAGTACCTAATGTAAGCTGAGATGAGCTAGAGGTAGCTATGAGCTAAGTAGAAGCTAAGGGTTGCTTCCCTATAGCTTCGAGCTGACAAGGGTTGATCTCCAGGATGAATATAAAATCAAACTTGTTGACTTCTAGAAAAAACAAAATCATTAGGTCTAATTTGTACATAAAGGCTGTGACAAAAACTATGGACCTATTACTATACCTGTGACCAGTGTAGAAAGGTACCTACAAAGGTTTGGTGGAATAGCCTGTTCTGAAGATGTATCTCCAAATTGATGAACAGGAAAATCGCAAATCTAATCCAATCAGACGTGAAATAATGAACCTAAAATCAGGGAAAGAAAATAGCATGGCAACACCTTTAACCCCGCCCACTCGTATACTCGGTCTTGCTCACCGGTTACACATACAATCGATCCATATACTTCTATATCAATGAAAATGAGTCTACCAAACGTCTGTATCGCGAAAAACCAACCTATCCACTACAATTTGGACAAGCGCAGACCATGGTATAATAAAATAAAGTATTGCATTCCGAACCGAACGGTGGTTGTCACCAGCCATAGAGTATATCAACCATATGAACCATAGACACCAGCTTCTACAAAGGTTACCAACTCCAAAACTAAATATCGGCTATACTAAAGGGCGCTCCACACTCACGAAAATCTCGCGAGAGTCGTCAGCCGTCAGCTCGCCCCAGCCTCAATCTCCGTTGCTGTCTACGCCTGCTTGGCCTGGTGAGTTCATCTGCACACGCTCTAAGCAATGTAGGTGGTAGCTCGTCAATACCGAAACTGTTTTTATTTTTTAAGTTTTTTATAATTTTGTGTACTTCACCCTGTGTAACTGGACTAAGGTACATTGTATTTTGTGTTGGGTTTATAACGGGGCGGCCTGTAGCTCGCCCAGTGGCGCTTGCTTCACCCATTGAGGCGCAGAAAGTGTTAAATATATTTTTGATACTTTATTAGGTTGTTGTTTGATTGAAGAACTACATTAACTTTTTCCTTTGTTCTCGTTTTATTTGTTCTCTCGTTTATGATGTTCCACATAGTTCTGATTTTATTTGTTGATTTATTTAATTTATTTATGTATTGTAGTTTTTTTGCAGTGATTATTATTCTTTTTAGAGTTTTTTCATATCTTTTGTAGTGGTTTGCTAATATCTTATTATTTGCCTTCTGTGTGAATATTTTTAGTAATCTTTCATTTTTACATGATTTTTTAATGCCTACTGTTAGCCAGTATTTTTTAAAGTTACTTTTTAATTTAATTTGCTGTTTTGGTATGCACTGATTAAGAGTATCTACTAATACTTATATTATGCAGCGAGGCATAATTTTCGTTAACATTTTTGTTATTAGAGAATAGCTTCTGCCATGTGATTTTTTTAAGGGTTTGATAAAGTATTCAATGTTTGTTTTGTTAAAAATTATTTTTTTAATAAGCCAATTTGTTTTTACCTTTTGCTTTGGGAATGACATGTGCACAATTGTTGCATTGTGGTCTGAAAATCCTAACTCTTCCACCGTTGTGGTCAAACTATTACTATTAAAGTTTGTGAATATCAAATCTAGACAAGAAGAGGTCTGAGTTGAACGTGTTGGATTTTTTATATGTTGTGATAATTTATATTCTGACATAGGGTCTAAAAGATTATTAGTTTTATGGTTATTTAGCAAAATATTTACATTGAAGTCCCCTCCTAGGATAATATTAAGTTTAGGGTATTTTTTGTTGATATGGTTTAAAATTTTTGTCAGTTGAGTGTAAAATACTTCCTCCTCCTCCCTTTTGTTCCAATACAAAGACATTAGAAGAATGTTTCGGTCCGTGATGTCATCTCTTGGGATACAGGTAAGGTGATCTCTAGCTAGGATGCAGACGCCGCCTCCTTCTCTGGTTTTTCGGCAAAATGATGCGACTTTAAATCCACTCAATTGTATCAGGATGAGTTTTTCTTGCGATAGCCATGTCTCGGATATACAGAGTGCTTGGTAGTCTGAATTTTGGTCGGTGAACGCTTCAAGTAGGTGTTGCTTATTGTTTAGGCTTTGTAGATTTTGGAACATTATCTTAAATGGTTGGTCTTGAGTTCCGAAAGGAATGGCTTCTCTGCTTGGCCTGTGCTGGTGTAGGCTCATAAAAGTGTGCACGGTCAGGGTTATTTCCATCTGTTTGTTCCATGTTGTTTATTGTAGCTATGCAGTCCTTGTATTTTATGTTGATATGTTTCTTTCCTTGCTTTTTCATCCAGGAACCAGGATTTTGTTCAAACTCAAAACTTGTCCCGACCGGACATGTCAGCACAGTGACGGTCCTAAAACAAATATTTTTTCTACTAAAACCGTTTTGTTTACTAAAAATCGCAATACTGTCCACAAGGATCTTAGCCACCATTTTAGAATCAGGTGCATTTTGTGAATTCCTACAGTGAATACTATGTTTTGCTGGTGTCGGTGGATGCTCAGATGAATAAAAAAGCTGTTTTTTTACTTAGTCTGAGGGTGGATGGTGCTCATTCAATAGGTCAGTTTTAAAGACTTTTTTCTCATTACATATTTGTGCCCCAGTATTGAATTAATTGTAATCGTTTATTGGTGTTATTTGAGAAATGTTATTAACAGTTAATTTAAACAAAGATCCTCTTGTTTGATTAGAATGTATTTTTTTCTCATCTCATTTGGATAATGTGACGTCCGTTCAGTGACGTGTTGAGCCGTCACATATAGGGCGGACCACCAAAGTCTCCAAATTGACTCATAATATCCTAAGGCTAAGTCAGACATTACAATGTGTCTTTTCTACTCTTGATCAAACGAAATGATTAAATAAAATATTCGATAGTAAAACGGTAACCTGCAAAGAAAAATAATCAGTAAAGGAGAAAAGAATTTACAATCGAAGGATTAGAATTTAAATTACACAATAATTAAAATAGTACGTACCTTGCTTTCTAAAATAACTTCCTTATCGATATTTTTGTTTTATTTATATCCGCACTTTTAGTTTGATCAAGTGTAGAAAAAAACATTGTAAACATTTAATTAATTTTCAGGTAGTGTTAACAAACCTCAAAAGGCGCTGAAAGGACTCAACGATAAAGAGAGAAAATCATCCCGAAGAGTTTGACAGACAGAAAAAACAGAAATTAGCCAAAGTAAAGCCTAAGAAGAAAAAATCTCAAAATTCACACTAGAAGAAGCGGAAATAAGACGAGAAAAGAGGAGGAAAGAAAAAAGGAAAGCCGAAAAAAAGAAAAGAAAGTCGAACACGAACACGCCGAATTTTTCAAATTGACAAATGAAAAATCCATACAAAAATTTCGTCGTAGAAATAAATCCCTCAAATGTATGAGATAAGAATAATAAAGAAATAACAAATAAATGTAACTATAGAATAAACTTGATTTTTATTCAATTTTTTTGTCATTGTAGCCTTACCCTTAGGATTCGAGATGTATTGCACACTAGCTATTCGATGGCACTGCAGTTCTATCTATTTATTATTCGTCAGTAGGTTAAAAATAGTACCTACGTATTAAAATACATAGGTACCTAGTACCTAACCTTGTTTTATTTTAAATTATTTGTGTCTCACGGTATCACCCGTGTTTCCCGGGATAAAAAGTGGGTAACATATTATAATCCAGGGTCTGCATATAAGTGTGACCAACTGACCCGCCTGGGTAATTAATAAAATTATAGCCTATGTCCTATGTTCTACGTAAATACTGGTGAAATAACTTTTGAAATCGGATGTTTAGTTCCGCGAGTCCTCCTAGGTTTCAGGATATTATCACATCACACTAATATTATAAATGCGAAAGTTTGTTAGGATGTATGGATGGATGGATGTTTGTTACTTCTTCACGCCAAAACTACTAAACGGATCTGGCTGAAATTTTCCATACAGGTTATTCTTATACTGGAATAAAACATAGACTACTTTTTGTCTCGAAAATCTGTTCCCGTGGGATAAAAATCATCTTTTAACGTTTCCATAGGAACAATGCGTGCGAAGCCACGGGGCGCAGCTATGGTTTTATTTGGTCGCATAGGCTTTGTCATCTCGTCTTCACTATCAGGGAGACTCCCCCACTAGATGCTTGGATCTATGTAAACGCAAATCTTTAAGCCTCTTCCCCACAGGTGCGTTTTTATCAGTCGATAATATCATAATGCGTTATTGCGATAATTCCCGTACTCCTAATACGGCGATCATATCGCAGCGTAAAATCGTATGCGTCCGAATACATAAAGTACTGAAAACAGTTATCGCAAAAACGCATGCGATATTATCGACCGATAAAAAGCGCCTACCTAATGGGGAGGGCTTTAGTGTTTTTGAACTTGACAGTGACAGTAACACTTTTATTGTACGTTGGCGAGGGATGCAACCAGACATAAGAAAATAAAGAGATCTTCGGATCAAACCTTACCGTACAACGTTGCCCATAATTTTGTAATTTTCTTATATCTTTTTGATTAACATTTTATCGAAGAATTCACTTCGTTTATCTATCTTTATTACCGAACAACGTTGCCTTTATTTGAATTATACTCTAATAATACGGACATTGGCTAAATTATGTCAACCCAGACGTAGACGCCATTAAAAGAAGAAAGGAAAGGAAAGGGATGCAACCATCATAAATCAAGCCAAATTAAACTTTGAAAACTCGAATCAAAAGTTTATTTTGTCCTACAATCAGTCAGATTAGTGATTGATTACATAGGGGTGTTCGAATTGAGAAAAAAGTAGATGAGTCGATAGCTTTTGATCTTAAGGTGTAAATTACTTTGTTTTAGTTTTCCTCTAAACCTCATAAGGTGCTCTGAATGGACAGTCATAATAGCAAAATGCCGAAAATAGATAAACTGCAAGCCATGTAAAGGGTCGGTTGTTTGCTCTTATCACTTGCCCGCTTCACGCTTTATTCATTATTTAATGGGTTTTGCTAAACAAAAAAGCAAAACCCATTTTGCACGTAATTATATTGTTATATATCCAATAAAAAAGCCTTACGTCGTAAATGACCCAGTTTTAAAACGTGCTCAAAAGCAACGTGGGTCATAAACAGCCCAAGCTTGAATTTTTGTACTCTTAGCCCTACGAATAAGAATAGTCTATTCTTATTCGTAGTCTTAGCCCCTACCTATTTTATCATATTATTATGTTTGACACAGGAAATTGAGCCGAGGGATAAAAAGTTGGTAACATAAGTGGCAATCCAGGGTATGCATATAAGTGTAACTAGCTGACCCGCCCCGCCTCCTACTAGGTAAATAATATAATTATAGCCTATGTCCTATGCCTACGCTGTTTATAACCGACTACTGGAGCATATAGTCACTGCACCTAGCTTATGTTTATTCAAAAACAGACTTAAGGCTTATCGAGAGGTATAAGGTTGAGGATTTCCTTAACAAAAAACTGTTATGTGACAAAAAAAAAATATTTTTAAATTATATTTAATCAAAATAAATTTACTTGTTCTACTAGTTAAATACCAGGGTTGAAAAAAAAACAGTTTTTTTTATATTTTATAAAACAAACTGTTCAAAATGTTTAAAACAAGTGTTTTTTTGTTTTATTTGTTTTTTTTTACTTTTACAAATTTCAAATCGATTATGTATAGCGAATAATAAAATATTTACTCCATATCTAAACTATTTCCTAATTCACAATTAGTAAAAATTAACAAAACAATAAATATTTACTATTTGTTGCGTATCTCAGTATCTTTAATCTAACTATCAAAAAATATTATATTTATTAATCAATACAAAACACTTTACATACACCTTATATGTACCTACTGTAGGTAGGTAGAGAACTAGTGAGAGAACGGGAAATACCCACTAATCCAGTGAATTACTTTCCAGGGAGTTACTTTTGCATGCAGTTTACAGTGTATAAAACGGCCAACATAGAGACTTTTCACTTGTAAATTTATTTAAAGCTACTTAGAGTTCTACATATTTATTTGTTTACATATTTTTCATATTAATTATTATTCTACATATTTATTCGTTAGATTTATTTCCATTCATTTGCAATAAACGGTAGTTTTAAACCATGTTTTTATCGTCATGTCACGTCATACTGTGTTTTTAAACACTTAATAAAAAACATAGTTTTATTTCAAACTGTTTTAAACACTGTTTAAAACACGTGTTTTAAAACAACTTGTTTTAAACATGCCAACCCTGGTAAATACTATTTTACTTAGTATTTAATTTCTTTTATTTTCTATATTAGGTACAATGACAATTTAATTATTTATTATTGTATGTAAAAAAATTATTTAATTTGTACCAATTTTAATGCTGTGACTTTAAATAAAATGACTACCTATCTGACTAATGTCCTACGTCAATACTGGTGAAATAACTTTTGGCCAAAAATTTGCCCCACCCTGTAAACACTCCTTCACTCTTGTCTAGAGTTCGCGCCAGGACTCAAGTCCTTTAGACGCGGCCGGCGCTGCTATCGCAGAACTATAGTAAATAAAACAAATATTTCATATTTATTTACAATTAATTATGCTCTTCTGGTCTGAGAGGTCTTATCCCGGACATTTCGCAGTCTAAATCGGCCGCAGCTTTCTGTTATTTCCCTAACGTGATCGGGAATTATGTAGTTGCACCCGTTTTGCCGTAAGACTTGAGCCGTGGCGCGGACTCTAACAAATATTCTCATAAGCCTCACTTACAACAGCGCTAATTTTCAAGCGTTTACATGCTGTACTAAAACGCATACTGCCGCTATTTTGTCGCCACGATTCGGCTTGTCTAAGGCGTTACCACGTCCTGTGATTTTGCTTCTTTGAAATCGCGGTTCACAAAACGTGATAATTTATTAGCGTCTGTGTGCTAAGGGTTTTACCAAGCTGCGTAGTAGGTACCAGTAAATTCCATGGTCGTAATTACCTGGCTGTTCACTAGCCGGATCCCGGCGGGGGCGCGGCGGGGCGGCGGCGCGGCGGGGCGTTTGGAATTCGAACATACCTAAGTAGCCCTATGTACTAGTTAATAAAATTAGGTACTCGCGCGCTGGCAGCAAGTTGTAAATTACAATTACAACTTGTAGATTTGTTGTATACGCGCTAGTAGGTAGGTATAGGAAGGTAGTAATTCAATGCGCAGTCAGTGGCTCATTCATAACCATAGATTAAGAAGGCAAGGTATAATACATTTATTGTATGTTCATATTCTTAACATTATATTATTACTCTGGCGGTTTTTTTTGTAAATTGTGCTTATTAGAAATTATAGTAGTACTATTCGCCAATAGATGGCAGGAAGAGGCAGAAGAGAGATTACGATAAATCTAAAAGGCCTATTACACCTCACGGTTTGCCGTGCCCGGTGCACCGTGGCCACGCCGTGGCGGCTGAAGGGACGTTCTGATTACACTGCACGGTGGCCGCCTCCCTAACTCAGTTGGCAGTCGAACGTAGTAGGAGTATGACGCCTGTGCCCTCAAAATATAAAAAAAATGGAATCGCCCTATTTTTCTTTTTATCCTTTTTATTATGGCTGCACTGTCGAAATTTTTATTTAGTATTTAGTATTTATTTAAAAACATTACATCTATCTTTACAGGTAAGACCTAATACAATAGAGTAGTCATCCAAAAACTGTTTAAGTAATTCAACATGCAAAATAATAATAAAATACTTGAGCACAATAATTGAGTTCAATAATAAAAAGGCAAACAATCAAATACATAACGTCAAAAATCAAAATAATTAAGTAAAATAATAGTCAAATAATTAAATGATTTATGTCAGTGAGCACAAAATGGTAGTCACAATCTTTCAATTTCATAAATAGTCATAATCTTATCTTCTTGATACTTACATACAAAATAATGTTAATTTAACAACCATAACACAACTTTGATAAAATAGCCTTTGCGAACTCGCTCTGTGAACAGTGGAATATGTCAATGGTCCCCGCTACCTGATTTAGTGCTTGCATGGTGCGAGTCAGTGGCGCTTTGTTGAGCAGGTTAGTCCTTCCGCGAGGCACTGCGAATATAGGCGGCCGCCTGCGTCCCCATACGTACTCGTCCGGTACGCACAGCCTCATCATCTCCAAGATGGTCGGATTGGTTATAAGCCCCCTGAACACCCTAAACACGTACAGCGCCAGAGCCATATCCCTCCTGATTTCTAATTTGTTGTATCCAACCATACCCAAAACGAATAAGGTTGGATACATCAAGGGATAATAAGGGTAGACGCCATATGTCTTCCAATACAGATATCGCGTGAACTTGTTCTGTATGCGCTATATCATGAGACTATATTTAGCCTCATGAGGAGCCCATACAGAAGCTGCGCTTTCCATCTGACTTCTCACTAGAGCATCATACATTGCTGTTAAAGCTCTTAAATTTGTGAACCCGTTTGCTCGGCGTAAAATGAATCCTAGAATTCTGTACGCCTTTTTGCAAACGCTTACAACATGGACTCTGAACCGCAACTCGGTGTCCAGTCGAACCCCAAGATCTCTCACCGATTCAACACGCTTCAACTGCGCTTTCTCTATCTTGTAGTTGTAGTGAAGAGGGGCAGTTGCTCTACTAAATGTTATAATTGAACATTTGTTTATATTAAACTGCAATTTGTTTGTCCGACTCCACTCAACTACCCTATCCACGTCTTGTTGAAGACGTACGCAGTCTCCTTCCTCCAACTTCAGGTCATCTGCAAACAGAAGACATTTTATGATGACCTCTGCGACGCAGGAGGTTGCGGGTTCGATTCCCGCCTCGGGACAAATGTGTGTACGATCTGCAGACATTAGTTCAGGGCGCTCTGAATGTTTTCTATGTATAATAAAAAATATCAATCTATGTAGTGTATTGATTGTATTAAATATATCAGTTATCTAGTACCCATAACACAAGCTAGGCATGTCTTTATATAATTCTAAAACATTGGCCAATACATAATTTTTCTTATGAGAAGTCATTTTTCGCACGCAAGGTTCGTTGACGCACGTCCGCTCACAACGAACTCCTCGTTGCCTCGCGCGACTGAGCGCCCGCCGCGCCCGGTCACCCTGACAGCGATTACATTAGCCGGTACACCGGCACGGACGGCCGGGCTCTCACACCGTCTCCCGGTGTCGGCACCCTTACTCCCTAACAGCGATTACACCTACCTTTTAAGGTTCTTAACTCACACCGTGCCCGGTGTACCGTGTAGTGTAATCGAGCTTTAATTAATGAACTAATAAAACGGTGACTTCCTTCTAGTGCCTTATTCATAATTATGTAAGAATAGTACTAAAGTAGCCTTATTATTACGAATTCTGTGGTTCACACACAGACGTTCGTGAGTTCACTCAATGCAAGTCAGTAGGTAGCGGCCAAGTTATTGTTTTCTCTTTGGGTAGCGGTAGGTACCTATAATGGCGATCTGCGAAAGACTTGCAGGCAGATGATATGATGCTGGATGCGTCAAGCTGAAGGCAGGGTGCTATGGCTCTCATTAGGGAAGGCCTATGTCCAATAGTAGACTAATACAGGCTGATGATTATGATGATGAATATCTATATCTATGCACTTTATAATCCAGAGTGTATTTCTATCATAGAAGATCGGTAGGTACCTACTATATCGGATTTCTACCATGCATAATCCTTTTGCTGTTTCTTAGTAAAGATTTTAATTTATTGATTGATAAAGGAATTTGTTTAATTATTCAATCACAAATCAGAAACAATCAAATTAAAAATAACTAAGCTAAGCATTTTCACAATTTTGTTCTAGATTGAATTCAATAATGTGAAAGGATGTCTCAGTTCAAAAATCATTTCTTACAAAGAACTTTTTGTGAATGCACTTGAATAAGCATTATGAGCCAATAGATTGAACACATGCATTATTGGTAGAACATGGGTGGACCCACCTACTCTACTTCCTTACGTACCAGGACAGCAGAGCAAGAGGTGCAAAAAATCTTAGTTAGTAAAACACTGTTTTAATGAAACACCATTTGGATAAATATTGCCATTATGTTATGATAATTTCTGAATTTATAAACTTTACTAAAATACTGTCTTTGTTTACGGTTTTATGGACCTTTGCATCATCTTCAGTGTTTCCCAGGAACAGTTTCCTTTGAGGATTAGTGTGTCGAGCTACATGTTTTGCAAGTGCATCATCTGTCAAGAATTTCCTCCCACATTCCTCACATTGCCTCTCTGGTCCAACATGCTTTCTCTTCACATGGTCTGTTCTTCTAGAAACTGACAAGAACCATTCATCACACATATCACATTTAAACGGCTTTTCGCCTGTATGCCTGCGTGTGTGGTATAATAATGCTTTCTTCGTCCCAAAAGAACCTCCACAGCTTTCGCAGCAGAAATTCTTCTCTTTTGTGTGGGTGACAATATGCTCCTTCAACCTACTGAGCACATCAAACTTTCTGTCGCACCAATTACATTTGTGGATAGCCTCAGCACTACTCATGAAGCCATGGTTCATTCTCAAATGTGATCGCAGAGGTGCTTTTTGTTTGTAGCTCATAGAACAATGAGCACAATAAAACCTTTCAGTCAATTTGCCACAATACTTCTGGTGCGAGCGCAGGGAGCTGTTGCTTTTATACAGTTTACCACATAGGTTGCAGCTTGATTCACCATGCATATGCAAAAGCATATGCTGATTTAATTCTTTCTTGGAGCCTAATTTTAAAGAGCAGAGTTGACATAACACAACTTTGTGTTCAAATTCAGTGTGCACTTTGAGTAAGCGTTTTGAGCCCACCATTTTAGCGCACACAGAGCATTGTATTCTCTTTGAACTGTGCCTCCTTTCTTTGTGATACTTCAAATACCAGGGGTTTTTGAAAACCTTCTCGCATTTATTGCACTGAAACTGTGCAGATTCATGTTTTTTTGTTTTTTTACTTTGGTTTGAAAACAGTAATTTAGAAGAAAAACGATTGCCACATATTTTGCTGTTATGAGTTGTTTTAAGTTTATTCTTACAATTTACGTTAGAGTAAGATTTTCTGTTTCCGATGAAACTTCTCACATTGGTCAAAATTGTTTTTTTAGTATGTGATGTTGAGTTATTATGGTTTGTGAACAGATGACTCTCCGTCTCTTCCATTAGAAGGTAAGCCATTTTGACATTTTTTGGGAGGCGACTAGAGAGGTCAAGAGCATTATTGAGTTTCTTAAGAACTTCAGCCCACATCTTGTTTGAGTGCTGAACAAGCTTTTGAAATAGGTAGGCTTCTGTTACTTGCTTAGCACATCGCGCACAGAGCAGGGATGGAAGGGAGCTTTCCTTTGGAACCTGTAATAAAGGAGGCGATATAGATAAGATGCCCAGAAACAAGGGTGTTTTTTTTGTCTTGTTGTCATTTTTCTAAAAATTTAAACAAAGTTTAGATAAGTACTATTTTCGGGAACTTACCTCAAGGCTCAAAAGCATTTGGTCGTATGTAATACCGTCTTTATAGTAGGATTTCTCGAATTTCACACTGTCTTTGAGGGATATTGGCTCGGAATTCTTAATCTCAGCCAAACATAACCTACAAATAGTGAAAGATTCCCCAATAACGAATTTCACAACTGTTTTGAGTAAAATATTATCAGTGTCCATTTTGATTGAGGATAGTTCAAATTTCCGCAAGTTTAGAAAAACGGAGGAAGCTGAGCCAGGAACAATAAATAGTTTCTTGTAATTTTACTAATGTCAATCTATTTTTTGCTATTTTTTTGCAACTCCTTATGAAAGACCAGTGTGGCCGCTTAAGTGAGTTTGTGGCCAGATTCAGCTTTTCCTTGCAAAATTGAATTATGCACGTATTTTTTGATAAAGTATCGTCATGCTTAGATACTTACCTTCTCTTGCTTTTAGTTAAAAATCATGCTCAATTTAAATAATCAAGCATTCAAAATGTTTTGATGACATTTTGAATGTTTGAATGAATTAAACATGGCGAATGACTAGGACAGACAAAGCTAGATTACATAAACTGCGATTATAATTGGACATGAACTGGAGGAGGCCTGTACCCGAAAGGGGTCCAAACCAACAAATATATGTATTACAATTTTACGGTACCTAAGTAATTTAATTTTAATTGATAACAAAAATAAAGTAATTTAATAAAAATTACTCTAAATACCTAATAAAATTTAATCTTAATCACTGTAGTAAATGAAATTATTTAGTTGTATTTTTTTGAATTCATTTGATTTGACATTAATTTGTTTTTTTTTTGTTTAGAAGCGAATATTTGTTTGACTTACCAGAATAATTTTCCGCTAGTAGAAACACTGCAACTTCGGTCGAGCGAGTATTCGAATTGTTTTGTTTGTTTTGATTTGTTGTTGATGTTTTTATTTCTTTAAGTTTAAGCAAATAAATCGTAAAATGTTAGCAAATGAATAAAACTATACGCAGTGGGGCTCGTGACATTATTTACAAAGCGTTTATGAGATGTTTGGCTGAGTATCAAAATTAAAAACAGATTTGACCGTAAGTAGCTGGTTAAAAATAATAACATTGGACGTAAACTGTTATAATTTACTAAAATAATCGTATAAATCTATCCAAAATCCTTGTTTATCATACATAATAGTCTTTGTTGATCTTTGTTCCATTGAGTCGTATTTTGTAGTGCAATCCTTTATTTTTGATACGTACTTTACTTATGTTTTGTTTCAGGAAAATCAGAGGACTATCGTAGGGCCCGTGTTCTTGCCTCCCAGAATGAACGGAGAGGCATACCTGGACTTATTAAGAGGTCCTGTATCCTCATATCTGGAGGATATTCCCCTAGCACAGCAAAGAGACGTGTGCGGGATCAGCTGAATCAAGAGTTCCCAGGCCGATGGATTGGACGATTTGAACCACGTGCATGGCCGCCTCGATCACCTGATTTGACCCCATTGGATTTTTTTCTATGGGGCCATGTGAAGGAAAATGTTTTTGATCGTGAATGCGATACTGCTGAAGAAATGAGAAGTTGCATCACTTCAGTATTCTCCGACTTAAACGCGAGAAGCGCCGAGGATCCTACATTCCTGGATCGTGTTCATCGATCAACAATCAGGCGTGCTCAGCTGTGCCATCATCGAGGAGGAGCCCAGTTTGAGCCATTTCTGGTTCGACCGAGGCTGCAGCGTAATTAGGTAAGCCTATACATACCTACAACCTACGTTGTTTGGAATTTTCACTTACGTGTACATTGCTGGCTAGCAAAACAAACAAAAATCTTAAAAAAATTCTATCTCGGGCTACAATTTTTTTTTCGGATTTATTTTGGGGGGGGCGCATCACCCCCATTTGTTTTCGGTAATTGTCTTGAAACACCCTGTATATATATATATATATATATATATATACATACATATTGTGAGGGCTACTCGTTACTTTTTGAACCCTCACAGCCTACGTTTTCCTGGTTCTCTAAGAGTAGAAGGGTTTTTCGTTGAAAATAAAAGAAGCGCACGTCTGTCTCATCAAAATGGCCGATCCAAAAAGGAAAAGGTGTTTCCAGCTTTATTTTTAACATTCGTCATACCCTAAATGTGTTGCCGTATACAATTCAATAAATCTAAGTTTTTTTCTGTCGTGCACACATATTGAGAATCTAAATTGAGAATTTAAACTTTACGCGTGTGTGTGTATAAAAGAGGGCTACATTTAATATCAAAAATTTAGGTTATCTTTGAAGCAGTATTATATTTTCAATTCAAAATTAATATGTAGGTACTGCATTTGTGATAATAATAAAATGTATGTATATAGAGTACTCACTCATTTTCTTTCACTATTTTTTCGTGACTTTCTTCATTAATAATAAATGCACTTTGTTCATTCATATTCAAAACACTTTATACACAAATTTTACAAGTACAGCTATTCACTGTTGTACATAAATACCTAATACACCTATATACTTTCTCATAAACAGCTGCTTATGTATTCGTCCGATTTCGGAGCAGCTCGTCTCGATTCGTGCGAGTTTCGTAGAGTCGTACAATACGTCTAATCGCACGCACACAACGCCGTGTCGAAGACTGCCGAACTGAAACGACACGTTAGACGATGCACGGCCTTCAAGCCACACCTCCTTGCCCGGCGGAGTGGGGAGCGTGAGGTTTTTTGCGTTACGGAATTCGGTCCCCGCGCTCAAGGCCCGCGATAGAAGCTATGCAATAGCTTAAAACATTTTTACTTTACTTTACTATAGCATAGCATAGTGGGTTTTATTCTTATTCAGGACAAACCTTTATATGATGAGCATAATTATTTGTTGTAAAATTTTCGAAAGAACTGCAATGTGTTTTAAATATATTTGAAAATATGAAGTACCAAAACGTAGTAGCCATAGTACATGGTGATATCATGTAAATTGTAATGTAAACAATTGTGGCGCCCTCATTTATTTTCTACTCTTTCCGGTCGGACTGTACGGTGGTAGGTAAGTAGTAACGGAAGGAGCTGTTTACATAACATTTGGAATTGTCGAGGTATCTATGTAAGTGTTGATTTATGGGTAACTCTGGATGGTATGACCTTTAACAGGGCACAGGCTACACTTGAAAATACCAATAAAACCCATAAACAAAAACTAGAACGCCTTACAAAAAGCTCGCAGCAATCTGTTTCCGATTGCTCCATGGAAAGAAATGTTGTCATTAATTTTTCATTCCAACCTATTGCCCAAGAACTGCAACTAGCTCTGTCGAGAGGGCTAAACTTCGCACCTACACCTCAGAAAGTACCCGTGGAAGCCATAATCACGAGCGTGATGGACACAATCGTTCGCAATAAGGTCGACAAGATATCGCAACAATGGTACGCTCGGCGAAGTTACCAAAGCCAAACATTCCGAAAGGGGAATTGAATGCCTTGAAGAGCTTACGAAGCAACTTGGATGTTCTGGTGCTACCGGCAGACAAAGGGAATGCAACTGTGGTGGTGGATACAGAGGCATATGAGCAAAAGATAACCGAACTTCTCAGTGATGGCACTACATAGGTACACGCAAGTCACCTACAACCCGACTACTAGAGTGACCACGAAGTTGAAGGAGTTATTGCTCGCGGTATCCAAGGACCTGTACGATTCGTTGCGACCCCTAAACCCTACATCTCCTAAAATATATGGTCTATCTACCAAAGGTCCATAAACCGAACTGGCCCTTACGTCACATTGTGCATTGTTAGCCAGATAGACTCCTCAACCCCAACCTCCTCAACCTCAACAGCCTGTATCGGTGCACTGCTGGACGCAGGCCTCCCCGTGATAAACTCCTTATTGGCGTTTACCTCATTGGGGGTAATGCTATAATCCCCACGCTGAGCATGCGGGTTGGGGATCGCAGTTTGGTGGAAGATTGGTTCGGCAGGGAGCGCTGCTGCCCACCCCCCGGTGGATATCCCTTAGTCGTCTCTTACGACACCCACGGGAAGAATTGGGGTGGTGAAAATTCTAAGCCAGCACCACACAGCTATAGACTCACCGGCGTACAAAACAGCAAGATACATGGCGAACCTACTACAGCCGTGACAGCCGTACGTAGGAAAGACTTCCAGCTATGTGAAAGACTCAACGCATTTCACCCAGCTCTTGGAAGATGCCTTGCTGGAAGAGGATGAACGCCTGGTGAGTTTTGACGTGTGCTCCCTGTTCACGAATGTACCAATAGTAGAGACATTACAAATTATTCAAAACATATTGAATACGGCAGGAACACCTATTGAGTACATGAAGGTGATAGAGCACACATTAAGCAGTGGATACTTTTTATGGCGAGGTAATTATTACCTCCAGAAGGACGGGCTAGCCATGGGGTCTCCGATAGCACCAGTCGTAGCTAACATCTACATGGAAAGTTTTGAGGGCATGGCGTTGGAAAATGCACCCGTGAGGCCGAGAATTTGGTGGCGCTATGTGGACGAGACGTGTTTGCTGTTATACACAAAGACCACATTAACACATTGCTAGGACACCTCAATGGGATACATCCAAAGATAGCATTCACAGTGGAGTATGAGAAAGACGGAGCTCTGCCTTTTCTGGATGTGTTGGTTCAGTCAGAGAGTACACACGGGTCGGTTGATACATACGGTCTATCGCAAACCAACGCATACAGATAGGTACCCAAAGGCCGACTCGCACCATCATCCGTCTCACCTTGCTTCAGTACCTCGCACCCTTATAAATAGAGCTCTAAGGCTATGCGACCCGCTGTATATAGACAGGGAACTACAGCATGTCAAAGAGGTACTAGAGCGGAATGGTTATGGGTGGCGACAAAGCTGCCGCATCGCCAATATGTCCGAAAGAAAGCGGCCCCATTCCGCAGAGAGAGCTGTCGCATACCTACCTTTTGTAAAGGGGCTGACTGATAAGATTGGTCTGTTATTGCGAAGAAAATATAGCATTAAGACAATCTTTCGGCCTCATACGCAACTACGGCACTTACTTCGCTCTCCCAAGGATAGGCAGGCGCTGGAAGTCCCGGGTATATTTTATGATCCCATGTGACTGCGGCAAATGTTACATCATCGGTGAAACGAAGAGGAACATATCCACCAGGCTCTCTGAACACATACGCGCCGTTAAGAATGTTGACACCAATAGCTCGGCGGTGGTGGAACACTGTATTGAGGAAGGACCATCGCATTACGTACGTTTCGACAAAGCCCGTGTCTTGTCTAGGGAAAAATTCTTCGTTCCCCGCAAGATACGCGAGGCGATAGAGATAGAACGATGGCCCAACTTCAACAGAGACAGGGTTGGAACCTACCACCCGCCTGGAAGCCGTGTCTCCATGGGAAGTCAAATAGCGGTGTAGGTATAGAGCCGGGTGTAGATACTATTAGTTCTGTGTGTAGCCTGATGACAGCAACAACCGACACAGTAGATGACTCTCACGCCCTGCAGCATCTACAAGCAGCGCACTCCCCACCACCCCCGCCCCCGGCGGGCACGTCACGCGCTCACCCGCAGTGCTCGAAGGGATGCGGAATGCGCGCGTCTAGAACCGCAGGGGGCATTCGCCGTTCTTTCAACACAAACAAGGTTCGTAGTTAACCCGCTTACATTCATAATGAATTCGTCAAACTACGAAAGTTTCTATAGTAAAACCTCTGTAATAGTTTTATCTTGTATAGAGATGCGAAAATAGAGTTTGGTTGATCGTTTCGTGTTTGATGGAGCACGATTTAGCAGCTTTTAGTGTTTCTGCGTTCTAAAAGGATCTGTGATTAAGACTAACGGATAAGTAGTTTCAGGCAAATCGCAAACTTTCCAGCTTAGAATATGCACCACCCCAACTCTTTCCGCGGGTGTCGTAAGAGGCTTAAGGGATAGATTGATAGATATCCCCGGAGGCGGACAGCAATCTCCTGCAGAACAATTCTACCACCGAACTGCGATCCACGACCCATATGCCCAGCGTGGGAATTATGGGCATTACCCCCCCCATGAGATTACAGCGAGCGCTTATCCGGGCAGGCCTGCATCCAGTAGTGGACTAATATAGGCAGCTGAGGTAAGGTAAAGAGAACGCAAAAAAAACCACGCCAACACAAAATGATCCACCAACCCTAAAAAAATAAATCGAAATCTTCTCGAAAAAATGCAAAAAGCGATTTTTCATTACTCATACCTACTCTGAAAGTAGGTTGGAAGTTACCTGAGAAGCGGGATGAAAGTAATGACAAGTAAAGAAAAAAATAAAACTCACTACTCACTAGTGACAGCTGTCACCTCACATTTATATGGCATTCGAACTTTCTATACAGCCAACTTGAACTTCTTGTGAGATAGCTTCTGCGTCTGGTTTGACGCTATTCATACAGCCACTCAATTACAGCGTGATCTAAAATTGAAATAACTTAGAAGTAAAATATCATAGGTACTTTATTTTACTTCAGCAATTTCTTTAAGATAACATAGATTTTGGCAATATAATATTTACCATTTTTAAATGATAAAAATTGATGGTAGAATAGTTCTTGGTATTTTACCATGTCTATTCCACCAGTGGTAGAATAGCGAGAGCTACCATGGCTATATTCTGCCATCTCTAAAGAGGATTTTATATGCCTAAGAAAAAAAACGGAAAAACGTCAATCACATCTACATCAGATTATCGAGTTGTAGAGTTTTGTGTGATTATTACAATGAGTTCAGATCAGACATTGATATAGACATAGATTAACGCCTGATTTTATAAAAGAATAGGCTAAAGCAATAGTGGAAAACCTTTACTTACAAACCTTCAACATTATGGAGCGTGTATTCTATGAAAGACAACATTACGTACTAAACACAATATCATTTAAAGGATTTCGAGAGACAACCCGCATGCCGAGCGTGGGGATTATGGGCATTCCCCCCCATGTCTTAAACGCCAATACGCCATTATCAGGGGCAGGCCTGCGTCCAGCAGTGGACCATACATGCTGTTGAGGTTGAGGCGGATTTATCGATATCTTCGATAAAATGATAGTTGATGATGTTCTCATCAACAAACAATCATATGTACGAACATTCCTCCCCCAGCAAGGAGGCGTTTATCATAATCAAAACGTTTGGCAGCGGGTTATCAACAGAAACTGTTCAAATAAACAGAAGAATGCTACTGCAACATCGTTTTTCAAAAGGCAAAATGATGTACTGAAATCCAAAAAACCTTTCACTATCTATAACTAATTTGCTCTTATTTTACCATACCTACGCATTAAATTAATATCTCCTAAGTTGATGATTAATATAAATAAAATAAAAAAAAAAAATCTTTAGCTCATTCATATTTTTATTTTACTTTTCTTGTATTCGTAATGATAAGCACGTGTTTACAGTGGTGAAAGTAACATTTAGTCCCTCTAACTATTAGCCAAACCCCGTCTCGGGGCTAAATAAGTTACTTTCATCCCTTGGGTAATGATGTACTATTGCGACCATAAATATCTTATAAATTACGACTGATCTTTACAATAGCAGTATTTGCTCAGATGTGGGTGCGTAAGCCTCAAACATTTTGGCTCATTTCCATAGCTGAAACAAAATATAGAAAGTATAAATAAACCAGAAAAATAATAGTTTAGCAACCAGTTACATAGGTACCTACTTCCTCTTATGTAGGTTACTTTGTATTCAACTTACGCATTAATTCTGGAAATGTCTCTTTCAGAAATGGAAAAGTTGTCTTCTTTTACGTAGTAATACATAGTTCCTTCGAATACAGAATTTCCCGGTCCTACTGTAATCTGAAAGAAAGAATTAGGTACTATTTAGTTACCGCAGGTTCTGCCTGCAACTACTAAGGCCGGAGTAATACGGAGACGCGCACAAACACAAACATATCGCAATGTACGCATTGATTAATTAAAAAGCGACCCAAAACCCTTTTTAATTAATCAATGAATGTACGTTGATATTTATAGATAGGCCGGGCGTGAAGACAGGCGTTATACGTCGCGTGCAACGCGTCAAATCAAACAAACCCGCGATAAAACGCTTCTCCATAAACACACTCTACCAACGCTAATGTTTGAATTTAGTGCGGGCCGCGCCATTGCGAGATTTCCTCACCTTAGCCTGAAACAGCTGCGCAGGCTCCAAAGCCTCTGCGTGCTTATGCTGCTCGTACTGTCCGACGTACATGTCGGCTTGCTTGCGGTACATGTAGCCGAGCATGGCCGAGTCGGGGCTCTGTCGAGAGACGCTCTCGACGGACTGCAGGCGGCGGGGGACGCATAGGGCGCTAGAGGAGTTATCACAATGATTTATTCGCCGTAGAAGCACAAGGCACACTTGGAGACGTCGTGATCGTGAGAGTACGTGAATATTCATTGATACAGATTTGAATATTTATCGCATTTTAGTAAAATTTGTTATTCTTGCTAAATTAAAAAAAAAAATGTTCTACAATTCATGCAGCATCATCTAGCCGCAAGCTGCTGGACGCAAGCCTCCCCCTGATAGCGCCTTGTTGGCGTTTACCTAGAGGGGGCAATGCCCATAATCCCCACGCTGGGCATGCGGTTTGGGGATCGCAGTTCGGTGGTAGAATTGTTATGCAAGGGACGCTGCTGCCCGCCCCCCGGCGGATATCCCTTAGTCGCCTCTAACAACACCCTCGGGATGAGAGGGGTGGTACAAATTCTAAGCCAGCACCACAGCTAAACAAAACAAAGCAAAGTACGATTGAAATATGAACCTACGCTGCCTCACTAACAAGGCTGTTGATGTGATCGGCCAGTGCTTGCGCCGCCCGCCGGTAGAGGGCGTGCGTCGGCGGCACGGGGCGCCACCTAGCGCAGGCGCACCAGTGCGGCATTATGCCCGCCTCCGCACACGACCGGGATTTTGGGATCTATGTGACAGACAGAATTTTATTACTTTCAATTAAGGCGAACCAGTGAAAGTGGCGCCCCCACCTATTTTATCATAATTATTACGTTAAACACAGACAGTTTTAAAAAAGACGTGTGGCACTCGGGGAATGCCGCGGTAAAGCTATTGCATAGCATTTTGTATCAACTTATGCAATCATAATTTTATTTATTTATTTTATTCACGCAGTATTGCTTTTCTTTGATATTAATTCAAGTTACACTTTTTGAGCGTGGTGACCCTATACACCTATATAATTTCTCATAAACAGCTGCTTATGTATTCGTCCGATTTCGGAGCAGAGAGATTCGTGCGAGTTTCGTAGAGTCGTACAATACGTCTAATCGCACGCACACAACGCCGCCGTGTCGAAGACTGCCGAACTTAAACGACGTTAGACGATGCACGGCCTTCAAGCCACACCTCCTTGCCCGGCGGAGTGGGGAGCGTGAGGTTTTTTCGTTACGGAATTTCTGGATTCGGTCCCCGCGCTCAAGGCCCGCGATAGAAGCTATGCAATAGCTTAAAACCCATCGTACATTTTGTGGTATCTATTATAAGCTATTTATTAATGCTTCTGTAATAGTTTTATTTTGTATAGTTTAAGCAGAGATGCCAAAATTAGAGTTTGGTGGCAACAAAGGCAGGTTCGTATTTCTACTTAAGCTTTACAAAATAAAACTATAACGGGTATGCGCCTTAATATAGACTTTCTAACCGGTTCCAGCATGCTCAAGCCCCTTTCCAGTTTTGCGCCCGGGACTTTGAAAGTATTTCTCTTTTCTTTCAACCCCACAGCGTCGAGTAATGTCGAGTGCATGTCATAGTGCGTCGTTAAGACTTTGGAGTTAGCCATCAGGTTCTTCAACGCTGGAAAGACCAAGTGACGCAGGATTCAGTTCACCCGCAGTTAAGAGCTACGTCGCTGAGCGGCGGATTATATCCAATTTAACCATCAGATAGTCGTCCTGTGACTTTGACAAGTTTTATTGTCAGTCGCCTTTTGTGTTTTTTTTATAAGCCATCAGTAGTCTCATACCTAGGTTATTTTTAAGTTAGCTGTTAATTTACTGAATATTGTTAAATTAAAATAAATGGGTAGATATAAACCATTGTTAAAATGAACCCGTCTCCACGGAATGATACCAGTTTATTACTATTTTTTAAGCAAAATGTAGACTTTTTCACATTGGGTCTTGGAAGGATTCTATCTAGCTAGCAGACTTTAAAATTTATATTTCAACGCCTTGCGCTCAGGAGTAATAAACTGATATAATTCTGTGGAAACGCGGGTTTATCACTACTTAAATAATTAACCAGGCTCGAACATTCGCAGCGTAGTAAGTACATCTTTGGTTAGGTGCCAAAACAGTATAGATACCTACATACTTAAGTAGGTATACCTACCTACCATTCGGTCTGGCCTTCTTAAGTTTTTCGGGTAGCACAAGAGCCACGAAGGGTAGTCGCTCCTCAACCTTTCCTTGAAAGGTATTCCGATAGGCTCCATACCTGAAAGTTACCTTATCTTACTACAACTATTCTTTTGATTTCATAAGAATTTCTCAAAAACTATTTCCATACCAAGAAATGGCAGAAACCACTCTTGGTATCTTAACTTGGGTTCGGTTGTGTTGTCATATAGGTTTTTGTTTATCTGAATTAACATATTTAATTTAATAATACAATATTGTCACACACTGGATTTGGTATTATAATTTATAATTTACCTACATACATAGCTTGTGATCACAGTAGGTAGGAATTTGTTACTTAGGCCCGTATCATAAAATTTCATAAATCTGTGCTTGAGTAGCGCGTCTCCCATATAAAACTGTTACTCAAGCATAGATCGATGAGAAAATACGTTTTTATAATAAGTACGAACCTTAGCTACTTATAAGGCACGCCGCCGCGTCGTTTAGGTATTGGTATAGGTATTGGTGTAGATTCTGTTGTTTTGTAATTAGATAAAATTAGGATTTAGGAATGTCAAACGATACATTTTGATTTCTTAATCGATTCCTAAATCCTTATTTTAGCTAGTTTGGATGTCAAATAGAAGAAAACTATTCAATTTGAAAAGCTATCGTCTGTTTGACAGTCCTAAATCCTAATTTTAGCTAATTTCATCTAATTCTAAAACAACAGAATCGACACCGTTGTGTACGTAACTTAGGTCTGATGGAATAGCATCCTTATACTTATTTTTGTTACCTACGTAACCAGTAAATCCAGTAAACTGATCTGCTATCAGAAGGTCAATAATAATAATGCCCTCCTAGCCGAATTTCGGCCATGGCGGCCAGTCTTAACGAACACTAGTCAGGTGCGTAGGACCTATTATTATAGTGCACAAGTGCGCGCGCAAACACAAATGCACTCTCTATTCCCTCACTCTCATAACCCGATGGACCGACACGACCGGGGAGAGGTTAGGCGCAGGAACAACAGCTTAACGTACTTTCCGAGGCACGGGGGTGTAACACCGCCAACTTCCTGACACCGTGTGAACTCTGAGTTTTTCTTGCTAGAAAAACCCCAATAACAACTATTGGCTCGACCTGGGATTTGAACCAGGACCTCATAATCAGCGGTTGAACATGCTGACCGCTAGACCAACGAGGCAGTCAGGAGGTCAACCAATAAACAAAATCACAGCACCTTTGTCCATGATCCCCCATCAGTACAAGCAGCGTGTCTTTCCCCCTCCCCTGACGCTGGAAGGATGTGAGGAACTCCTCCAGGTCTCCGTCCACCGCTGTGATCATGTGGAAGTCGTCGTGGGAGATACCCACGAAGAATGTGAAACTGAACTTGTGACCGTCCAGTTTATGAAGCTGTGAAATTTAATAGAATTACCTACATTGATTTGAGTTATAAATGTTATTATTATTATATCAACCTCAACCTCAACAGCCTGTATCGGTTCACTGCTGGACTCAGGCCTCCCCCTTATAGCGTTGAACTCATGGAGTCGGAGTAGTATGCCCATAATCCCCACGCTGCATGCGGGTTGGGGATCGCAGTTATTATTATATATTATATCATTTAAGCATAAATAAAATGAAGAATGAAACATGCGAGGTAAAATGAGAAAGTACGTAGCCAAGTCGCGTCATCATCAAGCACACACCAATGTTCACAGCACAGCACAGGTTCTGTTCAAAGCACAGTACAAGATGATACTATCTCTACATAAGCCTAATCTGAGTGGTACTCACTCCCTCCATGCTGAGGGCACGCTGCTTCTCGATGTTGTTGAGTAGAGTCTCTCTCTCGCGGATATCTCATAGTGTCCGGTAGTATAGATTATACTCCGTGTGCATACGGAACTAACAGTATCTATCTACACCCGGTTCTTTACGGCTATTCATGGTTTCATGGAGACACGGCTTTCGCCTCGCGTCATCATCAAGCACGTCCTTATAAGGTTCGTAGTTACATCCGTAATAAATACAGAACTCACCTGATCAGTAGCCTTCATCATCAGTTTGACTGTTGGTGTATCGCCGATGCACTCCCTGGTGTTAAAGGCTTGTACCTTTGGAACAACAACTAAAATCATTGACACACATGTGTGATACAATTGTGAATGAACCTTATTACCAGATGCGCACACGACCAAAAATAGCGGTAGGTAAGGTGCTAAAATGATTATTTAACTAAATAATTATTACCACATCACAATCACACTATCGCATCACACTAATATTATTAACTAGCTGCGCCCCGCGGCTTCGCACGCGTTGTTCCCACGGGAACTGAGTTATGGTATAAAAAGTAGCCTATGATTGATTCCAGGATTAGAATTACCTGTGTGCAAAATTTCAGCCAGATCCGTTCTGTAGTTTTGGCGTGAAGAGGTAACAAACATCCATCCAACCATACATCCACAAAAACTTTCGCATTTATAATTATTAGTGTGATGTGAAAGTTTGGATGGATGGATGGATGTTTGTTACCCCTTCATGCCAAAACTACTTAACAGATTGAGCTGAAATTTTGCATACAGTTCTAAATCCGGAATCAAAAATCGGGTACTTGTTATCCCATAAATCAGTTCCTTTGAGATAGAAATCACCTTTAAACATTTCCATTGAACTAACGCGTTCTAAGGCAGGACGGGAACTAATAACGTAATAGTCCCTACCAGCCACCACCGCTTCCAACTCTCCTCAGCCAGCAGCGGTCGCAGGTAGTGGTCCGCCGGCGCGCGCTCGAACCCGTTGAACCGGTGCGTGAACGTGGCTATCCACGGCCAGTCTTCGAAATACGCTGTACGGTAGCTATAATAAAACGGACAATAACAGAAGTGCCAGACTATTTTTCATTTGATATAAGTAACCTTTATTAATATGTTAAATAAAATTAGGTCAGTAGGTAAGTGGTTTTCCTTTTAATTTACCTTTTAAGTTATTGTTTTTTCAAAATCACTATAACAAAGTGATGAATTCAATTCGAGCGTAACTGCACGATTTTAGCATAGCAAGCAACCCTATTCTTTGTCTTTGACACTTTGGCACAATACGCGCGCCGCTTAGTTACAATACAATACAAATATTCTTTATTACCAAATACAAACAGAGATAGGACAGGAATATACAAATACAAATTACGTTGCACAATGAGCGGCCTTATCGCTATGAGCGATCTCTTCCAGGCAACCTTTGGATGGACAGGAAGTGGTAGAATAAGTGAAGACGGTGGCGTGTTATACAGAATAGAATTTGGGTAATACATACGTAAACAAATACTGTAGCTAATAATATATAATAAATATATAATATACCTAAATATGACAGATATATAAATAGTTACATAGTCTCTAGTGTACAAGCACCCTTAATGTTGCCAGTCTTAAAATATGTATCATTCCCGCTACGGCACTGCTTTCTACTACACATATTTATGAATAAGCCTCCCAAATTTGAGCCATGCACCACGGTACTGCGCTAATCACATCGTTATTGATAAATCTTACCCGTTTTCTTTCAGAACATGAAACAGGAGCAGCTTCTCATCAATAAAGGCCTTGTTGGAGCGCATTCTCCTCGTGTCGGGGAGCTCCAACTCCGAGCATCCTGTGAGCACCGGGTACAGCGCACCCGGCGTGCCGTCCAAAACTATGTTGTAGCTGAAATAATTAGTTACGTAATAGTTTACGTAATATTCGCTATTGGTGTATTTTGTGACCTTTCTAAAGCTTTTGATTGCGTTGATCATGGTACATTAATAAATAAACTAAGACATTATGGAATTCAAAACAAGGCACTGGACCTTATGCAATCATATTTATCTGATAGAGTCCAAAAAGTAGATATTGGTAAAGAAAGATCTAGGGGATCAAAAATCGATTTAGGAGTCCCGCAAGGATCAATATTGGGTCCTTTTCTATTTTTAGTATATGTAAATGATCTCCCATTTCTAGCAAAAGATCTCTGTGATATAGTCTTATTTGCTGATGATACTTCATTGATTTTTAAAGTTGACAGAAATAAACATAATTATGACGATGTAAATAATTCTCTTTCACAAATACTAGATTGGTTCACCGCCAATAACCTCTTACTCAATGCTTCAAAAACCAAATGCATAAAATTCATGTTACCAAATGTAAGAGAGCTCCCAACTAAGATAATGCTAAAGGATGAGATTGTTCACCTTGTAGACTCAACTGTTTTCCTAGGGTTACATATTGATTCCTCTCTTCAATGGAGACCGCAAATTGATGCTCTGGCAAACAGACTTAGTTCAGCAGCGTATGCGGTTCGAACAATTAGATACATTACCGATGAAGATACAGCTCGGTTAGTTTACTTCAGTTACTTCCATAGTGTTATGTCTTATGGTATTTTGCTTTGGGGACAGGCAGCTGACATCCAGACTATCTTTGTTATTCAGAAAAGGGCGGTACGCGCTATTTATAAATTAAATCCACGAGACTCGTTAAGGGAATTATTTAAAGAAATAAATATTTTAACAGTAATATCGCAATACATCTATGAAAATCTAATGTATACACACAAAAACAGAGATAACTTTATGAAAAGGTGTGATGTTCACAATAAAAATACAAGAAACAAGAACAAATTACACATCCCATCATATAGATTATGAAAGGTAGGGAAATCATTTGTGGGCAATTGCGTAAGATTCTATAATAAGCTTCCATCTGAAGCAACTGAGCTCCCTATTCGTAAATTTAAACTGTACATAAAACGAAATCTTATCAAGAAAGCCTATTACTCCGTAGATGACTACGTAAATGATGTTAACGCTTGGCCGGATGTCGCCCAGTTCCATACAGACAATAGTATGTAAGACCAGTTAGACTTAGTTATCCTAGGATTGTATTAGTTGATAAGCGATGGACTTGCTAGTGGTTTCTTTTTCACTTCTTCCGCTAGTGGACAAAAAATTTAAGTGAATTAAAGTCAATTGCACCTTATTTGTTGATAGTAATAACTATTTATCAAGCTGTTTATAAAGTAAAAATTTGACTTGTCTAAGTACTTCTTTTGTAAGTCTAAAGAAATAAACGATTTGACTTTGACTTTGACTTTGACTTTACAAAACAGTAAGATCCTTATGAAATACAGTTGAAACATAAAAGATTTTACAGTGGGATATTTACCATGATTTGAATTTTGAGCTTTCCACGATGGATTGAAAAGTTTTATAGTTAACATTGTTGTTAAGAACTAGATCTATACTAATCAAGAGAATGAAAAAATGTTGCAAGCTAAAATTTAAGATTTAACTAAAATATACAGTTTGAATTTTTATAATAACAATAAAATAAATACAGGACCATTCCCACAGCATAATCTAGCCCCAAAGTGGGCAAAGCACGTTTAGATACTAGATAACTGATGGATGATATTATATTATATAAAGAGATATTTTTTAAGATAACACAACCCCCCACTTCGCAGGCAGACGAATACTGCCTGCGAAGTGGCGGGTTTTGTTACGCCAAAAAGAATAAATGATTTAAAGGTACATTGTACGGATGCAGTTGTGCCTTGAACGCCATTGGGTTGAAAATATGAACTAAATATTGCTTTAACTATTAATATTTTAGTATAATTGTTGTTATTCCTAAGAGATAAAAAAAAACTCTTCTTTATGTGCAGAACGTATATTTTTCTTCTAATGACTGTGTTGTATTCAATTGGATATACTCGTAGGATAACTATCTCATTCATATCGGCGGCTGTAGGATGGTAGGTATAGGTACCGATCCAGTGGTGACCTAATTGATGAGACTGGAGATAAATAGCCATGTTTATATTAATCTAAACTTGGAAACTCTATTTTTCTTTTCAGCTTCATCATCATCATCAGCCTATATTAGTCCATTGCTGGACATAGGCCTCCCCTAATGAACGCCATAGCGCCCTGTCTTCAGCTTGATCCAGCATCTGCCTGCAGTCTTTTCAGCTTAGCTTAGATGAAATCAGAACCTTAACCGTAAACGCTACAAGGCCAACAATTAATATCCAAGCTCAATACCTCTCCATCACCACCGCCCCCATATCCATCAGCTTCTGATAGCTCCTGGGCATCCTCCGTATGAACCCGTTCCTGGAGGTGGAGTCGAAGACGACGACCATGACGCTCAGCGCCGAGGCACTGCCAGGCGGGGTGCGGGGGACGGGACGGAAGCCGAGCGCGTAGCCGGACCAGTGAGACGAGAACAGGGATAGACTTGAAGTACTGTAAAGACGATAATAATGTCCTAAATATTTTAATCATTCTCTATTATTATGTATTTACAGACGTTTACATAAGCATCTTTTATGTGTACTAATGAAATCCTGGCGGAAGCCGAGAGAGAGCCCCAGCGTTACACACAAGTGAAATCTTAGAGCGAGGAGAAAATCTTAAAAATCCACAAAGGTTTTCGCTTGTATTTTGCATTTGAAATAGTAAATTTAAAAAGTATTTGCATTTTGTTTTTAAATACATTTCTTAAACTTTTTAGTACATCTCTGTAGCTAAGCCATTTTGTTGTTAGGGTGCGGGCACGTTAGGCGAGGTTGGTACGCCACCCAGCTATG
Source organism: Eupithecia tripunctaria (assembly GCA_955876795.1). Lineage (NCBI taxonomy): Eukaryota > Metazoa > Arthropoda > Insecta > Lepidoptera > Geometridae > Eupithecia > Eupithecia tripunctaria. The sequence goes on from OY041625.1 coordinate 747,141, forward strand.
TAGCGCATTTCTGGCGGAAAGGCGCCTGAGAGTTCAGTTCAGTCGCAGTTCTTGTCTATTCATATGCTATTGGCTAATTATAACACCTCCACTGCAATCACCAATCTGCCTACCGAGCGTGATTATTTATTTATACCATATGGTTTATTTAATTAAAACGGTTATCAAAACCAATTCCATTATGTTATACCATAAACCCTTGCGTGGAGAGGTATGTCAGCAGGGCAGACGTAAAAGTGTTACTTCACCGTCTGTAATGCCACGACGCTTCTCTTTTGTAACAAACTCTATAATACATCAGGATTGCACCGGTACGAAGCCGGGGCCGGGGCGGGTCGCTAGTTATTTATATAAGTCAGACATACTCGTTAATGTCAACGCCTTTACAGCTGACTTTGACATGGTCGCTTTCGACGAGCGTGTATTTGTCTGCGCCGCGCACCGACACCGGCGCGCTCAACTTGTTGTATTCATCCGTCACGAAGACGATGTCTCTGTAGTCGCATACTAGGTCCTTCATCCGGCTTGCAATATGCGGCTTTACTTGGCAAATATTGAACTATAATAAAAAAAAAACATTTATTTATTAGGTGCATGGAAAACCAGATTGATTATTCAAACACGAATAAAATAGTATTACTATTCGCCAATAGATGTCAGTAAGAGTCAATTGATTACGATAAAGTTGATGAAAGTTTATTGAAAACACGAACAAAACGACATTTTCTAAAAATGAATCCTAGCTAGATTGATAAATCGCCTCCAAAACCCCCTGTACATTTCATTAAATTCGTTGGAGCCATTTCCGAGATTCAGATAGGTAGGTACATGTAAACAAAAACTAACATGTTTTTTTTACATGTACCTATCATTAATGCATTAATACTTGGATACCCTAGAAAAATGAATTTTCTAACTATCGTGCTTTGGTGCCCACAATGACGTCACGGTCCATGAGCCTGTGGGGCCGCCGGCCGCCGCCGTCCGTAGTCAATGATTCTAGTCAAAGGTAGGTAGGTACTGCATCTTTGTTTGTAATTGTAACTATCTGTATTTATTTATTTTAATGAATAAATATATTTGATATTTGAATGAACTCACGTGGCATTCGACCCAGTCCTCCCCCGCGCATGCCAGAGGCTCCACACGGGGGGCTCCGTCGAACCGCATGGCTTCCTCCGAGAAGGGGTCCAGCTGCGGCATCACGCACCCGGACCCGCCTTCTCTTGATACTATCTGCTGGAGACGGCTGACCACCAAACTGAGGGATATAACAGAATTAAACATAAAATATGAGACATACCTACGAGACACTTATCAAGGGGAGGCCTGAGTCCAGCAGTGGAACAATAGAGGCTGTTGCGGACGTGAGGTCCAACCAGTCACGACCTCAGTTGTAGTGGGACCGGGGTGACTGCCCTCACCGCTGCAGTCCGATTCGACTGCGGCGCGGCGTTGCCTACCGGCGTTCGTGTTTCGCGTGCGCATTATTGTTTCTAGTCTGTAGCTATATGGTGCTGGCTTATAATTTGCGCCACCCTAATTCTTCCCGTGGGTATCGTAAGAGGCGACTAAGGGATATCCATCGGGGGGCGAGTAGCAGCCCCGCAGAACAAATCTTCCATCAAACTGCGATCCCCAACCCGCAACATCACAGCCTCCCCCTAGCGTCCAAAGTGGACCGATGCAGGCTGTTGAGATTGAGGTTGTTGTTTCGGTCTCAGTCTCGATACAACCTATAGGCTAGTTTAGCACCCATCATTATAAGTGTGATGTTGGTAATGAAGAGCTTTGTACTCACTCGTTGACCACCTCAATATCTGGGTATTCCTCAACTGTCCACAGGGACCACGCCGCCGCAGCAACCACCGCCATCGTCAACACCAACACTCGGGATTTCCTTCTCACCATTCGAGGAATCATCTGGTCAACACTTTTACGATATCAAATCAAAACCGTAAACAGCCTTAGTACCTACCTACCTACGTTAGTAAGGTAGGTTAGTTTGGTACCTACCTATTCTATTCGTAGTATCTAACACAATGCGCGTAGAAAATCACTATATTAAGTAGGTACCTACACTGGTACCAGAATACAATAACTATGTACACCAGACACAGTGTTACAATAAAAGCAAGTTTTAGGTACCTAGGTAGGTACTTACTACTTAAAGGTTTTAGGCTAAAACCATACTTTACTACCTACAAATAATATGAGCACTAAAGTACATGTCTCACTCGTTTTATATTTATGCCAACGAAAACACAATACACGAGCAATATGGTAAATAATATTTTTGGTTGGTCCATGGTATAATAAAGGTTGGTCTAAAGCGCCAGGCTCGGATCCAGGATTTCGTTAAAGAGGCAATTTTCGCGAAAACTAAGTTTTAAATCGCTCTTTGCGGTTACCCGTCCGGTTCCCTGCAATAAAAATAAGTATATTTTTAAGCTATTGCATAGCTTCTATCGGGGGCCTTGAGCGTGGAGACCGAATCCAGAAATTCCGTAACGAAAATAACCTAACACCCCCCACTCCGACCGGCACATAAGTTGATAAAAATGCTATGCAATAGCTTTACCGCGGCAGTCCCCGAGTGCCACACGTCTTTTTAATTTATTTTATTTGCTCTGCGACGCGGGCGCCGCCCGACAAACAGCAAGACCGCAATGACACCTGCAGGGGTATTTTAATTCATTCGATTCGTTTCCGTCAGTTCGATTCCGATCTGCAGGGATAATTTAATTAGTCGAAAATAAGCCTTCGGATTCGATATCGGAATTTTTTGACAAAGAACTAAACTTACGCTATTTTAAACTATTCGAAAACATGACGTTCAAATCAAAATAGCGTTCTAAAGATCCTACGGAATCGATCCGAATGAATTAAAATACCCGTGAAGGAGACGGACGGCACGTCTCCCTTCTATAAACGTACTACGCGTCGTACGTTGATACGTTGCCGTCGCGACGGCACGGTGCCCGGCCCACTACAAGGCAGCTGCACTAGTCGACGTTGTACCCAAGCGTTACGTGAGGCATCTTCAGAAGAAATCGCAATTTGCACCCACAGCCCCACCCCCTGCCACTGCTGCCGCTCCTGGCCAGTGTGTTTTTATGTTGCCATAAATATTTCTGTGGCTTTTTAATAATAATAACGGTGTCTAACTCTTTGGTTTGCCCTCGTTCGCATTTGATTTGCGGTTGCGTTCGTGATAGGTAGATCCATTTTAGTTCAAAGAGGTCTATCTATTTCTACGATGATCAGGGAAGTAAAGGAGGTTAAAGTGATTTACTTCGTCCGTGATCTATTTAAAAAAGTAAGAGCAAACCACTGAGGTTCTATGAGTTTCGCTTTGAAGTCTCTATGAACCACCCTAGTACTATAATATCTGTAAGGTAACCCCCTTATTCTGGTCTGCTAACATAAAACAGCTGAAAGTAGTGTTATTTCTCAGTCTGACTTATCTCAATAGAAGAAGACGGAGCGAGATGTAGCAGTGTGCTTAGTTAGCAGACTATTCTGAATATAAAAACCCATATTCAGAATAGTCTGCTAACTAAGCACACTGCTACATCTCGCTCCGTCTTCTTCTATTGAGATAAGTCAGACTGAGAAATAACACTACTTTCAGCTGTTTTTTCTTATTTTTAAGGACATTGAGTCATTGCTGACTATGTCAGTCCCGAAATAAAGGGGTTACTATTCTGCTTGGCCAATCAATGATCTAAAATCTAAACCTACCTTCATATAAATTCTTATATATATATATACCTTAGGTAAGTCTAAAAATGAAAGAATAATAAATATTGACAGTTTTTTTATTACAAGATAACTTATACCAAGCAGTTATAAACAACAAATAAATACAACGTACTAAGGTACTGCCGCCGTACAGTTCACGCCATTTCATGGCACATTCAGGTCAAAATAGTTGCCGATTCACACACAAGACCACTAAGTTGTCGACGTACCAGATCGCCTTAGCTTTCAAACACTTGTTTGTCTAGTAAATAAAAAATGGACTTATTTTTTTAAACACCCCCTAGAAAAAAACATTTGTAGATCATGCAAACATTTTCCCCTGCCTATATAATGATAGTTATGCACCTAAAACATTTTTGGTGCTTATTCATTGAATTACATATCTTTACGAAACATGGTTGCAACGGCACGTACCTAAACCTTTCTTATCATTTTTTCATTGCAGCACAACTTGCTATTGAATTATCAGCTTATTCACAGTATAGACAAGACTTACTTTTGTTTATGGCTGAAGCGATCGGATACCGTCTCGGTACACAAAATTTCGACAAATGGTGTGAAAATGGCTTTAGAGGCATTCCCAAACATGGGCATATTATATTAACATGCGTTAGATAGCCTCATAGAATAAGGTCTAATCTAAGAAAATGCTTCAAGTCAACTCCATTTTTACATGTCTTAGGGACTTCGCCCTTTTTAAGTTAAGGACGAGTAAATTTACTTGTCTAAAATAAGTTTAAGGGATTTTTCTGTGGTCAAATAACTTATATCTAGAGTTATGGTTACATGACTTATTTTCTATGATAATGAGATATATTATTCTCCAGATATAAGTTACCTAACGATTAAAAAATGTTAAATCATAAAAAAATAGTCATAACAGGTAAGTTGTCGCCATGACATTAGCCACGAACTGTAATGTAGAATGAGGAGATTTTCTTTGAGAATTGTTTCTTTGAATAAATCTACTATATTTTAAGTTTTATTTCACAAACATCTGAAAAATAAACTTTTTTGCTTTAATATATTAAGATTTAATCATTAGGTTGATGTACTTATTCAAAATGATGCTAATGTTTTTCTCTTTAGTTATAGCTAGGTATTTGTAGACATTTCTATTTCTCTACAAGCTTCGTTAGTGCCTAATCATTATTGGTATTTACATTCACATAGCAAATAATCAGAATCATAAAGCCGCTGGCGCACGATAGTGGGCCAGCGCTTGAGCCGCAGTGGGTTTGTGGCTTAAGAATAATTTATTTCCCAGCATTGTACAAAAATAAAATCTCATAGTTCAAATGCCTCAGATTTAGATCTTAGAATTTTTATAAATAATAACACAAAGTTTCTATAGATTTGACTGTGCATTATCTGTCGGTCACATCAAACAATTTGTTGTATATTAACTTAGTAAAAACATGTAAACGGAAATTAAAAAAATGTAAGTGCATTAGGTAAAAACATTATTTGTAAAACAGATCACATTAGAGCTAAAATCTACAGAAGTCTCCGACTTGACTTGTGCAAGTTTATAACATACATAAATAAATACATCCGGTATCTGCCAAGTTGTATAAATACATAAGGAATTTGCAAGTTGCTTATCTTTTCTAGACGATAATATAATTTCTGTCAAAAATACCATAAAGTTGGAAAAATGTACAGACTTCATTACAATAACGAATCACTATTTTATTGAAACTTTTAGATTCTTTGATTATTTCACATACATGAATACATCAGGTATCTTTTTATCCAAAGATTTAAATGGTTAAATACGCCCTTACGCCCAAAAACTATGGAATTGCCGTTGAATGTGTGCGTTAACAAAATGCCGATGCACGCACACTACGAGTTGATAAAATTAGTGTTTTGTCAATTAACCTAACTGTTATTATTGCCATTTATTGTGCAATTACATTGCACAAACTTTTGTGAACACACACCACAAAACACACAATTCGCTGATTCCAAATAACAAAGACAAGTTTCTGAGCACACAAACATCGTTTGAAGAGCCTATCTAACGATTTTAAATCTTAGCTTTTCTCAAAGATATAATTTCTGTCTAAAAGTAAATCATAAAGTTGGACAAATGCTCTCTCACTTCAGTTCATTGCAATCAAGAGATCACTATTTTATTAAAATTTAACAAAGTACAGAATCGTTTAGAGCTATCCTAAATATTTTCTGGTGTAAATAGAAAAACAGATAAAATGTAAGATATGGAGAAAAGCGCTAACACAACCGAGGGAAAATGCTCATTAAAAATAAATAGTTCCCACCATTTACAGAACTTCTAACATTTCAGAGTTTCAACTCACATTGGTGTAGGCACACACCTTATGTCGTTTTCTACATCTTTTACCCAGAAGTGGGAAACATAACAGGCTCAAAATATTAATCGTGCCGTATTATATACAGCGCTATGGCTCTCATTAAGGGAGACCTATGTCCAGCAGTGGACTAATATAGGCTGATGATGTTTATATACAATTTCCTTGTAAATGTGTTCTGGCGACAGTATCCGCTAAGGAGATTAAAGTTTACTTCTCTTTGTTTAACGCGTCTATGAATTCTTCTAGTTTCTCTTGGACTTGCCTTACTCGCTCTGTGGACAAAGGATTCCATTTTAGGTTTACATTATGTGGTAATGGCATGCTCAGCGTTGGGATTATGGGCATTACCCCCACATGAGATAAAACGCAAGGCGCTTATCAGGGGGATGTCTGCGTCCAGCAGTGGATCAATAAATAGACTATAGAAACTTTCGTAGTTTGACGAATTCATTATGATTCATGATGAAGATGTCCCTCGTTAAGGGATGAAACGTTGGTGTTCTTCCAACACAAACAAGGTTCGTAGTTAACCCGCTTACAGTCATAATGAATAAATAGACTGTTGAGGTTGAGGAAGTGTGGTTATGGGGAAGGAAATGATAATGGCATAAAATAAATAAATATCCAGGTTAATAGAAGTGGGTGGTAAATAACGTAGGGAAATATTGTCACACCGATCAAAGACTAAAATAAGTTTGCACCTACTCATTTTCCTCTTTGATTGAGCACAGTGGTCAAAGAGGAAAGTGTCCCTAAAATCTATTCTAGAGCTTCGTGATACATCGTCGGCCGCATCTTCGCTTTCCATCATGTGAGATTGCGGTCAAACGAAGGCCTATTTCTGATAAAAAAAAAAAAAATAGACGTGTGGCACTCGGGGACTGCCGCGGTAAAGCTATTGCAATGCCATCTAGAGGCGAGTTGCTGAACTAAAGAGACAAACGTCAAGGTTTTTTCGTTACGGAATTTCTGGATTCGGTCCCCGCGCTCAAGGCCCGCGATAGAAGCTATGCAATAGCTTAAAAAAAAAAATGTTTGATTTAAATATATACTGATACGAGACTATTCAAGGCTTACTACAATACTAACAATGTATAGATGAAAAGACAGTTTTATTATATGCTAGCAGCGCCTTACGGCTGCACCCGCGTAGTACACGTTCCCGTAGTAATTCCGGGATAAAATATAGTAAAGATGAGCGATTGTTACTGATTCCATTATTCGAATTGTTTGATACTACTAATATTAACCATCGAATACTAAAACAATCAATCGCTAGTTTTCAAATTCGAATACAACCGCTAGTTTCATTCAAATGACTTTGCCATACAAAATTAGGCTGTCCTGTCGTAGAATAAAGTCTACTTTTAATTGACAGTCGTAACCATCAAATACACAAACAATCAATCGCTAGTTCGCAAATTCAAATAAAACCGCTAGTTTTATTCAAATTTACTTTGCCATACAAAATAAGGCTGTCCTGTCGTAAAATAAGGTCTACTTTTAATTGATAGTCGTAAGTAAATTGTTACTGATTTGGGAACCACTAGTTCAGTTTTCCATACAAAATTGAGCGTTTTTCCCAGTATATAGAGTTCACTTTTAGATGAATAAACGAAGGCCAAAACAGCAGCCATGAAGCTAGGGGTCCTAAATAAGGTTAAGCGATACTTTACACCGGAACAGCTTCTATCCCTTTATCAAGCACAGGTCCGGTCTGGTTTGGAGTATTGCTGCCATGTTTGGGACGGCTCGGCCAAGTACCACCTTGCAGCCTTAGACTCGATCGAACGAAGAGCCTTTAGACTCATTGACGAGCAGTACCTTGCAGAGACTAAAGTTCAAAGTCTCGAACACCGCCGCAAGGTTGCTTGTCTCTCGATCTTTTATAGGATACATTTTGGTGAATGCTCACTCGAACTACATGACCTGATCCCACCAACCCCCTTCCACTCCAGGACAAGCAGACGCACAGCGCATTACCATCCATACTTGGTGGACGTACCCTCCACTCGCACTAAGCGGTTTTCCTCCACCTTTATTATTCGCACCGCAAATGAATGGAACTCGCTCCCTGCCTCTGTTTTTCCGGCCAATTACAACCTGGGTCTCTTCAAGACAAGGGTGAATAGGTATCTTCTAGACCTTCGTGATACACCGTCGGCCGCATCTTCGCTTTCCATCAGGTGAGATTGCGGTCAAACAAAGGTCTATTTACCGTAAAAAAAAAAAGAATATTCGAATACAAACTAGTAATGTTTGTCAAGTTCGATGGTTAATGATTCAAGTTGCCACACGAAATTGAGCATTTTTCCCAGTAAATAGAGTTCACTTTGGAACTCTATTTACTGGGAAAAATGCTCAAGATGAGGTTACGGATATTTGATTATAGAAACTAGTAATAATGAAATTTGAATCAGAAGGAATGCGACAACGCATTACATTCATATTTACTTCTCGCTTTGTTTTCAAATTCGAATGAGTTGTAGGGTTATTCGAATAATTTGAATGACTTCTACAATCTAATTATTCAAATAATGGTATTCACAATCGCCCATCTTTAAAGTATATCCTATATCACTCTCTGAATAGTAGCTTTTTAATGATGAAATAAATTTTTTAATCGGTTCAGTAGTTTCGGAGCCTATTCCATATAAACAAACCGTCTAATCTTTCCTTTTTTTAATATTAGTATAGATGATAGTATAGACAATAAAAGTAAAGTTATTTGTCAGTAGTTCTGAATGGTTAATGTAGTGATACTTACTTAATTCTTCTGCTAATTCTATTCTTCTGCCGGAAAGCAACTTCTTTTTGAGCTCTGGGTCCGCCGCCATCTGTGAAAACACCATAAATTAATAAATTATAATTTGTAAGGTCAATCGAGTATTTTCTATAATAATTTGAAGTTAAACCATGGGCGAGTTACCTGCCCTTAAAATGGGATTTGCCATATCTCCGTGGAGTGATTTCATTACTCGCGAATATTCTCGTTATGATCATTTATATATTCATCACAGTAATAATTAATTAAACACAGTAAGGAGTACAGATAGCTTAATCTAAAGCGTTATAAATGGTACGTTACTGAAAGAGAATATAAATCTAATACAATTCTGGTAGAAACTACTACATTGAGAATCGAGTCTCCCTCAAGTCAAAAGGACAAAAAATTGAAATGAATTTGAGTCAATTGCACCTTATTTCTTGCTTGATAACTATTTATCAAGCTGTTTACAAAGTAAAAATTTGACTTGTCTAAGTACTTATTTTGTAAGTCTAAAGAAATAAACGATTTGACTCTGACTCTGACTCAGTCCCGATCCAGCCTGGCAGCCTCGCGGTTGGCTATCTGTTGCCGCAGCGCGTTGGCCGTGGTGCGGAGAGTTTGTTGACAGACAGACGGACAACCTACCTCGTCGAGAGTCTCCCTCAAGTCCCGGTCCAGCCTGGCAGCCTCGCGGTTGGCTATCTGTTGCCGCAGCGCGTTGGCCGTGGTGCGGAGAGTTTGTTGACAGACAGACGGACAACCTACCTCGTCGAGAGTCTCCCTCAAGTCCCGGTCCAGCCTGGCAGCCTCGCGGTTGGCTATCTGTTGCCGCAGCGCGTTGGCCGTGGTGCGGAGAGTTTGTTGGACTCGCCAGAACATCACTACTTCGCAGCATTCCTGCTGAAAAACAAAACGGCCCGTTAATATTACGACTACAACACTATAATACAACAAAATAAAATCTATCCGCTTGGCGCGCGGAACTCGGAGTGGCGACATCTCTGGTGGGACTCTGCCGTTGTTGCTTGTCGCTCTCAGTGTCAAGATCGAGTGGTGTGGTGTCCTGATGATGTCTCGTGGAGAGACGAAACTAGTTGACGACTTACTTTGATAAATGTTCTTTCATTTTGTATAAATGTATAATTTGTTAGATTTTATCGCAAAAGGTTTTTTTTCGCGGAATCATTACTTAATATTTGCATTCTTATATTTACAATGGCTTTCCGCAAAGTAAAACCTGAATCTATTGTTACATTTATCTCCTTTTATATCTTTGTTTCTTTCTCCCAATAAGGTTTGCTGGAAGAGAACTGTTATTAGGGTTAAGCTCGCCTTTGCCATTATTTTTCTTTTAAATAATTTACCATATTGTATTATTTTGTGCAATAAAGAAATCAGAATTAATAAAAATAAATCTGAGACACTATCTAACATAGTCACTGACTTCTGACGAAATAATGAAATGCATTAAATCATAATTGGTTTATAATTCTGCAGAAGCTTGTGGAAAGAAGGTATTCTAATGAAGGTTGCCTGAAGTACAAAAGTGGCTTGTAAAAAATATGTTTCTTACCCCTGTGCCGTTCTGTTGGCTGTATAAATAGAAACTTTTCCGGCAGTCGCGCGCTCGTACCAACGCTTTCTGAAGGAAATTCCTGGAATTACAAACAAAATTACATTGATTTTAACTATGCAAAGGGAAAAGATGGTGGCTGTTAATTTTGCACACATTTAAAAAAATACAAAATAAAATAATCCACCATCTAGACCCAAGCTAAGTAGAGCTTAAGTTATGGGTACTAGTTATATACATAATTTAATACACTACATAGATCGTTTTAATATCATACATAGAAACATCCAGAACGCCCTGAACAAAATATCTACAGATCGTACACACATTAGTCCCGAGGCGGGAATCGAACCCGCAGCCTCCTGCGTTGCCATCGGACTTTCGCCCGCCGAGCTTCAGAGGTATGCATTTGGTGGCAGAACGTAGTGACCCTATATAAAAACTTCTGTATTTCTACAATAAGGTATTATGATTATAAAAAGAGATCTTATTATCACACATAAATTGACTGCTGAACATGCCTCATCCAAGCAGGATTTTGTCACCACGCATGGCAGGCTGGGTTGGTGAATGAAATAGAGGCGTAAACTAAGAAAGAAGTTGCGTATATTATACACATAAAAATAAAGTAGTTTTAACACAAAAAAAAATGTTGATGAAGCAGTTTTTTGAAGACTAGCGGCCGTTCCCGGCTACGCACAGTCGGAAATGGGTATCTACATTTTTTTCTAGTAACAAACATATATATAACAAATATAATAACCATGACCATGTTATTCATAGATAATTAATTTAATATTCTAATAATCAAGATTTTTTAATCGGTCCAGTAGTTTCTGAGTTTATTCGTTACAAACATCCACACATACAAATATTTCCTTTATAATATGAGTATGAGTATAGACAGGGAGTGATTTTGCACGTCTAATGTCTAGGGGAAGAGCAGTACATAGACAGATAGCTTATACAGTTAAGGATTTATCAAAATAAGTAGTGTCCTGGTAGACTTATTCATTAAGGATGTAACCGGGTTAACTATGCGTCTTATTTGTGTTGGAAGAACACCAACGATGAAGTCCCTCGTTAAGTAAAAGTAAAAGTATATTTATTGCCATTACATGTGAAGAAGATGGTACATACAGAAATGCGTTACAATGTAATTTACCCTTTTTGGGGCGTACAATTATCTTCTTGATTACAATAATATTTGAACATTCTATAATTAAAAAGAAAAAACAAAAAAACTAAAATTAAAGGTAATAAATTGAATTAATATAGTTGTCGTAAGTACATAAAATGGATATAAATTTTTCAAATAAATAGAGTAGTTTAAAGTTATTTGTCAAAGTTCTTATCATTAATAAAATCTTTCACTGTGTAGTAACATTTTACAGTCAATATGGTTCTCAGCTTTCTTTTAAATATCGTGGTCGGTAATTCTCTAATTGAGAGTGGAATTTTATTATAAATCAACGTGCCATAGCAAAGAGACTTGTTTGCAGTAATCTCTTTTTGCAGTTTAACTTACAAATTCGTCTATTACGTGGTACGGCGTCAGATTGCTTACAAAACAAACTTGGATTATTCCTTACAAACATAGCTGTTTCTAAGGGATCTAAGGGATGAAACGTTGTTCTTCCAACACAAATTAGGTTCTTAGCTAATTCGCTTACATCTATAATGAATTAGTCAGACTAATAGTTTTTATAGTAAAACAGGTGGTGGGCTTACTTGAGATAAACTGGTTTCCACGTTTCTCTAATATATTCGTTATCAACTTCGATGCCTTTTCTCCGCAGGTTGTCTCGTACCGCTACAACCTACAGACAGAACATAACTTATCAATATAACATATAATATAATAATAACATGAGTTTTTTTTTTTCAAATTACAGGGTAGTCCCCACTAAATAAATCTACTTAGCAAGCTTTACCAAATTAAAAAAAACTATAACAGAGGCATTAATAGATAGCTCATAATAGGTATCACAAACTATATGATGGGTTTTGAATTGAAATTGATTTGAAAGCCGACTTCGGCGTTCACAGATTATGCTTGTTATTTTACATACAAATTTTAATTTTATTAAAATAACATTAAATTATTTACATACAAACAAAAATAGGGTGACAACCTCATAACACAACCCTCCTCCGTTGGTAGTCGGGTAAAAATGGAGTTACCAGCTTTTGATTCGCGTAGGACAAATATCGCAACAATAAGTACATTACGTATCAATTGGTAGTTATTTTTGCAGACAATTTTTATCGAAATCGATTAGTATTTCTGGAGGAGTATTTCTGGTAAATCTTAAATTTTAGCTTACAACATTTTTTTATCACTTGTTATAATTATGACATGTGTTGTATATTTAGGTAAATTCTAGCTCATAACAACAATGTATGTATGTACTATATTATATTCAAAAGAATCTTACTCTGTTTTGTGAACTAATAAATAAATAAATTTATACTACTTTATTTATTTATTTATTTTACAATTTTTGGAAAACTAACAGCTAGGTAAGTATACAATTTATATTAAAAATGGGTAACTAAAGGCTAATTATAAGTTTCCACAGAAAAAAAAACTAAGTGAAGTTATTTAACAAACGAAGATAGAAATGGACAGCACATTTTGTTCTGGAAAAATTAAATTAAAAACTACGTCAGAAGTTAGTTAATACCTACTTAATCAAAATACAAACTACTCAACAAGCGTTTAAGACGCTTGGTTACATATTTATAGCTCATGTTCAAATTACTTTTGAACTTTTGCCCATGTCTATAAATCAAATTACCTCGTCATACATAAGCTGCGGCCGGGTGATGCCCAACCGCTCGAGTTCGTTCTTAACCTCTCCGCGGCGCGTCTGCTCGTCCGACGTCGACTGCCAGTACATCCAGCGCTCTCGGAAGCTGGGACCTGATGAATAACACAGGGTTAAGGCACTTCTGTACGCAAATGAAACTCCCGTCATTATCAAATAACTTATTAATAGCTTTACAGTGTTTTGGGATATAGGGTTCAAGATGGACAATCATCTTGCTTCGCGAGTCAGAATGATGATCTGTCAAAATCTATGCTTTTGCATAGATTTTGACAGATCATCATTCTGCCTGCACCTAAACGAACTGTCGTGGAGATTTGCTCTCGAGGAATCAATTATGTTTACTACTTTAGGATGTATAGGGGAGAATTTAGGAGAGTCAAAGCAAATTTGTATGATTACTTTCTGGGTTCTTACTAATGCTATGGCCTACAATTCTGCATATCAAGTGAGAATTATGAATCATAAACTCAGCAGCTTAGGTAGAGAGTTGACAGCACTCACGTCACCTCTCTATCTATTAAATTTTATATTCATCGTTATACATCTATACGTCATCTTATTTAAGCCTGTCTGATGTCACCAAACAGTAAAATTTCTAAAGTACAGACAATGACAACATGGGACAGGTCATTCATATAAACAGAAAACAGGAATGGTCCGATTATAGAGCCCTGCGTGCGCCACACTACAACCCTTGTAACTTTAGAGCTACAAGAACGTTTTCCACTACGTCAACAATTAGTATTTAACGCTCAAATAGAGATAACTCTGCCCCTAAAATGTGTCCCTTATTTATTACATAGGGATGTATTTTTCAAACATTTTGCGTTTTGAAGACGATCGAATGCCTGAGTCATATCGCAACAAACGCCCATAATGTTTGATGTGATGAAATATATTATATTTGAGATCGAGGTACGCCGACGTTACTAGTGCGCCGCGAGTTCTCACCTCCCGGCCCATGGAGCGCTGTGTGCTGTTTTGTAGCACGCACAAGACGTTTCACGTACTCCACTGCTGCGTCCCTGATAAAAACTACTTTGATCTATCCTCTCACCAGTGTAGAGCAGCCCGGCAATAAAGTCTCTGATGTGATGTGGCATGCCCCCAAAGGGGGAGAGTGTACGGGACACACGGTGCCTAGGATTTGTTAGAGTCTTGAGACACCCGAGTGACTCTTTTCTCACGATTCGGTCCGTATAACCGCAAGATTGGAAGGATCATGGGAAGGTGGAGTATTTATCCACTCACCAGTGAGTTGTTTGATCTGTTCCTGCGTGTGAGTGAGTTTCTCTGTGAGCGCTCGCTCCATGAGAGTGACGCTGGCATCCCAGTCGGCTCGGGACGCGACCATTCTGTCTTGTAGCGCGTTCAGTTGTAGGACTCTTAGTACCTGGGAAGAACACGGATTATAAGCATAACCAGAGTGTAAAGTGCGTAGTGTGCCCCCACAATCCTTTAAGTTGCTGGTAGAGTTTGAAGTTAAAAGAGTTAGTTAAGTTTTACGGTTTAATCGTACTTAAGATTAAGTAAAGTTAATGATTGCAAGTGTACTCTCAGACGTATTGCCCTGGGGACAGTTGCTTGCGACTGGCTGTAATTAGCCGTGAAAACACGTCATCATAATGCTAGCGGAAACAGTTTGCAAACCGTATACATGGTATCCAATCATCTTCATCAGCCTGTATACGTCCACTGCTGAACACAGGCCTCCCCCAAACGACGCCACGAATAGTGGTTCCTGAGCCGCCTCCATCAATCGACTCCCTGCGATCGCTACAATGCCATCGCACAGTGTGTTATGGAGTCCAAAAAATAGACATCCTCGTTTTAGCACACAAACCGAGGGTAGTTACTATTTAGAATGCAGGAGTAAAAATATTTTCAAAGTTGACAAATTTAATTGGCCGAAATTCCGAAAAAAATTTATATTATATTTTTAGCTTGAACTAATCATAATTGGCACTTGGGTGTTCTACTCTTGCATTCTAAATAGTAACTACCCTCGGTTTCTGTGCGAAAATGAGGATGTCTATTTTTTGGGCTCCATAACACACTGTGCCATCCAGTGGGAGGTTTTCCCACACTCCGTTTCGCATTGCATCACGGTCGCCCCTCGAGAACCTTTACTGTCCAACGGATAACGGTTCTGCGAGCTATATGGCCTGCCCATCGCCACTTCAGTCTGCCTAACTCTGAGAGCTATGTCGGTAACTCTGGTTCGTCCACGGATTTTCGTATTACGGATCCTATCGCGTACAGAAACTCCGAGCATAGCTCTCTCCTTAGCTCGCTGAGCGACTTTGAGCTTATGCACGAGGCCTGTAGTCAGCGACCACGTCTCGGATCCGTAAGTGATGTAATAATCATGATAATCAATATAAAATAATCATGGTAATCAATAGAATGTCGAACACAATAACACTATCAGTTTCCTGCGTTATTTCTAGTGATTCATACTCACATCTTGTGCTCTCTCTTCCCACTCGTGCCTTCCCAGAGCGTCCGCCACCGCCTGAAATTAAAGTTATATTAAACAGAAGATATTAACCATCTAGTTATATTAACAAACATGCGTTATTGACAAAGAAAATTACTTTATAAAATGTATAAACATATTACGGAGGGCGCTGACCCTGCTACACAGTTTTTAACTTTTGCGGTAGTGAGCCCACAATTGTATACTATACTAAATGTTTGGTTCCAAATAACTTTCTTTCTTTAATATTTTCATGCAAAAATTGTGAATAAAACTCCTCTTTCAGAGCAACGCACATGGGATTTTATTTCATTAATTCAGCTGAAAATAAGAACTAACAATTTTAGTCGTACTGCAATGACAGAGTGTTGTCATACTACCAATTGACAACTTTTGTTACGTTGTCAACACTGCTCTGTCATTGCTGTACGACTAAAAGTGTTAGTTCACCTTAACGCCACGACTCTTCTCTTTTGAACAGACTCTAACAAATATATTATATACTAGCTGCGCCCGGCGGCTTCGCAGTCGTTGTTCCTATAGAAACGTGTAAAGGGGATTTTTATCCCACGGGAACTGATTTATAAGATAAAAAGTAGCCTGTGATTCCAGGATTTCAGCCCGATCCGTTCAGTAGTTTTGGCGTGAACAGGTAACAAACATCCATCCATCCATCCATACAAACTTTCGCATTTATAATATTAGTGTGATGTGATAATGATACCTGTTGTTTGAGAGACTCGTAGAGCTGGTCGGAGGCCCCGCTGTTGGATTGCAGTAGGGCTGCGAACTCGGCGGCTAGGGCTTCGCCCCCCGCGCGCACGGACGCGGCGGGGAGCGCCGTGTCCGCCCACTCGCGGAGCTTTATATCAACTTGCGTGTTGAACTTGTCTAAGGAAAATATACAGGCTCATAAAACTTCTATATATTCCCCCTTATTCATAATAGTCTGCTAACTTAGCACACTGCTAAGTCTCGCTGTCTTTTTCTATTGACATAAGTCAGACTGAGAAATAACACTACTTAGCAGCTGTTTTATGTTAGCAGACCACTATGAATAAGGGGGAGTGTTTATGAAAATGGTGTTCTATGATAATCAGGTACATTACGGATGTAAACAAGTTAACTACGAATCGTATTTGTGTTAGAAGAACACCAACGTTTCGTTCTTTAACAAGGGATCTTCAGGCGCGGACAACTTTATTGAATTAAAATATAACTTGGGCCAGGCCTCCCCCTGGTGAGCGACTTATAGTCATTTGTGTCATGGCGGGGGGGGGGGGGGGGGGGGTAGTGCCCATAATCCCCACGCTGGGCATGCGGGTTGATTTATAAAAAGCTAGCCCCCAGCTAAGCAGCGCTTGTGTGATCGGTACTAGATAACTGATTTACATAATACAATACACTATATAAATATATATTTTTATTATACATGGAAAACATCTTGAACGCCCTAAACAAATATCTGCAGATCGTACACACACACATTTGTCCCGAGGCGGGAATCGAACCCGCAACCTCCTGCACCGCAGGCGGACTTTCACCCACCGCGCCACAGAGGTCGCCACGCCATCTTTAGTTTAATGACCATGATGGATTTAAAAGTTTTAACATCTTACTAAAATCAATATCATAGGGGTCAATCCATATAGTAGACGAGTTAGCGTTGTCCTTGTCATTCGTTGATTCAGGCTGCTTATACTTTATCTGACGAGGCATGAACGCTGGGAGAAGGGAATAAGGGTTAGAATGGACTGGGAATATCCCTTCTACAAGGTGCCACAAAAATGTATCAACATTTAAATCGTTGACCTAAAATTTCTCTAATATTTTTTGAATTTAAATTGAATGTTAGTGAAATAAACGCTTGTTAATCGGCATCCGATAGGTCGTCTCTTTCGGATAAATACACATATAATGTGGCACCTTGTAGATAGAGATAGGTATAGGTAGGGTAGGATGGATAGATTATTGAGGGAAAAGGTTCTAAGGTATGGGTCTCTGCTTGAGCAACGCTTTTCAATGGCATAAACGTCACTCAAGCATAGCTCTATGACTGAGCAAGCTTTCATAATACGGGCCTAAGTGTTACCCATATCTGGACTTTTACTTAAACTAATGTGTAAAGGTGCTCAGTCATTGTAGTACGATTAAAAGTTCACCGTAACGCCACGACTCTTCTCTTTTTGAACAGACTCTACTAGAAGAATGATAATATTATTTATTGGGTGGTAAGTTTAATTGAATTTCAAGTCGAATAGAATGTCTGCATAATCAGAGTCGACAATGCAAACTTGTATGTTGGATACCATGGAGCTTAAGGCGTTTTATGCGACTTATCAAAAGCATTTAGTTGTGTCCCAAAAGAAAACATAATCAGTACATTACTGTGAATTAAGGGACGTCTCTCTGGATCTTTTTAATTGTCACTTGAGAGGCAGGAAATAAATAGTTGATATTCATGTAAAATATAATATTATGAACAGGAAAGATTTGATTGTTTGTTTGTTTCGTTGTATTGAATAGGCTCCGAAACTACTGGACCAATAAAAAAAATCTAAAAAGAAAAAAAATCGAAAAAGTTTACTTCTCAAGAGTGTCTCTCTGACATATGCTATATTTTATTCCGGAATTCCAACGGGAACGGGAACTACTGCTACTAGTGTAAAATAAAGTTTTCGGGGTCTCAAATTACAATGGGTGTACCGCAAGGATCTATATTTTATTCCGGAATTCCCACGGGTACGGGAACTACTGCTGCTGGTGTAAAATAAAGTTTTCGCGGTCCATAATTACAATGGGTGTACCGCAAGGATTTACCCTAGGCCTGTTCATATTTTTAGCTTATATAAACGACATGCCGCAAAATGATTGATTACGGATGTTTTGTCTCCTTACCGACGTTATCATGAGCTGCGGCAGCGGCCGGTAGATAGATCGTGTTGAAGACCACGTCACTGGCGGCCGTCCAGAGCGCGCCCGTCAGCCTCGCCTCCCACTGTGAGGCGGCCACGGCCGAGAGCTCCGCCGACTGGTCGAGCAGCTCTGCGCGTGCGCGTTCGAATACTTCGTCTCGGTCTAGCTCGCGTTGTCTGGAAGAGTTTTTATTGTGAGGTCAGTAAAGGTTGCATGAAGAGAGATATTCTTATTTATTCAAAGATAGAAAAAACTGGTTAAGTGCCAGTCGGACTCGCGAACGAAGGATTCCGTACCATTATTTATCTATAAAAACGGAAATAATCTATTCATCAATCAATCATGTCTGTTGTCTCTTTTTTCTGTTTTTTAGTATTTTGTTATTATAGCGGCAACAGAAATACATCATCTATGAAAATTTCAACTGGTGACAGACGGACAGACGGACGGACAGCGCAGTCATAGTAACGGGTCCTGTTTTACCCTTTGGGTACGGAACCCTAGGGACGGATCGGGCGGGGGGGACGCTCTCGAGTTACTACGGCGGTGATGTATGGAACTATGTAAGGGTGTGACATTCCGGCGGTTCACTGGCCGCCTGCGAGGGGACACCACCGTCGGTGGCGTAGCTAGGTGGATAATGTTGCTTGAACTTATATTGGCCTTCAAACTTATAGATAAGAAAGAATAGGATGACAAACATAAGTGTGTAATAAAAGAAAACGTATATAACTAAACAACACATGACATTATCAGATATTATTTGATGATGTTCATTTAAAATCATTAAAAATTGTATCTTGTGGTACGGTCTACGGTCTAGAGGTTTACCAGGTTTTCTGGCTGCTCCTCTCCTTTCAGCTTCCATCTGAAGCGACTAAGCTCCCTATTTTTAAATTTAAACTGTACATTAAACAAAATCTTATCAAGAAAGCCTATTATTCTATAGATGACATTAATGATGTTAATGCTTGGCCGGATGTCGCCCAGTTCCACACAGACAATAGTATGTAAGAACATATTTGTGTTAGACTTATACAAAGATTGTATTAGTTGATAAGCGATAAACTTGCTTGTGGTGGAGTTTCTTTTTCACTTCTTCCGCTAGTGGACATAAAATTTAAGTGAATTAGAGAATAAGAAAAATAAGGTGCAATTGGCACCTTATTCCTTATTTGATAGTAATTACTATCTACCAAGCTGTTTATATAGTAAAAATTGTACTTGTCTATGTGCTTATTTTGTAAGTCTAGATATATAAACGATTTGACTCTGACTCTGACTCTTTTAAAACTTAGGTACCTGGCCCTACAGTAGCTACGGCACTGACCACCGTGCGTCATCGTCTGCTGACACTATTATTATAATAGGTAGGCTGTGGTATGGAACCTCATGAGGCACGTACCTCGGGAAAGAGTTCTTCCACTCCGTCTCCAAGTTGAACCGCTGTGCCTTGAAGGCGTCGGCCTGCTGCTCCACACTGGCGCGCACCATGCGCCAGAAGCACTCCGCGACGGCCAGCGAGAGGTTGCGAGTCGTGACCTGCGAGGGGGTCACTAGGCCGTCCCTGGAACAAGGGTACAAGGTTAGTTAGGATTATTAAATGTTTTAACGCATTCACTGCCCAGGCGCCTGGAGGACCTTATTATTAGATTATAGATTCTATTTTTAAGCATATGACAATTTTATAAGCGAAAAGTTAAGCTTTAGTTATATCACTATTGTATCTACTTACTTAAGTTTTACAAGCTGTTTGTTTTCCATGTAAATTAAAATAAAATAAAATAAATAAAATAAAATGACAAATAATAAAATAAAATGAAAATAATACAATAAAATGTATCTTAATTTTTGCTTAAATAGCGATATCAGTCTAGAATTTCTATATCAGTCGAGAAATGTTAGTAAGTTCACTAAACTCACTTGAACAGTTTGGAAGACCTGAAGAACCGCTCCTCGTACTCCCGTATGCTCTGGATGGAGTCATCCTTCCGGCTGCGGCCCGTCACCACGGCGTAGTAGCCGAGCGCTCGCATCGGGAACAACTTGCCTTCTAATATGCGACGGATCTGGAAACAGAACATTCATCATCAGCCTATACTAGTCCACTGCTGGACATAGGCCTTCTCTAATGAGCGCCCTGTCTTCGCATCCAGCATCTGCCTGCAGTCTTTCGCAGATCGTCATGCCACTTGGCCGGTGCAGTAATCGCTTGGCGCGGTGGGCGAAGGATCGCCTGCGACGCAGGATGTTGCGGGTTCGATTCCCGCCTCGAGACAAATGTGTGTACGATCTGGAGATTTTTGATCAGGGCGTTCTGGATGTTTTCTATGTACCTCGTGTGTTCATAAGTTTTGAGACGAACTTATTTAATTAATTTAAAAAGAAAGTAATTCATGCGACCTTTTTTAAACTTTTAAAATTTTAAATTTCGAATGTTTTGAATCAGAAAAAATATCCATTTGAATATTTGTTTCATTCTCCGTGAAAATGGCGCCAACAAAAGATTTGCGTGCGACTGTAATTTCACTGTTTGAGACACGATCCAAAAAATATCCTGTTTACCGATGAAAAGATCTTCACGGTGGAAGAAAAGTTTAACCGGCAGAACAATAAGGTTTACGCCAGAAGTTCAAAGGACGTCCAGCCATCTGTACGCAATGTCCAGCGCACTCATCATCCAGCAAGTGTGATGGTTTGGTGGGGTGTTTCCTACGAGGGGGTCACTTCGCTTCATTTTTGCCAGCAAGGCGTCAAGGTGAAGGCACAAAATTACCAAACCGCCATATTGGAAGCGGTGGTTAAACCATTAAGTGATACGCTATTCGCTGGAAAATACTGGGTTTTCTAACAGGACTCTGCTCCCTCCCATAAAGCTAAGACTACCCGACGTTGGCTGGAGGCCAATTTGCCAGGCTTCATTCGGAGCGAAGATTGGCCCTCGTCAAGCCCTGACTTGAATCCTTTGGATTATTCTTTATGGACGGAATTGGAGCTGAGGGCATGCAGAAAGTCTCACCCAAACCTGGATTCGCTCAAGCGAGCCCTTTTTAAAGAATCGAAACGGATTCCCATTGAATAGATTCGTGCCGCCATAGATGAATGGCGCACGCGTTTGAAGGCCTGCATTGAATGCAAAGGCGGCCATTTTGAATGATTTATTTTTAAATACAGATCTAGATGTCAGTAGTTTTAATTTTAATATCCAATAAATGAATACTCAACTTAGCTCCAAAAATATTTTAGTTTTACTGTGTCTCAAGACTTATGAACACACGAGGTATAATTAAAAATATCTATGTATGTGGTATATCAGTTATCTAGTACTCATAACACAAGCTCTGCTTAGCTTGGGCTAAGTAAGCTGTGTGAATTGTCAATAATATTTTTTTTAAATCAAATAATAGAAACAAATTAAATGTGAGTCAGGACATTGGTTGCAAGCATAACTATACTAATATTATAATAAGGAAAGATTTGATTGATTGTTTGTTTTGAATCGGCTCCGAAACTACTAAACCGATTTAAAAAATTCTTACATTATTAAAAAGCTACTTTTCAGGGAGTGCATGCCACTCTCTGAAAAGTAAGCTTTTTTATCCTGGAATTCCCACGGGAACGGTAACTACGCGGGTGAAACCGTAAGGCGCTGCTAGTCACACTAATATTATAAATGCGAAAGTTTGTATGGATGTTTGTTACCTCTTCACGCCAAAACTACTGAAATTTTGCATACAGGTAATTCTAATCCGGGAACAAAACATTGGCTACTTTTCATTCCATAAATCAGTTCCCATGGGATAAAAATCATCTTTAAACATTTCCAAAGGTACAACGCGTGCGAAGCTGCGGGTCGCAGCTAGTGTACTATATTTTATCGGGAACGGGACCTACGGGGGCACTCACCCTGTTAGGATTGGCCAGGTTCTCCTCAGCCAGGTCAAAGAAACCAAAAATCATTAAAAAGCTTACTTTTCAGGGGGTGACATGGGCTGGGCTGGCCATGGGTTTCATCCCGGAATTACCACTGGAACAGGATCTACGCGGGTGAAACCGCGAGACGCTGTTAGTCTAGTTATAAAGCACTCACCCTGTTAGGCTAGTCTAGTTATAAAGCACTCACCCTGTTAGGATAGTCTCGTTATAAAGCACTCACCCTGTTAGGATAGTCTGGTTATAAAGCACTCACCCTGTAAGGATAGTCTCGTTATAAAGCACTCACCCTGTTAGGATAGTCTCGTTATAAAGCACTCACCCTGTTAGGATAGTCTCGTTATAAAGCACTCACCCTGTTAGGATAGTCTAGTTATAAAGCACTCACCCTGTTAGGATAGTCTAGTTATAAAGCACTCACCCTGTTAGGATAGTCTCGTTATAAAGCACTCACCCTGTTAGGATAGTCTCGTTATAAAGCACTCACCCTGTTAGGATAGTCTCGTTATAAAGCACTCACCCTGTTAGGCTAGTCTAGTTATAAAGCACTCACCCTGTTAGGCTAGTCTAGTTATAAAGCACTCACCCTGTTAGGATAGTCTCGTTATAAAGCACTTACCCTGTTAGGATAGTCTCGTTATAAAGCACTCACCCTGTTAGGATAGTCTAGTTATAAAGCACTCACCCTGTTAGGATTGGCCAGGTTCTCCTCAGCCAGGTCCACCTTGGTGAGTACGAAGATGGTTCTCTTGCCGCTCGGGTCGCACGAAGACACCAGGTCCGTCACGTTGCTTCTCTCCGCGTCCACTGAACCGTCCTGGAAGGTACACAATTAATAAACCGACTTCAATTTAATATCTATAGTTTTTTTATGGATTTTAGTGGATCCCATTGTCAGAACTGGAGCACACAGGAAGCGCCTTTCATATAATAAAGAATCATGAATATCGGACCTCCCAGTCAAAAGTTCTGAGGTACAGTTTATATCTTAGGACTCAAAGGGACATTATAATTGAGTAAGTACATAATTTTATATACTTAGGTAACGATATTTATTTTCGATATGACTTTCATTTATGTTAATTTCTAGTACAAGCACAGTATGTATGAAATGCAGAAGCCAAGATAACTAAATGTAACTTTAAACAGGATTAGATAAACTTCAATATTCCCCCTGTAGGTGGAGCTCATGGTGCTAAACTCAAAGTACAAGTCCGAAAGATTTTCGACATACAGACAGTTCTTACTTGAATGCACAGTATGATGGCGTTAGGGTTCTCCATGTACATCTTAGACATTTGCTTGATGGCGTCTCGGGTGTCGGCCGCCATGTCCACCGTTTGAGTCTGAAAAAGGAAGGTTTATAAATAAATCACTTTACATTAGGTAGGAGTACATAAACCATGGCGATAACCAAAGGAAAAAAATACAATGATTTTGTCGATAGGGAAAATAAATAGGGTCGTTTAATGTCGCGAACATGGCCGTAGCGGTTCCGGCGTAAGAATTGACTCCTCCAATTCGGCCCGTGAACGTCACGAGTCGACTAAGGGAATATAAATTAAAAAAAAATGCTATACAATTTACACAGCATTATCTAGCTAGCCCCAAGCAAGCTAAGCAGAGCTTGTGTTATGTCTAGTGCACAGAACACAAGCTCTGCTTAGCTTATAATTATAACTGATATAACTGATATACATAATACAATTACTACATAGATATGTTTTATTATACATAGAAAACACCCAGAACGCCCTGAAAAAATATCTGCAGATCGTACAAACATTTGTCCCGAGGCGGGAATCGAACCTCTTGCGTTGCAGGCGGACTTTCGCCAGCCGCACCACAGAGGTCGTGCAATAATACGAATGTGGCGTCTGCAAAAGGTATCCATTGTTCCAATAGTTTTGTCATCAGCCGGCGTAATACCAAAACAATTATCCCACTCCATAGAATATTTAGATTTGCCAAAGTCCACTTATATCCTTTTACAGAAGGCTGTAATTTTAAACACATGTAGAATAGTAAGAAAATTTCTTCAGAATGAGTAAAACGAGCTCCCAAGTGAAGTCTCTCCTTCTGAAGCGCACTTGGCTTAGGCCCGTGCGCTTTGGATTTTACTGGTTTTAAACCGAGAAGATACGATCTTAACCCAATAATAATAGAAATATGTTTTTGAGTGAGAACTTCTTTAGTGGCGTTGTGCACTTTTTAGGCATGGGTAATAAATAGTAAACTCGCGTCAGGGTCACGTGATGCTGATCTAACATGTTGGATCAGCATCACGTGACCGTGGTGTAACACGCTTGCGTTACTGTAATTTTAAATTGGTACTCCATTGTAAACTAGCAGCCTACTTAGATGAGCTTTCAAAAGTTACAGCTATCTGTGTAAATAGTACTAAGTTGAAAGAAGATGTCGTTAGTTCCGGGAGGAACACAGAACCCACAGCGTCAGTTGAGATGACCTTACATAGTAGTAGAGAAGTGTCGCCGCAGGCTAACAGATGGCGCCGTTCAAAGTATTTATTATCGCAAAGAACAAAATTGCCACTTGTGGTGCCTTGGTACAACGGAAAAGTGTGTTTTCATTTCTGCCGTCACTCTCGGAGTACAACCCGTTGTTTTTCTTTTCTCTCATAAGGTAAAGTAGTAGTAGGTTAATCTAGCTTACATAGCTTACGTACCTAATGTAGAAAAGAAGGAAAACAGCTTCCTTTTGTGTGTTTAAACTCCTCCACTGCAAGCATCAATTCTCTGCCGAGCGAGGTGAGTAAATCTCCCGTTGTTTGGGTGAGTGCATGATCAGCAGAACTTATTCATAGTCGACGCGACTCTCTCGGCCGAGAGCTCATTTACTGACTCGCCACTGTACTCTTTAGGTGTAATCAACCCACGAGGCTGCCGGCAATCTAGTGAATACTTACAGATATAACTCCCGGTAGATCCACAAGCACCATGCGATGCAGGCCGGGCCCCTTCACGGACATGGAGATCACGTCCGTGGAGACGGTGCGCCCGCCGCGGACGCTGTTCCTCATGCGGAGCTCCACTTCTCTGGGGAACAATTATATTAAAACTAAAAAACTCTTCCTCCATATAGGTATTTTTAAACCTTCTATTGATCTGCTGGCCGTGCCAAAAATACTGATCAAATCTTTACCATTTTTTTATGAGAATTATATAAAAATATCTATCTTTTATTTAAAAATAAAATCATCGAAATTGGATGACTCAAAGCGGAGATATTCTAAAGCCCCTTTTTTGCCTATTTTTGGGGGAAGTACACCTTCAATCAAAAATCCCCGACGACAAAAAAATTCTATAAAATCGTTGAATCTATACACGAGATTTCGTAACGATCGTTTGTAAAATACGACCTGTAGAGGAGTACAGACATACTGACAAAACTACGAGAATGTTGACCCTGAATTAGACTACTAATTAGAACTTCGTTCACTCGGTTCAATTATGCAATGAGTCTACTTACTTCCTCAAATCCGCGAGATCAGACTCCTTGTTCAGATCGAACTCTCGTGAAGAATCTCTGAACTGTGCCACGTGGTACGGACCTTCCGATAGCGTCACCTTTACTGGAGCCCTGAAACAAACCGGTGAGATTGTGGTCAAAAATGTGTATTTTTTATTGATGAACGTCAATCATTTGGCTACGAACTTTAAGAAAGTAAAGATGTGGCCTAATATGGATTACTCTTTTCCAGAAGGAACTCATTTACCCTGGATTTGAAGACTCATTCCACACTTTGGAGTGGAATTGGAATTAGAGTCTATCCATACTATACTATTAAATAATAAAAAAAACTGTAGCGTAGCCCATGAATTCAAGAAAACGTTGCTGTCGCTCGCCCCGAATACGCCAACAAGTACAATAAAAGGGGGATCCCCTCACTCTGCTAAGCCTCAACAAAAATGATTTTGTTGAGGCTTAGCAGAGTGAGGGGAGGCTCACACTTGAAGAGGGGCTCACCACACGCATTACACATGGGGGGCTCAGTACAAGAAGTAAGTGAAGGGGGGCTGAAATCTTACCTGGTACACAGCTCTGCGTTTATGCAAAAACCACCCCTCCTAGGTAACGTTCGTAACGTTACCTAGCAGATGTGGTTTGGTGGTGGTGTGTGGCAAAAAACTAAAAGTGAGGGTAGATTGATATGCCAGTAAAAACTCACTCGCAAGACCTTCAGTTATTCCGTGATCATGGCGCATGAAACTGTGCCGAAATATTGGAAAGCTCAAATCATAATAGGTAAATATCCCGTTGTTGTAAATGACTTTAGTGTTAATAACCATAATGGATTAAAAGTTTTTCCGTCATTCAATTGCAAATTACGAAGGTCATTCAAAGGGCTTTCAAATGTCAATGTAGAATGGATGGTTTTAGCGTAATTCCACAGCACATCTCGCCTACGCTATGGATGACTAGTCACCGACCAGCACCACTGACCTGTTTGTCTCGTAATAAATAAATAAATAAATAAATAATGCAGGACAATTCACACAGCATTATCTAGCCCCAAGGTAAGCAGAGCTTGTGTTATGGGTACTAGATAACTGATATACATAATACAATACACTACATAGATAGATATTTTTTTATTATACATAGAAAACATCCAGAACGCCCTGAACAAATATCTGCAGATCGTACAAATATTTGTCCCGAGGCGGGAATCGAACCCGCAACCTCCTGCGTCGCAGGCGGACCTTCGCCCACCGCGCCACAATGGTCGTCTCGTAATCACACACTAATTAGGGGAACAACACACTTAAAGGGGGGCTCGGTCTATTGTCAGTGGTCTGACAAACTTACCTAGTACACATCTCACCAGCGCCTCTCGGGAAGATCCTGGCTTGCGCGATCATCTCCAAGACAGACGTCTTCCCGGCCGACTGGTCGCCGACCACCACGACGCGCGGCAGCCTGTCCGTCTCGCCGGCGTCCCAGCCCGCGAGGGAGTCGAGCACTGACGAGTACATGTCGATGAGCGAACGCTGAAAGCCAGACAGTATTTACAGTAGGGCCTCGATAATCCGAACGCCTAAAATACCCTGTTCGGGTGGACGCAGCGTTCGGATTTATAGTAAGCAGCCATTTATAAAAATAAAAATAAACATTTAATTTATTATAGAACCTATGTTTTAATCATTATGGTACAATATAATTATAGATATTAAGAGTTAGAGTCAGAGTCAAATCGTTTTTTAGACTTACAAAATAAGTGCTTAGACAAGTCAAATTGTTTTTATACAAACAGCTTGATAAATAGTTATTACTATCAACAAGAAATAAGGTGCAATTGACTTTAATTCACTTCATTTTTTTGTCCACTAGCGGAAGAAGTGAAAAAGAAACCACTAGCAAGTTTATCGCTTATCAACTAATACAATCTTAGGATAACTAAGTCTAACTGGTCTTACATACTATTGTCTGTATGGAACTGGGCGACATCCGGCCAAGCATTAACATCATTGACGTAGTCATCTATGCAGTAATAGGCTTTCTTGATAAGATTTCGTTTTATGTACAATTTAAATTTACGAATAGGGAGCTCAGTTGCTTCAGATGGAAGCTTATTACAGAATCTTACGCAATAGGGTAAGATTCTGATATGCATGTGATTTCAAAATGGCTAAAAAAATATATACGTATTCTCTATTGATATAGAAACATATCTACATATTTATTTTTGCATTTTGAGATGTTTTTATTGTAGAATTTAACCATTGAAAAATTGATATTTTAAATCTCAATCGCAAAATTTCAAAACGCTACGCCATTGACTAGAGCGGACGTGACATCACTGTACACATTTCTTCTTTTTTTATTCTGCTTGCTGCACCTTGATTTGACACTATTCTGCCCACTTGACATTTCGTATTTAAAACAATAAAAAAAATCGATGCATATACCCTATTGCCCACAAATGATTTCCCTACCTTTCGTAATCTATATGATGGGATGTGTAATTTGTTCTTGTTTCTTGTATTTTTATTGTGAACATCACATCTTTTCATAAAGTTATCTCTGATTTTGTGTGTATTCATTGGATTTTCATAGATGTATTGCGATATTACTGTTAAAATATTTATTTCTTTAAATAATTCCCTTAACGAGTCTCGTGGATTTAATTTATAAATAGCGCGTACCGCCCTTTTCTGAAGAACAAAGATAGTCTGGATGTCAGCTGCCATTATAATAGATGCCAATAAGAGCTTGAGGCGCTTGAGGGGAGGCGACCAGCAGTGGACCAATAAACTACTACTGTTGAGGTTGAGGTTGAGTGACGGATCTTGTATAAATGAATTATGAAATTAGAACTAATGCTAAGGTAAAACTGGTTTTCTATTTGTACCTTCATCTTCCTCGTTGAAGGCTGCCTCCCTTGCTTCAGCAACATATTCTGTTGTCTCAACTCTCGGTTCTCTTGCTCGAGCCGCTGCAACTCCCTCTGGTAGCGAGCTTGTAACGCCAGGACCTCCTCTTGTAGCGCGTGGACTCTCTTCTCTGGAAGGTAAGGTTTATTTTGCTAAAGCAGGTTGAAGACCTATAAGCTAACACAGGGTCGGAATGTTTTATTTACAATGAATTTGGATAGTGATGTAATTTTTTTACATGCTTATATTCAAATTATAAATATATCATAATAGCGAAACCTGCGACACAAATGTTGCTTATTCGATTCCCACTTTGAGTAAATTTTTTGTACAGTTGTAAATAATTATGTTCTGGGTTATTTCAATGTATAATAAAAATAGTTGCTGTGCGCCTTTGTGAACATTTGTTGTGCATAAGTTGGATTTATTTCGGAGATTGTTTAATGATGTAGGCTAGGCTCATTATCATTACAACTATGACCGAACGAAATATGGCAGTAGATGAAAAAAATGTCGAACTTGAATAAAAATTTACTTAAGGCGCCGGTGACTATCGCTCGCAACTTCAATTCGAGGCGCATACAAAACTCCGCTCCGAATATCGCTATCTCAGTTAAGCTGATGCAGGCGCGCGCGGGGCGCGGGGCGCGGTACTACAATACGTGAATGGAACACAGACAACCATAGTGCCGTGTTGATGAGTAGGTGTAGGTAGCTATGGTTTGTCCATTTTGAATGAAGCATGTTAGTAAACGTTCGACACAAATAACAAAATCTCACTTGCTTGGCGTCGATTTTTAGATAAAATTGTAAGCAATTTTTATATAAGGGAGGATGTAAAATCGACAAGTAATTTGTTTATTATTTATTTAAACACTTTATTGCACTGAAGTACAAAGGCTGGGCTTAATGCCGAGGCATTTTCTACCTGCCAACCAGAAACATATATATTTTATATTATTTTATAGAGTAATGTAAATTATGTATAAAAGGACGCGCCAACAAGTGAATTTTAGGTTAAGTATGGGCGGTTTGTTTACGTTTATGCTCCATTCAAAATTGATACGACATAGGTATCTATACATCTGCCATTGATAACAATTTGAAGACGGTAGCTACCTATTTCTTCTATACTTACCATACTGAGCAGATTCATCTGCCGGTGTCGGCTGCGGCGGCGGCGGCGGTCTGCTCTTCAAGTTGTTGACAATCTTGGGCGAGGCCTCAGCTGAAATGTAGCTTAGTATCACGCACTGGTTTTTAACTGACTTCAAAAAAAGGAGGAGGTTCTCAATACGACTGCTTTTTTATTCTTTTTTTTATGTTTTTACCTCAGAACTTTTGATTGGTTGGTCCAATTTTCATGATTCTTTTTTTATATGAAAGCTGGTGCTTCCCACGTGGTCCCATTTAATTTGGTTCAGTTCTGACAATGGGATCCATGAAAAGACTATTAAAATGTTGTCAACTTATAGTTTTTTAAACAAAATTAATTATAAAATCAAGGTGTCAAATTCTTATTACAATGAGACTTGGGGTTAAACTTACAGCACGCACTCATCACTTAAAACAGTCACTTAGTAAATATATAAATGCAAGAATCATTACTTAGTGAACATTTACGTCTCTGAGTTAGCAATTTTGAGTGAAACTTAGGATAAACGGAAAGCATATATAAAGTATTGTACTGCAATGTTTAGAAAGTGTTAAGGAAAATGTGTCGACACTAGTACAATTAAGAGCATTGAAAATTAGCCACAAGGTGGATTTCTACCAGAGATATGCTATGCAAGTAAGCGGTGGAATTTAACAAACATAGTTGTGTGCAAATGTATCCTTTGTCACATCAACATGTATTGGCGGCTTTAGATTAGATTAGTTTTTTTAATTATTTTTGATTGGTAGGAGTGTCTAATCTTCGATCAAATATACCCTAGATGCAACTTTACGTAGTGCCACAACACACAAAAACGGCTTGAGTTTACTATACCTTCCTACCAATTGAGATATACATACATCTTATGGATATTACTAAAAATCTAGAGTATATTTGATCGAAGTGTGTAGTAGTAAATATTATGTGGGAATAAATAAATGTTATTCTATCAAATAAGCACATCACATCTCCAATGCAACCGCATCTAAAGTAGCACTCACCAAGTTGTGCATTATTAGCTGCAGCGGCGGCCACAGCGTCCTCGTACCTCTGAGCCAGCCACTCCTTGAGCTCCAGCGCGCGCGCCAGCCCCGCCTCCCGCAGCCGGGGATCTGCGCCCAGGTGGAGGGTGTCAACCACACCTAACAACACGGACCTACTAGTAGCTAACAATAATGGGCGGCTACTAGCTGTTTACAGTAACGAGGTGGTTCGACACATGTAAAGGGGGTGGGGGGGGGGGGGCTATTGATACGACAATTTACATCAAAGAGTTACAGTAAGGGGTAGGGAGGGGGGGCGATAGATCTAAAAGATGGGGAGATGATCGATCGTTTGATTTTTCTGTTAGTAGTCTGTTTTCAGTAACAAGGGGGTTCAACACATGTAAAGGGGGCGCAACACATGTAAAGGGGGCTGATGTTAAGACAGTGTTAACCACACCTAACAACATGGACCTACTTGTAGTGAACAGGGTTTCGAGCTGTTTATTGTACAAGTTGATACATCCAATAGGGGGGCTGATATTAGGACAGGTTCAAGTTTCAACTCAAGCTAACAACACGGATCTATACCTACTTACTGGTAGCAACAATAACAGGGGGTTTATAGTAATGGCCTCTCCATTACTCCACACATCTAAAAGGGGGGCTGATGTCAGGACAGTTTCAACCACATTTAAGACATGTACAATACAGGTCTACATTTGATTTAGGGAGTTGATACATTGGGGTTCTGTCATTTAAGCTAAGGCTGATCCAGCAATGCCTCTAAAGAGGCTAGGAACTGCACTTAGTCTTATGGAGAGCCTAATAGAACCAATTCTAGACTATTCATCAAATGATGTATGAGCTTTTTTGATAGTCTTGTTTATTGTGCTAGTAAAAAAATATTACACTAGAAAGTTTATCCAAAACAGTCATGGACATGTTGTGTTCATTATGACTGAATAGGAACTATTACCATCAGTGAACTTTCTAATTCTATTCGTAGGGTATATTATGAATAAGGACTAATGTCTGCTACTGTTATTTCTCAAAGGACTATCATAGGGGCTAGCAAATTCAAGATAAGAGCCAATGGACATACCCATCTCGATTTTATCACTAATCTTGTCCTTGGCATCGAGGAGAGTGGTTGTGAATCGACTCCACTGCTCATTGTCCGGCAGTAACTCATTCACCCAACCCATGTCTGGGAGACCATCTTTCCATTCTGTGTATTTCTGGAAATGGTACAAAATACAAAAATACAAATACAAAATGATTTATTTGCCAATTTACTTAAGATAGGTATGCATTACTAGAGGCCCCCGCACAAGGCAAGCCTGTGTCGCAGGAAGCCTGTTAACAAAAGTAGCTTTATCGGTAGCGATTAAATGTAACTTATACAGGGCAAACAAAAAAAAAAATTACATTAAAATAAAACTAATCAATTAAGTGGAGTGAATCTAAACAAATCGGAACACTATGTCTGCAACATTTACAGTTTAGTAGTTTATCGGCCAAACCCTCTTTTATAACTATGTCTCTCTCCCAATAAGGTATGCTGGAAGCAGGTGTTTTTACACCTATTGGTGTCAATTTGGAGTTTATGCAAATTAGGATCTCTCCAAGTTGAATGCTGTTTGTTGTCCAAGTTTAATGGTTAGAGACAGCTCATTTGCAGACAATGGATAGCTTAAAGGATAAGCTCTGATAACTTCAGTAATATGTCCAATATAATTAATTTATAAGTTAATTGGAGGAGGTCCAACCACTGGAATAGTATGTGAGTACTTTTTATCAGCTTTGTTACCTTATTGAGTGTCATGCCTCCACCCACAGCCCCTCCAAGCACTAGATATCTGATCTTCAGTACTCCCCTCACGGCCCTTGCAATGAGCATGCCATACTGTCTCCTCGGCATGTGAACTGGGGCCGGGCGGTATAGTAGCATGCTCCGACCTGTCCATACGGAGAAGGCTACTGCTCGAGTATCTATGGCCTTCCATGATGATCGTTTGACCTGGGATCTGTAAAAAGTTTAGTTTGATTATTTATTCAATAACAATTTACATTGTGTATGAACATTAAGTACATGATTAAGGCCCATACACCAGCGAAAGTGGCGCCCCCAACTATTATATCTTATTATTACGTTGAACGCAGGAATTTTTAAAAATCCTACGTTCAGTTTGTGGTATCTATTATAAGCTATTTATTAATGCCTCTGTAATAGTTTCATTTTGTAAAACTTAGGAAGAGATACGAAGTTGCGCTTTTTGGCCACCAAACTCTATTTTTGCATCTCCTCCTAAACTATATGAGATAAAATTATAAAAGAGGTATTAAAAAATAGCTTATAATAGATACCACAAACTGAACGTAGGATTTTTAAAAATTCCTACGATAAACGTAAAAATATGATAAAATAGGAATTGCTGTCAGATTGGCTCGGGTATGCGCCTTAAATTAAACTTATAGTATGCAATTATATTATAATCTAATTCATCTATGTTGAAAAGGTCTGTTTGGGATATTGACAAAGAATAGAGAAGTTATTGATAGAGGATAATAGTTGTTTTTATTTTCTATGAACAAGGTTTTTAATGCAGTCTTGGATGTTTTGCTATGATAGATTTGACTCATGGTTTATGATTCAGAAGATCAATATGAACAGCTGATGTTTTTGGTGCCTTTCAAGGTCAAAAACAGAGAAAGCTCTAACATAAATACCGTCCATGGGAAACAAATTTTAGTGGTTTTATTATGCTCTAGAATTGGGAAAGACAGGATATCGGATGATGGTACCAAACGTTCAAAGAGTTGAAGATGAGAGGATTTGATATCCAATATTCAGAGTAGGGATAAATTGGTCGTATGGTACAGAACTTGATGATCCGCATCTTACCTCAGACGATTATGCAGTATTCTCGACATTATTTACGTAATTTCTTTAGTTTATCATGTATTTCATAACCAATCAACTCTACTTCAGAGAAAAATAAAACCGTGAACAAAATATTTCATAACCTCTACCGGTAGACGTAAATAATTGCAGAATACTTCTATTTGTGTATAATTTAATCTTCGCTGGTATAAGCGTACACAATCAACTTGTAAATAAATAAAAATCAATTCATTTTTTCAAATTTTTGACAAAATCGTAGTCTTGTTTCGCAGATTTTGACATTTTGGATGAATGAATTACAAAAGAATGAACTAAACAATTCGATCATTTTATTACTCATTCATTGTTAGTAAAGCTATGCGTCCACCGAATCGGAGCGATGTGTATATTAATTTCATCGAAATTATTATAATAAAATATCGATGATTAATTTATTATCTACCTTGAGAACCCGGCTCTTAAACTTTTTAGCGAAGGAACCCTTTTGGACAACGAAATATTTAACTCCTAAAATAAGTTCGTTGCTTAAAATTATAAAAATATGGAGAGCGCAGCAAGCCTCGTATATTTTAAAGATTTTTTTGGGTTGCGACACTTGTGAGAGAAAAGATGATTTTCTTAACTACCTACTACGATTTGAAAAATTTTGATGCATAAGAATTTCTTCCCTAAACGAGCAGAACATACCCATCTCTTAAAAAGACTTTCAATTCAATTCAAATTCTTTCTTTCCTTTAACGACCTAAGGGAACACTGTGAGAGAACAGACTATCTATACATATAAAGTAGGTAGTTTTAGTAGAAGTAGGATTGCGAAATTTGGGTTCGAACTCTCCGCTAGCTACCTGTCGAGTATCGACAGGAATCTGATACAGATTCACGCGAGACCAACTTTAAATACTTTAGCGGGTCTGGCAAACTGACGTGGCCTCGGCTTGTGCGCAGAGGCGTATTTACAGATTTGGCGCCCCGGGCCAATTAGCTTTGCCGCCCCATTTATTTATGGAACAAAGACCCACCTGCTATGTGGTGTGAAATAATAAAAGAAAAACTAAAAATTAACCATTTATTCACTAGGTCAGTGGTTCTCACATTTTTTTTGCGATGGATCCCTTTTGGACATCAAAATATGTGACTTAATAAGTTCGTTGCCAAAATGGAGAAAAAATTAAGAAGCGAATCTACAAAATTAGAAAGAAATTTGAGCAACTCTTGGTAAATTTGTTTCAAAACTGCAAGCAGGTGGAGCCCCGAAATATAAAAAAAAAAATTGCGACTATTGGTAAATTCGTGTAAGAAAAATTGAGAATTTTTTTAAGGCTCGCTTAACTCGCCTAATAAAATACCGACTATGTTCACGTATAAAATAGGCGAGCGGAGCATTTTTTAAAAACGATTGTTAAATTTGTAAGAGTAATGAAAGAAAAGATGATAAAAACTGCGAGCGGAGCGAGCCTAAATTTTTTTTGCGACGTTTGGGAAATTTGTAAGTGAAATGGAAATAAAGACCACATAAAAATGGCAAGCGGAGCGAGCCGCAAATTTTAGTAACCTTTAAAGATTGTTTTTTTTTTGTGTGAAATATAAGGACGAGAATATGATATAATGGTGCTGAAGAGCGAGCGGTGCGAACTGTGACAATTATTGACACTTAAGCGGTGGCGAGAAATATTGAGTATATAACGGCGAGCGGAGCGAGCCGCAAAATTTTGCGTCAATTGTTTGAGGAAAAGGACGTATTCATACCAATATTATTAATTCTAACGGAACTATGTCTGTCAGTCTGTCTGTTACACTTTCCTGTCGAATCGGCTAAACGGGTCATACTTATGTTCCATATTTTCGAGCAGTTGTCGTGACACAGACAGTGAAAATTTAATTATGTTGAAAATCATTATTTTGTGATATAAATTTATTTTGTTTTACGACGACTTTCTAATAATTTGATTTTACTTTATTTTGTTTTACACTCGCAGGTCACGTTGTTAAATAAACCATATAGGAATTTATGTTTCGTGAAAAAAATAATAGGTAATTAATAATTAAGTCATTTTGTGTGTATGATCAAGTAAAATAAATAATAATTACTAATTTGCATTTAAGAATTGTAGTTTTTTTATTTGTCGTGGGACAACATATATAATATAAAGTTTATTCACTCTTAATCAACAATAAATGATTTATTACTTCGTAAATATTTGATTTCGAGGGACAGTCGTAAAACAGGTGGATATTTTTGTTAATACGCCCAAGTATTGGTATTGACGATACTGACGAACTACTAAAATAATTCGTTGTGTTTTGTTTTTTAAGCGCACCGCGTAATATTTATTTTTGTAAGGTTTGTACGCCGTACGTATATAACCTAACTAAAATAAATATTTTAATGTATTCTTGAACGCAAATGTTATTTTAGCTACCTACATTATTATTTACTTACCTTCTTGTTGGTAGGCAGTGCTGGATTTACACATTTACCGCCCCAAAACTACACAAATTTTGCCGCCCCTACTGACTTCTAATACACTGTTCACAATAAGGTAAATTCCTCTTTTTAGGGAATAATCTTGTTTCTAGATTGTTTTTACAACTTTTTGAGTATTTTTTTAAGCTAAGAAAAGCAAAATTTGTTTTTACTTCACTACTTATAAAGTGAGGTGGGCTAAGGAAGATAGGTAGGTAAGGCCCTATACTGCTATTCATGCACCTGCCAACTAAAAATATCAAAAAGTTGGCAATAACTGGTCTCAATTACTCATAACCCCTTGGAGCCGTGATATAAATAAAACTTTTAAGTCAACGCAATCAAACGTTACAGCCGTTTATGTCCGAATATTTTGCGCAAAATTTGTGTGTTTTAACTGTAAATATTTAGTGGACCTAGGTATTTGCCAAAAAGCCGCTCGCAATAGCGAGTGGAGCGAGCTTGACTCGTATCTAAGACAAACTAAGCAAAATTGTACATATGTTTCAGACTTTTACAGCTGCTGGCAAAAACAAAGTAAGCAAATAACGAAGCTAATTTTTTTGGTTAAGATTTTAGTGAACGTCTATCGATAAACGACTTGTAGGCACACTTTTCTAGCATGTTGCGGCTAAAATAAAGTAGGAAACAAACACAAAAAAAGAACGGCGAGCGGGGCGATCTGTAAAAAAATATTAAAAGTTTGGTTAAGGCAATCAGCAATCACAATAGCTAAGACAATGGTGAGCAAGACTGAATTGTATATATCTTTGAGACTAATTCTGTTGTAGTACAAAACTTTTTAAGCAGCTAAGACAAGAACGGTAGCAGCTTTAAAAATAAGAGAAGAGAGTAAAGGTTTGTAAGCTTCATTGTAAAGGTTTTTAAAAATAACTACTTATACCACGTTACGGGTAGGTACATCCAAAAATTAACAATAGTGCGTGAAATAAAACACAAATTGACTTGCGTTGGATGATGCTAAAGGTGCTTTGTAAAGTTTTTTATTCAAAGATTTGGGTCTTTTTAAATAGCATTAGGTGTCTGCAATAATTTAAAAACATAAGATGTTTTAAATTTTTATTATTTTGACCGCAAGAGCGGTGTTCCCTTATTCCCCCTTAACAGTAAAGTAGGTAGGTATGTACCTATATTAAGTACCCAACGAACGGACACGAAGACACTCGAAGTGGCAGCAGCAGGCCCTCCCGAGGCGGCACGAGTAGGGAAGAGGCTGCTGCCGCCACCACCTTCCCGCGCAGCCCAATTCGTATCCGCAGCCGTACTTTTTTCCTGTACCAAATTTTTTTTGAGCCAATTTTCTCGGCCTCCCCCTAAGCTTCAGCCATTTCAGCTTCTATGGTAAATCCGGTACTGTTGGTAGGTATAGGTATTGTAGGTAAACAATTAGTTAGATTTTGGGTTCGAAGCGTTCGTTTGTTTATATTTGGCGCCCCTCTCAGCCTTCTTTGGGCTTTTTTTTTATCGTCAAGCTTCTGAAGGGCAGACAGCAAGGGGCGGCTTCGCCGCCCCTCGAAGCCTGCCGCCCCGGGCCATGGCCCTTTTGGCCTAAGGGTAAATACGCCCATGCTTGTGCGCAGTGGCGTGATGGCGGTGGTGGTCCGACCCTCGCTCTTTCCCTAGGAGTAGGTACAATTTGAAGAAAAGGTGTTGTCAAAAAATTCCGCGGCAAGGCGCCCCCATCGCGCAGGCCGCGTCAGTCTGCCAGACCCTTTATTGTTTGTTGTTCCACAGACATCCGAGCTGCGCGCGGTTCCTTCTTGATTTTGAGCATGAATCTGAGAATGGTAGTTTTATTTCATTGGTGTTGCCGGCAATAAAGTTAATAAAACCGCTTCATTGCTGGCAGCACCTCATCTGTCAAACGTCAATCAAGAATGGACAATTTTTCATGAAATTCTTGAAAATTCACATCGAAAAAGGATTTCATCGTAAATTCGACTGAAATCGTTAAAAATAAACAATAACAGTGTTCTGTGCAGTGCTATTTATTCATTGAACTAAAGAAATGACCTAAAAAATCGTGTAAAACTGTGTTTTCGCAAAATCATTATTCGTGTGAGTGTTGGTTTTTTGTAAATGTCCAAGTTTGTCCTCGATTAATTAGTAATTCGACGAGGAAGTGGTGATATCACGTCTGTTATTTGTTACGGAGTGATGTAACGCAAGCCTCCGTACGTGGGATATCCTTTACGGGCTTATTTACGCCAGGTACTCCAGTCTGAGTTCAACTTGTGTTATTTTTAGAAGAGCTTGCATTGGTCTGGTCTTCTTATGTTTACTTGACTGGTCTATAGCATGATTACAAATTCGTATTCAGATCGGTTCAAGGTGTATGTAAGAGTCAATGACTTTTTAAACTTAATTCCTACCTTCTTACTGACTCATATTTATTTCTTGCTTTCTACATAACTTTTTGGACCTATGTAGGTATAAATAGATAACAATTAACTAATTTCTTACTTATTTCTAACCTAGCCTATTGATATTCTTAATTGACTGATTGCCAAAATGAAAACATGAAAATAAACAAGCTGAAAACATCACCCCACTTGAAACTCTTGAACAAAAGCTGGTACCTATCTATTACTATTTATTTACTTCATAATAAATAAATAAATAAATAAATAAATAATGCTGGACAATTCACACAGCATTATCTAGCCCCAATCTAAGCAGAGCTTGTGTTATGGGTACTAGATAACTGATATACATAATACAATACATTGCATAGATAGATATTTTTTATTATACATAGAAAAACATCCAGAACGCCCTGAACAAATTTCTGCAGATCATACACAAATTTGTCCCGAGGCGGGAATCGAACCCGCAACCTCCTGCGTCGCAGGCAGACCTTCGCCCACCGCGCCACAGAGGTCGTCATAATCTTAATAATCTTTTCAACATAATCTTTCATAATCTTTCTCACTAACCTGCTTGATATTCTCAGGTCAACAAAGGTGGTTCTGTAATTGTAACTCAAACCAGTTGAGATAAGGTGTAGTTAGTGTAGGTGTGGGTCAATAACCTGGCTAGCTTTAGGAGATTTCATTTTTTTTACATTTTTAATGCAGTGAATCAAGAATTGTTATGAAGACACTTATATTTGTCTATTATTATGTAGATTATAAGGTTATAAGTATTGCTGCTGCTTCTGCTGCAAAAGATAGGACATTTATTTGTTAATGTACACTTAGCAACACTTTATAGAAGAAACTACCATAAAATAAGTGACAGTGAGTGGTCTTATTGATTAAGAGCAATCTCTACCAGACTAACTTAAAATATCTGGTCTCATTCTAAAACTTCTAGCCCAGAAAATAATATGCTGGACAATTCACATAGCATTATCTGGTCCTAAGCTAGGCAGAGCAGAATAGGTATCAGTTATCTAGTACCTATAACACAAATTTTGTGTACCTACTCACACACAAAACAAGTTATGGGTATAAGAAATATGATATACTGAGAAGCTTTGTTATCTTTGAATGTCATTCATAGACATACTCATAGACATTTAGCTTAGCTTGGGGCTAGATAATGCTGTGTGAGTTGTCCAGCATTATTATTATTTATTTTTCCAGCCACACTCATAACACATTTGATATTAAATATTAAATGCTAACTCATTCATCATCATCATCTAAGTGCCACATGAGTAAAGCTGAAGGCAAAACCTTGATTAGAAACCCTTCACCAATGTCAGATGTCAGATTTAGCAGAGAAAGAAGTTAACTAATATAATCATAACAAGAGCTCGAATATTACCTTAAGCGATTCTGTGAGCTTAATACAAGCACTATTATTTATGCTTGTAACCTTAGTATCAACAATGAACAGGCAATGGTCATTTACCCCAATTAGCATAAAATTGTTCATAATTACCTACACAGTGTGAAGAATCAGTTATACCTTACATTATACATAGGTTTTATGAATTTTAATTTTAATATCACAATGAGGAAACTTCTTAAATTTTTGATTGCATACACAAGTCGAAAATTATAATAATAAATAATAAGCCTGTTTTTTGATTATGATTCCGTGCTTTTGGTGTTGTATTTGCTTTTGTGTTGCTGCCTCCCCCAGATTGGCCCATTTCTCTCGGTTTTCTGCAACATTCATCCAGTTCTTTCCAGCTGTTTGCATTTTATCTAATCTTCGATCTTGGGACTATCATCCAAACAAGTCAAATTTTTTTAATTTTTTTTTATTAGCCTGTTTCGTCCCACTGCTGGGCAAAGGCCTCCCCCAAATCTTTCCAGTTGGTGCGGTCACGCGCGATCTCCCAACAAGTCAAATATAAAAGTTAAAAAATGCTGGACATGTACAAAGGTGAGCTTAACCCTAAAAGAGTTTTCTTGCAGCAAACCTAAGTTATACAGAGAATTTATGAAATGTGTGTGGACAGATAAGAAAACTGCATTATAGATAGTTAGATTGAACTTTTGTTTTTTAACTAAAAACAGTTTTAAACTTAGCATAAAGCATGAAATTTAATTGCTTATCATCTATACCAATGTTATAAAGTGGAAAGATTTGTTTGTTTGTTTGTTTGTATTGAATAGGCTCTGAAACTACTGGATGGATTTAAAAATCCTTCACTATTAGAAAGCTTTCTTTTCAGAGAGTGACATAGGCTATATTTTATCCTGGTATTCCCACATGAACGGGAACAACGCAGGTGAAACCGCGAGGTACTGCTAATTTAGAAGAAAACTGGACTCCATGATTCTCCAACTGTAAAAGGATGGAAAGTTTTATTCTGTTTTTAACCGATTTCAAAAAAGGAAGAGGTTCTCAATAGACTGTATTTTTTTAATTTATGTTTGTTACCTCGGAACTTTTAACTGGGTGGTCCGATTTTGATGATTCTTTTTTTTATTTGAAAGCTGGTGCTTTCCATGTAGTCCCATTTCAATTTGGCCCAGTTCAGACAGTGGCATCCATATGAAAATCATAAAATTGAAGTTGGTATAAAGTTTTTTAAACTCATTTATTGCTTATAATATATAACATTAAACACACTAAGAAAATAATTATAATAGCAATATCTTTCAGAATATTGACAGAAAAATCCTAACTTAGCTTTACAGTTTGTATAAAGTAAACAGACAACTTTGTCCCACACAAATATTTATTCTGCTAGTCTCTTTATTACACTGGAAAATAGACCTTTAAACAATTGAAATACAGATTAATTTAATTCCTTGTAAATATGTGGCATAACATAAATTCTTCACTGCACTCTACTAAAAATAAACCACTTGATTGCCAATAAATCTTCATTCAACTTTATTACTTTACAGATAAGACTTAAATTAGGTACCTATGTACCATCTTGATGTTGCAATAAATCAGCTACATGTTATTTCTAGGGAATAGAGTTCAAAGTTCAACACTATTATCAAATCATAATCACACAAAAATTTTGATTTAAGTTCTATAGAAATAAGGTTTAAAGTGCAATAACATTGTGATGAGATCATAAGGCACCTGGCAATAAGATGTTAGGTATAAGTAGGCGTGTTGAAGATGGAATGTATGCTTTGCAAGTGAGTTTGCAATGGTTTTTTTTGTTTGTTTTAAATTTCTAAAATGATAAAACGAATAAATAAATGATAAATAATGCTGGGCCATTCACACAGCATTATCTA
The DNA here is from genome assembly GCA_955876795.1 of Eupithecia tripunctaria. Classification (NCBI taxonomy): domain Eukaryota; kingdom Metazoa; phylum Arthropoda; class Insecta; order Lepidoptera; family Geometridae; genus Eupithecia; species Eupithecia tripunctaria. The sequence continues at coordinate 789,337 of OY041625.1, forward strand.
GCCTCAATCTAAGCAGAGCTTGTGTTATTATGATAGGTACTAGAAGACTGATATCACACTAATATTAAAAATGCGAAAGTTTGTATGGATGTATGGATGGATGGATTTATGGATGGACGTATGGACGTTTGTTACCTCTTCACGCCAAAACTACTGAACGGATCGGGCTGTAATTTTGCATACAGATAATTCTAATCCTGGAATCAAACATAGGCTTTTTATCCCATACATCAGTTCCCGTGGGATAGAAATCACCTTTAATCGTTTTCATAGGAACAACGCGCGCGAAACCGCTTGGCGCAGCTAGTGATAAATAATGCTGGACAATTCACACAGCATTATCTAGCCCCAATCTAAGCAGAGCTTGTGTTATTATGATGGGTACTAGATAACTAATACACTTAATACAATACACTACATAGTTTTTTTTTTATTATGCATAGAAAACATACAGAACGCCCGGAACAAATATCTGCAGATCGTAAAAACATTTGTAGCAAGGCGGGAACCAAACCTGCAACCTGCGTCGCAGGCGCTCCTTCGCCCACCACGCCACAGAGGTCGTCAAAAACATAGGCACAAAGTAGTAAGGAATTTGTGAAGGAGCGCTGATTTTCAGTCTCAAGAATATAACTTAAACCTACACATTTCCTTAATCACTCAAAACGAGGGATATTAATTAGTTACTGAACTGCTTCTGATAATATTGGCTACATATTAATAGCTATTGTTTATCATTAGTCATACACTACAGTAGTCACTATCCAGTCATCCACTGCAGTAGCTTCTAGATAACGGAATGACCCTGGTCTTATTGATAGTGACAGTGATTTGGTTATATTTATGTTGGATGGTCGAAACAATGATAATTATTTGTTGTGTGTACAAACAATCTACTGGTAATAAAGGTTAATAATAAAACCGGTGAGGGGGAGGCGCCTCGTACGGAATGGGACTTAGGACGGAACCTTAAGGTGGAACTAGTCGCAATTTTTTTCATACAAACGTGGAAGGGTAACTACAAGGCTGTTTGATGTTGACCAACCAGAAATAAGGATGAAATCAATTTATACCGTCATGAATGAACTATGTTTGTATACAACTAAAACAGTAAAAGAAGTATACGTTTGAAAAATACAAGCTTGTAAACATTCGTATTTCAACACGAATTTTACCTTAACTTTGGGCGAAAATAAATACAACACGGGGAAAGAACACTCTAAAATGAAGGGTTTACCGACATAGTTTAAAATAATTTTATTTTGAAGAGATACATTCAATAGTTTTTCTATGATAACCCTTGTGCTAAAGTCTGTTCGGCGGCATGTGTGCGGTATGTCTATAATAATAATGACAACAGGCGAGATGATAGCATGCATTTAGGCCGCGCTCACTGATGACAAACAGTGCAGGTACTCTTAAAAATGACGGCTCGAACCTAGTAAATTTGTTAAAAAACAATAGGGTTATGTATCTCAGGTTCCTTGGTTGTGAAAATGAATTGGGCCATGAGGTCAGAGTCCAAATCGTTTAGGACTTCCGTTGGCTTTGATTTTTTAGAAATTACCACGAGGGCGAGGGCTTACGCACTCAACCTCACCAGCCTGTATTGGTCCACTGCTGGACGCAGGCCTCCCCCTGATAAGTGCCTCATTGGCATTTATCTTATGGGGGTAATAGATGCGGGTTGGGGATCGCAGTTCGGTGAGCGCAAGGGCGCTGCTGCCCGCCCTCCAGTAGTGTCCGGTCTCTTAGTCGCCTCTTACGACACCCACGGGAAGAATTGGGGTGGTGCAAATTCTAAGCCAGCACCACACTATGGTGACGAAACAAGCTACGCACTATGGTGACGAAAATTCTAAAGTGATATTGATTTTGATAAATAGGTACTTTTTCTTAACAAAATTATTATTGGTACATGTTCTGTTTACTCTCGGACCAGATGATGCCGTGTGAAAAATAATCCTTATTCCTTTACCTACAGAGTAGAGAATGGCGTCGGTGTGGAAACGGCTGCAGCGCGTGAACAAGCGAGCGGCCAAGTTCCAGTACACGGCCTCCTACCACCGCGTCGATCTCGAGACCTCGCCCAAATGGTAAGGATCAACAATAGACGTTATACTATTAGACATAGAGTTGAGAATGGTTCAAACGGCTGCAGCGAGCGCCTAAGTTCCAGTACACGGCCTCCTACCACCGCGTCGATCTCGAGACCTCGCACAGATGATGAGCACCAAAAATAAACCTTATTCCCTTAGCTACAGAGCTGATAATGGTTCAAACGGCTACTGCAAGCGGCCAAGTTCCAGTACACGGCCTCCTCCCATCGCTAGTATTGTATTCTTGTGTATTCTCTTTGACCTTCTCTTCGATCTCGAGACCTCGCCCAAATGGTGAGGAACAACAATTTACTTTATTCCCTTAGATACAGATTCGAGAATGGTTCTGTTCTCAGAGTGTCCTCGTATTAAACGCATAAGGAAGATAAATCTAGTGAAGCTATTTTTGCCGTATAAAAACCCTAGCTTAATCTTATCTGCTTCCTGTATCCCGTTGCGGGGTAAATCCCGTTCTAGTTTCCAAGCGCTGATTAACCAAAATACAGATATGACTGTTATCGCTCCTACATAACGTCATAATTATTTGTATATTCGATGGGCAGCGGGAGAAAAAGCAGGTGTTTGACAGCTTGCTACAACTGCTCGACGGCTTCCCCCTGATAAGCGCCATAAGGATGGACCAGATATGTATCACTAGCCCGATCCGATCACCGTATCCGTATCAATCCGTATCAAGTTGTGGACGTCTCGATTTGTTCCGTATCTCCACAATAGTCCGGCGACTAGCGACACCCGTATCTGACCGACATGACATGGCACGGGCCGTATCATAACGGCGTATCGAGACATCACCCGTCCACATATGCGATCATGAAACGCGTCGGCGATACGGATACGGTGATCGGATCGGGCAAGTGATACATATCTGGACCAGCCTTTATTGGATTTTACCTCATGGAGGGTATTACCCTATCTCTACGAGGAGCAAGCGCATTCGGAATTGCAGTTCGGTGGTAGAATTGTGCGGATATCCTTTAGTCGCTTCTTACGACACCCGCGAGAAGAGTTTGTGCAATTTCTAAGCCAGCACCACACTGATTGTATACGATACCTATTTCTTAAGAAAACTATCAGCTGGTTTTATTATAAAAACTATCGTATTTTGACGAAACTACGAACCATATTTGTGTTGGAAGAACACCAACGTTTCATCCCTTAACGAGGGACATCTTCAGGGCGAGTGCGGTTCTAGACACGCGCGTTCCGCATCCATAAACGTTGGTGTTCTTCCAACACAAATAAGGTTCGTAGTTAACCCGCTTATATCCGTAATGTGTCAGCTGGTTGATTCAGATATATTAGGTCCTTACATATGAAATTGGCGTTTTTCGTACTGGCCACTTTAATCACAAATATCTCCTCTTTGGTAAGGAATTCCAAATTCAAATTTGTACAGCTATAGACTCATGTATTTGTGCTTCGATGATCGTCATTCATTTGTTTTTTTTCTTCTGTTTTTTTCTGTTTGCGTCACTCATTTTACAAAATGGAAAACTTAAAATATCGCATTATTTACGAGTACGAGTTCCGCCGTGGCACTAGTGCTGCGGAAACAACTCGAAGGGTGAATGATGTGTATGGCGGTCGTGTTGCAAAAGAAAACACAGTTCGTTTTTGGTTCCAACGTTTTCGTTCGAAATTTCGACCTGCAGAACAAGCCCCGTGGACGGCCTGAGACTCAAGTTGATAATGAAGAGTTGAAGTCTATTGTGGAAGCGGATCCATCGCAAACCACGTCCGAGTTAGCTGCAGGCTGCGATGTTAGTGATAAAACTGTTTTAATTCACTTGAAGCAAATTGGGAAGATTAAAAAGCTTGAAAGGTGGGTACCTCACGAATTGACTGAAGCAAACCGGCAAACGCGCGTCGACTGCTGCGTTACATTACTAAACCGGCACAATAATGAAGGTATTTTAAACCGAATCATTACCTGTGATGAAAAATGGGTTCTTTACGATAATCGGAAGCGCTCAGCGCAATGGTTGGATCCTGGCCAGCCAGCCAAATCCTGCCCCAAGCGAAAATTAACCCCAAAAAAGTTACTTGTAAGCGTTTGGTGGACTAGTGCCGGTATTGTTCATTACAGTTTTCTCAAATCTGGCCAGACTATTACGGCTGATGTCTATTGTCAGCAATTGCAAACCATGATGGAAAAGCTAGCGGCTAAACAACCTAGGCTGGTCAATCGCTCCACGCCACTGCTGCTTCACGACAACGCTAGACCACACACTGCGCAACAGACGGCTACTAAATTAGAAGAGCTTCAATTGGAAAGTCTAAGACATCCTCCGTACTCCCCGGACCTTGCTCCAACAGATTACCATTTTTTTCGAAATTTGGATAACTTCTTGCAAGGGAAAAAATTCAACTCCGATGGGGCAGTCCAAATCGCCTTCAAAGATTTTATTGATTCCCGTCCGACTGGTTTTTTTAGTAAAGGGATCAATGAACTACCTATAAGATGGCAAAAGTGCATAGAAAATAATGGTTCATACTTTGATTAATTAAATATATTATATTAAAAAATATTCGACTTTTTGTTCCTCCCATACAAAACGCCAATTTCATATGTAAGGACCTAATATTATTTTTTGAAAGCTGGCTAGATTGTCTACTTGTTTTTTGTGATTAATTCGAATGCTATTGTTGCAGGAAACCCAACAAACTGAGCGTGGTGTGGACACGGCGCTCCCGGCGTGTCATCACGGAGCCGTTGGAATGGGAGCCTTCGCTCAAAGACCCGCTCAAGTAAGTCACCACTAAGGAAGAAGTTGAAGTTGAAGTACCAACCTCAACAGCCTATTGGACCACAGTTGGACGCAGGCCTGATAAACGGAATTATTTATTTTTTTGTTGGTAGGCGATCGCAGTTCGGTAGTAGAATTGTTCTCAACGCAAAGGAAAGCTCAAAACTTAAACATTGTAAATGACTTTAGAATTGCTGCCCGCCTCCGGTGGATATCCCTTTGTCGCCTCTTACGACATCCGCGGGAAGAGTTGGGGTGGTGTGCCAATTCTAAACCGGTACAACACATCCTCTTATAGCTAATCCCCTGTAAGTCCATTGGAGCTGGTTCGTTGTTGCTGAGACACCCCTGCAGAGGGCTGTCCGTCGCTCCGATGGTGACTAAGTATTTGTTCAGTGGACAGTGTTAGACTTCCTACCAGTGGTCTACCATGAGTTTTCACAATCCATACTCGCTAATGACGGTAGTTAAGTTAGTTAACGGATAATTGGGTACTAAAATGCGCAGTATGAGTCGCGTAGATCTGCGTATTTACGTAACTATTGTAGTAACTCAAGATAGACACACAGGATACGCTAGTCCATTCTGTTAAGGTTGAGTGAAGTAGTATTTCAATAGGTTCTTCTTATAAAAGTAATGTTGTTTCCGCAGAGGGTCAGTGATCTACCCGGTGCCGGAGAACCAGACGGTTACAGTGACGCTGTTCAAGGACTCCCGGACCAACGAGCTCGAGGATAAGGACTGGACCTTCGTGCTCGAAGATGTAAGTAGATAGTCTGTTAAAAAAGAGAAGAGTCGTGGGAAGTGAGGGCGCTCGTGTGCCAATTGACAACTTTTGTTGCGTTGACAACACTCCTCTGTTATTGCAGTACGACTAAAAGTGTTGGTTCATCGAAAAGCCACGACTCTTCTCTTTTTGAACAGACTCTAATGGTGTCACACATCATAGGCTATTTTTATCCCAAAAATCAGTTCCCTTGAAAGTTTTGATGTTTGGATGATTATTACCTCTTCACGCCAAAACTACCAAAATCTAGTAGAAATTTTGCATAGAAGCTCTATCTGGAATAACATACTGACTTCGTTTCATCCCGAATATCCATTTCGTCTTTTGAAGTCGTCGGCGAAAGCTACCGAATATATACCATAAATAAATTATGCCACAATAAATGAAGAGGCACCAAGTCTTTATTAAAAACACAGTTAATACAATAAACAAACAATCATCATAAACGCAATCAATTTCATCATCATCATCAACATCAACCTATACTAGTCCACTGCTGGACATAGGCTAGCTAGGCCTCCCCTAATGAGCGCCATAGCGCCCTGTCTTCAGCTTGACGCATCCAGCATCTGCCTGCAGTCTTTCGCAGATCATCAGCCCACCAGGGCAAGCAGTCTCGACATAGATGGCGACCGACATGGGTCGCAAAGTTTTACCGGATATATTTTAACGTATTTTGATTGTCTTTACAAGAATCAAGTTTCAAATGATTCAATAACTATTTATTTCCATAAATACAGTAGATTAACATAAAGAAAAGGTTAAATTTCTAATATTCATATCGATTTACCATCGGAACTATTCATTTTTGTTGCAAACGACCGCCACTTCAGTTTGCGATCAGTTTGTGAGCTATGTCGATAATTTTGGTTATCTTTAATTTAATTTAATACATGTCTTGATTGTTTTCTGTTTTACTCAAAACAGAAAACAATCAAGACATGACATTGACTTAAAAAAGTATAACTAAGGTTCTTATGCTAGATTGGATTCATAAACATGCATGCACAGCACAACATGATTCAAACATAGAGCAGTAAAAGCAAGCAGTATCTGTCAATCAATCTATCGGTATTAAAATACTTTCTACTTGCAGGTATCAGTGACGGGCAAGCGACGCCGCCTAGCGGTCTCATCCATCAACATGCGTAAATACGCCAGCCTCGAGCCGAGCCAGAGACCAATAACCGTGCCGCTAGACCCCACCACACACAAGATAGTGGGTGCTTCGCTACACTTGACGCTGCACTGTGTGCTGCTGAGGGAGGGACAGGCTACGTGAGTTCATTCATTCATACAATCGTTATATAGTTCATTCTTTGTATAGCTATAGATTGTAGAGACCAATAACCGTGCCGCTAGACCCCACCACACACAAGATAAGAAGACACACCGCGCCTCGCTACACTTGACGCTACACTGAAGAACGAATGAATGAACTTACATTCATTCGTTCTTCAGTTCATTCCGTCTGAGTTCAGGTGTCACAGCCTTGGTCCACTGCTGGACTCAGGCCTTCTCCTGATAAACGCCTTATTTGCTTTTATCATATAGGTAGTCGTGCCTATAACCCAGTATTAGAATTACCTGTATGCAAAATTTCAGCCAAATCCGTTCAGTAGTTTTGGCGTGAAGAGGTAACAAACATCCATACATCCATACAAACTTTCGCATTTATAATAGTAGTGTGATAACCTGAGTCCAGCAGTGGACCAATATAGGCTGTTGATGTTTAGAATATTTACCACGACATTTGTTGTTTGTTTCAGTGATGAAGACATGCAATCGCTAGCATCGCTGCTATCCGTGAACAACAACTCGGATATAGCTGTGTTGGAGGATTTGGATGAGGATTGGCTCTCCGATAATTCCACAAGACAGGTAATAGATCCCTACTGCACCTATTACAACTAGACTACTGCACTACTAGAGAATCCTTACCAATATTATAAAGGTCGATAACCGTTGGGGAGTAAAGGTTTTCCGATGAATAGGGTATATGCATGTGACTTCAAAAAAGCTAATATATTTTTGACGTATTCTCGATTGATATAGAAATATATCTGTATATTTATATTTGTATTTTATGATGTTTTTATTGTGAAATTTAATCATTGAGAAGTAGATATTTTAAGTCTCAACAGCAAAATGTCTAAACGCAACGCCATTGGCATGTGAAGCGTGAAGTCATACTGTGACATTTTTGTATGGGCATGAAGTTTTGACTTTGAGTTTACATAATGTGACTCGATGATCCGTGACGTCATAAAATGAAATGGCTAACATGGCAGCGTTTTTATCACCCGAAACTGAGTGTAGTTTTACTTTTAGTTTTTTACCTCAATAATTTAAGTTTTCTTGGGTGTTATATTTTTTTCGTTTATGTATTAACCTAAATAATCGATAAAAAAAACCATACATATACCCTATTGCGAGACGAGTGTGGGAAGACGAAGCGCTATGCCGTTTCGTCCGTTCGCAGTTCTCATGGGCCCCTCTCGACTTCGCTGTTACATCTCGTCTGGTTAAACTTAAAACAATTCTTAATTGACAAATGCTATTATGACGTAAATGAATTTTTAAATGACAAACTAGATAAACTGACATGATAAAAAAGGACTAAAATTTATTTGAGTAGGTACCTAAAACTTGCGTACCTATATACCTAAATATTAATTATACGTGTCGTCTTACTGTTTTTTACTTACCAACTTTAAAATTGTTTATTTTAGTAACTAGACAAGTAGGTACTGCTCACCTTAGTACCTACATAATATTACCAAAAACAACCTCGGTCTGCCTTCCACTTGTTGATACGCCCAACGGGTACACATTGTGATACTTAGCTATATATAATAACTAGCTGCGCCCCGCGGCTTCGCACGCGTTGTTCCTATGGAAACATTAAAATGTGATTTTCATCCCACGGAACAGATTTATGGGATAAAAAGTAGCCTATGTTTTATTTCCGGATTATAATTACCTGTATGCAAATCAGCAATTTCAGCCAGATCCGTCCAGTAGTCTTGGCGTGAAAAAGTAATAAACATCCATTCATCCATCCATCCATCCATCCATACTTTCGCCTTTATAATATTAGTGTCATTACCAGCCTACCAATATGATGACAACAATAAATATATTAAGTATTGAGTTACAAGAACTGACCCTCTCCCCAGATGTCTGACCTCCGTCAGCAGATGGAGGAGATGACGCAGTCCCTGACGGCCAGCGACCTGGCCACTCCCAGCTCGGTGGCCAGCCTGCAGTTCGACGCGACGCCCACCGCGCCGCCGCCCCACTCGCCGACCACGCCCACCAACCAGCCCGATACTGGCTTTAAGGTAACTAATGGAAGAGATGACGCAATCACAAGCATGACACACTAGATAGGAATTTGGCTCTCTCTCACCTAGATGTGCAATGTACTATTCTCAGATTGTCATTCCGTCTAAACTTAAGGCGCCCTACACTAAGCTTTTCGAGCCTCGTTTCCTTTATAATATAATATAAAGGAACGAGAAGCTTTGCTTAGCTCTGAATGTTTATAAAAGATATGATACAATACAACACAATACAAATACTCTTTATTGCACACCATACGATGCAGAAAAACAGAAAAGAAAAACACAAACAAAAAAACAGTTGCACAAATAGTAAAGTTGTATTATGATATGTTTTTATGTCGACGCCACAAGCTAAGCCATCCGACCAAATCACGTCCAAAGCAAGAACTACTCACAAATAAATCCTTATCTCGAAACCCTAATCTAGAGAATGCTATCTTGCATTATGTTCGCCTATGTACAACTTTTGTGCAACATATTATTCTATCTTTACATTATTTAGTATTTAGTTATTTAGTCATAGTCTCTTATTCATTCTACATTAGATAATTTAATTATATCTGAACTTTTATTTTAGATAGTAGGTACCTGTTATAGTGTTGCTATTAGGATATGATGTACCTACTGCTTATTTCTTAATTTAATTTAGAAACCATGTGTTGGAGGGAAGACTGGTTATCTGTAACACATTTTATATAAACTAAAACAGAAACCAGGTCGACCTTTCACTTGTTTTGTATATATGATTTGGAAATAAATGATTTTGTATTTTGTATTTGTATCTATCTAATCTCCATTTTCCTCCCAGATGGACTACCAATTCGAGAACAATCTAGAACTAACCTCAACACCCATAGACAACACCTTCAAAGAGGTCATCTTCAAGCCTAAAACCATCGCGAAGAGGAACCTCAAGCCGTTGGAGCTGAAGACCAATCTGAACAGCATCGGGCTGGACCGGAACGATAACGAGGAGGATGACAAGACGCCCACCACCGCTGATATGGAGAAACTGTTCCCGGGGAAGTTTGAAAAGGATAAGACTCCGGTGAGTTGGACAAGGTCACTTTTGATAAGGTCATTTTTGATAGGGTCAGAGTCAGAGTCGAATCGTTTATTTCTTTAGACTTACAAAATAAGTACTTAGACAAGTAAAATTTTTACTATATAAACAGCTTGATAAATAGTTATTACTATCAAACAAGAAATAAGGTGCAATTGACTCTAATTCACTTAAATTTTTTGTCCACTAGCGGAAGAAGTGAGTTGGACAAGGTCATTTTTGATAAGGTCACTTTTGATGAGTAGAAATATTTAGTAGGGTCAGTTTTGATAAGTAAAAAGATTTGATAAGGTCACTTTTGTAAGTAGAAAGATATTGTAAAGTCACTTTTGATAAGTATAAAGATTTGGTAGGTCACTTTTGAGTAGAAAGAAAATTTGTTTGAAAGTTGCTTATTTTTTTTAATACGAACGATTATTAAAAAGTATCACCATGTGAAAATCACACGCGCTCGTATTTATTCCAACATTTGAGTTTACAATTTGAATTTACTTGGATGATTCTGACGATTCTAAATCCATGATTTTCCTCGAAGATGTAGTATTTAAGCCACCATGTATCACTCGGGAGAAAGTGCGATTCCTGCCTTGTGTGTATTAGAGCCCTTGGTGGCGCCTCGGGCCTCATATGACTTACTCGCTAGTAATGTAGCACTTTCTCGCATATGTACAACATAATATAGATAGATATATAAATTGTTAATTATTTATTGTACCACACAAAGACACAGTCATAACAATACAGAAATTAATGCTAAGAGTAGACGACGCATGCTGAAAATCAGCGTTGTGGGGTTACTCACAACAACAGCTGAGCATGAACCTTTTCTGATAGCGCAGGCACTGCCTGCGCTATCAGAAAAGGTTCATAAATCTAAGGGGTCTAAAGGGGTCATAAATCTGGTAGTGTGTGATCAGTATCACACACTACCAGATTACAACAATATTATTATATTAGGCATGTTAGTTCTTAAGAAATTTGTTCATTAATCTTATATCTTTTTTTTAATTTGTGTGTCATGTTTGTGAGTCTGTATAATCTAAGTTTGTACCTATCAGAATAAATATATTTTCATTTAATTTCAAGCACGAAGGCGACTCTTCCAGGCAACCTATTGATCTATGTATATCAATGTTTTAGGTGCAAGATCTCCTAGAATGGTGCCAGTACGTGACGCGCGAGTACAAATCCTGCAAGGTGACCAACTTGACCACCAGCTTCAGGTCGGGTCTGGCCTTCTGCGCCATCATACACCACTACAGGCCTGATCTCATGTGAGTACAACAAGGGAACAATACAAAAGAAAAACAAACTTTGTAGGGGGGATGGGGGGATGCCAATAATCCCCACGCAGCGCGACCTACGCTCTACTGCGACAGTGAAGCGTTCCTCAATTCTAAGGTTTTGGTTATTGTATCCCAGTCGAAGTCGGAAGTTTTGGGGATTTCTTAGGATTTTTTCTGTGGGCGCCTGACGGCACTATAATAGCAAGAACCTAAGAGATCTATTGTTTTATTTTTCTTATTGTATCGAATTAATTTAAATGTATTAAATTGTATCGTTTTAGAGACTTCTCTGGCCTCCAACCAGACGAGAGCGAGCGTAATGTTCGAGCGGCGCTAGAAGCGAGCGGAGCACTCGGGATATCACCTGTGCTCTCCGCCAGCGAAGTGTGTAGGAACGCACCGGACAGACTAGCTGTAAGTAAACGTTCGAGCGGCGCTAGAAGCGAGCGGAGCACTCGGGATATCACCTGTGCTCTCCGCCAGCGAAGTGTGTAGGAACGCACCGGACAGACTAGCTGTAAGTCAATACATCCGTCTATAAAGCACGGCTCGCTTCGCTCGTCACTTAGTGTCCTTTTGGTGTGTTAAAGGTGCGCGGCTCATTTTGTTAGCTAGAACTCAGGACGAGTTCTGTCAAAAACAACCGGTTCATTCTATCGACCAATGTTCTGTTGAGTTATCATTAAACATTCACAGCGCTCAAGTGGTACATAAAAAACGCAAAGGCCGCCTATTTTGGATATATTTTGTAATGTTTTTTGTATGTATTTCTACAAAACGATTTATTATGATTATTAGTATTTTTACATTTAATGTAAAGATAAATTGCCTTTCATTGATAAACACCATCGTTATAAAAATAAATAAATAAGCTCGATTATTATTTTGATGCAAATCGTGGTAAATACCCATAGCAGTTATTTAAAAAAAAATATAAATGTAAATAAATAATACTGGGCAATTTACTGAGCATTTAGCATTAGTACTAACTGATATGTGGTTAAAGATATTTATTTCTCAAAGAACATAATATACATTCACTTACAGAGAAATGTGTTTTTTCTTAGTATCTAATATACTTTTAAAACTTATTAAATTATGGTTGACATTTACAGTGCAGTTGTTATAATAAATGCTTATCTATTATTCGACAGGAATATTCTCTAATACATATTTCTTGAGTCTTTTCTTGAAAACTGTTAGGCTAGCGGATTCTTTTATGTTTTTTGGCAAGTTATTATGTAGTTTTGCTCCTTCAAATGTTATATTTTTCTTTCCATAGTTAGTTCTAGGATGGGGTAGTGAAAAGTTTTTTGAAGATCTCAGATTATATTTGTGCATTTTGCTTTTAGTTTTGAATGATAGATCCGTATGTATATCTTTTTGTATAATCTTTTGTATAAGACAGCAGGTGTTATATGTATAAATTTGCCTTAGGCTCATCAGTTTTGTTTCCTTGTAGAGAGTCTGCGTTCTTGTCATAAAGTCATAGTCAAAGAGTATCTTAACAATTTTGTTTTGTGTTATTTGAAGATCTTTTAAATTGGTTTTGGCGGCAGTTCCCCAAACCTCGATAAGGTATTCCAGGTTCGACTTTATGAGTGAGTTGTAAATTAATTGCCTAACATTTCGTGGAAAGCATCTAACGACTGGTCGAAGCATGCCCATCAAAGAAGATATTTTTGATCTTAGTTTGTCTAAATGTGGCTTCCACGTTAAGTGTTTATCTAGGACTAGCCCAAGATATTTTTCGGTGTCACATGTTTTGAGGGTTTCACCATTGAGTGTTAGTGGTGTGTAGTTATCTATTGTTTTATTTTTAGCCCTAAAAATCATGTAGGATGTCTTGGAAGCATTTACTGTGAGTAGATTCCTCTGAAACCATTGGTTTATAAGGTTGAGATCTGCCTGAGCATCGTTAATTATGTTGCCAACTGAATCACCAAAGTAAAATAGGCAGGTATCATCAGCGTACAACATTATCTGCCCCTTTAGTCCAGCTTCGTGTATGCTATTTATGTAAATGAGGAACAGGAGCGGTCCCAGGATGGATCCCTGTGGTACACCGCATGTGATTATCCTGGGGTCACTCTGATGTTCTCCTATTTTTACAATTTGCTTTCTTTTTGTTAAGTAAGATTCAAATAATTTGTACGCGGCACCTGAAATTCCAATATTTTTGAGCTTTTCCAGCAGTAAGTGATGACTCACAGTATCAAATGCTTTTTTTAAATCTATAAGGATACCGAGAGCTATGTTCCTTTTGTCAATGTTGATTTTAATCTTTGTTATTAGGTCTATTGTTGCTGAAAGGGTGTTTGATTTGGATCTAAAGCCGTATTGATATTTATAAATAAAATTTATAGATGTTAAAAAATTGTTAAGTTGGAGGTAAATTACTTTTTCATATATTTTTGAAATTATCGGAAGAACGGAAATAATTGGTCTATAATTGTTAGGGTCTTGTTTGTCGCCAGCTTTATAAATAGGTGTTACTTTTGCTATTTTTAAGCAATCAGGGAAGCAACCTTGTTCAAGTCAGATATTAATACAATTTGTAAGACTTTCTAAAATTATTTGTTTTGTCGATTTTATTACTTTGGCGGATATACTGTCGAGACCTTTGCTGACATTTGCATCTAACTGGTCTATTATTTTAGAGATTTCGTCTTTAGTGCATGGTTTGAAGTCTTTGAAGTGATGGTCTTTTATATTCACAGGTATTGAGTTATTAAGAATAGTGTTGTTTGTTTTAGGTATCTTTTTTGTTAGTTTTGAGCCTATTGTGGAGAAGAAAGCGTTAAAACATTCACAAAGGTCATATTCGTCGGTCAATAGGTTCCCTGTGTGATCCATAATCTTTGAAGGAGCAGAACTCTTTTTTATTTTGTTTGTTGAGATTTCATTAATTAGACTCCACATTTTCTTAGGTTGTTTTGTACATTTTTGAAAGGAATTGAGATAGTATTTGCTTTTAGTAGCTTTGATATTAGCTGAGACTCGACGTCTTTCTTTTGAGAGTTGTTCCTGCAGGTCTTCGTTTGATTCATCTTTTTTGAGGTTTTGATAAATAATATTTCTAGCATTGATCCCATCAATGATTTCCTTGTTAATCCAATCTTCTTGGGGTGGGTTGATATACTCAATACATAGATTTTCTTTATTATAATGTACAAGCTGCGCCCTGCGGCTTCGCACGCGTTGATACTATGGAAATGTTTAAAGGTGATTATTGTCCCATGGGAACTGATTAATGGGACAAAAAGCCTATGTTTGATTCCAGGATTAGAATTACCTGTATGCAAATTTTAGCCTGATCCGTTCAGTAGTTTTGGCGTGAAGAGGGTACAAACATCCATCCATCCATACAAACTTTCGTATTTATAATATTAGTTTTACTTGAAAAACATCTAGAACAAATATCTGCAGATGGTACAAACATTCGTTCCAATAGTGTTAACATTTGTTCCAGATAATGACATATCTGTTCCAACTGCGGGCGCATTTCACCGGGAGCGAGCTGCAAGTTGAACAACTAGGTGAGTTTACTGCAAATAAAATATTTAAAGTGGATACATATTGATGTTTGAGTACATTAGTCCGAGACAATAGGGTATATGCATGTGACTTCAAAAAAGCTAATATTTTTTTACATATTCTCTATTGATATAGAAATATATCTGTATATTTATTTTTGTATTTTATGATGTTTTTATGAAAATTTAATCATTGAAAAGTAGTAGCAAAATGTCTGAACGCAACGCCATTGGCATGTGAAGCGTGACGTCATACTTGAACATTTTTGTATGGGCATGAAGTTTTGACTTTGAGTTTACACATGGGACTCGATGATCCGTGACGTCATAAAATGCAATGTCTAACATGGCATAATTTTTTTTTTGGGTGTTATATTTTTTTTCGTTTATGTATTAACCTAAATAATCGATTAAAAAAATAAAAAAAATCATGCATATACCCTATTGTGATGGTGCGGTCACGTGTCACGCATGTCGGAAAAGAGAGTGGCAAAGCGCGTCTTCTATTCCGAACTCCAGCACGGTAAGCGGAAACGCGGTGGCCAGTGCCTGAGATACAAGGATGTCCTAAAAAGACACATGAAACGATGCAAGGTAGAACCCTCTCAATGGGAGAATAAGGCAGCTCAGCGCCCAGAGTGGAGGCGCCTCATCCACCAACATGTAGACGCCTTTGAAACCGAGCGTCGTGAGGAGCTCGATAAGAAGCCGGACGAGCTCAAGGCCCGTCCACCAGTGGTCATTCACTACCATTATGTCAGCGGCATTTTGACACGCCCAAAGTGCGCTCGTACTTTCAGCAACAAGCTTGGGTACGCAAGCCATGAAAGAGCGCACAAAACACTTGATGTCTTAAGTTGAAACGCCTGACCAGGCATACAGTCGCCGTAGCAGAAATCGGCTTGGAAGAAGCAACAGCAGTAGCAGCAACATTAGTCCGAGCTCAGTCATAAAAAACTTGATAAAAATAAAATAATAATTATTTATTTCAGACCATGTGGTCCATATAGGTAGGTACACAGTTTAATAATCATAAATTTTTTGTTTTATACTAGCAACACCTCGGTTTCCGTTCCCGTGGAATAGGGTATATGCATGTGACTTCAATAAAGCCAATATCTTTTTTACGTATTCTCTATTGATATATAAATGTATAGGTATTTTATGATATTTAATCATCGAAAAGTAGATATTTTAAATATCAACCGCAAAATTTCTAAACGCAACGTTATTGGCACCCGAATCGTGACGTCATACTTGAACATTTTTGTATGGGCATGAAGTTTTGACTTTCAGTTGACATAGGGGATCCGATGATCCGTGACGTCACAAAATGCAATGGCTAACATGGCAGCGTTTTTATCACCCGAAACCGAGTGTACTTTATCTTTTTCTTTTTTACATAAATAATTTACAAAAAAAATTGGCTGTTATATTTTTTTCGTTTTTGTATTAACCTAAATAATCGATTAGAAAAATAAAAAAAAACCATGCATATACCCTATTCTGGGATAAAATATAACCTATGTCACTCCCTGAAAAGTAAGCTTTTTAATGATGTTTCAAAACAAACAAAAGTATTTATTTTTAGAAAATGTGACATCAAATAACTTACATTCATTATGTACCTTTTAACCTAACCTCTAAGCTATATTATCATCTGATATTTAATCAACCAATCAATAATTTATTGCGTGAAATACATGTTATAAAAGTTGTTATAATATAATGGAATCTCACAATGTATTCTGCTCTATTAGGCGTGCAATGTCTTAAATTTTACAATAATAACAAAAAATAATCCATAAACTATAAATAAAGAAAAAAATAATGTCAATGTTATCTTTAAACTACAATTTATCGGTCATAAATTCATTAAAGGAGTAGTGAATAGCTTTTTTTTTGTCAAAAGTTCGGTCACCTTCCTCCGAAACAACGCACCAGGTAACTCTCTTATAGACAACTAGCTGCGCCCCGCGGCTTCGTACGCGTTGTTCCTATGAAAACATTAAAAGGCGATTTTCACCCCACGGGAACAGATTTATGGGATAAAAAGTAGCCTATGTTTTATTCCAGTATTGGAATTACCTGTATGCAAAATTTCAGCCAGATCCGTTCAGTAGTTTTGGCGTGAAGAGGTAACAAACATCCATCCATACAAACTTTCGCCTTTATATTAGTGTGATGTTGTTTCTCTTCCAGGCAACGACGAGACGGAGTCGTCGTACCTAGTGGGTCGGCACGACACGGACGGCTCCCTGCCCCGCGACCTGTTCAGCAGAGAAATCAGCACCAGGAGGTCCAGGAACATGCAAGATAGGCCGCTGCCTGTGTGAGTCTCACATTCTTTACTTAAGAAGGCTACGAAGCTCTCCCAAATATCATCCATGCGGATTTGTTGTTGTTTCACGTAGAATCGCATCGTGACGGCCATTTATTTATTTATTTATTCAATAAAGGTTCACCAACAGTATAGCTAGCTTAATATAACTTAATGTAATGGCAGTACTTATTGTTCTTATACATAATATACATATACCTATAATAGGTGGACACAACATGCTTCAGACATTAACTTCAAGATAATTACAATAATAAATTGTTGAGATCAATTTTATACTTAAAATAGAAGTTAAACAGGTTTCTTAAAGAGTAGTTTAAGACTGACTTAAAACAAATAAAAACGAATTAAAAAATTAAGTACTAAGAGATACCTCGGTGATAACAACGAATACATTTTCACCGAGTGCTCCTGGTTAACAATGTTAGTTCTCATCTAATGAGGACTGCTGAAAATGTTTCAGCAGCTTTTTTTTTAAAATAATGGTACTATCATAAAATATGTCTGGCTTTTATTATGGTATTTATAAAATTGTACTGATTACATAGTCTTAGGGCCTCGTTCACGATCTCCAAGTAAAGTGTTGATTAGTTACTTCTTAGATAACGTTAATTGGCAAGTAAAAGTCACGAGTATCTTTTGTCCATTTCACAAACGAAAATTGACCCTCGAGTAACAACTTACTGGTTAAGACGCATACCCGAGCCAATCGGACAGCAATTCCTATTTTATCATATTTTTACGTTTATCATAGGAATTTTTAAAATTCCTACGTTCAGTTTGTGGTATCTATTATAAGCTATTTTTTAACACCTCTTTTATAATTTTATCTCATATAGTTTGGAAGGAGATGCAAAAATAGAGTTTGGTGGCCAAAAAGCGCAACTTCGTATCTCTTCCTAAGCTTTACAAAATGAAACTATTACAGAGGCATTAAGAAATAGCTTATAATAGATACCACAAACTGAACGTAGGATTTTTAAAAATTCCTGCGTTAAACGTAATAATAAGATATAATAGTTGGGGGCGCCACTTTCGCTGGTGTATGGGCCTTAAGTGAATGACGTATAAAATATACCCTACCATTCGTACTGGTGTAACATAAATCGATGTGAAGGTGTAGAAGTACATACCTACTAAACGTGGGGATAGTTAGGTAGGTAGGTAGGTACCTATTATTCAGAATGTCAGTAGATTTTATAGGTTAGGTATTAATAAAATAATTTGATTAATGACAAAAAACCACTCACCTTTGCGATTTAGGGATTATTTTGTGTTTTATTAAGATAAGCACTTTGCTTACTGCATATTTTAAAAAAAAATCAGTTTCATCTAGGTCCGTAAAATAATCAACACGGAATTTAAATACACGAATCCTAGGTACCTACTCGTTGCGTCGTAGAATCTTCTAATTAATCTAATCAATAGGTCAAATAAATCCATTTTTATTAATATATTTTAAATAATCGTTGGATATTATCTGATAAGTATCGACACAAAATGAAAACTTACAGCTTTGAACTGTAAAGTAAATACCTACGCTAATTGGCAGATGTTGTGACGAGTAAGTTACGGTCAGATAATCATATGATTAGTGCTACTCGAACATCGTGAAATTGGCATGTGAAGTTACGGGTGACTTTATCTAGTGGTTAGCTTACTCAAGACTTTACTTGAGGGTGGTGAAAGAGGCCCTTACAGTATGTGCCTGTAGACCAGATTTACTGTTACAGAAAGGTGTGTGAAGTATTTTAGTTATAGTATGTCGAGGGTTTCTAGTGGGCACAGCTAGGCCGAATTTTTCAACAATATAAATGCTGTCGATTTTACCATTTAATATTTTATGCATTCGACGGCCATTCGGCGGCGTTCGCCTTATTTCGGAGTATTGCCCCCTGTGTCGCATCGCCCGCGTGTGAGCGAGCGGTTGCAGAAACTAGAAGGAATTTTAACATTTTTGATATATTTTGTACTTTCCGATTCATGCAAGGTGTGACGTCACGCGGTAACTGGCTACATCTTCATAATTTTCTTGTTTAATCGACTAAAGAAAAAATACTTGTCTAATATCTGATAATCTAATTCTAATGTATCTATTCTGATAATCTAATTAACGGACTCATTAAACTTTTTAAGACACGAGCCTTTTCTTCAAAAACTTAAATTCCCACTTTCTTTTCCAGTTCATCATCAGAATCGTCAGTGCGTCCTCCATCACCAGAGAAGCGAGGTTCCCTGTACCTCCAGTCTCGCTCGATCCTGGGCCGCGTGCTGCATCCCCCCGGGGGGTCGCCCATGGGCGGGGGGGTGCCAACGGCCAAGTGGTTCACTGAGGTATACTAAAAAAGTTTCGTATAGTACAAAAGCTTGGGACGGATTTTGCTCCAACTCGAAAAATAACAACTAGCAGGTTTCTTCGTCGTTTCTTTACTTTAGTCTACATACCGAAGTGGCCGAAATAAAAAATACCACTTTATTTCCGTGTCAGTGTATTTTTTAAATATGATTTGACTTTTTCTAAGTGTACATTTATTGTATTTATGGAAATAAAGCATTTTTGAATTCGATTTTGCACATAAATTAACATAAATTAAAGTTCACATTCTTGGAATCGAGATAAAGAGATATAATTGAACAATATTTATTGAAGAAAGTATCTCAAATTTTAATGCTTTTAGTAAGCAAGTACTTTTCATTATGTTTAAAAATCGACAGCAAGAAAGTTAATTTGAGGTTAAGTACTGCGGGCTTGTTTATCATTTGTGCAGGGTTTAAAAAATCGAATATAGTATTCCACATACATACGCGCCAGACGGCTGGTACAAACTCCGTTGAGCGCCACGGAGGGTGCTGATTGCGGGGCTCGGGCGGGCTCGATTCGCGTCGCTCGCCTTTAGCCTATTTCTCAAAATTTTGTTAAGTAAACTATAGTAAATTGTTAATATTTCAAAAGCTAGATAAATTTGCTAACTATTTATGTTACTTTCTTTTAATAAAATCATAAATTTATATCTTAAATTAATTGTTCCATGAAACGTTGCTTGTTTTTGCTATCCTTGTCTTCCATCTTTATATTTCATACGAAAAAACGAGATAGCAACAGCTCATAGACAAAACCAACCGAAAAACCTCAGCATAATTATTGTTCAATCCAACAGTGCTTGTTTGATGCATGAATTTGCTAGCCTTGTCTTACATCTTCAATATTTCATACGAAAAAACGAGATAGTAACAGCTCATAGAGAAAACCATAAATACATCAGGTATGCGACCGTGCCAGCGCTCAACGAAGTTTTAGTACTGACGCAGACGGTGCTTGAGGGGTTAACACAAACGTTTCTCTCCAGCCGGTGCCCGCGCCCCCACAGAAGCTGATGACGCGCAAGGAACTGACGGACCCCTTCGGCTCTGATGAAGAGGACGAGGAGAAGAACCCTCAGCCTGCCGAACCTGGTATGTGAATAACTCTACAGCTAACCAGCTACACCTACACCTTTAAACGATTCCATGGAAACAACGCGTGCGAAGCCGCGGGGCGCAGCTAGTATAAAATAAACAATTTCTTAGTATCTTCTAAGTTTAGGTACTGTACATGATTATTGGTAACTAGCTGCGCCCCCCTTAGTCAAGCTAATAGGGTATATGCATGGATGACTATTTAGATTAATACATAGACGAAAAAAATATAACAGCCAAAAAATTTTAAATTATTCAAAATAGGTAAAAAACAAAAAGTAAAAGTACACTCCGTTTCGGGTGATAAAAACGCTGCCATGTTAGCCCTTGCATTTTGTGACGTCACGGTTCATCGGATCCCCTATGTCAACTCATAGTCAAAACTTCATGCCCATTCAAAAATGTTTAAGTATGACGTTACGGTTCGGATGCTAATAGTTTAGTTTAGACATTTTGCTGTTGAGACTTAAAATATCTACTGATTAAATTTCACAATGAAAACATAAAATACAAAAATAAATATACTAATATATTTTATATCAATAGAGAATAAGTAAAAAAATACTTAATACCTTTTTTTAAGTCACATGCATACACCCTATTGTGACTATTCTTCAGACCAGAATACGATTCCGCTGGTCCGCCCGCGACGCAGGGTTGCGGGTTCAATTTCCGCCTCAGGACAAATTTTAGTACGGTCTGCGGATATTTTTTCAGGGTGTTCTGGATTTTTTTTGTATAATAAAACATCTATCTATGTAGGTGATATCTATCCAACAGGTGAGGTTGTGGTCAAATAAATATCTATTTATTTAAATACCTTTGTTCCTTGATATAACAAAAACACTAAATAAATAATATAATAATATTTAAAATTAAAGAATAGTATTATAAAATTAATAAAAATCGGTAGGTATTAATTTATTTTAGTTTTTTTTTATTTAGCTTGTATCAAATCGAATCTCGAACCAAATCATTCTATCATTATGTTGCTTTATCTATATCGTAATAATTTTATATTTTAATCCATTAGTAAGTATTGAAAAAAGTAATTGCACACCGTAAATCCGGTAGGAATACATTGAATCACATATTAAAGACATAAAAACACCTGTACCTACATGCAATAAATGATACTTTACTTTACTTTAATTAAAGCGTATGTTATTTCTCCTTTTTTCCAGCAAAAGAGCAAAAGCCAGCATCAATAGAGCCAGCATTTACAGACCCACTCACTTCTATGAACGAGCCTAAAGAAAGCCTACATATTAATGAAAACACAACCTTAAATGAAAGTATACAGAACTCAAATTCACAATCACCTATAGGACACAATGGGTTCAATTTTAATACATCGGCCATTGTACAAAATTCGTTTGTCAATGTAAACAATTCGTTTGCCAATGTAAACAATTCGTTTGCCAATGTACAAAATTCGTTCGGAAATGTACAAAGTCCTTCAGGAAATGGAAGTACAGAAAAACCAACGACACCGGATCTCCCAAAGCCTACGCCGGTAAGTTTTTCAATTATTGTTCGGAGTTTGTGTTGTGGCCGAGTTTTTATGCTGTTCTAGTGTGAGTCTTATCAAATTTGGTGTAGCCCTAAGTCGCGCGCATCATGGTTTGTTATAGATGACCTACTAATAGTAAAAAACATTGTTGAATGAGACATATGCACTAAAATTAAGTTTTGTAATTTTATTGTGGAAACTATAGCCTTAAATTTTTATTCAATATTTTGAACAATGTCTTGTAATTGTATTTGTCAATTAATCGATAAATTTGATCAATTAATTGCTAAATTTTGAATATTTGCAATGGAAGCACATTCCATATCAAAAATTCTAAATTTGTGATATTTTAATAATTTAAATATTTTATGAGTCTAATAAGTAAATTTTTATACAAATTTTTCATCATTTCAATACTATATTATAAAATTTCCTTTCCATTATCGCCGCGAAAAAAACATGGCTTTGTGTGACGTCACCGCTTCTCATTGGATGACGCTTATTGGATCAATGCTTCGCCCTGATTGTCGAACCCACCATTGGTTGCACATAACCAATGCTTGGCCCCAATTGGTCGAAAAATCAACCCCCCCCCCCATTGGTTGCGCATAATGCTTGGCTGTGATTGGTCGATTTCCTGCCATGTCATTGATCGAGCAGCAACTGCTATCTCGTCATGATGAGCTAAAAGAGCGAGCGAGACAGCTGCTCGAGGCTACGAAACGGGAGGCGAGAGAGAATGAGAGAAGTAGACGGCAGAAAGAAGATATGGAAAAAGAAAACAATGGAGATTTAAGTCCCAAGAAGGTTAGTGGGATCGTTTATAAAATGTTTTAATTTAAACTTTACTCAAATGAAACTTATATAGATTAGTGAGTTTAGAATAGAATTAGCTGGCATTGAATGGATAGTCAACGGCTTGTTATATACGCACTGCGGAATCTCACAGCGTGAATTTTAATCTCGCGGAATATAACCTGCGTACTTAACTTACACGTATGACGAATAAAATTCCTTGCTATTTTAGCTACCTACAACTTTATAGTGCTCCAAACATTCATATTTTTCCGCTAGTGAACTTCCATTAAGTAACAGAATTCTGCAAAAAAAAACACGCGAGTAATAAAAGCAGTGCGTGTACAGCCTGACAAATTGTCAACAATTTGTCAAAATAATAAGCGTTCGAGAAACAGGCTGTTAGTGTTGTCAAATTAGTTGTCACCATTATTTCTGTTTCCGATGAAAATATGTGTAAATGGTTCCAAAAGGCACGTTTCTTTATCCTGATGCAACTCAAAACTCATCTAACGAAATTTTTTTGATAAGTCCCAAAGATTTTCGACTCCTACGTCACTTGACTTCGTGGTGAGAGAAGGACGCAGGTTAAAGTTCCGTCGAAATCGGGTAATTTTTTTGGGATATTATTGTATAACTAACAAAATGTGTACAAATGTTTCAGCCGATGACGGAGGAAGAGAGACAGGCTATGTTGAGAGAGCGAGCGAGGAAGCTTATAGCTGACGCGAGAGCGGGCATAGTCAGGTAACTTAGTAACTTGTTTTATATATTAATTATATTGATGTTTTTAAGCTAGGCTTAGGTCAATATTTTCAGCCTGCACTGGTCAGCAAACAAAACGACCTCGGTATCCTACGCGATAAAATAATGGAGACCAGTGCAGTTTTATAGTTACTAAGACAAAAATCTATCTCTATAAATATAAGTATAAATAGGTCCGCTTTGCTCGCGGAAAATCGAGCTTTGGATTATTTTCCGATCATATACATTTAGGTATTCTCTTGACTAAAAATTTTCGAGCTTTCTCCGATATGAACAGCCATCAGTTTTACATGGCAATTAATCTGAAAAGTTTATATTGAAGGGATAAAAAGGGCCAAGTTGCAGAAAGTCCCTAAGTCCACTTAGGGACTTTTTGTTTTGATAACTTTAACGTGTAGAGCATTCCCGAATTATGTATGTACTCTTTCCATTTATTAAGAATTAACGACCCGCCCCGGCTTCGCACAAGTGTAATCCCGATGTATTATGTATAATATACATATATATATGTGTATAAAATACATATAAAGCTTTCTTTTGAATCACTTTCTATTAAAAAAACCGCATTAAAATCCGTTGTGTAGTTCTAAATATCTAAAGCATACATAGGGACAGATAGATAACGGGAAGTGACTTAGTTTTTTACTATGTAGTGATGAACTGTCTCGTACTAATTTTTAGATTCAATTAACTCTCCTGAAAAGCTCTGATTTGTGACTTAGGGACTTCTGCAACTTGGCACTTCTTTACTATAATTGTATTTCACTATAGAATCTTTCGTAGTTCGACAAATCATACTAATATTATAAATGCGAATGTTTGTATGGATGTATGGATGGATGGATGGATGTATGGATGGATGTTTGTTACCTCTTCACGCCAAAACTACGGAACGGATCGGGCTGAAGTTGCATACGGGTGATTCTAATCCTGGAATCATACATAGGCTACTTTTTATCCCATAAATTAGTTCCCGAGGGATAAAAATCGCCTTTAAACGTTTCCATATGAACAACGCGTGCGAAGCCGCGGGGCGCAGCTAGTTCCTTATGAATGTAAGTGGGTTAACTACGAACCTTGTTTGTGTCGGAAGAACACTAAAGTTTCGAAGAACGTTACTCTTACTAGAACCGCACTCGCCCTGAAGATGTCCCTCGTTAAGGAATGAAACGTTAGTGTTCTTCCAACACAAACAAGGTTCGTAGTTAACCCGCTTACATTTATAATTGTATTTTCTAAGTAACTGTATTCTCTTGACAAGATGCGCATCTAAGGGTTCGAAGGTTGGCAGGTACCGCCGATTATGACAACGAAGCCGGTAACATGCGCTAGATTTAGCAATACCATACCCACCAAATATCATTTACATTGAAGATGAACAGAAATAGATATAGTTTTAGATTCATTACGAATTTAAGCGGGTTCTATGAACTTGATTTGTGTTAGAAGAACACCAACATTTAGGGATGAAAGTGTTGAAAGAACATTAACGTTTAGAGATAAAACGTTGGCGTTCTTCCAACACAAATAAGGCAGCTATCCCATTTACATGCGTAATGAATTTATCAAACTGCGATATTTTTATATTAAATAAAAAGTTCTAGATTCATTGCTGTGATTAATGGAAAGCGAATACATAATGTCCGAAATGTTTTTGTCTCTAATGTCTTTGTGTGTTTACGCTTATACCGTATCCACGGAGCATGTAGAATGTTAATAAACGAACCGCCCTTACATAACCTAAAAAAATTCACTTTGTTGGCGCGTCCTTTTATGCGTAATTTACATTACCTACATATCGATTTGAGATCCTTCCTTCAAAATATTGCGTATATCTGAAACTCGACGCCAAGCATGTGAGTTTTTGTTATTTGTGTCGTGGTTTGTTTACAAACATTCTAAATGCTCGATGGATACGGTATAGATTTGACGAAAGTTTGAATATATTTGTTACTCCTAGTTAGACTAGTTTTGTCTATGAGTGCTAAGATAGGGTTGAAAGGCTAGATCCACAGATGGGTCCACTAAATAAAGCCATGATCTGGTGGTTTCGTATTTAGAAAATTAAAATTAAAAGTATTTAGTTATTATTCCGCGCAAAACCGTCTCTTATACATCCATCAAAACACATCTTATTAGAGAGAGAGGACTTTGCGCGAAATAAATATATTTCTATCGTAATATTTTAATTGGAATTTAGTCTAATTCTGAGCCCCTGGGTACGGCTTTACGTATTTTAAAAGCCTTAATAAATAAAATAAGCAAGATGGCAAGACAAGAGAGCTGGTCCTAACTGGATGACAAAGGCCGAAGATAGGAAAATGTGGAAGGAACTAGGGGAGGCCTACACCGAAAATGGCGACTACTAACTTAAATAAATGTTTGCAAATAGATAGTACATAATAGATAAATTCGCCGTGTGGTGCCGACGGCATAGAATTTGCACCACCCCAATTCTTCCCGTGGGTGTCGTAAGAGGCGACTAAGGGATATCTTCTGGGGGGCGGGCAGCAGCGCCCCCCGCAGAACAAATCTTCCACCAAACTGCGATCCCCAACCCGCATGCCCAGCGTGGGGATTATGGGCATTACCCCCCCCCCCATGAGTTAAACGCCAATAAGGCGTTTATCAGGGGGAGGCCTGCGTCCAGCAGTGGACCGATACAGGCTGTGGATGGATGGATGGAATAGATAAATAAGAAGTAAAAATAAAGGCTTTTTTTAAATAAATAAAATTAACGTCATTATGTCTGTGTGTCTGTCAGTCCAACGTCGCCGCTGTCGCCGTCGCGCGCCGCGCGGCCCACGGTGGAGATCATCAGCAAGCAAACTGTAATGGAGGAGATCGCAGCAGGTGACGTGTTAACTATGTTATAGAAGAGTCCATTTCGTGAATCAGTCTTGCATTTTATATTTAATTTTAATCCGAAAATGGGACAAAGGAGATTAGAGTTAGAGTCAGAGTCAAATCGTTTATTTCTTTAGACTTACAAAATAAGTACTTAGACAAGTCGAATTCTTTTACTATACATATAAACAGCTTGATAAATAGTTATTACTATCAAACAAGAAATAAGGTGCAATTGACTCTAATTCACTTCAATTTTTTGTCCACTGATTGTATGTTTTATCCATAAAATTATTATTTTTACGTCAAACATTAAAAAAACATGCTTCTCTATAATATATTTGGCTTTGATATAATGTTTTGCTTAGCTAGTTTTAGTGTTGATCAATACAAAAATATCATTTAATGTTGACCTGAGAAATAGAAAATAAATAAGATCAAATAACTACATAAAGGGTGTGGGGTAGGCCTTTGCCCAGCAGTGGGACGAAATAGGTTATATATAAATATAATTAAAAAAAAATCGATATCCAATAGACGACAAAGGGTGCCCAGTCCATGTTTCATTTAAGCTGTTCTTAGTTTACATTAGTCAGATCTGAGGTTTTCAATATCACACAAACACTGATTAGATCACCCCAAATATAATGAAATTTTAAATAATATATCGTAATAAATGTAATAAGGAATGCCATACTAACTAATAGTTTTTTTCCCAGCGGGGGGCGTGGAACAACTGGACGCGTTACTCTCTCGTGATGGATCCACTCCTAACTCAAGAAAGTCGCTCAGCCCCGACAGATCCGGTAAGACCACTGAACTGCATTATACAAGTAAGACCACTGAACTGCATTATACAAGTAAGACCACTGAACTGCATTATACAAGTAAGACCACTGAACTGCATTATACAAGTAAGACCACTGAACTGCATTATACAAGTAAGACCACTGAACTGCATTATACAAGTAAGACCACTAAACTGCATTATACAAGTAAGACCACTGAACTGCATTATACAAGTAAGACCACTGAACTGCATTATACAAGTAAGACCACTGAACTGCATTATACAAGTAAGACCACTAAACTGCATTATACAAGTAAGACCACTGAACTGCATTATACAAGTAAGACCACTGAACTGCATTATACAAGTAAGACCACTGAACTGCAACATACAAGTAAGACCACTGAACTGCATTATACGAGTAAGACCACTGAACTGCAACATACAAGTAAGACCACTGAACTGCATTATACAAGTAAGACCACTGAACTGCAACATACAAGTAAGACCACTAAACTGCATTATACAAGTAAGACCACTAAACTGCATTATACAAGTAAGACCACTAAACTGCATTATACAAGTAAGACCACTAAACTGCATTATACAAGTAAGACCACTGAACTGCATTATACAAGTAAGACCACTGAACTGCATTATACAAGTAAGACCACTGAACTGCATTATACAAGTAAGACTACTGAACTGCATTATACAAGTAAGACTACTGAACTGTATTATACAAGTAAGACCACTGAACTGCATTATACAAGTAAGACTACTGAACTGTATTATACAAGTAAGACCACTGAACTGCATTATACAAGTAAGACTACTGAACTGTATTATACAAGTAAGACCACTGAACTGCATTATACAAGTAAGACCACTGAACTGCAACATACAAGTAGTCCAACATTTTCTGATAATATAATTGATAACGGAGTTAATACAATATTATGTTTTGTACTTAGCACACTAAACTATTTTGAGTGTTGTTTCCCCAGAGAGTCGCAACAGCGAAGACTCAAAAAGCGGCAAGAGCGTACAAAGTGGAGATGAAAGCAAAACGGATCGATTCACTCTGCAGTCGTTCTGCGCACTCGTGGACAGACTGACGCCCGACAAGGAGGGAGATAATGAAGTGAGATAGCTTTATTTATTATCACACTAATATTATAAAGACGAAAGTTTGGATGGATGTATGGATGAATGTTTGTTACCTCTTCATGCCAAAACTACTGAACGGATCAGGCTGAAATTTTGCATACAGGTAATTCTAATACTGGAATAAAACATAGGCTACTTTTTATCCCATAAATCAGTTCCCGTAGGATAGAAAACACCTTTAAACGTTTCCATAGGAACAACGCGTGCGAAAACGCGGGGCGCAGCTAGTTATCTAAAAGCTGTGTGGTGTCATCTTAGACTTTGCACAACCCCACACCGGAATTTCGTTTTGAATTCAGAAAAGGAATTCAGAATCTGCATTCCGGCACCTTGATTCACAAACTAAAAATTCAGATTGATCAGTAGTCTGTTCGCAGCACATGCAAACGTCTTCTATGGAAAAGGAATTAGTGCTAATCGCACTAATTTTGGCTATATACAATAAAAATTCAGAATCTGATTTGAGCATGTGATGCCACTCTATTGAAATAATATCAAATTGTCAAATTATGTATAGAATTACGCGCGTTCTGAATTCAGAATCTTAATATTTCGATCAAGAATTAAGAACGCTCGTCAGTATCATTCTAAGAATGATCTGAAAAAATGAGAATGTATGTGGAGAATGTATAAATTGTATGGATTCCGGCTTTCTGAATTAAGAACCTGAATTCCGTTTGTGAATTCAGAACGACATTCCGGATGTCTGAGGCCAGCCTTAGGCCATGTTATTTGATTTCTTATAAATTACCTATAGTGTAAAACTATACTAACCAAAAATACAGGTACTAGTTTTAATGATTAACCGACTTCAAAACAATGAGGAGGTTCTCAATTCGACAGTATTTCTTTTTATGTTCTGGGTGTTTTCTATGTATAATAAAAAATATCTATCTATGTAGTGTATTGTATTATGTATATCAGTTATCTAGTACCCATAACACAAGCTCTGCTTAGCTTGGGGCTAGATAATGCTGTGTGAATTGTACAGGATTATTATTATTATTATTATTACCTCAGAACTTTTGACTGGGTTGTCCGATTTTTATGTCTTTCTTATATGAAAAATGGTGCTTCCTGTGTGGTCCTATTTTAGTTTGGTTCAGTTCTGACAATGGGATCCATGAAAATTTATGAAAAAGCGGCTTCGCATGCGTTATTCCTATGGAAACTTTAAAAGGTGATTTTCATCCCACGGGAACTGATTTATGGGATAAAATGCCTATGTTTTATTCCAGGATTAGAATAACCTGTATGCAAAATTTCAGCCAGATCCGTCCAGTAGTTTTGGCGTGAAGAAGTAACAAACATCCATCCATCCATACATACATACATACATCCATACAAACTTTCGCATTTATAATATTATTTATGAAAAATCTATAAAAAATCAAGTTGATTTATTGTTTTTTAAAACAAAATTATTTGTTGTAGAAACTGGAAGAGAACGGAGGAGACTCGTACATAGCCAGCGAGGTGGCTGCGCTTGAGAGAGAGCAGCGAGCCGTGGACCTGAAGGCGGCGGCGCTTGAGAGACAACTCCGAGCTGTCATGGACGCGCCACACAACTCGCAGGTGACGAACTATCTTATACGTTGGAGAGATTATTTATTGCATTTATTTTTTTATTTATTTTTAGTTATAAACACATATATATAACCTGGTGAAGCCGGAATCAAAATTAAAAATCCACCAATCCTCCCACAACTCGATGGCGGTAAAAATTTACAATAAAATCCCAGAAAACTTAAAATGTCTAGAAAAAAATAACACTTTCGAAAGCAAACTGAAAGAGATGCTCATAAAAAAATGTTATTACAAACTTGACGATTTCTTCAATGATCCTTTTAGCGACTCGCAAATTAAATTATAAATTAGTATAATATTAAGTTCATTATTATTAATTTTAAGATACTGCGCGATACCAGCCTGTTCTCCATTGCAACACCCACAATGGGTACATACTGTGATCTTAACTTAAACTCACCTTATCACTAAGACCTGATTGTATGAATGCAATAAGTACTGAATACATACTGAGAGAGAGAGAAATTAATTCGTCAAACTACGATAGTTTTTATACAGTCTGTTAAAAAGAGAAGAGTCGTGGGAATTGATGGCGCTCGTGTGCCAATTGACAACTTTTGTTGCGTTGACAACACTGCTCTGTCATTGCAGTACGACTAAAACTGTTAGTTCACCGAAACGCCACGACTTTTCTCCTTTGGAACAGACAACATTAAACTTATTATACATTTGTATTACTACTTTACTATGTAAAGATAAAACAACTCAGATGTGGTGAAATCCACTCACTGTGCAACAAAAAACTACTTAGATGATATCCACTTAATCATCATAGCTGCCAAATCTTTTCGCAAACGTATCAATGCTAGTCTATTTTAGAGTTTTGGTTAATTATTGGAAAGTAACACTGTTTTATTTGATTGTAGAAAAATTGGCGAAAAATATTTTTCTCCTGTGTCCAAGCCAAACTGTGCCCGGTAACTAACAAACAACATTCTTACATTGTATGTAGATACGTTATGGTATTGTCGCTGTAGTATCATTATATTTTAAATTTATCTGTAACCATCAGATTATGGGTCGTCCATTACTCACGTTATGTTTTTTTGGCATTTTTAACCCCACCCCCCCACTCATGGTGATATGCCCCACCAAATATCGCGTAAAAGAAACATATGTTCTTTGTTAAATATTTATAAAATAATGGTACAGGTAATATGGTTTTCGATCGTGTACGCGTTTGATGACAAAATTAAATACATGTACCTAACGCCGCTTTTCAGTTCAGTATCGCGCGTTTGTCAAAAAAATTTAAACACGTGATATAATTACTACACCCTCTTGAAAGGGGGGGTGGGGTGACTTTTTATAGAGATCCCCCCACTCCCCCTTTTGAGCCTCACGTGATTAATGGACTGCCCTTTAGGTAGAAATTTGTACCGTAATGTTATGTAAAATCATTTAAGTGTTCGAAGACTAATCACCTTTTAATTAGTTAGTGTTTTACTTATTTTTTATCACCAGTTAGGTAGGTACATACATTTGAATTTATCAGTTTATTATTGGGTAAAGTTGTCTACGATTTGGCAAAAAAACAGTTTTTTTAATTTCATCTTTTCATTGTTTGTACTGATAAAGATTTTTGAAACTAGATATAAGAATTTTTGATAATGGGTGCACTATTTTTTCCCTTACTCTCATAATCCGTCCTTAGGGACGGCAGACCGACACTTGCGGGGATAGGTCAGGCGCAGGTCCAACGACTTAGCGTGCGCTTTGAGGCACGGGGGAACGGGGGAACTTACTGTGATATTCAAAAGTGATTTATACGTCGTATGCTATTACATACACGACATATAAATGTATTTAAGTTAAGTTAAGTATCCCTAACTAATAGGTATGTTATGTTTGTGAATAGGAGGAGGCTCTACTGATGTCCCAGTGGTTCAACTTGGTGAACAAGAAGAACGCGTTGCTGCGTCGACAGATGCAGCTCAACATACTGTGAGTATACTAAACGGACACGAACACGAACGGTTCTTTGCCATCACATCACACTATCACACTAATCACACTAATATTATAAAGGCGAAAGTTTGTATGGATGTATGGATGGATGGTTGGATGGTTGTTACTTCTTCACGCCAAAACTACTGAACGGATCTGGCTGAAATTTTGCATACAGGTAATTCTAATCCTGGAATAAAACATAGGCTTTTTTATCCCATAAATCTGTTCCCGTGGGATGAAAATCACCTTTAAACGTTCCCATAAGAAAAACGCGTGCGAAGCCGCGGGGCGCAACTAGTTATTAATAAAAACAATAAAAATCAATTACAACAACAGAAATACATCATCTGTATTTCAATTGTCTAACTATCACGGTTCATGAGATACAGACAGACAGTCAGACCGACAGACGGACGGACGGATAGCAGATTTTTAGTAACAGGGTCCAGATTTACTCTTTGTATACGGAAAGCAACGATGTAGCACAGCACAAAAATGTACATTCAAATATGGTCTTAAACTCGTAATCGTTAGGTACATGTTACTGTGACAAAATGGCTTACCGAAAGCTTCATGACATGAGCTGTCTCGTCGGAAGGGTACTTATCTGATACCGTCAACATAAAAAAGGGGGAGGCCTTTGCTCAGCAGTGGGACACTGTGGGCTACTTGAGATTGTTGAGTAAGCCCATATTTGTATACTGGCTGTGCCCTGCGGCTTCGCACGCGTTCTTCCTATATAAACGTTTAACGCATTCACTGCCCAGCCGCCGCAGCTCCACGCAGATAGAGACTGGCACCTGCGTCTTAGGCCATGAAGGTGTTAGAGGTGATTTTGATCCAATTCCGGGATTAGAATTACCTGTATGCAAAATTTCAGCCCGATCTGTTTAGTAGTTTTGTCGTGAAGAGGTAACAAACATCCATCCATCCAGACAAACTTTCGCATTAATAATATTATATAGTGTGATTTTTTTACCGTATCCTAAATAAAACACTTATTTATCCATTATCCAGTGAACAAGAAGAAGACCTAAGCCGCCGCTGTGAGCTGCTCGCGAGAGAGTTACGTCTCTCTCTCGGCGTCGACGAGTGGAGAAAGACTCCCGGACAGAAGAGAAGAGAGAGATTGTTATTACAGGTAATCTATGTAAATATAATAATAAAAATATTTATTTTTCTCTCACAAGGTTACATTACAAGTCTAGATTACATAGTGTCTTTCCCTGCCCATGTCGCAGATGGTGCAGATCTATCTAAATAATCGACCGTTTGGTGACAACTGAAGACAGGGCGCTATGGCGCTCATTAGGGGAGGCCTATGTGGACTAATATAGGACGACGATGATGATGATGATGGTGCCGGCTTAGGATTAACACCACCCCACCCTTCCCTACGGGTGTCATAAGAGATGACTAAGGGATATCCACTGGGGGTGGGCAGCAGCGGCTTCTACAGAACTATGTGTGGGGATTATGAGCAGAACCGCCTTGAGATAAAAGACAATAAGGCGTAGGCGTACTATTAGTCTATCGCTCTGTAAATTTAGCAGTGTATTAGAAGTGAAAACTTCTGAACATTTAATGAAAATGAACCGTCACGCTTAGGTTGGTTACGCTGATATGACCAAGTCAGCGTAACCGAACTAAGCGTGATCGTCGAGCGTAAGCTCGCCTCCAGTGGCAACTTTAAAAGCAGATCCCTTTTGATTGTTGTATCTGTATGTCTGTCTCTATCTAAACTAACCCATCTCTTTTCCGCAGGAACTGTTATCAGCGGTGAACGAAAGAGATAGACTGGTGCAAGAAATGGACGAGCAAGAGAAAGCGTAAGTACACTACACTTATATATAAATAGGAACACTTGTATTTTTGTATGTTTATAACGCACATAACACTAGAATTTTTAATCCATCATGGTTATTAATACTAAAGTTATCAGGGGTCAGGTCAGGAATTATGACCATGAGAGTTTTGAGTTATTGCAGTTATTCCGTGATCATGGCGCATGAAACTGTGCCGAAATATTGGAAAGCTCAAAACTCAAATCATGGTAAACATCCCGCTGTAAATAACTTTAGTACTACTAGACTTATTTCAATAATTATTTATCTGAGTAACATCACACTATCACACTAATATTATAAATGCGAAAGTTTGGATGGATGCATGGATGTTTGTTACCTCTTCACGCCAAAACTACTGAACGGATCGAGCTGAAATTTTACATACAGGTTATTATAATCCTGGGATCAAACATTGACTTTGTATCCCATAAATCAGTTCCAGTGGGATATACATCACCTATAAACATTTTCTTGGCAACAACGCGTGCGAAGCCGCGGGGCGCAGCTAGTTTATAATATTGTTGTGATATTTGTGTGATGTTATTAAAACTGTTGTTTTATTATCAACAGAATCGCAGACGACGCAGAGATCGAACACAACCTCTCCCAAGTGGAGATGGATAGCAACAGAAAACAGAACTGCACCATACAGTGAATCTTATCAAAAGCAGCACAGCACTGTTAACCTTAGCGTCCGTAACAGCCCGCTTCTGAGACTCTCGGGTAATTAAGGGTTAAGTCCACTAGGTTATTATGATTACTGATCTGCAGTTTTATGTAATGCTTGTGATTTCAAAGAGATATTTGCTATAAAAACTATCGTGGTTTGAAGATACCATTATGAACGTAAGTGGGTTAACTACAAACCTTATTTGTGTTGTGATAAATGTATCTTTTAAAGGGCAATGCATACGCTTCTATAACAAAACTCCTAGTAAGTTGCAAAAATTATAAAGAAATTGTCAAAACCTTGCTGTGCAAAACAGGCTAACCATAAAATATTAGATTATCTAGAGTTTTGCTCCAACTCGAAAAACAACAACTATCAGGCTTAATGTTTATTCCCGTTTCGTTCAGTGTATAATTTTATGATAAAATTTACTAAAAAAATCAGCTTAGCTTTGGGCTAGATAATGCTGTGTGAATAGTCCCAACATTATTTTTTATTATTATTACAATTCAACCTTTTCTAAGTGTACATTTATTGTATTTTTTATTTGATTTGTTGGTGTTCTTTCAACACAAACAAGGGTAGTAGATGACCCGCTAACATTCATAATGGAGTGTCGCTATTAGACTATTTGTTTCGACGCTAGGCCTTTTCATATCAACGCGGTATTGGCTACCCAGAGCGCTCGGTAGTATGTATGTAGGTACCGTATATATAGGTTTACGCTACCGATCTGGGTAGCGAATACCGCGCTGTTAAATACCGAATAGGCATTAATAATCCAAGTTTTTGACAGTTAGTGACATTTAAGTTCTGTCATTTGTCATTTTAACTCTTGTCATTTTGGGCGGGGAATAAGGTGGGAAATATTATCCAACTGGATTCTTTTTGGTGGTATAAAACAATGTAGAGGTTTAAATAGACATTATTAAGTCATAATACTCATTATTATGTTTCCTATAAATCCTAGATATAATTTAAGTTCATACGAATATTTTTTGGTAATTCCATAATTTTTTTTACAAAATTTATTTTACTATTTATTTAGTTTTGAAGCAAATTGTACGTAGTGATTATATTTTAAGTATTTTTGGTATTTACATTGTACCAAAGAATTAATTTATATATTTTTTTATTTAAGAGCTTGATGGTGACATATTTTTAATGAAGTCATTTTTTATATCACTTACGATATTATTCGTATATTTTTGATCTACAAGTTCTATTATAACATTGGTTAGATAAGAGACACAACAATAACACATAACTCAAAAGACATCACCGTGGTTATGTCAAATTGACTGCGAATTAAAAATATGTCACCATTCACAATCCATTTTACGTAAAGTGATATTTAAGTACAATTCGCCTAAATCAAATATTTTTTTACGCTGTGTAGGATTAGCTATTTTTGACAAATTTCGTTAAGCTGTAGAATTTGACGCGTTACATTTATTATGTGAATAGATTTTATTTTAAGTATTTTTAAATTTCTTGCCTATGATACCGTGAATAAAATTTTTATTTTACTTATAAATCATCATAAAACACTATTTTAATATTAACTTATACGAGTATGCGTTATTTAAAAACACTAAAACGAGTTTGAGATCAAATAGTCTGCTATGAAAGAGGTTGTACACACATTTTATCTTTAATTAAAAAGCAGCATAAATCGATAAAAATTTATTTATCGCCTAATCTAAAAGTTTTAAAAGTAATTCATATAACTTCAGTAAATCAATTTTTAATAAATATATTATAGATGCAAAATATCATGAAATTTTGTCCGTTTTTGACGTTGATGTGAAATGAAATTTAATGATAATCTGGGCGGTGCTAGGAACTGATTGGTACTGATTGATTCAATATTGTGCAATTTTTATATAATAATAATAATAATAAAATATCGCTTTATATGTAAATAATATAGTATTAATATTATATTACTTGATTATTCAAATATTAAAGCTTTCAGATCAGATATTTTTTTTTATTTTCAATTGCTCGTTTTGTTTATGTTTTTATTATTTAATAAATAATATGAGAATAATCAAGTAAATAATAATTTTGTATGTGTTACGACGATAAGTTCACGCTTGACGTAATCGGAGTAGGAAAATGTAAACGGAAGTGTTTTTAGAATAGATTCTATATACACAAAAATAACAATTTTAACCACTTAGTATCGCCAACCTTAAAAGAAGCAAACCAAAATAATTAGAAAGTACAGTGTACAAAACTATAAACTATCGTTTCATTAAAAAAAATCAAAAGGGTTAAAAAAAATCTCACATTGTCTAACTAGATCTTTTCATGTTTAATAGCGGGAAAACACAGCCCAAAACAAAATAACATTAATATAATTTCTAACAATTTCTATTTTGACGAGTAACATTTCTACAAATTAAAGTACGAAACACTGATAGATAAATATTTTAAAATTATTATGGTTTGTTGTAAACCAAAAAAAATGTGCAAAATTCACGCCATAATGTTTAAACCGTAGGTAAATAAGCTATTTATTGTAAACGAGCAAACGGTAATAAAGTGATATGGTAAATTATGAGACTTTTATTTTACCATAAGATTTAATTTAAGATTGTAAGCAAAATCTCATTATTTATTATATTAATTAAATAAATTTATATTTCATGGTGTTCCTTTCAGGTATTTAAGATGCTAGTTTATTTAAAAAAAACTTTTCGATTGAATGTTATCGGTATCGTAAAATTACGGCTTTTTTATAATTTTACATGTTCGATTCTCGTTTCAGACAGGCGAATATTCAAAAATCTTAGAAAGCCGTTTAAATTGTTTTTAAAATTAAAATATTGTTTTTAATCTACAATATTTAAGAAGTTTTCCCTCCATGTGGAATAGCCGTGGGACACCCTGTAGATTAAAAACCGATTCTAAAAATGTGCGTCTATTTTAATACAGTATTTATTGTCTGGTAGTAGAAAATAAAACCGGCCAAGTGCGAGTCGGAATCGCGCACGAAGGGTTCCGTACCATTATCTATAAAAATCAAAAATCAATCGTAAAAGAACAAAAAGTCAACGTGACGTGGTCACCCACCCAAGTACTGACCGCGCCCGTCGTTGCGTTACCTCCGTGATCGGTTTGCAAGGTGATAAGGACGTTGCTCCTCTTAATTATTAAAATTATTTATTTTTTATTATTTGTTGTTGTTATAGCGGCAACAGAAATGCATCGTCTGAAAATTTCAACTGTCTAGCTGTCACTGTTCATGAGATACAGCCTGGTGACAGGCGGACAGCCAGACAGACGGACAGAGGAGTCTTGGTTATGCCAAATGATTATAGCCACGGCTCGAAGGACCAAATGACTATAGCCACAGCTCGAAGGACGAAATGTTAGGGTTACTAAACGCTAAGGGATTCTAGCTAGCTGAGGGTGGTAAAAACTCCGACGAGATACCCCGTTGAGTGGTGATTGAGCACTGCTTTTATTATTTCCACATTAGTTGATAATCGAGGTCAATGCAAGCTAAGCTAAATTTACATAAAATGTTTGTGTTGCAATGTACCTACTTCATGTTGGTACTTATGCGTTAGCTAGTACAGTCCCGTTTTACGGTACCCTAAAAAGCAGGTAAATTAATGGATAGCTATAAAAATGATTCATTTTATGGGAAAAAGGGTCATAAAACCTAAATTGGGTTTACGAGTATCTCGACACTAGGGTTCTCTTATATAAAAAAAACTCTTTAACTCGCTTATTTAAGGACAATTACGCACAGAGGCACAGCAAATGAAAATGGTCAAAGTATAGTTTTGTATAAGATTTATTAATACTTCATCGTACAAGCAGGATCCATAACAATCGCCTAAACGTTATCTCTGCCCATCTCACGAATAATCAGCCAAGTTACAAATATCATATTTCAATGGTAACTTTTATTTTCAATTTGTAAGTATTTTTAATTCCAAGTTAAAAAAAGAGAAAGGTTTGTCTTTGCGTAGTTTAATTTTTTGCTATCTTACTGTTTGTAACTTATCTGATTTGCGTGTGGTATAAATTAAACAATCATTAATTGAATTAGTAACTAATAATTGTACTGGAAGATCTTTGTTAAAATTACTAAATTACGCACCTTAAAAATTCTAAAGCTATTAAACTTATATAATACAATTATTGCTGAGTATGCAAATGAACTTACTTGTCAAAAATCGTTTAAATAATATGTAGGTAGTATGATTACACAATCTGCATTTTAATTTGTAATTCTAGAGATAAGTACTTAGGTACATAATAACTAAAATGAATTACAAACATGTAAGTATTGGTCAGAATATTTCTACCGTTTCTGTTATTGTATAAAAGTTACTAATATTCTATTTAAGTACGTACAAGTATTTAGTCACTTAAATAGGTGTCCATCGAAAAGGTAATAGGTACATCAATTTCCCTAACTTATGAACTTTCCACTCAATTTAGGGTTGGAAAGATTTTTTATTTTCTTATATAATTTGTGCCGCTCAGAATAACTTACATCTAAGTTATAATATTAAATAGAAGCACTTGGGGCTCTTAAATACCATGTACATTAATACCTATTCACTAAAAAGACCTAAAGAGTGGTCTGAAAAAATCCTAAATTGGACTTATACACATTGCGCGCGATCACGGCCAATACTTCTTGTCTCTCGAAGTATAATTTTTCTGACCAGCAGATATTTTCAAATATTTTATCTAATTCCATAATTTTTCTTACTTTTCTAATCAAATTACTCTACCGATTATCTTTACCTAATTTTATTTACAATTTTGAGAAGTCATGTTCAAGATTAATGAGATTCAAATTGCCTCCAAAGATTCATTGTAAATTTTTCAGATATTTCCGCCATAAACTTTCTGCATAGCCAAGGCTAATCGTAACTAATTAATAAGAACAAATCTAAAGGTGGTCGCACATCAGAGACGCACCAATGTCAATTAGCACAAAAATGTGCATTTAAATACAGGCCTAAACTCGTTATCTGTAACAGTTTAGAGTGCCGATTAATGAACGCTCAATAAAATTAAAACCCTGAAAGTCATTTTCACTGTAATACTTATGTCGAATAGTTTACTTTGATAAATTGTTGATATGATTTAGTAGGTAATTTGTAAGTCTGTGAATTCTGGTTGGTCCCGCGCGAACACGATTTAAGGCGCATACAATGTATATTACAATAATACTTAATAATACATAATACAATAATACATAATACATTGTCGTTGCGTGCTGTAGCGACGTGGGTGGGAGTAATGTACGCAGTCCTTTAGTGTTACGCGCGCGTGTGGTTGTTGGAGGTAACTGGTGGTGCCTCCGCCTCCGTTGCGGCCGCCTCGGCCCGGAGCTTGCGGAATTTACCTGGAACAATACAAATTGAAATTCAGACTCCCAATACACATGCATCGTATCCAGTTAGGTAAATAATAGTTCGTTTCAGAGCAGTAAATTGTATTATCTATAATTCTATATAATATAAAATGAATCGCTAAATGTGTTGGTAAGCGCACAACTCAATAACGCCTGGATCAATTTAGCCAATTTTTTTTAATGTTCGTTGTAGTAGTTCAAGTTTGGTTTTTACGGCGAGAAAAATTCTAATAATTGTCGGGAAAACAGCTATAAACGTTTCCATAGGAACAACGCGTGCGAAGCCGCGGGGCACAGATAGTTTATAATATAAATACATAAAAATAAATTCTTTGTTTTAGTTTAGTATGTTTTTTTGCTGTATGTTTTATTTTTCTTTGTACGTATGTGTGTGTGTCTAAATAAAAGATATTCTATTCTATTCTATTCTCAATGGGTTAGCCGTGTGCCGTGTGGTGCTGGCTTAGAATTCGCACCACCCCAACAGTTCCCGCGGCTGTCGAAAGAGCTGACTTAGGGATATCCACCGGGTCGGGCAGCAGCGCCCCTGTAGGACCAATCTATCATCAGACTGCGATGCCCAGCGTGGGGATCATGGCGTAGGGATTCCTACAGTTAGGTATAAGTTAAGTTAATAGTTAATTAGTAGAGGGAAGGATAAAGTACGAATCAAACCCTTGAGTGCTAGTTTGACACTGATTTAATACTGGTAAGTAATTGCACAATAATACGTAGGTAAGCAAATTGATGCAAGAACATGTGTTTTAGTAGGTATATAATGCTTAGCTATACATACGACCCAGTTCATTGACTCTACCTATCGTGCGGTACTCCGTACACATGGGTATTACCTCCATGAGATAAAAGCGAATAAGAGCTTATTAACGGAGGTCTGAGTCTAGCAGTGGACCAATATACGACGCACTTGGAGGATTGTTCGGTCCTAGGATTGTTCGGTCCTACTAAGTAGGTAGGTATAGCTATAGAGGTATAGTATGGTATAGTAGGTAGTGTAGGACGCCCTCCGGCCAGGTGGGATGACGATCTGCGAAAGACTGCAGGCAGATGCTGGATGCGTCAAGCTGAAGACAGGGCGCTATGGCGCTCATTAGGGGAGGCCTATGTCCAGCAGTGGACTAATAATAATATAATAAATAAATAAAAATTATAAATAATGCTGGACTATTCACACAGCATTATCTAGCCCCAAACTAAGCAGAGCTTGTGTTATGGGTATTAGATAACTGATATACATAATACAATACACTACATAGATAGATATATTTTTATTATTTATAGGAAACATCCAGAACGCCCTGAACAAATACCTGCAGATCGTACAAATATTTGTCCCGAGGCGGGAATCGAACCCGCAACCTACTGCGTCGCAGGCGGACCTTCGCCCACCGCGCCACAGAGGTCGTCGAACTAATATAGGCTGATGATGATGATGATGAGTAAGTAGGTATAGTCGCCAGATGGTCTATAATTGTCTTTGTTAATATATATTTTGTAAATGTACTCACGTGACACCTTCACCATGATGACTCCCCACCAGATGGACCAGCCCCAGCCCACCAGGCAGAACAGCACCGTGAACAGCTGGAGGAGCCCCACCAGGAGGTTCACTACGAACGAACCTGAGGGACGATAGTAGTTTTAGATAGATAGATAGATAGATAGATAATTCTTTATTCATCAGCTTAATAAAACATAAATTTAGTTACATAATTAGATAAAGGGACAAGAACAGCAATAGAACTGGCGGCCTTATCGCTTAAAGCGATTTCTTCCTGGCAACCAAAACGATTGTGACAAAATAAAGGATGGCGGTGGACTAATACACAGAATACCTACTAAACTATTACACTAATATATATGTTACGGCTAATACCCGAAGTGCGGCTACACCTAGTTTTAGCCGGTTAGAACTAGGTGTAGCCACTTACTCTTGGTTAAACCTAGTAGGAGCCGATTGTTTTCGGGTAAAACTAGGTCTAGCCTTCATCATGCCGGCTACAACTAGGTCCAGCCATTCCCTGTTGGATAAAACTAGATGTAAAAATTCCTGACGTGGACAGAGGTAGAGGCGACTTTCCCAATGCGTTAATGGTTGTACTTGAATGTAACGACAAGGGGTTATACAAATTAGGAAACAAATACGACACTATAACAGAACTATTTTCAAGAAATCAGTTCACTGTGTGCGACTCAAAATTTTTAGATATTGACATGGTTTCACCCGAAAAGAAATCACTACGCCAAATAGCCAATGCACAATCGACCTCTGGTTGGCAAGGCTATAAAAGATGCCACTGCAAAACCAAATGTGGCAACAAAAAGTGCCTCTGCAAAGCTATTTTGTGCAACTCAAAATGTCACTCAAGTTTAAGTTGTTCTAATAAATAGTTTATGTTACTTTATAAAAGTGTTATTTATAATTATAATAACAGTCTTTAAATTATAATATGCAACTACTTATTGTCTGTTGTTAAAAAAATGTTCCTGATTGTTCCTATTATATTAAAAATTGCACTCCTAATAATTTGTGTTAATTATTACAATGTAATTTTTAAGAATAAAAATACTCTCTACGTTTCTTTTTATTGGATGTTTTTTTAATATCTAAAAAAGCTCTGCCGATAGCATTCCGGCTACAACTATTTATTTATTTATTTATTTATTTATAAATTTTATTTATAAATAAATAAATATATATGTACAGCCAATCCCTGTTAGATAAAACTAAGACACGCGCTGCTGCTGCAGACGCTGTGAGTCACACTCGCTAGTAGACCTGCAGTAGATCAGCAGCACCTGGCGCTCACAACCTGCAAAGGCACGTGCCTCGCTATGCCCTCCACCCCGCGCCGCTGCTGCAGATGCTGTGAGTCACACTCGCTAGTAGACCTGCAGTAGATCAGCAGCACCTGGCGCTCACAACCTGCAGAGGCACGTGCCTCGCTATGCCCTCCACCCCGCGCCGCTGCTGCAGACGCTGTGAGTCACACTCGCTAGTAGACCTGCAGTAGATCAGCAGCACCTGGCGCTCACAACCTGCAGAGGCACGTGCCTCGCTATGCCCTCCACCCCGCGCCGCTGCTGCAGACGCTGTGAGTCACACTCG
This sequence comes from Eupithecia tripunctaria, assembly GCA_955876795.1. Taxonomy (NCBI): domain Eukaryota; kingdom Metazoa; phylum Arthropoda; class Insecta; order Lepidoptera; family Geometridae; genus Eupithecia; species Eupithecia tripunctaria. The sequence goes on from OY041625.1 coordinate 832,473, forward strand.
CTAGTAGACCTGCAGTAGATCAGCAGCACCTGGCGGTCACAACCTGCAGGGGCACGTGCCTCGCTATGCCCTCCACCCCGCGCCGCTGCTGCAGACGCTGTGAGTCACACTCGCTAGTAGACCTGCAGTAGATCAGCAGCACCTGGCGCTCACAACCTGTAGAGGCACGTGCCTCGCTATGCCCTCCACCCCGCGCCGCTGCTGCAGACGCTGTGAGTCACACTCGCTAGTAGACCTGCAGTAGATCAGCAGCACCTGGCGCTCACAACCTGCAGAGGCACGTGCCTCGCTATGCCCTCCACCCCGCGCCGCTACTGCATATGCTGTGAGTCATGAGTGTGACGCGGGGCGGAAGGCTTGGCGGGACACGCATCTAAGTTTTATCCAACAGGGAATGGCTGGACCTACATAGTTGTAGCCGGCATGATGAAGGCTAGACCTAGTTTTACCCGAAAACAATCGGCTCGTACTAGGTTTAACCAAGAGCAAGTGGCTACACCTAGTTCTAACCGGCTAAAACTGGGTGTAGCCGCACTTCGGGTATTAGCCGTAACATACACAACAAAATAAAATTATACTTATGAACTATAATGGACATGCTAAATAACTAACCTAGTGTAACAAGACATTTAAATAATGATGACAAACTTTCCTCTTAAGCGTGATGTGATGTGGACTTCTTAATATCCACTGGCAAATCGTTCCATAGTCTGACAGCTTGAGCAGTGAAAGAGTTGCTATAAAAAGATGTTATCTGTAGAGATAATAGATAGATAGATGTTGTCTGTTAGACTAGAGTTTATTTTAATACAGAAATAAATTTTATTCAGAAAGTTAATTTTCATGTCGATAACTTTTTCCCACGCAAACAAAGCGCACACATGTTTTAAAAAAAATATTACTTACAAATAAATGAAACACAGAAATTTGTAATTGAATATACATATATTATAAATAAGTCATTAAAAAGTCAAACATAAAATCCTTTTTCTCGAAAAGTTCTACAGAGTAAAAATTCTGCTCGATAAGCCAGGCTTTCAAGCGGAATTCGAAACTTTATTTGAGAAACACTACTGTAACCTACTTAGGTCTGTGTCCACCAAAAGATAATCGAAGAGTTAGGCAGCTTCGTCGGTTAACTTTAACGTTTACATATTGTTTGAAAATTTATGTGAAAAACTGAAAAATAACTATTCCGTTTAAAATTTAACGTTCTGTTGGTGAACTCTAGAGACGTAAGACGAAATAAAAGCTTACAAAAAAACTGACGTCGATTATATGGTTTTCTCATGATGCCATGAGAAAACCATATACGCCACCATGGATACCATTGTCAGAACTGGACCAAATTGAAATGGGACCACACGGGAAGCACCAACTATCATATAAAAAACTTCTCCCAGTCAAAATTTCTGAGGAATATATTCGAATTGAGAACCTTCTCTTTTTTTGAAGTCGGTTAAAAAGGAGTTATTGTTTGTTTCATAGAGGGAGGGTTTTTTTATACACTTTGCGAGGCGTCAAGAAATGCGCAGGAACGAAGCAACGTTGGATTCGTCAGGTATTCGGATGGGTGAGCGCGTCATGTTTGCTTCTTGCCGTTTTATTATTATAAAAAAAATACTATTCGTATGGTTTTATCTTGTTTTTATTGCAAACGTTTAAAACATGTATTACGTATTTAAAATACTTTTGTAACTTAGATATTAACTGACAAAACGTTCTATGTGAGCCACTATATTTATTTTTCTAAGAACACCATGCCTGTGTGAACGAAACAAGTTGAAATCAAAGAGAATACAATAACTTCGTACATTTCCACAGTGTCATACAAAGATGCTACGAGAGCTAAGGCGCCATCTATCGTTAACATTCCGTATTCTCTTAAATAAAAGGGTTCCTACAGTTTTGATGTACCTCGTTGTTGGTTCCAAGTTATTGCTTGTGACAACTGTCGGACATGCGCACTGCCTAGGGCTGAACGAAATGCCGTCTCTCTTGGTGCTTTCTCTTTCACACTTCCAGATTTCCCAATGTACCAGCTAAGAATTACAAATTCAAATAATTCAATCAATTGAAATATACTTTTGAGATAATGTGCAAAAAGAAGATGATTCGGGTATTCTGCATGTACTTTTCAGTTTGGTGATTGAATAAAAAACCGCACGTAGCTAAAAACAGCGTTCGAAATTCTAATCCTAGATCGCGCAAGCAAAAAGTTTTCGTTGGTTTGAAGCCAAGAAGTTCTGAAGTAAGAAGGTTGGGAGGGTCCGTAGCTACTGCGTAAACCGGTGCTGGCGGGGAGCCGGTCTAATTCCCCGCTTACATGTAGAGTTTGTGCAAGCAATTTCTGATGTTGATTATAATGGTGAAGATACGGAATCAAAACCGAAAAACAAGATAAATAGACTTCAGTCTGAACCCCACGCTAGTAGCTGATTTGACCTTCCTTTTGTTTCTCTTGCATCTTACTCTTAGATATATTCAAATTCTTTTTATTGCATCGTTTATTTCTTTAGACTTACAAAATAAGCACTTAGACAAGTCAATTTTATTACTGTGTAAACAGCTTGATAATATCAAATAATAAATAAGGTGCAATTGACACTATGAATTAGTGTCAATTGCAATTTTTTGTACACTAGCGGAAGAAGTACATCATACAAATCCGGAATATTTTACTTTTGGTTTTTTCAATGATTTTGATTGATTTGAACATAGAGTTTATATAGCACTCGATGGATTTGAATGATTTTTTCAATTCAAAGGCCAGTTTGTCACTTTGTTCAATCAAGATGAATCATGTGTCGTTAGACAATTTTTTTTTCAATAAGACAAAAAAAATATACCTTGGTAAAACTGTAACAGTTGTCCGTTTTGAAATATACTCGAAAAATGATGTTGAATTTTTATCACAAATAAATAGAATAACAAAATCTCATTATCACGTTTATCGTTTCAATAACTGGATATTTTATTGTACATAAGAAATGATACAAAATAAGATATCTTGAATCTTAATTACTTAAATAAAAAGTACAACGGGTTGCCTTAATGCTATAAGCAATTTATTTCAGGCAATCAGTTCAGAATTTTTGCGAAAATTACTGAGTAAGAGTGAGTTTAAAAAGTTTAAATTGTAAACGTCTCTTTAATTATTGGGTGCAAGTATTATTTGTACCGGATCGACCTTCGTTAGACCTCAATCTCAAACTGTTGGAAAGTGATGATGTGTGTGGCCGATGCACTAATCACGAAGGTTATTCGCTCTTGTCTTGAAGAGTCAGTAAAAATATTTAAAAAAAACCATTGTCATTGTCATTGTCATTGTTGTTAACCCGACCTTATCGAACTTCAAAATGACTCCGACTCTTTTTTTTGTTTTTTTTTTTTTTTTTCGAATGGACTATGATGCTGTTGACCGCAGATGGCCATGACAGCGTTACCGGACTTTTGGCGGGCGCAGATGGCGCCTCGCCGGTAAATTTTAGGTTGGGGCGACACGCACAAGGGCCACCACTTAGGTGCGAGCCTCGGCTTGGGCTGTCGCCAGATGCTACGAGAGGGCATGGAGGTTACGCCTTAGGTGCACGAATGCACCTGCGGGCGGAAGGAGGGAATTCTTCGACCCCGCTTCCGGCGGGGTCGGTTTTTGGTCGGCTGTGTAGTGTGCGGTAACGAATCGGTTGACGTCACCTCCGGGTTAGCGGCGGTGAGTGGGTCAACGGGGTCACCGAGAACGTGTCTCGGTCTACGGAGGAGAGGAAATGACTCCGACTCGTACCGCTCGCCGTTATTTATACCATTGTCTTTTGTATACCTACCACCGTTTACTCCATTGATTAATTAAAAATGGAAGATAGGTTACGTTCTCCCAGCGCTTACTCAAAAAATGGCATGTGTTACAACTACACGCACACACATACGTTCACAATTATATTTCCAGTCCTGTGCAATACAAAGAAGAACAAAGACGGAAAGACGTATTTAAGACCGAAGTGAGACCGAGACAACAATATTTGACGCGAATCACGAACGCCCGTGCCGCCAGTCCGACGGTGACTGAGGTGGGAGCACACAATTTTACACAATATGAGGTTGCCATTTTCGAGAAACTAGTACCTCATCTTCCCTTTTTAATTAATCAATGGTTTACTCCGTTCGATTATTTCTTTTGCAATATGTAATCTTGCTTTTACCAAAAACAGCTTGCTCCGCTCGTCGTTAAAATACGCAAAAGGAATCTGCTATCCTCCTTCACGACATGTCATCTACGAGCTATTTCTTTTTATTTGAGGGGTCGATTCTTACGACGCGTCTGCCAAGGGCGGCCCCAGTCCAGCTGCAAATAAGAAGTGATGGGTAATGTTGACTCACCTATCCTGTACTTGGCTCCATCATGCACTCCGAACCTGGGGATCCCGAAGCAAAGGCAGAACATGCCGCTGAAGATCGAACCTGAAAAAAAATATACCAAAATATATATGAGTAACGGAAAGGAATGATATCCAAAAATATATATTTGCTCAGGTTTTTGTTATAGTAGTGCTAAGTGCTAAGGGTAATTATTTTTTAAGAAATTAAATAATATTCCAAGATAATTTGAGTTCAATGGGATAAACATCAAAATTTCCCCTGCAGGTAGAGCTAAAGGCACTAGAGTCCAAAGTAGGCAGAGTAGGAAGTTCCAGAGATTTTCGACTCCTACGTCACTTGATCTCGTGGTGTTGGTTGGTACATGCCTGTACTGAGCGAAGGATGTAGGTTCAAGTACCTACCGTTGATCCCAAAAAATAGGTATATTATTTGATTTATTAAATTTATTTGTCAGCCCAGCGTGGAGATTATGGGCATTCCCCCCCTGAGATAACAGCCAATAGAGGCACTTATAAGGGGGAGGCCTTCGTCCATCAGTGGATCAATTTATGTTGTTTGTTGAAGAGGTAGATATATTGACTAGTGCCTATTCCCCATTTTACACCTTTCTTACCGCACTTTAAGATCGGACATCGGTTGAGTAGTTCCTCTAACAAAATCAAAGATGTCGCGATTGGATTTATTTGGGAAGAAATGCTAGCTTCTGTCACGCCAGAGAACTTATCTATCTATGTTAATCATGCAGACCGGTGTTACGGGGCGTAACGTACCATTCGCAACGAGTATGATACGTTAGTCTGTTCAAAAAGAGAAGCTTCGTGGCGTTATGGTGAACTAACACTTTAGTCGTACTGCAATGACAGAGCAGTGTTGTCAACGCGACAAAAGTTTTCAATTGGCACACGAGCGCCATCAATTCCCACGACTCTTCTCTTTTTGAACAGACTCTACGCGCCGTGTGCGTTCAAATCCGTTTCGTTGCTCGTTACGAGTGTCTTTCCCCGTACCTCAAGGTCACTTCGCGAAGCCTGTGAAAATTCTTGGAAGATTCTGTGCGTTTGGACGGAGTTAGGCGTGTTACACTAGCAACAAACAAACAACAAAAACATACGCACTCTACTCTAGACCAACCCGAGTCTCAATCACGAACGCTCGCAGTGTAACACGTAAATTACGCCGCGTAACACCCTACTTAGCTTTTTATAGATAAAAGATAAAATTTCGTTGATTTTACCCAATGACAGAAGGAAGGGTACATACAATAATAGGATAATTAAAACTAATAAGTACTTAAATCTAACAATATAATACATTGGGTATAAAGGGACCCTAGCTCAGCATTTGCAGTGGCAAGGCATTTGCCCAATACTGTGCTGATTTTCAGTTAGGGCCTCTAGGAGTGACGACAATACACAAAGATCACAAGTAAAAATAACATAAAATCAGATATTATTATATAAAATAAAAACCATTGGAGATAGATTGATAGTAACAAAATAAAGATCACAAAAAACAAAGAAAAATGGAAATAAAATTACTTCGTCTTTTTTAATCAACATCATCAGCCTATACTAGTCCACTTTTTTTTTTTTTATCAGAGATAGACCTTCGTTTGACCGCAATCTCACATGATGGAAAGCGAAGTTGCGGCCGACGATGTATCACGAAGGTCTAGAAGATGGCTACTCCGGACCACATTCCGAAACACAACAGAGTTGCTTCACGGACTGGCCCAGTCCGGAGGGTGGTGACAAGCCACGGCCGAAGCCTACCACCAGAGTACCGCTCTTAGCACCACCCAGAGGACACGTGTAGGGTATCAGAGGTTCAACACCTACGGACGTGAGCGATACTGTCCCCCAAAATCACTTCTGGATATAGGCCTCCTTAATGAGCGCCATAGCGCCCTGTCTTCAGTTTGACGCATCCAGCATCTGCCTGCAGTCTTTCGCAGATCGTCATCCCACCTGGCCGGAGGGCGTCCTACACTACGTTTGCCGAGTCGCGGTCTCCACTCAAGAACTCGTTTACCCCAGCGGTTATCGGTTCTTCGCGAAATATGGCCGGCCCACTGCCACTTCCGCTTGCTAATTCTTTGAGCTATGTCGATAACTTTGGTTCTCTGTCGGATGTATTCGTTACGAATCCTATCCTTCAGAGAGACTCCGAGCATAGCTCTTTCCATAGCTCGCTGAGCGACTTTAAACTGGTGGACCAGCCCTACCGCCAGTGTCCACCTCTCAGCTCCGTAGGTCATGACGACTTTTTTAATTTGTCCTTACCTAATCCAGGCACCACGACGTTGCAGATGAGACAGAAATAGGCCAGCACGATGGGTAGGACAGGGACGGCTGCGCGGATCATGCTCGTATGTTCTACTAGCGAGGGGTCTAGCTTCTTGCGGGTGTCCTGGGAAAGAGAACAGAGATGAAGGTTAGAATTATATTTATAAATGATCATATAGTAAGTACCTACCTATTCTTTTGCCATAGCTGATAGAAAGGCCTCTTAAGTGCTCCACAGACGGCCATTTGCAATGAGGATCCCTAACGTTTTTATTTGAGAATGCAGATTTATAGAGCTAAAACACACAGCGCCACTCTATGGAAATCTTGAGTTCGTGGTAGGAACTTCTTTCATAGAAAAGATCAAATCAACATCGTGGTCATAAATCATAAATCATTTATTCACAAACAACCATACAATTGTGTTTGAACAGTAGGTACATCAAAATATCATGCAGTGTGAAGAGATTAATGTCAAATTCTTAGTTAAAAAAAATTACACTAGTCCAATGAGTTAACTTAAGTTATATAAAGTCAATATAGTTTTATTTAATTGCTACGGTTGCTACGGTCCCTAAGTGGTTCTACGAAAAAGGTTAAATCACCAATGTTTAACAATAACCAGTGCCTGTGGTGTCCTATTGCCCATAAAATTCCGTTGACCATCTGCCACGATGGTAGAGCAGAATTTCTTGGTTCAACACTGTAGTATATCGACCAGATACGGGTGTATTTTTCCGTTTACCTCGATCTCTTCCTCGATGTCTGTGTCTTTCTTCATGAACTCCGTGGTAAGAATCATCTTGGAGCCGCGGGAGGCTGATGACTTGGCTGACAGGTTGGGAGATACCTCAGGCACTTGGAGGAGGTTCGACATGATTGTTCAGTCTACAATCTACTTAGATGTGACGATATTGACTAATCCTCATCAATTTTGTAAGGTTGTAGGTAGGTATATTTTTAATTAAAATGTATGTTACGGCAATAGATTGGGTTATACATAGAACAATATATACGTATATAATTTTTGACAAGTAATAATTATAACCAATAAAGGCATTATGATTATTGTAGTTGTGTGACTTAGCAGAATATTTAAACCCCGTCTTTACGTATTGTTGGCGAAAAAGCTTAGATAAAATGCCTCTTACTGTAGGTAATGCCCTTTTTATTCGACATTGGTTGGCTTATAACTTTTATGTTAAAACTCAGCAACTGATTATTTTGAAAAAGTCCGAAACTTTTCCGTGCCGTGGTGACACACAATATTTTTTCAGAATATTGATCAAAACACTGGTCGTAGTAAAATCATAGGTAAATTTTAACCTATAATTAACTGATTAAAAACCAGGGAATAAGGGAAGGTAACATTTTGAAAACAGGTTTTCAAAAAACGACGCGTTTCAACTCCTCCATTGGCATTTTATTATATTAACACAGAGAACGATTTTTTACACAAACTTTTAACCCGAAATTTTCTCGTGAAGTTTTAAACAACAGGGACAGTTTTCCACCATCTTCATTCGAAGGCGACTTTCAACTGAACAACACATTGTCATGAGTGTTATTTGCAAATCATTTAACTTATTGTAAAGTTATCGATTTCGCCATCGCTTGACCTTCCATTTTCTTTTAACTAACAAAGGGCAGTTTATGAAAGTGTGGGGGTGTATATTTCTTCGTGTAGCACGCGAAAGTAAAATAAGTACTTGTGCTAACAAGCTTGAAGATCTACATGACATCTTGTGAATGCAAAAACGGCAATCACCAGGGGTTGCAAGTCAAGAATTTCTTTAGTAGGTAGGTACAGACAGCATTAGAATTAAGAAACCCCATAATCTCGAATACACACCTGCTTATCACAATGTGAAACATAACACAATTAGAATCCGTTTTTTTTTCTTTTTTTTAATCAATTCATTCTGTTTTTATGTTACATACAACGTATAACGGACGAACTTCGAGACTTGACCATCACCTAGCGTAGTTGGAAGTGGAGTTAGAGAATATTAAATGGCATGTTGGGGTTGGTTGTGTGGTGCCGGCCTAGAATAGCACCACCCCATTTCTTCCCGTGGGTGTCGTAAGAGGCGACTAAGGGACATAAACCGGAGGGCGGGCAGCAGCGCCTCCCGTAGACCGAAAATATCACCGAACTGCGATCCCCAACCCGCATGCCCAGCGTGGGGATTATGGGCACTACCCCCCCAATGATTGCACACGCCAAAAAGTGGCCCCTAGTTCCCGGCCGCCTCGCTATTCCTGGCCATGGTAGCGGCCATGGTAACGGCGGGGCAGGGGGTGCTAAGAATCCCCGGGCTACGGCAGGCTACCGATCATTACTTAAAAACTTGACCCTGGCTACGTTTAACGGACGCACTCTGAGGCTTGATCACCATCTAGCGCAGTTGGAAGTGGAGTTAGAGAACATTAAATGGCATGTTCTGGGGTTATGTGAAGTCCGTAGAGAGGGGGAGGACACCGTAACCTTAGACTCGGGCCATCTTCTCTACTTTCGCGAGGGTGATAAAACATCCCAGGGTGGCGTAGGCTTCCTCGTCAACAAGGCCCTCTCTAACAACGTTCAGGAAATCTCCAGTGTGTCGACCAGGGTAGCGTACCTGATCCTTCGGCTGTCCAAGCGGTACAGCTTGAAGGTAATTCAGGTTTACGCACCGACCTCGGCACACTCGGATGATGAAGTGGAGGATATGTACGAAGACATATCCAAAGCCTTACATAACACCACCAAGGCTCACTTCAACGTTGTTATGGGGGACTTTAACGGCAAGGTGGGAATCCGGACTGGCAACGAATCCCGAATAGGCTCGCATGGTTATGGAGTTAGGAATCACAGGGGGCAAATGCTTGTCAACTTCCTTGAGAAGGAGGGGCTGTTCTTAATGAACTCTTTCTTTAAGAAACCGCCCCAGAGGAAGTGGACGTGGCGAAGCCCCGACACTGTGACTAAAAATGAGATCGACTTCATCATGACGGATAGCAAGCACATATTCAGAGATGTCTCAGTGATCAACAGGTTTAATACCGGATCTGATCACCGACTGCTCCGAGGCTCTCTGAATATCAACTTAAAGCTTGAAAGAAACCGTCTGATGAAGTCCACGCTCCGACCTAACCCAATCCAGATCATGGCGGGCACCGAGAAGTTCCAGCAGCTTCTCGGGAATAGATTCATTGCCTTGGATCCCACTGATGACGCTGACGAGACCCTACACAATCTGGTCGAAACGTTGAGGAACGAGGGCATCAGATTCTGCCAAAAGCAGCGTACTGGCAAGAAATCCGAACTCTCGGATGAGACTCTCAGGCTGATGGCAAAAAGACGGGAAACCACCCAAGCGACTTCTTCAGACAGGTCAGACCTGAACAAGCGAATTGCGAAGATGGTACGGCGCGACCTTCGGAGCTCCAACACACGCCTCATTAAAGAGGCAATAGAGCGAAACCGAGGGTCCAAAGTTTTCACTCAGCAGCTTGGCAGGAGCCACCTGACGAAGCTTAAAACGCACGATGGGAGGACCGTTTTGTCGAAGCTGGAGATATCCGCCGAGATAGAGGATTTCTATGGCCGATTATACGCTGCACATGCCCCTCGTCCCCAACGAGTCGACCACGATTCAAGAGCCACCCTGACACGCCACTATACCGACGAACTGCCAGACATCAGTCAAGACGAGATTGTGCTAGCTCTGAGGCAGCTTAGAAATGGAAAAGCCCCCGGTGAGGACGGCATAACATCAGAGCTTTTAAAAGCCGGAGGAGCCCCTGTTATACAGGAACTACAGAAACTCTTCAACGCCGTCTTTCACAGTGGGAGAACTCCAAAGGCGTGGAGCGGGAGTTTGGTGGTGCTCTTTTTTAAGAAGGGAGATAAAACCCTCCTTAAAAACTACAAACCCATCTCACTCCTGAGCCACGTCTATAAGCTGTTCTCACGAGTGATCACGAACCGTCTCGCCAGGAGACTCGACGAGTTCCAGCCACCGGAACAGGCCGGGTTTCGCGGAGGATATGGCACCATAGACCACATACACACAGTGAGGCAGATTATACAGAAGTCCGAAGAGTATAATCAGCCCCTGTGTCTGGCCTTTGTGGACTATGAGAAGGCCTTTGACTCTGTCGAAACCTGGGCTGTTCTGGAATCCTTAAAGCGATGCCAAGTAGACTATCGTTATATCGAGGTGCTGAGATGTCTCTACGACGCCGCGACCATGAGTGTCCAAGTACAGGACCAGCAGTCCAAACCCATCCAACTGCGCAGAGGAGTGAGGCAGGGGGATGTTATATCCCCGAAACTGTTCACGAGCGCCTTGGAAGATATGTTTAAGACACTGGACTGGAAAGGTAAGGGCATCAACATAAACGGCGATTACATCTCACACCTTCGATTCGCTGATGACATAGTCGTAATGGCGGAGTCGTTGGAGGAGCTAAACCGGATGCTGGACGGCCTAGCTTTAGCCTCACGATGCATCGGTCTCGGCATGAATTTGGATAAAACCAAAATCATGATCAATGGCCTCATTGATCCGGGACCGGTCGTCGTACATGGCCACCCTCTCGAAATTGTTTCCGAGTACACTTACCTTGGGCAAATTCTGCAGTTGGATAAAAACAATTTTGAGAAGGAGGCCAAGAGGAGGATTCAGCTAGGCTGGGCAGCGTTTGGAAAGCTACGTCGAGTCTTCTCGTCATCCATACCGCAATGCTTGAAAACGAAAGTTTTCAATCAGTGCGTCCTACCCGTCATGACCTACGGAGCTGAGACGTGGACACTCACGATAGGGCTGGTCCACCAGTTTAAAGTCGCTCAGCGAGCTATGGAAAGAGCTATGCTCGGAGTCTCTCTGAAGGATAGGATTCGTAACGAATACATCCGACAGAGAACCAAAGTTATCGACATAGCTCAAAGAATTAGCAAACTGAAGTGGCAGTGGGCCGGCCATATCTCGCGAAGAACCGATAACCGCTGGGGTAAACGAGTTCTTGAGTGGAGACCGCGACTCGGCAAACGTAGTGTAGGACGCCCTCCGGCCAGGTGGGATGACGATCTGCGAAAGACTGCAGGCAGATGCTGGATGCGTCAAGCTGAAGACAGGGCGCTATGGCGCTCATTAGGGGAGGCCTATGTCCAGCAGTGGACTAATATAGGCTGATGATGATGTTGGGGTTATGTGAAGTCCGTAGAGAGGTATCAGGTTTGGATTTAGACCTGCATGTGTTATACAGAGGGGGTCACTAAATCCTGACGCTGCTGTCTGTACTTTACCTACATGAGTCTTCTCCAAAACTATCATTATCGTCAAATATGTAATTACAAAATAATAATAATATTAACAACTGAAAAATGGAGTGACCTGCAGACTGTTGCAAAGAATCGACAGGCAGCTCAACTGATCCATATTAATACCATTCGCCGCGTCCCCAAGACGCTGGCTGCATTGCCCCGCTGGCGCTGTATGGCAATGCTGATCCGCTGCGCCAGATACTCACCAGCTCTCGTGACGGTTTTTTTTGTGTTTTGAATTTTAATATTGACTTTACCACCTGCTTGGTATAGCTACGCTTCCAATACACTGAAGTTCACCCTACGGCCCTGCCCTAGTCTTCTTTTATGGCGTCTACGTCTTGTCGACACAATTTTGCCAAAGTGCGTAATAATAATATACCTCTCCGAGTTTATTAAAATAATATAAAAGCAACGCTGTTCGGTAATAAAGATAAAGCAAGTGAATTCCTCGATAAAATGTTAATCAAAAAGACACAAGACAACGCAAAATTATAGGCAACGTTGTACGGTAAGACGAAGAGAACCATAGAAGAGCCTTTTCAAAACTATTCTAGCTTAAAACTTGACATTATGAAACTAGGTATGTAGGTACCCAAAAATGTCCTTTTATGCAAACAAAAACAAACGAGGCAGTTATTGCTCCAATTTTGGTTTTTGTAACTTTGGATGTTATTTTTACCCGAGTTTAGTCGTAAAATAGGCTTTAAAGTCAGTGCTTTCTTTATTCAGGACTAACTTAGGTACCCAACTAAGACCTGAGTACAAAATGACCTTACCGTCCATCCATATATCAATGACCTTACGTAGTGGACGCCCGACTGTTCGACACGCAACTGGGTATGACTCAAGGTCCACTCATAATTGTTGGTTGTTCTCATAAGTTCTTAGATAAGCTACAAAAACTTGGTTAACGACAATGTTCACGAATTCGCAAAATATAGAATTAAAGCTGCATTAGTTTTAAAATTGTTAACGAAGAATAATACAATCAAATAATACACAAATATAACTAGAACTTAAAATTTAGGTAACTTCTGACAGTTGCAAACAATCTACAGGTACTACAACTGCTGATATAGGTCGTCCCGAAGCTTGTGTTGCGTAGATACCTACTAGGCACCAAACGACTATCATGATCTTTGTTTTCATAATGTAATAGTTTACGATGATTTTGTGCCTTTTTCCCTACTTCGACAAAACTCTATGGCAAAATCCTTTAATTTCATCCTACAGCTATAGCATTGCATTCGACCATAGAGAAAAAATATTATTTATTATCGCTTCTCAGCAAGCAAACAATGCATTATCATGTATTGAATCGAAGGCTTTGATGGAACAATGATGGGTCATTGATGGGTCGACGAGGTCATTTGGTAGGATCACCATTTTGACTGCAATTTGACATTCGGTCGAGCCCAAGTCTAGGACGTTGTAAGTTTCAAATTCAAGTCGTAGGTAACTTCTAATGGCAGAGAAGGAGAATTCTCTCCATTTGCCCTAATTTATTTGTTTCACTTCATTAGGTATAAATATTATTTTATTTTGTGTATTTTTGGTCCTAAATGTTTTTCTATTCTATTCTAAGAAACTCAGTTATAGCAACTGTTACACGAACATCACTAGGTACCAAAGAAGTATTTTATAAGCTTACCTCTGGTGGTAGAGTAGGCGATAGGCTCTTGTTCTTTGAGAAAAGACTGGCTCGTCGACTGACCGGCTCGGGGCGGCGCCGGCACATGCCACCCATCCACGTGCAAATCCGGGTACAGCAACTGTTCAATGAATAAGGGTGATGATGGCGCCCAACATGGTAGGTACAACAGTTGTAGTACCATCGTGAGTGGCAAATTAGAATTATTTCATTATACGGATTACGGTTATTTAGGGTACTGTTGTTTAAACAAACTAGAAATACAAAAATAACTAAACCACAGACGTAACCGTCTTTGCTATTTTACTATAGAAACTTTCGTAGTTTGACAAATTAATTATGAATATAAGAGGGTCAACCTGAAGACAGGGCGCTATGGCGCTCATTAGGGAAGCCTATGTTCAGCAGAGGACTAGTAAAGGCTGGTGATAATGATGATGATAAGCGGGTTAACTACGAACCTTGTTTGTGTTGGAAGAAAGTCCCTCGTTAAGGGAATGGGATGAAACGTTGGTGTTCTTCCAACACAAACAAGGTTCGAAGTTAAACCGCTTATATTCATAATGAGTAACCTAAGTCGTCTCTATAGAAGTATAGATGGAACAAGGCCGATAATGATGATGTTGTTCAATTAATTGTGTTGAATATTGTTAGACTAAAACTGAGGGGATATATTATAATCACAGACCACATGATTCGGATGATATCTCCGAATTCATTAAAAAAATCGTGTGGTCTGTGGTGTCTTCAATAACAATACTGAAAATATTTCACTTGGTCGGAATAACAAAATTGAAAAAAAATGTCATATTCATGATAACGAAATCTACCCTATACATGATATAAAGAAGGAAATAAATAAGTTAGTTAAGATTGTCGCCCAACGTGGTACAGAAAAATACACCACGTTGGGCGCCATAGCTAATTTTGAAATTATTCCTAGCAAATAATACTCACTTTGGTGGCGGTCGATCACTCAGAATACTATCCCGCCTCTCCACCTGCCGCTTCCTGCCACAGCAGCCCGCTTCGCTGGCAACACCGGACAGCCGCGGCGACATGGTGACGTCAGCTATATTCTGAGCGGGAATCCCCGAGTCGCCGACGCGTCGCTTGCGGTTGCAGCAGAGAATGTCGCAAAGTTTGGGTTTGCGTTTCGTTTCGTCTTCGAATTCGATCGTTGCTGCCTGATGAAAATATATTTTCAGTTAGAAGCTTAACCCTTTCCCCCCGGGGTAGTGATTTTTAACGAATTTCCGCTTTTGAACCTTATTAGCATAATACGGTAGGTAAAAGGAAATGCACAGATTTTTTTGAGATTTTTATTATACCTAGAAGTACTATTTCCAAGACCTAGACTTAAAAGTACCGTCAGGAACTTCGTGTTATCACAATGTTAGGAACTTTGATAGAAACTACAAAAGTAATGAGATTCAATATTGACTTCGTAATAATTAAATTAATAGGTTTTTAATTACAGATTAACCTCGTGGTATTCAACAAAACAATTTTTCTTTTCATTTACACACAAAAACACGTTGCAATGCGAACATTTACTATGAGGCTTCGACTGAATCTTCTTCAAACTACAAACCTCGCACCTTCCTCTATTCTCTACGAACAGGCCAATGGATGCCTCTGTTACCCATGCGTACGTCATTTATAGTGGTATAGTCAGATTTGCGCCTTTTGGAAGGGCCGCCTTTCGCCGTATTATCAGTAGAAGTCTTTCTTTTCTGACCAGCATCTTTCATTGTCATCAAGCCTTGAGTAACAGAGCGTCGAAAATCTTTTACAGTAGTCTGTTCCATTATAAGTCCATGAATGACATATGAATTGACAAATGCGATGTCCAGGAGACCCCAAAACATCCTGTGCCATCATTTCGGAGATTTGCGATCTATACAGTATAGAGGGCTCTCAAACGATGAGCTGTATCTACGCCGCCCTAATGGTCTCTCCACGCAGGACAAGTATTGTAACCCATAAAAAAATTAATACCTATAAATGATAACAGTTTCACCTTTTTTAGGTTCAATACCTTGCCTTTCTGAGTAGCATAATGGTTACTTTGGTATATGATTGTCAATAATATCTTCAATCAATACTAAAAATATATCAATCGGTGTGGTACAGTGAGCAAAACAGTCTTTTACTACTCCAGTATCTGCAATGTATTCCGGTAAAATTGTATCTAGGTCCCTCTTTTTCCATTTACGTTTTGGTTCGGGTAATCGCTGGTTAGTTCTGTGTGAAGAGGTATTTACAGACGGTAGATCAGTCTGAACACTAGATCCAGGTATTGGTACCTGATTTATAGGGCACTCCATTACATCTTCATTTGACGGCGAAGATGGCGGAACTTCGGCAAAAACATCTTCTAGAGCTCTTTCAAAAACCTCATCGAAACCTCTTGATGGGGGTAGTTGAAGATTTTCCACTTCATCATCGGACACACCTGCATCAGACTCTTCGTCGCAGTCCGGAAGTTCTTCTAATAACAAGGCTTCAATTAGAGCAAAATCCTTTGTAATATCCATCTCAACAGCTAAAACAATAAAAAAAATGGTCAGAACAATAATAAAAATAAAAACATTCGTTTATGATAAAACAAAATACCCACTTCATCGAGTATGTTTATTATAAAAACCCATAATTTTTGAGACTAAAATCACCTGACGGTACTTTTAAGTCCTCACCAGTTTTTAGCAAATATTCATATAAAATAAAGTGATATTACATTATAACAGCTTTTACAAATGTAGTCAAGGATATAAACAACGTAAAAAGTAAAAAAAATAGCACTTACCTATGATATTCTATTTATAAAACATTTCCAATTACACTGCACAGCGACGTGACAAAATTTTCGACAGGTTGTTACTCGTTGTTCAAATTATTCGACAGCATCACGCGGTAATTCAAATAACGCGCTGTGGCTGGCTTACGGAAACGGTACTCTAAAGGATCGCCAGTTGTAGTGTTTATAAAGTGTTTTCGTACTTAAGTTATTAGACGAAAAATGTGGAGGTACTTTTAAGTACCGTAAGGAGGGAAAGGGTTAAGGTTTTTTCTGAGTCGAAGAAGACCAAGTCGTCAAAGTTAAAAATGTGCTTTTAGTTGATATTTACCATGGTTTGTGGTGTTATGAGTTGTTCTTTTATTAGTATGACCACCTCAAAATATCTTAAGTTATGATAGGATACGTAAATACCCTGTCTTATACCTTTGTTCAATAATTCTTGAAGCATGAAACAACGACACAAAACCACAATACAATACGACGACCTCAGCGCAGCGGGCGAAAGTCCGCCTGTGACGCAGGAGGTTGCGAGTTCAATTCCTGCCTCGGGACAAATATTTGTACGATCTGCAGATATTTGTTCAGGGCGTTCTGGATTTTTTCTATGTATAATAAAAAATATCTATCTATGTATGAAGTGTAGTATTATGTATATAAGTTATCTAGTACCCATAACACAAGCTCTGCTTAGCTTGGGGCTAAGAATGCTGTGTGAATTGTCCAGCATTATTTATTGATTTATTATTAATACAAATACCACATCCACATAAAAAGTTCTTATATATTTAATTATATTAATATATATACACATATATATTTCTCTACCTCTATATTCCCATTAGATAACCGGTACTCAAACTGAAGTACGTAAGTAGGCTTACCTTTCCTGCAGCTCGTTCAGCCTCCCTTTCAACTTCCTCTTCAACTTTCGTCTTCTTCTTGCAGCAGCTGAATTTACTCATCATCCCCTGTTTCTTCTCTCCCACCAACTCCTCAGCTACCTCATCTTCAATCTCTTTCTCGTCCTCCCCCTTGACGCAGCACGGGCAACACTTGCTCTTGCATTTACCCATAAGTCGGGAGCAGATGTTGGGTTTCTTTCCCTCATTTTCTGGGGAGTCTTTGATTTCGTTCTCGGGAGATTCGCCTTGTTTTTCTTTTTTGTCTTTTTTCGTTCGCGCTGGTGGTTTAGGGGTCGTGCTGGTGCTTTGTGGAAATCTGGAACGATATGTCATAATATATTTGTAAATAAACTTTATTTTAAAATTAGGCTGTTGTTAATAAAATAGGTCTATTTTCCAGAGTCAAACCCATGTTTGAGTCACTAAAGAGGTTCTTAATACTGGATATCTTATTATACAGGGTAGTGTTTTGAGAAGGGCGGTGATGGCCAAGTCCGAAACCACGAGAGTTAGAGAAAAGTCGCGAAAGGAAATATGCCCTCGAGTTATAAAAAAAACGATAACTGCATATTTAGTTTTATTTTAAACCTTTTACTTTTGACGGAAATGGAACACGAATAATTAAAAAAAACGACAACATGTATGAACCAATCGATTTTGTTGCTGATAAGGATCAATCTTCGCATAGAAATGTATTAAAAAAATAAAAGAAAACAGCATATTTTTACGTAATACAAACACCTATCCAGTCAATTTCCATCAAAATTAGAATATAAAAAATCCTAAATATGAAGTAATTGTTTTCTTATAAATCGATGGCATGTCTTCTTTTACGACTGTTCTTCAACTCTCATGGTTTCGGACTTATCCATCACCGCCATTCTCAATAACCACCCTGTATAAACCGTTTTCTTTAATCTTCAATCACAAATTCATCTATTTTTAATAAATTATCAATCACATTCAGTGACGTGTAAATACATTTCCCTTGAAAGTTTGCGTGTTAAGTAGAAACTTCATTAAAACTACCAATAAAATGTCTGGCATGCAACTTTCAACCTAGGTACGTATAACTTATGGAATTTTTTTACTTGGTAAGTATTGATATTTGTTTTATTTTTACCTTAAGTACTTTTTTACCTGAGTAACGTGCCTGGCCCTGGGTAGCTAGAATAAAATTTTGAATTTAGAAAACTAACAGCCAATCATAACGTTTTATTTTAGGTTGATAACGTGTAGCCAATCATAGATGAATTTTTATTCAAGAAAAGTACTATTGACCAATGAGAGTGGACGTTCAAATCCATAAAGAATGTTTAGTGTCTGGTAGAGGCGACTCTACCAATCGCATTTTCATTTGCGACAACAGTTTTGTCCAAATCTTCAGAGATTTTACTTTAAAACCTTTTCTTTTGTGTCTCTAGATTAATTTAAGTATATAATCATAAATTTACATCATGATAGGTTACCCTGACTCATTGTCGTACCGCTTTGGCAGCAATTCATTCGGCAGTATGTACACAGTCCTATTGTGCAACATTTTACACTAAAACTAACACATTTTCAAATAAAAACACTATTTTTAACCTTTTTATACCAAAAAGTTACGCATAGAGTAGACTTATAGTCACTGGAAAGCAAGATTTTCGAAAAAAACGTTAGTATTCCCATTTTTGATTGGCAGTTCAATTTAAAACCGTCTGCAAGGAGGTTAAAGCACACACTGCAAACACACTCATTCTGTTTTGAAAAAGCCGTGTGTATAGAAACTTTTTGTTTTATTTACTAAAACCGTTTTCGCGGCATTTTCTTGGGCAGTCAAACGGGCGCAAAGTAAGGCGGGCGAGGTCGAACTAAAGCGCGGTCTAATTTGTAAGGGCTCCATCGAGTGCCAAGTTGTGGCGTGCGTCGATGGGCCTTGAAAACAAGTTCTTACTGTAAATAAGTATGCAGATGAAATTCTTGGGATTTTATGGAAACACTGAGTCGCCGTTACAACATTTGCAAATGGCGGACAAAGGACTGAAGCTGCAGTGAATTAAAATTAATGAATGATTGATTTGATTTTGAAATTATAAGCGTCTGTACTCATCAGTTGAAGGTTTAATATTCGCGCTGACTACAAAACATGGGTAGGTACTATTCCATTTGATAATACAGCATTATTAACTAACACGTTTGATTATAAAAAAATATGGCGCCCAATGACCTGTTTTTGATGATGAAAGGAAACTTTCATAATCAAAAAAATGTAAGTTATTAACTTTGAAATTTTATTTGCTTCAAAATACTTTCGGCTTAGTCTTTCTCTAGTGACCGTCTCTGTTAGAGCTCTGCTCTTATATTTAAGAAATGAAGAACCTAATGCTTGTCCCAAAATTCGTAAATATACGTTCCATTTCTTGTAAATCTACACTCGTATAATTATTATTGTAGTGGTTGTGTTGTGGCAGAATTTCGTGATTCGGTCAGCAGGGCTGGCAGGTCGGCAAACTCATTTTCACGAGCGGAAATTAGTTTAGTCGGTACAAAAAGCTGTGTCAAATCACGTGGAAGTAGGAATTATATAGGTGAGTTAGATTCTTAGAAAATGATACGGCAGTATGCCTACATTTTACTTTTGCAAAAGTTTTTATTTGATTTATAGAAGGACACGTGTTGGGTGCCAATTTCCTTTTATATAATTTCGCCTGAAAACCTTGATTTGATGATTTCGGTGAATCGAAATACAAAAACGCGCGTAGGTACTGTAATTCAACTGAACAGGGATGTTGTTAACGTACTTATGCATTTTGAACTGGTTTGAAAGACATTTTCGCCTACAAATCTAACCCCCAAAATAAGCAGTTTATAGCAGCTTTGGAAACCAACTTAGCTTAGGTCAGACTCATAATGAACGCAATAAAATTCAGTATCGCTATCTACATATATCACAGCTAACGTGAAATATCATATAATTAAATAGACCTAAAAAACAAAAGCGATAAATCCACTAACCACATCTGACTTGTCATGGCGTGCAAAATTCATTAACATCCTTTCGCTACTGCAAGACTGTTTTCTTCTTCTCCTATTCCAAATGCGCCTTCCAAGGCTCTTACTCTAACTTTACTACCTCGCTCGTAGACACAACCCTAGGTCTCGTATGCTAATGAGTGCCTTGGTCACGCCATAAGCCGCTCGATACTCGGCTGGGACTACAGTCCACTCCTGTCCTAAGGATGTCAATGGTTCTTGTAGACATGGAGGTACTTCCTAGCCTGTCTTGAACTTATTTAAATTAGTAAGACTGACTTTATGAACTCAATGACTGACCCACTGGTGCTCGTAAATCCTGAACGTTACAGGTGCTTACTGCTTAAAAAACTTTTATTTAAGTAAATAGGTATCAAGAAAAAAAAAATACTTTAAGTTTCCCTTGTGAAAATACGGCCTGTGGTATCTAAACTAGAGTGTCCGTATGTTTACATCTTGGCATTATCGAAAGAATAATGGGTTGAAAAAGAAAAGCTATTGGGCAGCGATAGGTAATCATTGCAGCATTAATCTAAAATGTAAGAAAAACTCCTCAATTTCAATAGCGTATATTGGTTCACTGCTGGACGCAGGCCTCCCCCTGATAAGTGCCTTATTGCTTATGGCTTTTATCTCATGGGGACCATGGTGGTATGGCATGGCCTATAATCTCCACGGGCATGCAGGTTGGGGATCGCAGCCCGGTGTTAGAATTGTTCTGCAAGAGGCACTGTTGCCCGCTCCCGGTGGATATTCCTTCTTATGACAAAACATCCGCGGGTAGATTTGGGGTGGTCCAAATTCTTAGCCGGCATCACAACGGATGGCAAGAACTCTTTGTTCGACAAAATGTTATTTTAATATTTCACTTTTACCATCGTCACCAGAGTAATATCTAATAAGTAAAAGCTAACCATTGTAATGTGCGGTTGTAAGGCGCACGGCGGCGACGCTCCGCGGGGTATAGAAACTCTCACCCCACGCGCGCTTTCTATACGTCCGCAGGGAGTGAACGTAGGCACGTTATGTCAGTTAGGAAATCAGATATGAATTGGAATTAGGCCAGAGATTTACGCAATATAAAAATGGGATAGAGATTTGCGTAATATTTAATTTAGCACGTACAATTTTGCTAGGTAGCTCCCTAACTACCACATGTATATCTTCCCTTATCGTTGTCTTTCCTTCGTAAAGTCTAGTCTGCCCGGCTTAAAATGGAATATTGCATACGAACTATGAACGCTGCTGGTATAATTTCGAGCAAAGGTTTATTCGATGCAATTTCTACCAATTATAGAGTTAAATAGCGACTCGTTGCGTTGAGACGTTTCTTGAGAGGTATATAAAATATTGAGAGGATTATTCACTTTATGTGCATTCCGAATATAACTAACTATACTATAGGTTCTTAGTGGTATAAGCTTGTTATGTATAACGATTGAACAACCTTCTTAGAAATAAAGAAAATGTAAGATCTTACCCGCCATTACTCTGCGATTTCTCTGACCCATTCTCCACCTTGTTGTCCAGATGCAATTTCTCCATCCCCGGCGTAGACACATTAGAACTCTGAACTTCCACCTCTGCATCTCCTTTAACTAAGGTCTCATTAATCTTCTCAGCCGCATCTTCTTTCTTTTTCTCTTTTACTACAGTTATGACTGGTTCTATAACTTTTTTGAGATCTTTGCGTGGTTCGGGAACTTCTTTTGGCTCCTCGACAGGAGTTATGATGCTTTCAACGATTTTTGTTGCTTCAGTTCGCATGTCAGCTGCTGCTTGTTCGATTGGTTTTTTCTCTTCTTTCGACTTTGTTTCCGGTTCCTTAACTTCTTCTTTTGGTTTCTGTTCTTCAGGTGCTGTTTTATCTTTTTCTTCGGGTTGGTCTTTTACTTCAGTTTTGGCTTTTGCTCTGAATTTAGCGGGTGCAGTAAGAATATTTTCTCTAGATATTTCTGGTGTTTTCAAAATGTCATCTATTTTCTGTCTGACCTTTTCTAGCTGAGGATCGTTGAAAGGTCCTTGTAATGGTTTCAGTTTATGATCTTCTGTGAATATTGGTTTACGTTTAGCTTCTTCTTTTTTCTTTTCGTCAACAATTTTCGCATCCGTATCCTTTTTGTGGGCATCGTCTTTGCCTGTCAGAGAATCTTTAGAGCTGTGCCTTTCAAAAATACCTTTTTCTCTAGCTTTCTCCAGTGTGGTTGGTAGTTGATTTGTAACAGTTGTGACTAACTCTAACGGTTGAGAGGTAATCGCAGCAGTTGTCATTGACATAATACTTTTCTTAGTCATAATAACAAGTTCACCTTTTTCATTAGTTATTTTGTCGTACTGAGTTTCATTATCTTGTTGTAAATTCTTATCAGGGTCAGTCGCTGTGTCTGTAGTTTGTTTTGTAACTTTTGCTTGAGCTTTACCATCTTCTTTCTCGTCACTTTTTGTTGTTTTAATTTCTTTTTTGCCTACTTCGTCCATTTTGCTTGTTGATTGAGATTTAGCTGACAAACTACTTTTACTACCAACCTTCTTTAATGGTGGCTTGCCGCTCAAGTTGCTCGGAGTTCTTGTCAAGCTTTTCATACTATCAGTTCTGCCGATAGTTTTGCGAGCTTCAACTCCGTTTGTTTTACCGGCTGGCTTAGTAAGGCTTTTAGTGCTCGGGGTTCTAGATATAGGTTTGTTTACAGTGGAGGGCTTAGAGACTGGAGTTTTGGCAGATTTACGTTTTTCTGGACTTGGGTCCCTACTTGCCGCTCTGCTAGGTTGTCTAGAGTTGACTCTAGACCCGACAGGAGTGGTCCCGGTTTTCTTTATCGTTGGTTTGAGGGACGATTTTGGAATAGGATGTGTCAGCTCTACAGGGCTTTTGTTGGGAGTGCCAACGATAGGAGAGAGGCGTTTCGCATTTATTCTTTGATTCGAAGGCGGTGGTCCTCCTCTCCCAGGAGAAATTGGAGGTTTGCCTTTGATATGTTTAGGGGATATGCTTAAGTTCTGCTGACTCCTGAACCTTTGGTCATGGATCTGACTTCCAACCTTGATAGTTTCATGGATACTGCTCGTACTGCTTGACATAAACCTTTGATTATTGAGGTTGTTTTCGACGGGTCTTCTCGATACGTAGGTAACTCTTTTACTTGTAGTCCTGACTGGTGACACTGAGCTTTGTCTTTTGGGTATTTTTGAGTGTTTTGGTGAACCGTCGTTGGATTGTGGTTGAGATTTTGATACAGCTCTGGTTGTAACTCTAGACGTACGTGCTGTTGGTTTGGGCATTCCGTCGCTTTTGTTTATGAAGATGGATGGCTTTGTTTTGACGTCTTTACTCGCGCTAGGTTTCACCAGGTTTGATTTGCCTTTAGCAGAAGTGGTAGCGCCTTTAGCAGCAGTTGCAGAAACTTTACTAGAAGTAGTTGCACCACTTTTACCAACAGCAGTTGCAGCTGCAGCTTTACTGAGTGCAGTGGAAGGTGAGTTAGACCTCGATCGAAGATTAATTTTGCTTGGCGAGTTGCTTCTTGAATTTGTTCTAGAGTTACTCCTGCTATTAACTCTCGAATTACTTCTTGAGTTAGCTCTGGACCCTACACGAGAGTTTACTACGCTTCTAGCTACCTTTTCCTGTAGCTCCATCTCTCTTTCGATCTCATCTTCTTCTTCCTGTTTCTTTCTCTCTGCGTCCGCTTCGTTCTTTTCTCTGTTCAGTTCACTTAGCTCTCTCACTTCTTCTATGTTTTGTCTGACGAAGTCTATCGGTGTGTGTGATCGGAGGAGTATTGGTGGGGGGAGGGTTACAGCCGCCATTTTGTCTATCCTTGATAGTGAGTTTGTTCGTCTTAATATGTCCTTTTTTCTTCTCGGTGGCGAGTTGTTTCGGGAGGTAGCTGCGGAGGTTTTTGGAGTGTTGTGACGTGATGTTTCTTCTCGGAAGCCTCGACCTAGAAAAAAATAAAAAGTATCAATGCATTAGCATAGATTTGCGTTGTGTTTAACATTTTGTCATATACTATGCGTATTAGTTTTTCGTTAGGCACTTAATTATAGGTAGGTAGTTTCTTTTTCCGTGGAGTGTGAAATAAAAAATCTATTTATCAGTAATTATAAATATTCACGGGTATTTATCGCGTTTATTTACCTATTTTTCCCGACGTTTCAACAGGTTTACACTCTGTCGTGGTCACGGGATGACTGAAAACCGGGAAAAATAGGTAAATAAACGCGATGAATACCCGTGAATATTTATAATAATGTGTTCTGATCGCGTAAGTTTAAAAACTCTATTTATCAGTTGTTTTTGCAACTGACCTGCCTATTCAACTAATTTATTAAATAACAGTCTTTAAGGCCTACTAACTAACTGGACACAGCACGTTGACTCGCGTGCAATCTACGGCGATACGAACGAATGATTTGTACATGATGATTTGTTGGTTCTGTGTCCGTGACTTACGCAGGCCAGTGATATGGCTACTGGTGTATACAATTTTTACTTTTATTTCAGTGATAAGTCACACATTACGATCTATATTGATTGGTCTTAAGGTTGCAATTTCTGTGTACGAAATATGATATTGAAATGGAAACTTTTCGGGTAAAGCGCGAGCGAAATCCCACACCGAAACGAGTTTATGTAAGTATAAGTTTACGTACACTACAATCTTCTGGAATTCACCCTAAGCAAGTGTTTGAGCGATCGAGCCCTTACCCGAATTTGGCAGTTAAACCCAGCATTTGTTCACATAATCACCTTTAAACTTGTTATGATGCGTAGAGCCCTAGCTATCGGTGGGTACCATAAACATCTACTTAGGGATACTAATTTAAGTACCCGATGAGATTCTTTCTACAGGTCCACCGAGTGCGATGAGGACGTCAGCGTGAGGATTGCGTGCGACTTGCAGTTCAGTTATTACGAAAGAGAAGGTAACAGTGAGTCTATGTCTACAGTTATAGCTATAGTTGAATCCATAGACCTTTAAAAGGTGAGATTCCTTCCTAGGGCGCGCTGTTAGGTCCTCCACTGTCCATCGGTAGAGAACGAGGGCTCGACAATGATGATGTCTCCGTGAGGATCGCGTACGACTTGCAGTTCTAACTCGAAGGAGTTGCTAACACTACTGTGTCTAAATCTACAGCAGTAGTTATAGTTGGATCCATAGACCGTTACCTTTAAAAGGAGAGATCCTCTCCGGACGCGCTGGTAGGTCCACCGGCAGCGAGCGAGGGCTGGTGGGGCGCGATGAGGACGTCTCCGTGAGGATCGCGAACGACTTCTCGTTTTTACGCTTTGGAGTTGGTAACACCACACTGTGGAAAACGGAGCAAGTTGAAAATTTTGTCTGAAGTAGCAAATTCGGAAAGAATTGGGCACAGCAGACATTAATGTGAATTTCTGAGTTGGTAACACCACAGTGCAATGTGGAGAACGGAGTAGAGTTATGAACTACGTTGAAAATTTTGTCAGAAGTAGAAAATGCGGAAAAGATCGGGCACAGCAGACATTAATGTAGTTTCATAATTTGCAATTGACTGATTGAAAATGATAAAGTTGTAAATATAAATCATAATATTATATTGCATGCTTTTAAATAAAATTATACTGATTGTTAGTCACAATACTTTTAAAATGTATAATGATATGTTTGTACGCCTGCGACGGAATTGAGGGATTTAAAATAAGTCTTATGTACCGACTGTAAACTAATAAATGAATTATTATGAATTAAGTAATTAATGTGAATATCCTAAAACAATTTTCGTCAGCGGCATCGCACGGGTTGTCGCGTACGATCGTCTATGGAAACGTATAAAGGTAGTTTCTATTCCACGGGAACTGATCTAAGGGATAAAAAGTAGCGTTTATGTTTATTTCGTGGAGTAGAACTACCTGTAGGATGTAATTAAATTACATCCTACAGGTAGTTCTACTCCAGATCAGGCTGAAATTTTCAGCCTGATCTGTTAAGTTATTTTGGCGTGAGGAGCTAACGAACATTCATCCATCCAAACTTTCAGATTTATAATATTAGTGAAATTATGTGATGTTGCAAATTACATACGTTAGTACCTTGTATTAGTAATAGAAAGAAAGAAAGAAAGAAAATGGTTTATTAAACACTACACAACACTACAAATAAAATAAAATAAAAGACTACTTAGTAACACGAACAAACACAGTTTACAATTAATGGAAAGCTAAAACTAACACAATAGTATTTATTTATTAATTTTAGGAAAACATCGGATAAACTTATATTTTTTTGTAAAAATTTATGGACGGACAATTAAAAGTTCTTACAAATAATATCTATGGTTTATCCATTTTGAATGAAGCATGTTAGTAAACAAAGTACGACACAAATACCAAAAAAGGCCGGCACTATAGCAATTTTTATTGAAGGGAGGATCTATACTCAATACTCAATCATTTATTGTATTCCATAGGTGTACAGAGGTATTTACATTTTCATATAATTAGGTTTCACTATAGACCCTGCTGGGCACACAATATGTATGGAGAGAGAGGAGGACGTCGTTAACTGGTTAGGAACTTTAACTTGCATAAATAGTTTTATTTTTCGTTCAAATATTCGTCAATCGTGTAGTAAGCTTTTGTGGTTAATAAAATCTTTAGTTGTTTTATAAAAACATTGTCGTTATTTTCGTTTATCAACGCGTCAGACAGTTTATTATATATTTTAATAGTCATTACATAAGTGCTCGATGAGTGTAGTTTCAATTTGGAGTCAGGTCTCATAAGTTTGTTTTTATATCTTAGGGAACGAGAGGGGAAAGTTTTTTCTTTTGTTTTATAAAATTCTTTATGTTTTCTAACGAATTTACAAGTTTCGAAATGTATATGCAGGGCAAGGTTAGTATTTTAATCTAAAATCGACAAGTAATGTAAATTACGTATAAAAGGACGCGCCAAGAAAGTGAATTTTAGGTTAAGTATGGGCGGTTTGTTTACGTTTATGCTCCATTCAAAATGGATACGATATAGTAATAAAGACACTCATTCTATTCGTTAGACATAAATAATATTATACCAACGCTATAATTTTGCTAAAATTAAGGCAATAATGACCGTGACTTCAAGTTATAATTGCCATATCCATTTCAACGGTCTTTTAAAGTTAAGACTCCAAAACAATGACCACACACAAGTGGTCAGTAGCAAATCGCTGCAATAAGTCAGACCGTTTTCAGTGAAGCAAATAACCATTACAAAAGTGTAGGTATAATACCTACTTGGCTACCTACACGCTCGACTGCTGCAGAGACGGCAAGGTCATTGAATTACGACAAATTCGGCTCTTGCAGAATGTGTTGAGCTACTGGTTTTGTACAAATTGTGCATAAGCTATAACCTGAGGCTACTCTTTTTCTTGTGACTTGACCAACGATAGCATATTGTATAAAAGACAATAAATAAATAATAGGGCACTCAGGGACCTATTAAACCACCTGTTCCGGATATAAGATGAAGAAGATGTTTGTTTCTGGTATTAAAATGTTGTTTACCGCTATTTTTAGGGAACCGATTCATATTTTTATGAGTAGGTATACATATATATAACAAGGTTTCATAAATATATCGACATGGTACCTACTGTCATTATATTTATTTCTTTGAATTTATCATGTAGGCATTCTTCAGGTCCCATATTATAGATTGCATGATCAGACATCTTCTGCAACACGAATGTGGTGTTTTTATCTGCAGCGTTCCCCCACAGCAGTATACCATAAGACATAATACTATGGAAATAAACAAGTCTAGGTCTACGACGATTTACGTCTGAAAGATGACGTATTTTTTTGACTGCGTATGCCGCAGAACTAAGTATCTCACGAATACGACCGTCGAGATGCCGGTCGTATTCAATTGTTTTTTTTTATGTCACTAGTAGGCCTAGCACGGGGATTGTTGGCTAGGGTAGAATAGAAAAAAATTACGTCATTTTGTCATCGAATGCGTAAAATGTTTGAAATTCATTCCTTCAACTTCAATAATTTACCCATTTTTTTCTCCATTCTACCCTAGACAACCCTTGCTAGGCCGGCTAGATTACGTTATTGACTTCTAAAAGCTAAGAACAGTGTTGGAATTTGAAACCAGTTTATTTTTTCTGTGTTAACTTTAAATTAGCATGGTGTGATCGTTTCCCTTCAGTGCACTCTTAACAATTACCTATTTATCTATTTCTTCATCCTAAGTGGATGTACTTTTCTTGTTTTAATTTAATTATAAGAAAAAAACCTTTCTTACATAAAATGTATTTAAGAAAATGCAGGTTGCGTCGGTGAAACAGATTTGCGGCGAAACATTCGCTTGTGGGGGTGGCCCCTTACACCTAGAATTGTCCTAACAGTATTAAAGTACCTACCACCTATTGTGCGAGTGAATACGCGGGCTATCATTAAGCTAGTTTACTTTCACCCGATATGCGTCGCTGAAGCCGAGGCCACAGTCACGAGCGGTAGCGGGTAGGTATGAAAGTAATATTAATTATTATACGCTTTCAAATATAAAAAAAAAATAGTTGTAAAATCTACTTGCATCAAAATCTGTATACTTTCATATACCGTACAAAATGCCGGTTTTTCCCGTAGATGAACAAAATTACTAAAACTTTATTAATTAATAATTGATTTTGTTTTTAAAAACTATAAACCAACTTCAATTATGTGGAGCCCATTGTTAAATCTGGACAAAATTAAAATGGGATCACACGGAAAGCACTAACTTTCAAATAAAAAAAAATAATTATGAAAATCGGCCACCTAGTCAAAATTTCTGAGGTAATAAACATTAAAAATACAGTTGAATTGAGAACCTCCTCCTTTTTTTAGGTCGGTTAAAAAAAACAGGTACCCTATGTCTACAAGCCAGTAATATTTTACTTCTAGCCGTTCGCATACCTTCTTCCAACCAATTCTTACTACTGATTCCTACAAGTAATTCCTACTGCTGAAATACTGTTTTATGAATGTAAGCGGGTTAACTAAAAATCTAAAAAGTTTGTATCGGAACAACACCAACGTATCATCCCTTAACGAGAGACTTTATCATGGGTGAGTGCGGATCGCGGCGCGCCTGCACTGCGGGCAAGTGTACGCATACACAATGAATTCGTCAAGTACGAAAGTTTTTATACTGATATACTGTCTAAAAAAAGTATATAAGGCGTCTTCACAAATGTGGTCGTAATGTCAGAACCGGCAGATCACGTAGTGACCGCAATTTACCTACTAATAACCCTGTTTAAAAAAAACGCCTCCTCTCATACCTTAAGCCCTGCGCCACACGCACAGTGCACACGTCCGTGTTATTTATTACCGCAGCACTGCTAGTGTCTAGTGCCGGGTACTGAACCTGCACTGCCCTTGTTCACTGGTAACCAGTGTGTCTACCATGAGTTGTCACAGTTAGATCGCCTGACGTTACTACAGTAGTAACGTAATGCTTTGCCCGTCTCGCCAACACTGCTTCTCAATTAATTGTAATTAATTACTCCTTGTATTGCGTTCCCTTATTTTGTTATTCCTTAACCTGAAACTCACCTTTTTATATACATAGTTACCTTGAACTTGTCTATATGCAGCAAATATCAAGTACATATATGTACTTATTATTTACTGTATATTATGTATTGTGTTTGTACCTATCTATTATGTTTCACACACGTCTTAGCGCCATTACTTCTGTATGATTTTAAACGTTGTTTAGTTTATGTATTAATTTTAAGTCTCAATTCATGTCACCAACGACGATTGCAAAAAACAAAACGTAAATACGCCTACGCGACTCATACGGCGCATTATCGTTCCTAACCATCCGCAAGGATCGATTTAGAAGTTTTCATACATTTTTTTACTACAGTCGCTAGCGAGTATAGATTGTGAAAACTCATGGTAGACACACAGGACAATATTGCTCGGGACAATAATAAGACACATGAAAATCGTCAATGTATCAGGCTAGATTGGAAAAAACGCCATTTTTGTCTCGTGATGCACTGTTGCTTTCTATCTCAACCTCAACAGCCTTTTTTGGCCCACTGCTGGACGTAGGCCTCTCCCTGATAAGCGACTTATTGACTTAACCTCATGGGGGTAATGCACATCGCAGTTCGGTGGTAGAATTGTTCTGCTGAATAATGATTTTTTGTTGTTGTTGTTTATCTTTTCTTTTTTTATCTTGGTATGTTTATTTTTCCTTAAGATGTAGTTATAATTTTGTTTACAGTTAACCTCAAAATAATTATTTCTATGTGTATTTTAGTATGTTTTAGAAGTTTCTACCAAAATTTTATTATTTTTACATACATATATTCTCTGTAAGTTGTGTACTCCCGGGAACGGTGACCTATATGTCTGTGGGACCGGGTCACTTGAAAAATTCGAATAACTTTTTCCCCCGCCGCCGTTTTTTGTCGCCATTTCGAGTAGCTGCCTCATTTCCCCTCCCCCACCGTCAGTTCACCGCGCGACGTCGAGCGGGCGCACGTTCCTGAGTTTTGGCGCCAACCCGGTGCGGAACACCGGGGTCACCGAATATGTAAGTAAAATATGCAGAGTTGAATTATTGATTATTCGTTTTTGTCTGGTTTGTGTACATTTATTACTTACTTTTGTTATTGTTTTATTACATTATACTGTTAGCGTTATTGAGAAACATCCCTATTTATTATTTCATTTGTCAAATGCCATTATAATCTTATATAGCAATACTGGAATCTATTTTAAAAGATGTTCGATCTAGTTTTTGAACGATAACTAGCATAAGTTTAACATAGGTTATTGAACAAGACCCCCCCCCGTGAAAAACGAGGGGCGAGAGGGGTGAAGGGACGAAAAATCAATGGAGGACAGGAAGGAAGTTGAAAACGCGATGAATAAAGATTGGTGACTTGTAAAAATAGTTATTTGACGTGATTATTTCATATATCTGAAGCTGAATTATAAATAAAACTGTGGTTGAAACTATTTGTTGTTTGAACTTTATGGCTCACGCCAAAAGTTCAGAAGTTGGATCACCCAGGATAAATAAAATTTCCCACGACGACGCTCACAAATGTGTAAGTAATTTCCGCTGTTTTTAGACAATCTGCATCTATCTAAACTACTTAGTTTCCGATATCCAATATTGCTCCCGAGTGACTTACAAATGACTACGCATGCGTTGCGCTTGCCGCTGGCCGCTGTAAGTGCATCGCCACGGAAAAGGAGACCAGCGTGGTCGCCATGTAAATGGACATGGAGCTGGGGTTTTCGAGCTCGACTAGGAGGACATTTATTGCCCTTAGGTTTTGTTTCGTAGTCAATTGTTCTAATGGCAATTTTGTTCTATTGTTTTTTCTTTCCTCACTTTATTCTCTTGCAATAAGCCTAGAAGGTTTTTGATAAACACATTTCAAAATAGAAGAAGGAGAATCATTTATCATAAACATTAATATCATGTATTTGACACAATAACAGCATTTTAGGATAAAAGAGAACCAATGCGACATGGTGGGCACAGGTCCGCCTGTTATAAGGGTGGTTGCAGGTTCGGCCCAGGTTTGGGATGAATATGTGCACCATCCGCAAACATTTTTCCAGGTGTTCTGGGTAGGTGTTTTTTTTTAATTCATAGGTATAATAATAACAGATTTGGGACTTATTTGGATTAGACATCATGATGATAACTTCATACATAAAAGTAACATTGTAATTCACAAATTGTAATGTTATTATAGTAAAATTTAAAATATTGCACTCTCAATAGGGCAGAATACATTGTGACTATTTGTGACATTCTATTTTACTAAAACAACTTGTATAACATGTATTTCATGCAATAAATTATTGATTGATTGATTGCATAAGGGGCAGACTGAGAGTTAATATAAATTTGAGTCCGATAAAGGAGAAAGTCGCTTTCATGTGGTGGAATGAAGATAGAACAAATAAAACAAAAAGCGGAGTAAACTGAATTATAACACTAACAAAAGCTAGGATCAAAAAATAGACAAGTCCAGACCAGACTTCTCACCCGATGGATTATAACAGATTATCTCTAAACACTAAAACAATAAAACTTAGCCATGAATGCCTAATGCAATGAATTTAAAAGAAGATTCATATTTTCTTCTATATAGATAAAAGAACGTTGTGTTATTCGTTGCATTATTTATAACTCAAGAACGGCTGAACTAATTTGGCTGAAAATTGGTGGGGAGGTAGCTTAGAACCGGACATAGGATAGTTTTTATGTCGTTCCCGGCTGAACGAATCTTGATTGAATTAAGGTAAACGGTATCCCGGGAACGGACATGATGATGATGATGATGATGATGATGATGATGATGATGATGATGATGATGATGATGATGATGATGATGATGATGATGATGATGATGATGATGATGATGATGATGATGATGATGATGATGATGATGATGATGATGATGATGATGATGATGATGATGATGATGATGATGATGATGATGATGATGATGATGATGATGATGATGATGATGATGATGATGATGATGATGATGATGATGATGATGATGATGATGATGATGATGATGATGATGATGATGATGATGATGATGATGATGATGATGATGATGATGATGATGATGATGATGATGATGATGATGATGATGATGATGATGATGATGATGATGATGATGATGATGATGATGATGATGATGATGATGATGATGATGATGATGATGATGATGGTGATGGTGATGGTGATGATGATGATGATGATGATGATGATGATGATGATGATGATGATGATGATGATGATGATGATGATGATGATGATGATGATGATGATGATGATGGTGATGGTGATGATGATGATGATGATGATGATGATGATGATGATGATGATGATGATGATGATGATGATGATGATGATGATGATGATGATGATGATGATGATGATGATGATGATGATGATGGTGATGGTGATGGTGATGATGATGATGATGATGATGATGATGATGATGATGATGATGATGATGATGATGATGATGATGATGATGATGATGATGATGATGATGATGATGATGGTGATGGTGATGATGATGATGATGATGATGATGATGATGATGATGATGATGATGATGATGATGATGATGATGATGATGATGATGATGATGATGATGATGATGATGATGATGATGATGATGATGATGATGATGATGATGATGATGATGATGATGATGATGATGATGATGATGATGATGATGATGATGATGATGATGATGATGATGATGATGATGATGATGATGATGATGATGATGATGATGATGATGATGATGATGATGATGATGATGATGATGATGATGATGATGATGATGATGATGATGATGATGATGATGATGATGATGATGATGATGATGATGATGATGATGATGATGATGATGATGACGATATTTTCTTTTATTGTAGAAATCATGGAAGGTATATGGATTTTGGACGTTCAGGATCAGAACGTTGAGATTCCCGATGGACAAAGTCCACGAAGTACCCAAGGGTTGGGACTGGGTTCTACTGAAGGACAAATGCTCGAATTTGTGTTTGCACAAGAACAAAGGTCTGAACACGGTTATGCTGAAGAACGATTTGGACTTGGACATGCCCGGGATGATCACCTGGAAATGAATGATGGGCGAAGGGTTGCTCAGGAGTCGGTAAGAGTTACAGGGCGACAAAAGCAGAAAGAGCCTACACCAGAACAATCGGACGATGATGGGAGCGCAGCAAACACTAGGAAAAGGATCGATTAACCGAAGATCTAGACGTAAGCGTCATAATGTTAGAACTGATTCTTAATTCTCACTGGATAGGCGTACACGATCTCGCAGAAAATTTAGGCGAGGTAGGCCTTCGAAACAACGTAAACGTAAACATTAATTATTACATATTAATTATTACATTAACAATATTCTAATACGTCATCTGATTCAGATAAGTCTGACAAAGCTCATTCAAAATTCAAGCGGGTTAGACGTAATAATGATAGTATATTATCTGATGCTATATATATTATACTTGAAAAAGTTTTGTCATTTAGAATCGGAGATAGATCATCATGTTAGAACTGATTCTTAATTCTCACTGGATAGGCGTACACGGTCTCGCAGAAAATTTAGGCGAGGTAGGCCTTCGAAACAACGTAAACGTAAACATTAATTATTACATTAATAATATTCTAATACGTCATCTGATTCAGATAGGTCTGACAAAGCTCATTCAAAATTCGAGCGGGTTAGACGTAATGATAGCATATCTGATGCTATACTTGAAAAAGTTTTGTCATTGTTGCAGGATGTTAAAAGCTCTGACAAACCAAAACTTACATCCAATAATGATGTCGTACCGGAATTTGATCCCATGAAAAAAAAAACAAACAGCACTGACTTGGATAGCCAAAGTTGAAGAATGTTCCGAAATCTATAGATGGAATGAGAAAGAAACCATCCATTACTCTTTGCAAAAGTTATGCGGCGTTGCTAAGACGTTTTACCAGGGTCTCCCGACATTATTACATAGTTAAAAAGTTAAAAAAAAAAACTTTTAGAATAATTTCCTTGCCGCGAAGATTTTGCTGAACTTCTCCTTGAAATGTTAGCTAAAAGGGTTAGGTACGGAGAGTCTCTAGAACATTACTACTAAACTAAGATCAACCTGATAAATCGATGCGGACCTACTGGCAGAAAGGCTGTTGACTGTTTGCTTAACGGAGTGGACGACCGTGCTATAAAGGTGGGTGCCCAAGCAGCGAGGTTCTTGGAACCAGAACAGGTTTTAAACTATTTCAAAACGGTCAAGGTAGGAAACACCGATAATTCTCAGCGGAGGATGGATAGAGGTAGCACAATTAATACAACTGCTAAAGCAACAACTTCCAAACCAGGTTATCGTAACCCAAAAATTATATGCTACAACTGTAGACAACCGGGACATCCTAGCTTTAATTGCGAAAAACCTATAATCAGATGTACCATCTGTACAAAAATTGGGCATTTAGTTCCAAATTGCTTTAAAAACAAGTTTAACCGAACACCAGTCGATAACGGATCGAAAGCTAAAACTGAACAGGTATCAGAAGTCAGTCTTTCCGATAGAGCTAATAACAAATATATCATGGGCGTTAAGGTAAATGGTAAGCAATTAGAATGTCATTTGGTCACAGTCAATGCTTACTGATAAGGGAGAGATGACATAGTCGTCCCTATAAATGGACTAAGATCAGTACCCGTTTATTGCGAGGCGGAAAACCACTGTCGATGAGCAAAAGTACCATTCGTTCGAACTTGAGACACTAGCAATTATTGCGTCTCTAAACCGATTCAGGGTCTACCTCTTAGGCGTTCCTCTCACAATTCAGACTGACTGTAATGCTATTCGATCGACTCTTATCAAAGGAGACTTAGTCCCGCGTATCGCAAGGTGGTGGATCCAATTTCAAGAATTTGACTGCACGATTGAATACAGACCAGGTTCTAGAATGTCGCATGTGGATGCGCT
Source organism: Eupithecia tripunctaria (assembly GCA_955876795.1). Classification (NCBI taxonomy): domain Eukaryota; kingdom Metazoa; phylum Arthropoda; class Insecta; order Lepidoptera; family Geometridae; genus Eupithecia; species Eupithecia tripunctaria. The sequence goes on from OY041625.1 coordinate 868,363, forward strand.
CAGCCGAAACCCGGTAGAGACTACAACATATACACTGAAGATCATGTTTTAGACATTTTAACAATCGAAACTGACGAACAACATTGGATCGCCACCGTGAAATCGGCAGATGATGACATTGCACGAATTAAAGATATATTAAGCAACCCTAATACCGAAAACGTAGCAGACGTATTTAAAAATTTTAAGATGAAAAATGGTCGTGTTTTCCGTATTGTAGGAGACGACATAAAGTGGGTTGTTCCAAAAGGCGCACGTTGGCAAATTCTTAAAAGAAACCATGATGACGTTGGGCATTATGGTTACAAAAAGACATTAGACCGAATTAGAAAAAAATATTGGTTTCGACATATGAGACGATTCGAAAAAAAAAAAAATAATAATAATAATAATGATTCAGCTTGTCTGGAATGCGCCCACCATAAGGCGAGAGGTGGTAAGCGTGAGGGAGAGTTACACCCCATTGAGAAAACTAGCGTGCCGTTTCATACCATTCATGCGGACCACTTGGGGCCTTTTATAAGACGCAGAAAAGGAAACTGTTATTTATTGGTAATGGTCGATAGTTTTATTAAGTTTATAACCTCCAGAAAAAAAAACACTAAATCCGCAACGACAATCAAAAATCCTAAAAGAGCACATTGGTTTTCTTTGGAGTTCCAACACGTCTTATAACTGATAGAGGATCCAGTTTCACCAGTAAGGCCTTCAAAGACTTCATAGCTCAGTGTGGCACGTATTAAATGCTGTCGCGACTCCGAGGGCCAATGGGCAAGTAGAAAGGTTTAATCGAACGATAACAGAAGCATTGGCTACATCCAACCACGGGCAGGACGATAGGTGTTGGGATGAGCGAATACATGATATACAAATAGGCATTAATACTACTGTACATAAAGCTACACAAAAGTCCCCGTCAGAGTTTTTGTTCGGATTTAATCTGAATCATAGAGCTCAAGGATTATTGAGTACAGTAATAAACGAGACACTTAACGTTATTTATGACACCAGATGAACTAGATTCTGTCCGAAATGAAGCTTCAAAGAAAAATATTCTAAGCGATATAACAAACATAGAAAACCAGGTACAAACTATAAAACAGGAGTTTTAGTTCGAGTAGAAAGACAAGTACCTCATGATGGCCAATCTCAAAAACTGGTGGTTAAATACCAAGGACCTTACCGTGTCATAAAAATATTTGAACATGATAGGTTTTTGGTAGAGGACACACCTTTGTCACGTAAAAATGGCCGTCGCTACGAAGGTGTTATAGCCATAGATAAAATGCAACTTTGGATGAGCTTTGATCGAAATTTTGACGACAGTTCTGATAATAATAGTGATGATAAGAGCGTTTCAAATGATGAGGCTCAAAATATAAACACAAATGACAACAGTGATGTGAATATTATGTAAAAAAAAAAAATAATAATAATAAAAAAAATGTAACGATATCTTGTCGATACTATCTCAGATATTGATTATAACTTTAAATTTGACCTTCCTAAGGTCAAATTCAATCGACACTCATCTGTTGTAGATACTTTAGGTTTAGTTTTCCTATTGTTGTTTTGTTTTAGTCTTTAAGTTTTGTGTAAAAGCTTACCTACTTATTTAGCACAAACCTTTCCTTTTGCTGTTGTTGTTTAATATGTTAGGTTTAGTTTTCCTATTGTTGTTTTGTTTTAGTCTTTAAAATTATTGTAAAAGCTTATCTACTTACTGTGCACGAAGGCTCTCGTGCTATTGTAGGAAGGCCGAGCTGTTAGCGTTATTGAGAAACATCCCTATTTATTATTTCATTTGTCAAATGCCATTATAATCTTATATAGCAATACTGCAATCTATTTTAAAAGATGTTCGATCTAGTTTTTGAACGATAACTAGCATAAGTTTAACATAGGTTATTGAACAAGACCCCCCCCCGTGAAAAACGAGGGGCGAGAGGGGTGAAGGGACGAAAAATCAATGGAGGACAGGAAGGAAGTTGAAAACGCGATGAATAAAGATTGGTGACTTGTAAAAATAGTTATTTGACGTGATTATTTCATATATCTGAAGCTGAATTATAAATAAAACTGTGGTTGAAACTATTTGTTGTTTGAACTTTATGGCTCACGCCAAAAATACTATAATCAGTAAGTTTTTTGCATGATTTTATCAATTTTATCGAAATATCACAAATTTGTTCTATCTTGTATCAAATACAAAATTTGTTACAGCATGTCGTACGAAAGGGAACAGCATCGTCTAGAATCGCTTCTCCACTAACTGCTTGATGATGACAGACCATCAATGTCTTCAGACAGTGAAGCTGGAAGTGATTTCAAAAAAAATAGAAAGACCAAATACACTTGCCACAAGTGCAAGAAACATTTGTGTCTTGAGCACGTAGTGCCTTATTGCAGAATTTGCTTGACCGAAGAATAGCTATTTTCAAAGATTTTTTTTTGTGTATTTTTGTGGGTAGAATGCCATTTTTTGTTTATTATATGTAAGTTTATTTAGTCTAGAAACTGAAGACTGAAATAATTTCGAAAATATGTTGATTGTTATGTATTCAAAGTTTTATAAAACCAGTGTGTAAAAACTTACTAATTTTATAGGGTTCTGTTTGAAGTGGTCTAATTTTAAGAAAACGTAATTAAAGGAGGCTGTGATTAACGAAATATTGTTGTTTTAATGTCAAATAATTTGTAATTAACAAAAAAAGTTGTCAGTAAATAAAAGATTTTGAAAAATCTCTCATTGAAAACCCCGGTGCGTGGAACCGGGGTCACCGAAGATGTAAGTCAAATCGACGTCACCGTTGGCGGGTATAACGCATTAGATTAAGCAATCTGCCATGTTATTTATGTGATTATTAAAATGAATGAATTATAGTAAAGTAATGCTGTGTAAATTGTCTGGTGTTTATTCAGATGTCGCCAAAACTAGACGAAACTAATTTAACAGGACTAAAAATTATCCTATTCTTAAAATTTTTAAAGTTTTAAACTAAACTAATTTGACAGTACTAAACTGTCAAATTAGGAGTAGTAGTAGTAGTAGTTTAAAACCCGAGTGCTGAAATATTGGAAAGCTCAAAACTCAAATCATAGTAAATATCCCCTTGTAAATAACTTTAGTTTACTTTAGTTTTGGCGACATCTAAATTGTATTAATTATTATTTTATTTACTGTTTCATAGATTCAATAAGCATTAAGTTATGCTCTCGATATTTTGACAGTCTGTTTGTAGACAGACTGACTTTTCGCCTGACATGCTCGGTGCACTTCGCGGTGAGTAAATGTGGAAAGTTTACAATGGTGTTGCTTTTGTCGCGCGGTTCCAACAACATTGTTTGAGAGGTGGATAACATCGTGTCGACGTAGTATTGGTAAACAGTTTGTTTTACTTGTGCACTAGATTAATGCAAAAAGCAATCTCATAACCTAATGTGTATTGCACATGCAGGTTATCCTATCCTACTGATATTATAAGTAAGAAAGTTTGTTGGAATGTTTGTACCTTGGCATTCACTCAAAACTCGGTTTAAATAAACTACTATCAACCTGTCCCAGCTACGCACGGATGGACATTTATGTATTAATAAGGTTTTCCCGGCAGTTATTCAAATTTTTCTCACCTTTTTATTTACATATTTATTTATTACAAAAACAATCAAACAATCACAGTATACATATTTGTACCATAAAACCTTGTACTCACAGTCGTCTTAACATCATTTATGGTCTAAGTGTAAGTAACAAAAAAGAGTCGAATTGCCAACCTCCTTCTTTTTATAAAGTTGGTTAGAAATAAGTAACTTACCTACTGCATCGGCTTTCATGTTTAATTATTCTTTAGGCTATATTATTATTTCTTTAGACTTACAAAATAAGCACTTAGATAAGTCAAATTTTTATTATATAAACAGATTGATAAATAGTAAGTACCTAATTACTATCAAATAAGAAATAAGGTGCAATTGACTCTAATTCACTTAATTATTTGTCCACTAGCGGAAGAAGTGAAAAAGAAGAGTTATCGCTAACCTCATCATCATATTTAACGGCCATGTGTCCACCGCGAAATCATCGCTGCGTTAATACGTTCCCTTAAGGACAGAACGGATACCTTAGCTCCCATACAAACGTACTTCCCGCTTCATTTGGAAACTACGTTTCCGATCGTATTGAAATTTTCCAAACATAATCGGATGACAAATAGCTATGTTTGTAGTGTTTTCGTTTTTTAAAAAACATTATGATATTTGAATGAGAGTGAAACTAATTTGCCATATTTTGACCACCATATCGAGTCATTTTCAAGCTATTTTTTATGCATGTTAGACACCCTTATTCGAAAATCTGTCACGCTGCAAACATCCTAAATATATTCACCATTAGAAAAAAACAAAAATATTTCTGAAATCAGTCGTTTATTCAAAATGAATCGCAAAGTACGAAAAAATATAAAAAATTGAGAAATTCCTTCAAATTTCTACAACCGCTCGCTCAAACGCGGGGGGCAATGCGACACAGGGAGCACAATTCCAAAATAAGGCGAATACCGCGGAATGGCCAACACGATGCGATTCTACGTGAAACAACAACAAATTCACTCGGGCCGGCCGCTGAGATTTGGGAGGGGTTCGTAGCCTTCTTAACCATTTAAGATGCTCTTCCATCAGTATCGAATCTCAGACAATGGATTGCTCAAGAGAACAATAGGGCTGGAGGTGGTGGGTTGTGTTGCGACACAACAGGTGCAGTCGCGCGTGTGCATTAGTGATGAACAATTACGAGTGTGGGCGACGGGCGACGGTTAGTCATTATTGGTGCTGTGGGATTCTGTTTTGGTAAATGTTCTGTTACCACATTTATGTGCAAATCTTTATTGTAAGGAAATAATTGGAAATAATAACATAAAGGTACCATAAATACCTGATAAATAATGGGTTAATCCACCTAGTCAAACAACAACAAAAAAAAGTTATATACGATATAACAAAATGAACAAAAAAAATCCGAATAGTCATACTGAGCAGTATAACTAAACGGATCCGATTATTTTGGATTGGGCTCGTTCATTTATATTCGTGTTCAGGTGTTCACACATCGGGAAAATTTTAAAAGTTATAATCCTATAGAATTCAAGTGAAGTCCTGTACTTGGTCAACATTTTTAGCTTGTTTTAAACGTCTCTCAGTTTATAGACCACAGTCATGCCAAAAGATAAAAAGAGAGGTAACCTACGTTGGTAAGAATAGTTCAGCCTGAATTTTTGAAACTGTCTAGGATGCGCAAAGAGCTTAAAAAATAAATTTAGGACATTACATCGTTCATCATTTTTGTGTTTTTTCCTTGTGTTATTCAATTATAGTGGATGAAGGAAAGTTTGTAATGGATCCGCTTTGAACCTACGCTTTATAGTACCTATCACTTTTTAATCAAAGTAAACAGTAAAAAATTCTTTATAGCCATGAATACAATAAATGTACACTTGAAAAAAATAGTAGTTTAGTGTAGTAGTTATCCTAGTATAGGGAAAATGTAGTTAGCTACAACTGTGTGGTACAAATGCCAATAAGTCGCTTAACAGGGAAAAACTGCGTCCAATACAGGCTGTTAAGGTTGAGATTGAGATTGACATTTATAGTGAGAATGTAATTACTTTCCTGAGAGATACAAGTTTATGCTTGAGATTTAATCTCAGCAAAAATGCTTTACTACCACTAGGGCGATTTTTCTGTGTAACTTTACACAACGTGAGTAAAGCTGCGGTTAAAAGCTATAGTACTACATCAATCAACCTAGGCCTATTGTACACACATTTCTAATCCCACAGAAGGCAGTAATCATCATTAACTCATCAGCGAAGTGGGCAGACCATCTGCTCAAGGGCAATGTCTACAGCCCACGCGTGGTTGGTACATCTCTTCTGTCTAATTGTAAGATTATAGTACCTCCTCGTAGGATGATGATGTGCGTGAGAATTGAAGAGGTGGGTGAGGAGTCAAGGATGGAATTAATGATTTAATTGGAAAGAAAATTTAGAGATTATTGAATTTGAATTGTTTTTGGTTTGTTTGTAACGAATGTAGCTAAGTGTTTGTAGGTACTTAGGCTAGCTTTAACACTGGTTTGAGTTAGTTCTTTTTTTTTTATTGTGTAAAGGTTTGTTGGGTGTCCTAAGTAGTCGCTTCTGGACTTTATTTTTTTTTGTCTGTGTTTGTGTATAATAAACTATTTTCTTTCTTTTCTTTGCATAGATGTTGGCTAATGATGTGATACGATCAATAATATTATAATGGATAATACCGTTCAATGGATTGATAGAATCGTTGTAATATCAATCATGTTGTTATCAATTTTATTTAACGATTACCTAGTAGGTTTTAAAATCCTGTTTACTATTATTATAAAGGTAAAAGTGAAAAGACTTAAGTTTTGCACGCATAAAGGATTTGGTATAAGACCTAAACGACTTTGTCATACCAAAAAAATGTGTGTTGCTAATCCCAACTCAAATTCAGTAATTAAAATTACGCTACGGTTCCATACTTCCATACTCATGTAAAACTTCGTTTGCACATCGCCACGCACAGTTCTTAGGACCTTACATCTATAATAACCTAAATAAAATTAATGATTTACAACAAAAAACGAGCCTCGACTGTAAACTTTTCATCACACGGTACCTGCAAGACCTTGAATACGCACAGGTAGAGCATTATGTTGGAGGTACAATCTTAGTTTTGGGTTGCATATCGTTATTTGTGTTTTTCAGCCTCTTATTCTTATTCTTATTAGTTTTTCATGCGATGTTTTATGTAATTCTTAGGTTATAAATTCCTTCTATTTAGTTGTATTGTATTAAATATTTACACGGTTTCCTTACTCGTCTTTGTTAGTTTACTTACACTTACACTTACGTTAACTTATTTGTAGCCGAAGGGAGGAGCCCTCGTGTCTCTATACAAGTTATTCTAACTTAGTGAGAGCGAGGAGTCATTTTCTTTGACATAGAAGGTTAATACACTCGAGAGCAATGAATCCGGGTCACTTAAAGAATCCTAAAAATCGTAAATTGGAGTATTGAAGATTGGTCAAAAGTTATGTTCTCCGACGAATCAAAATTTATGCTCTACAAGCACGATGGAAGACACAGAGTGTATCGAAGACCAGGGGAAAGATTCAAGCAAGCATGCATCGAAGAAAAAGTAGCCTACGGTGGTGGGTCTGTACTTGTGTGGGCCGGAATTTCTTCTGAAAGTCGCACAGAGCTGGTGATCATAGAAAACGGCTCTTTAACTAGCGTAAGATATGTGGAAGAAATCCTCAATGATCACGTTGGTCCATTTATGGTCAATTTAGGTGAGGATGCTATATTTATGCATGACAATGCCCGACCTCATACAGGTAGGATTGTGAATGACTACCTTCAAGAGATGAACATTACTCGTATGGAGTGGCCAGCGCGCAGCCCGGATATCAACCCGATCGAGCATGCTTGGGACGAGCTAGGCAGATGCGTAAAACAACGAAACCCTCCCCCAATCACGCTTCGTGAGCTCAAAATTGCTCTCACAGAGGAATGGGAGAATATTCCCCAAAATCGTATAAGGAACTTGGTGTACAGCATGCCAAACCGCGTAAACGCAGTAATGGAAGCACGAGGAGGCAATACGAAGTATTAAAATTCAAGAAAATCGTAATAAAGTTCAAAAATTTCATGTTTCCTATTTTTGTTTTAAGGAGAGATCAGCAGTTTTTTTCTTTATGTAATTTTGTGTTAATAAAATGTATGGTGACTCATATTTTTTTTACTTTCATTTAAGGAGTATTACATTGTCTATTAAATGTAAAAAAACTTTATTAAATACAATTTATTGCATTAACCTATCATTTTTAGTTTCCGAGATTTTTAACATTCTTTAAGTGACCCGGATTCATTGCTCTCGAGTGTATTAAGTATGTTTGTACTAGACAGTAATCATTTGAAAAATTGTAAACCTATCCGTAAATAAATATTTTTATTATTATTATTATTATACTAACCAATAATAACAACCAATAATATAAAATAAAATTACCAATATTTTATTAATTTATATTTGGTAATATGTGTAAGTTAATTTGTAGGATTTACAAATTAACTTACACATATTACCAAATACTACTCATCTACTTACCAACATTTTAATTAAGACAAGTAATTATTAATTTAAGCAATTCATTCACTCAGCAGTTCGTAAAAATACTTTTTTGGGTGTAGCGCTGTTTCACACCACAAGATTTTGACCCAAACAATTCGTTTTGACACAATAATTTCGTGAATCTTGTGCTACTTCGGCCCGGGCCTTGTACATTAAAACAGCGATAGAATAATTAAACACATCTATTGCTGTAATTACTAACAGTATATTTTATAACTAGTGACTTGATCATGACTTTGCTTGCTATCAAATCCAAAAGTAGCTGAACATGAATAATATTGAAAAAGCTCATATAAAGTTACATTTTTAAACACTATTCATAGGTAAAAGAACTAAGAATTATTTCAGATGATGACGTGACTTTTTCAGATTTTTGTTGTGAATATCATTCCAGACCCATGGCAACTTGAAATATGACCTTGGGAGTGTTAAATGTTGATCATTTCCTCGGAGACAATGTAGACCTACGTCAAAAAGCGTACCTATAAAACATTTTTTTTAATGGACTTGGGATATAAATAAGGCTAGTGATAAGACTGCTTAAAGTAGTTATTTTCTTTCTATTTAAACGACTTCAAAACAAGGAGGAGTTTCTCAGTTCGACTGTTTTTTTCTCAGAACTTTTGACTGGGTGGTCCGATCTTCATGATTCTTTTTTTATATGAAAGCTGGTGCTTTCCGTGTGGTTCCATTATAATTTGGTTTAGTTCTGACCATGGAATCCATGTAAATCCATGGAGAAACTATAAAAATTGAAGTCGGTTTATGATATTTTAAAACAAATTAATTATTGATGTCTGTGGTTATTGGTGTCTGTGTGTTCGTTAATCACACTAATGATATTAATCCAAAAGTTTCTATGGATAAATGGATATATGCTGAATAAATCGGGCTGAAATTTTGCATGATTTATCTAGAATACACATACAAGTTTTCTACCTCAGGCTTTTTACATCCGTTTCCATAGGATAAAAAAAACCTTTAAACGTTTCCATAGAAACAACGCGGGCCACGAAACTAGTTTTAGATCCACTTCCCCTCGACGCATATAATGGTCCACTGCTGGACTCAGGTTTTCCCCTGATGGGCATCTTATTGGGATCACAGTCTGGTGGTACAATGGTTCTGCAGGGGCACTGCTCCGCCCCCGGTGGATATCCCTTAGTTGCCTCTTACGACAGCTCGGGAACAGTTGACGGCACCACACCGCCTAAGTTTAGATACTATAAACCAACTAACAAATTGTTTACATTCTTTTGCTGTACTTGTAAAATAATGTAATGTAGGAAAATATGTGTAATTAAAAACTGTGAATATTTACTATTTCCTAGTAGATAGTACTTTACAATTTTATGATTATTATTGTTGCGTTTGTTTTGGTGCAAACTTGTTGCAAAATTCAAGGTCGCATTGCACTACGTAATCTAAATAATGCTATTAAGGCGCATACAGAAGCCAATATGACAGCGCCAGCTATTTTATCACATTATTACGTTTAACACAGGAAATTTGATAGTGTTTAAAAACTTTCCGTGTTTAACGTATTATTAAAATAAAATAAGTGGGGGCGCCACTTTCACTCGTGTATGCGCCTAAATAAACCAAATAATGAAATTATGAATTTACTAGCTGCGCCCCGCGGCTTCGCACGCGTTCTTCCTATGGAAACCTTTAAAGATGAGTTCTATCCCAACGGGAACTTATTTATGGGATAAAAATAAGCCTATGTTTGATTCCAGGATTAATAATAATGAAAACATGAAAAAATTGGGAAAGAGGACTTATAAAAAATGTCTCAGTCATGTCATATTAAACTATTATTCTAAAGCGACAGGATCTTTGTAGTGAAAAAAAAAACAGTGAGGCCTGGATGACTAACAATTTAGAGAAGATATTCGACACAATTTTATATTGTCAATATAACAAAAAATTAAAAAATAAAGCCTAATGTTTTTGAAATAGGCGTCGAAAACATAACCCATCGTTAAATTATTTTCTATTATCCCCTCGCAAAATTCCACGGGACTTTCCTTCAAGCGTCGCCATTATTTCTTCGCACTAGTGACCCATTTCATACGGAACCCTAATTGATAAGGAACTGTTACTGTTCTAGCATACTAAAGTAGATTCACTTTCTACACTCGGCTAATTAGTTAGCAAAAAGGCGTTTTGTTCATTTGTTTATAAAATACTCTTTCGTAACGTACCGTTCACTTGTTAGTTGTATTGCTTTAGTTAGACGCAGGTTGCGGGTTCGATCCCCGCCTTGAGGCAAATTTTTGTACGATCCGCAAATATTTGTGTGAATTGGGTATTTTCTATGTTTATTTAAAAAAACTATACATATAATGCAATATTGTATTGTATTATGTAGGTCGATCATCTAGTACCCATATTTATAATTAATTGATTGTTTTTTATATGTTGATGTTATTTAATTTGTTCCAATAGGTATATATGATTTGTGTATACAAATTTTAACATTATGTAGGTACTTAAAATGCGTATTTCAACTATTTTTTAGCAAATCTGACATGTAAATTGATTTTACCAATATGTAAATTGTATTTTTGTATTTCTATTTCATAACATAAGCTCCGCCTAGCTTGGGGCTAGTTGATTCTATCCAGCATTATTTCTTCATCTTCATCTAGCCCCAAGCTAAGCAGAGCTTGTGTTATTTATGGGTATTAGATAACTAATAATACAATTGATTATCCATGGATTATTTAATAGTAAACATCCAGAATTTTCTGCAGATCGTACAAACATTTGTCACAGGGCAGGATTTGAACCGCATCGCAGGCGGACCTTTGCTCACTACGCCCGAGAAGTCGTCATGGACGTCATCAGATGACTTTTAAAACAAAACACTTTAAAACAAAGTCTTGTTTTAAATGAGTTAAACTACTTGCCATCGCTGTAATTTGTTTACATGAAGGCCGCTAGCCGACGACGCGTCATTTAGTTTTTGTAAATTAACCTTGAGTTCATGTAATCAAGAGAATAGCTTATATATAACTAACTGCGCCCCGCGGCTTCGCACGCCTATTCCACGGGAACTAATTTATGGGATAAAAAGGGTTATTCCAGACCTAGAACTAAAACTATATATGTAATTGAAGTTGGTTTGTAGTTTTTTTTAAACAAAGTTCGTTAGTTGTTCGTTAATCTCATTAATCACACTAATGATAAAAATGCAAAAGTTTCTATGGAATATATAGATGCTGAATTACCTGTATGCAAAATTTCAGCTCGATCCGTTTAGTAGTTTTTGCGTGAAAGAGCAACATACCTACATACAGACATGTTTACAAACTTTCGCGTTTATAATATTGGTAGGATAGATAGAGAATGGCTAGGAAAGAGTGCGCCATATGCAATTTACTTCAAAATTGTACTTCAAAATCGTTTTTTATCTCAACCACCTTTATTTTTACATCGATCTATTATCTTGAATGACGTGTTTTAAAAACACGATTGGTGAAAGTCGATAGTCGATCATTTTTGAAAAATATATGTTTTGCACACTTTTTACTATTTATTTCAGGAACCGCACAATTTTTGAATAGACAATTTTGTTTTGCTAAGTAATCTAGAAGTATTTCTTTAGTTAGTCTTTATATTTTTGGTTTAGTTGTACTCCCTGCCATTTGCGCAAAATGGTCGCGACAACAGAAGGGTTAACTTGTAATTAGGTAAAAACGGTTTAGGCGCATAGGAAATTCGGTGCACATCTCTGCTCTGTACTTACTTCTCACTCGCGAGAAAACCATATCTTGTTATCCCGCTCGAAATCTAGCCCTGTCTTTAGCTTGTCGTATATTTATTGTATATTTTTAAGATTGATTCATGTTATGTTTGTTTTTAAACGGTTTTATTCACCTTACCCACTTTATTTGTTTGGGTCAAAACTAGTCATTCAAATTTTACCCTCTTTCTGTTGATGGATTGATATGAAATTTGGTATGCACTTTTAGTTCACGTTTCGTTGATTATGTTACAAATAAAAATATTTTCTATTATATGTCTATTCTTCTTACAAAATAACAATCATTGCGGCCTCTTAAATAAAAAATAATAATTTACGAATTTTTTAAATATATTACGTAAATAATTAATAATAATAATACCTACCTAACCATATTATTTCATATCAAAACTGCTGCAGTTAAACAACAGATAAGTACATAATTTGGGGTCCTCAATTGAGTTTTTTTACCTATGAGATAAAGCCGAAAATGGTAAAAATCAACTCTGACTGACCTTGATATTTAAAACCGAAAATATCGCATCACACGCAGGTTGACCCAACTTTGTTTGATCGCGTTTGATTGAAACACCCTGTAGGGGTATAATCATGTTGCCGGGATTCGACTCTATTATCTTCAGGTCAAAATCCGTACTCCCACCCACTACACTACACCAATAAAACCAAATTGCGGGTAATTTTGAGGTACTTTTGGCTTTTTGTTGGAACAAAAATCTAAAAGTACAATAAACTACGTCATGTAATTGTTCTTCCATCCAATTTTTTCATTGTTTTGGCTATTATATAATGATGGAAAATTATAGAGTATCATACCCTATCCAATCTACTCTACCGATACTCTAGCCAAACTTTATGTGGAATTTTTCTTCAAAAACTATCACAGTTTGACGTATTCATTACGTAACTATCGTAGTTTGACGAATTTATTACGAACGAATCTTATTTGTGTTGGAAGTACATCAATTCTTCATCCCTTAACAAGGAAATACCACACAAAGAAGGTTCGCAGTTAACGCGCTTACATCATTAATTAATCCATGTGGAAAGTTTGTAAAAAGATAGAAGCAACTCCAAAATATATGAACGATAGAATCTGGTTAGATTATTAAAATCCAATGATAGAAAGGAATAACACGCGCTTGCAATGGGATTGAACTATTTTGAGATGGGTAAAAAACCATACAGGGGAATCAAAACCAGATAGATAAAAAAACATTTGGTAGATACTACATACAATTAACATACAGACAAAATATTTCCATAAATACAACAAATGTACACTTAGAAAAGGCAAAATTATAAAATTAAGCACTGACAAGGAAATGCAGTGATGTTTTTTATTTCTGTCGCTTCGGTACGTAAACTGAAGTAAAGAAGCGCCACATTAAATTATCAATTTGATATCTTTCTTTCAATAAATTCTTGAAACTGGATGCGAAGCAAGAGTTTCAGTTTTTTGTATCGTGGTTTGTTTAGAAAGATTCCACATCGTGTTAGGCTAGTGTATAGAGCGGTACCGAGTCGTGTGCGGTTTATCTATTATCTATTGTTAGGATTGTTTATGACGTTATTATTTTGTTTATACGGCTTTCTATCAATTTTCCGAGATTTTAGAAAAGTGGATGTCTCTAAGACTAGAAAAAAGAATACAATTACCTAATTACAAAGTGATATCGTGTGTTTGTTGTGGTTTGTAAACTTTGTTTTGCTCTGTTTTTGTTTGGTGTCCCTGTATGTAATTTTCTATTTATGTAAGTACTTAGTTTAAAGATAGTTTTGCACGCCTTGACGAGGCAGAATGTATAGGACCTATGCCACATTTTAAGACCTTTGTTCACCTACATTCCTGCAAAATAAATGATTATGATTATGATTGCAGTTTTGGTTTTCTCTGAGACACTTGATTAGTATGTAAGCGTAAATAAATTATCTAAATATTTATCGAGCTCATGACTTATTCACATTTTTTATATTTAGGTATCTAAAATTTGCTTCCCAGAAGATCAATCAATGTATCTAAATAACAAGTTGAATGCACATTTTTGTACTGTGTGATAGCGGTGCCTCTTTGATCTGCAACAACCTTTACATAATCAGTTTGAGTAATGTATTTATGTTTATATATTTATGAATTGTTCTTGTATATAATCTATTGTTCAATACTAGTGTCTCATTTTGTAGCAAATTTTATTCTATACTACCGGCCCTTCCCGGCTAATAATACTACATAAGAATTAGCTAACATTAGGATTTAGGAATTTCAAATAGATGAAAGCTATGCTGTGGTTGAAAAATTAGACTGACAGGTTAGCTGACAGACCTAAAAAAATAGAGATGTCCGACCGAAACACTGAATTTTGTTTACCAATAATATCTCGGATTCTAATATCAATTTTGTCATAGAATCTTTGTCGATACGCGGACAGGCTTGCCTGCCCATCTTTAATTCGACTGGCGTGCAATGCATGTACTTACTGAATAATTAATTGTAACGGTACATATTTCCGTCTGTATGTCACATGACAACGTAACAATAATTCTATTGTTTACTTAGTTAATTCTGTAATTAGTTCAATTACAACGATCTTTCTCTTTACGACCACTTCACGATCGTCAGCGAAAAAATTACATTCGGATAAGATGAAGTCCTACTAATATTATAAATTTGAAAGTTTGTTTGTCTTTTTGGATGTTTGTTACTCTTTCACGCAAAAACTACTGAACAGATCGGGCTGAAATTTCGAATAGTAATTTTAATCCTGGAGTCACTCTACTTTAATCCCATAAATCAGTTCCCGTGGAATAGATAAAATTTTAAACATTTCAATAGAAAAAAAGTGTACCGAAGCCGCGACAAAAACTAGTATTTTAATACAATACAGACGCACCCACCCGAAACTATTTCTTATTATATAATATTTCCTTTTTTACCATTCAGAATAACAAAGGTTTTTCGTAATACATAAATAGGAAACAAACAATTTGAATAAACTAAGGAAGTTATCTAAGTATTTTAGTTACACGCTCTATTTAAGTTTAAGTAGTTAAGTAGAGCTGAGTCTTGTTTGTATTTTAGTTACCCGACTGAGGAAACCTTGTGGGAGTTGATGCGTTGACGACCCTGAATTAAGAGACTGTATAAAAAGTCTTTATTTAAGTACTTTAAGTATAATATTGCAGCGCCCCCTGCAGAACTATTATATATAATATTTGGAGTGTTTTTTTGTGAATCAGGAGTATAATATTTGCATGGGTTTTGGTGGTAGGTATTGACTGGCGTAATGTAACGTGTTACACAGCGTGCAGTCAGTCCAGGGAAACACGGCAGGGACAATGAGCCACGAGATTGGACTGGAGTCTGCATCTTTTCAATCTATAGCAGTTAGTTGTTCTTGGTGGTCCCAATATTTGTTATTCATGAAATGTTATTTATTAGTATCCAACTGTGTGGTGCTTGCTTAGAATTTGCACCACCACATCTCTTCCCATAGGTGTCGTAAGAGGCGACTAAGAGATATCCACCGGGGCGGGCAGCAGCGCCCCCTGCAGAACAATTCTACCACCGAACTCATAGCAGTGGACCATAACAGGCTGTTGAGTTTGAGATTGAGGTTAAGTATGTATCCCGCATAACTTAAAAAAAATGGTTTAAAACTAAATACACTACAAAAAATTACAAAATATTTTATTTACTACTAATTTATTTACTGATTCCAGGTTACTTAATGTTACAGATACGAGATTCTAACAATTTATGTGAGAACATTTTTATTGTTACCTAATAAAGGATTAAAGTCGATTTTTAGTTGTTTCAAAACAAGCAAAATATACAGAATTTACATTATTTGTCGATTTGTGACCAATAAATATTGCTTACATTTGAATTTAGAATTTGAAAAATATACGGCATCGAGTTTGGCTAGCGTATAGGTTTAGTCACATCACACTCACTCTAATAGTATAAAGGCGAAAGTTTGTATGGATGCATGGATAGATGGATGGATGTTTGTTACTTCTTCACGCCAAAACTACTGAACGGATCGGGCTGAAAATTTTGCATACAGGTAATTCTAATCCTGGAATCAAATATAGGCTACTTTTTGTCCCATAAATCAGTTTCCGTGGGATGAAAATCACCTTTTATCGTTTCCATAGGAACAACGCGAGGGCGGCCGCGGGGCGCAGCTAGTCTAGAATATGAAGAAGTTGCGTATAAGATATAAGTACCTTTATTAAATAGGTATGCCTAAGTATACCTACAGTTTATAAATGTCAGTGACTCTAACTCCAACGCATATCCAAAAACGGATCCAGACATTTTATGGCAAATAAATTGATAATTGCTGAATATGGGTATTGAAATTATATGTATTGAACTTTGGTATTATATGATGACGACATCGTTTGTTTTGAGAAGTTTTAACATAGAATTCGTTGACAATGGATACTGTTGATAAAAATAGATTAGTATTGGAATAACGATAGTTATGGTATGAAAAAAACCTACCTATTCATACTATCGCACTAATATTATGGATATTTGTTACACCTTCACGCCACAATTACTGAACGGATCGGGCTGAATTTTTGCATACATGTAGTTCTGGAAAAAACCATAGGCTTAGGCATAACTCAGTTTCCATAGGACAGAAATTACATTATATACGTTTCCATATACGCCCAATATTTCATTATTTAATGTGTTTTATATAATTCTATTTGATTGCATGTAATTCAATGAAAATTTTAACTTTTTTTTTTAATTTAGTTTTATATTATTTTATCTGAATTATACTGATAATATTTAAACTGAGTGCAGTGGGTAATCTAAGAAATATTTTGATATTTATTCTATAAGAGAGATACCATAGTTACTAACATTTACCATAAGATAAGCTACTAACAAATTATGGATTCCAGTTAACCGAAATAAAATAATTTTATTTATTTATTTTCGTTTAAAATCTTTCTCCGTCAATGTTTTCAGGTAGGCATGTACGAGTATGCAATGATTTTATTACAAACTAAGATAACTAACTTCGGCAAAATCATAATCATAAATAATACATGAGTACATACTTCAACACTAAATTTAAAAACGGTCAAACTGAAATTTTGCTCATAGATATATTTCTAGACCTAGAATTACATATTAACAGGCCGCTTTTCACCCAGGGCAAATGCGTACGAAGCCACAAATGTAGATGCAGATCTTAGTAACAAATAAAACTAGATTAACAATATATATACTCACGGACAAGGCGCGGAACCCGGCGCAGTCGCAGCCACCTTCACATCACTATTCAACACTTTAAATGCGTCCACAACACTTGACGTCCGCAGCGACTGTGCTACCCTCCCATCCAAACTATTCACACGATCCCTCTGCACTTCCGAAACCGAAAAATCCTTCGATATATCAGATAAATCGGTCTGTATCGTTAGATCGACGGATTGCCGCGACGACAAATCGAAGTATCGATCCTGCGCATGTATCAATTGAGTGACTGTAAACGCCGGAGCGTCCGATTTGAACAAATCATCGTATTCCAAGCTTAATTTTCTATTAAAAAAACGATTATCCTCTATGTCTTTGGATGGGGAGACGTCTGTTCTGTCTATGGTGATATCCAATTGGTTTCGAAGCGGGCGATCGGTCGCGAACGCGTACGGTGTGTTGGCTAGCTCTTCTTCGATACTGTTGTAGCGACTTCGAAACAGCGAAGGCTGATCCCCACTCGAGCTATCTTCGAGCGTCCCCTCTTTTTCTAGCGAGCCGAATAGATCGTATTGTCCGAAGCGGTGGTTGATTGTGTCGAACTTCGGATCTTGGATTTCGTCGCGGGGGCTCGTTTTTGGAGACATGTTGATGTGGACTATTCCATGCTCGTCTGTGTATTTTAGCTTCAGTGCCATTTTAGGGGGTTGTCATTTTTGGGCGTTTTTATCTGGAAAGAGCAGAAATTGTCATTAGTTCTAATATCGATTGCATTGATGTAACTAGGTACTACTTATTATGTGTGGTAGGTTATCATATATTTCGCGCGCGCTCAGAAGGGTATGGACTATGGACCCGGTCGTAAGGTCCAAAATTCCAATCTGCATTGCAAGTAATTCTTTGCAGAGCTAATGATCCGATTTTATAAAATAAATAAATAATGTGGTACAATTCACACAACATTATGCAGCCCCAAGCTAAGCAGAGCTTGTGTTATGGGTACTAGATAACTGATATACATAAAACAATACATTACATAGATAGATACTTTTTATTATACATAGAGAACATCCAGAACGCCCTGAACAAATATCTGCAGATCGTACAAATATTTATCCCGAGGCGGGAATCGAACCCGCAACCTCCTGCGTCGCTGGCGGACCTTCGCCCACCGCGCCACAGAGGTCATATGTATGTATAATACATCAGCATTGCACCCGTGCGAAGCCGGGGCGGGTCGCTAGTTTATTATATTGCAATCATTGTGTGTAGGTCTTAGTATCTAAATGGCAATAAGTAACGAGTGGGGTTTGTAGAAAAATCTCTTGTTACTCGTAGGTTTTAGCAGATAATTGAAGTTGTTCTAAAAAACTATAAACCGACTTCAATTATAGGTATAGTATTTTCATGAATCCCATTGTCGGAACTGAACTAAATTGAAATGGGACCACGTAAAGCACCAGCGTTCAATTAAAAAAAGAATCATGAAAATCGGACCACCCCCAGTCAAAAGTTCTGAGGTAACAAACATAAATACATATATACGATCGAATTGAAAACCTCCTCCTTTTTTTGAGGTCAGCTAAAATAACCTTCTTCTTAGAAAACTAGCTGCGCCCCGCGGCTTCGCACGCGTTGATACTTTGTTTACTATGGAAACGTATAAAGATGATTTGTATCCGATGGGAACTGATTTATGGGATAAAAAGTAGCCTATGTTTGATTCCAGGATTAGAATTATCTGTATGCAAAATTTCAGCCCGATCCGTTCAGTAGTTTTGGCGTGAAGAGTTAACAAACATCAATCCATCCATACATCCATACAACTTTCGCATTTATAATATTAGTGTGATGATAAATGACAATGATAATGTTGGACAATTCACACAGCATTATCTAGCCCCAAGCTAAGCAGAGCTTGTGTTATGGGTACTAGATAACTGATATACTTTATACAATACACTACATAGATAGATATGTTTTATTATACATAGAAATCATCCAGAACGCCCTGAACAAATGCATGCAATGCAACAAATGCATTTTAACCGACTACAAAACAAGAAGGACGTTCTAAGTTTCGATGTAATGCATGTTTTTCGCCGATTTCACCGTCAATTGTGCGTCGATTTTGATGATTAGTTCAGCTTGTTGTGAGGAGTATGATCTCAGAAGACTATGTGACCAATCTACACTTTAATTATTATGAATGTAAGCGGGTTAACAGAGTTGTGCAAATCCTAAGCACCACGCTTAGAATTTGCACCACCCCAACTCTTCCCGTGGGTGTTGTATGAGGCGACTAAGGGATGTCCACGGGAGGACGGGCAGTAGCGCCCCTGCAGAACAATTATACCGCATGTGCATTACCCCCATGAAGGCGTTTATCAGGAAGAGGCCTGCGTCCAGCTGTGGACCAATACAGCTGTTGAGGTTGAGATTGAGTAAGCGGGTTAACTACGAACCTTGTTTGTGTTGGAAGAACACCAAAGTTTTATCCCATAACGCGGGACTTCATCAAGGCCATGGTGATAAATTTTACTCCCGATGAATTAAAAACATAAAAATACACACACAACAACCAAGTAGTGTCACGTTTTAAATAAAATAATAATTGTAAATATACAAATAGCCAGATAGACAGATAGACATTTTAAGGCGCATACCCGAGCCAATCTGACAGCAATTCCTATTTTATCATATATTTACGTTCAGCATAGGAATTTTTAAAAATCCTACGTTCAGTTTGTGGTATCTATTATAAGCTATTTTTTAATACCTCTTTTATAATTTTATCTCATATAGTTTAGGAGGAGATGCAAAAATAGAGTTTGGTGGCCAAAAAGCGCAACTTCGTATCTCTTCCTAAGCTTTACAAAATGAAACTATTACAGAGGCATTAATAAATAGCTTATAATAGATACCACAAACTGAACGTAGGATTTTTAAAAATTCCTGCGTTCAACGTAATAATAAGATATAATAGTTGGGGGCGCCACTTTCGCTGGTGTATGGGCCTTAATGGTAAAAAAGCAAACAATAAGTAAAATTAAAATAATGTGCAAATACCGTTTTTTTTTTCAACTTTTTCATACCTGTCTATCCCAATAAATATTTGTTCTAATAGTATAATTATATTCTATAAACCAAATAAAACCAATTGAATCTTTATAATTCAAATACAGATTTGGTAATTTTACTATTCGTGTTATTGACCATTACCATATAACCCTTCCTCGGTCGGGTAAATAATTGGTTTAAGTATTAAAAATATGTAACGAAGGCAATAATAATTTCAGAAAACAACACTACTCCTCCCAAATTACACAAAAGTATTTGTAGTGTTGTAAGTAAAGTTAACCTAATTAAATAATGTGACTAGTGTTGTTGCCGAATACTATTCTTTTCGGGCAAGAATTTAAAGCCGAATACATCATACAAAGTATTTTGTATCCGGCTTTATTTCAAAAATAAAAATACAAAACAAGTCGACGTTAGAACAATAAGCCGAATGCAATAAAACAACTTGAGATAGCAATCTGATTGTTATTGATAATGTATCAGTTGAGCTAGTCTGGATTGTTTGTAATAGTCTCAAGTAAGCTTAACTGTTTTATTTGTAACTAGCAGCGCCTCGCGGTTTCACCCCTCAAGTTCCCGTTTCCGTGTAAATTCCGAAATAAAATATAGCCTATGTCACTCCCTGAAAACTAAGCTTTTTGATGATGTAATTTTTTTTAATCGGTCCAGTAGTTTCAGAGCCTATTTCATACAAACAAACAAACAAACGATCAAATATTTCCTCTTTATAATATTAGTATAGATTACTCTAGGTTTAACTTGTTTCTATTCTTGAATTGTATTTGTTTGTATCAATAAAATCTATAGAATCAAATAATATCTCTATGTTTTCGACTTCTTTGTCTCATCATCATCATCTTTGTCTCTCTCCCAAGGTTTTCTGGAAGAGAACTCTTATTTGGTTTAAGTTCGCCTTATAATAACGTAAAAACTTTAGATGTAGTCATAGTTAATGAAACTTAAAATAAATTGTGCTTATTGTAGTTTTTTTTTTAAGATTAATTAATTGATTGGTTACCATGCTCATATTAATTTAAAATTTGAACGCAAATTGTTGATTTTGTGTCACCTAAACAAAACACTGCTTTAACGAATATAAACAAATATAATCAATATAAATATATACAAATACAAATACGAATGATTTACACGAACGACCGTCACGTTCCCCGCACTACTATTGCTCTATTGATCACAACTTACATGGTAGAACAATGAAAATATGTTACAAAACAATTCTGGTTTTGGCCGAATAGCAATCTTGCCCGAACGACTCTCGCCTTTAGCCGAATAACCGTGCGGTCCCATCACTAGTAACATAGCTCTTTGCAACAGCACGTGGTCGTTGTAAATGGTGCGCTACACTACATTTCTCAAGCTTGACGGGTGAGGATTGTGGACCAGTGGAAGCGATAGCGGTGATAAGAGATTTGAGTTAAGCAGTCAGCTACAGTTAGTTTTTAAAATTACAATCAATTATAGAAATAATTTAATTATTATTTATCGGGTATTTATCGCGTACCTTCTCCTACGTTTCTACCGCATTACAGGGATCGTGGTCACGGGGCGACTGCGATAAATACCCGATAAATAATAATTTAATCATGTCAACAAATCGCGAAAGTTTAAAATTTTGAAACAATTAGGTTATCAGCTGAACTTTTTAATAATATAGGATATAGGAGTTTTTTTCGTTGATTATCTTCTCGGATAGCGTACGAAATAGTTTGATGCTTCTGTCTTATTAACAAACTATTTGCTTTTAGCTACTTTTTCTAAAGCATTTTCATTTCTTTTTTACGAGAATGTCAGTACACTTATGTCCGTGTTCTCAGAATCCTTCCTTTTATGGTCGGACAATCTTGCTATAATACCAAGTTAAGGCGCATACAGCAGTAAAAGTGGCGCCTCCACCTATTTTATCTTAATAATACGTTAAACACAGGAACTTTTAAAAGTTCATCGTACAGTTTGTGATATCTATTATAAGCTATTTATTAATGCCTCTGTAATAATTTCATTTTGTAAAGCTCAGGCAGAGATACAAAGTTGCGCTTTTTGGCCACCAAACTCTATTTTCGCATCTCTTCCTAAATAAACTATATGAGATAAAACTATTACAGACAAATTACCCATGTTAAACGTAGTAATATGATAAAATAGGTAGCGCTGTCATATTGGCTCGTGTATGCACCTTAACAAAATATTTAATGTTAACTTGAAATAGTAGTAGGTAGGACATATATTTAAGTCGTCAAAAACAGAGATAAAATGATGACATCCGGTCACCGGAAGCGCGTTGATGTCTTTTGTATGTAAATAATGATCTCTACTGTCCCTTTGTCACAATTTTATCTTAGGTCTGTTGTACTTGTGGCACGCATGGTAATATATTTTGGTTTTGTGTTCGTGTAGTCACATCACTAAATAGTATAAAATAAAGTTGCTTCCCGTCTGCCTGTCCCTATGTATGTAATTTAAATCTACGCAACGGATTTTGATGCGGTTTTTTTTATAGATAGAGTGATTCAAGAGGAAGGTTTATATTGTATAAAACATCAGCATTGCACCCGTGTGAAGCCGGGGCATGTCGCTAGTAACTTATAACCTGCGTACTTAAAGAATGGTATTTAAAATAACGTCATATCTCATGCTGTTGGCTCGCTTTGCTCTCATTTTGATCTGAGTAAGGCAGAATGGGAGACGAAATGAGAGATGAATTTATTCTCGATCCCGTTCGTAAGCTACCACGACTTTGACTAGCGCTGTCACCTATTTTATCTTATTGCTAAGTTGAACAAAGGACTTAAAAAAAAATTATAGGCCAGTTTGTGATACCTATGACAAGGTTCTTCTTTTGAATACCTCTGTAATAGTTTTGTTTTGTATAGTTTAGGAGGGGATGCACATTTGCATTTGGTGTCCACCAAACTCTGTTTTTACATCTCCTCGATCCTAAACTATACAAAATAAAACGAATACAGAGGTATCCAAAAGATTATGATAGGTATCACAAATAGGCCTATAATTTTTTGAAAATTACTTCACGTAATAATAAGATAAAATAGGTGGCGGCGCTAGTGTGCCTCGCCTTAAAGTACGCAGGCTATAGTCATTTAACTTATTTTTAATTTTTGAGGTCACTTGTGTAGAAGTAAATGTAAATAATTGCTGTTTCCCTGTACCTAGGGGGAGCTAACTGTGAAGTGCAGCTTGGAATTTGCACCACCCCAACTCTTCCCGTGGGTAGAGGTAACTAAGGGATATCGACCGGAGGGCGGCAGCTGCGTCCCCTGCGTAACAATTATGCCACCAAACTGCAATCTCCAACCCGCATGCCCAGCGTGGTAATTATGGACATCACCCTCCATGAGACCTCCATGGAGCAGTGGACCAATTCAGGCTGTTGAGATTGAGTTTGAAGTTGAGTGGTTTGAAGTCCCGTCAAAGGCGTTTTTTTGGCATTTTTTTACGAAATAATTTTATTTTATACAAAGGAGAAAAATAGATCGGGGTAAATAAAGCAATAAAATTTAATCTAATCTTGCCTTGGAGATTGAAATTGGGATTCAAATATACAATAATATCTCAAAAGAGGTAACCATAACGTCTTTAGTGGAAAACAATCATAACCAATCTGAATTGTTTCAAACCCTGAAACTTTATAACAGTTTGCAGTTAGCAAAAAAAGTAGCGTATTAACATTAACATTTTTAAGTTATGCACGACATATTTCTTCCACTCCGGGGAATAGGAAGGTATTTTAATAATGAAATATTTCACAGGACTTTGACTTCTATTTCCTTGTGTTGTGGTGCAGAATTCTTTGGTGATTGATGTCGTAAAAACTTCGATTGGCCTGGTTTGGCCCAATGGGAACTTACAAGGTTCTTACAAAGCTAAACTTAACTTTGAACCCTATTTCATCTTATGTACGAATAGAAAGTCAAAGCCACTTCCCGTTCTGAATTTCCTTAAAACGCACGCTGGATACATATTACCCATTTGCTATCTTTTAGGCCTGTTACAATTAGGCCGAAATAAAAAAACACGACAAGAGTGAATTTTTGACCTTCGACCACAATATGTTAAAAATATAAATAAAAATAATAAATTAATAAATAATGCTAAGCAGAGCTTGTGTTATGGGTACTAGATAACTGATAAACTTAATACATACACTTTATACCTCTACATAGAAAACATCCAGAACATTCTGAACAAATCGATAAGCTTACATATTTATCAATTTGTAACTCTGTATATAAAAGCATCTGGTTTTTCTTGTAAAATAAATATCGGCCGATCTAAAACACATTTGTGCTGACACTTGCCTACAATTTTCTTTGTTACGCATGTTTTTGTATTTCCTTATTTTTTGTACAAGATATTATGTGTGGCTATGAATTTCTCTCTTATTTATCATCAGCTAAGATTTTGGTCAAATGTAGGTCTATTCACGATAAAAAACGACAACTTTTAAAAGAAATCTTCGACTAAAATTACTCGATTTATGAATCAAAAGCAGTATTATCCTGAACATAGGTCGCCATACTGGTATAGGCCGCCACATACGACGTGAAGACGCCACAAATAGCGGCCTTGAGTCGCCTCTACCAGGGCCGGATTTAGAGGTCCAGACGCCTCGGGGCAACAAAGGAGCGGAGGCCCCCCGCCCCAAATTATTTTCCAAATAAAATGAACAATTTTTTTCTGTCGAGTTTTTCAATAAATAATTTATTAGGTCTCAGTAAAAATTCGAAATGATTTAGATTTGTAACACCATGTTCGCAAGTTCGTAGCTTCTCAGACGCACGAGAATATATCAAATTCTGGGATTCCCTGCTACAAGCGCCACTCAGCGGACACTTGTCAACGCTGCGACGGGTCTTACACTCGTACAGAGTACAGACATAAAACGCGGGAAACAGGTACTGTCGTAGCAGTTGTCTCTCGTATCGATACATAAATACGAAAAATAGGCTGAATAGGCTTGTAAAATCCGCAGAATATACTATAAATTCCCCATCCGAACTGGCAATTTTTATTCTATTGCGGATTCACATGGACAGGCAGAGGGCAAAAAAAACTCACACTCACTCACTGGTTGAAGAAAATTATGCTTTTGGTAAATTATATTAAAAAAGGAATAGACAACTACATGAAGACGAATTTACGCACGCAAACTTCAATGAACACATTCTTTCCTCGATCATGACGGTTTTGTATGACAATCGAAATCGATATTCTTCAATAATTAATTATACAAATACAAATGAATTATTATTGATCGACTATGATTTTTTTCAATTTCTTGCATGCAGTAAAGTTCGTCAATAATTGATGGCATTGAATTGTGTCATAATAATAATTATTTGCCTATCAAACTACATACCTTGCTGTATAACGAAATATGAAAAAAACTACCAATTAGTCAATAATCATTGATTTGATGAGTTGTTTAAGAATTGAAGAGCACCAATTGTTCACATACTGCAATTAATTTATATGTATACAGGGTGGGGCAAATCTTTGGCCCCTTAAGGGTAGCTACCGTTTCTTTTGTAGTTAGAAGGTTTTGTTCTATGGAACCTTCTGTTTTATTTTGATGATAAAGATATTGCTATTTTTAGGTTTTTGATAAAATGTACATGTCGCCCAAAAAATTACATTTGTCAACAAAAAAACAAGTTGGTCTTAATCGACTCTATTTCCAACCAGGAACACTTTTCTCAAAGTAACATACCAAATCAAATCGTAAGATTTGATAATAATTAAAAAAAAC
Organism: Eupithecia tripunctaria; assembly: GCA_955876795.1. Lineage (NCBI taxonomy): Eukaryota > Metazoa > Arthropoda > Insecta > Lepidoptera > Geometridae > Eupithecia > Eupithecia tripunctaria. The sequence goes on from OY041625.1 coordinate 894,424, forward strand.
AATTCCCATACATTTTCTATGAAAAAACGAGTAAGTGAAAACAACAATGTCACTCATTCAATGGTTTTTAATTTAAACTCGTATGTAACTACTTTTTTAAGTTGGTAGGCTAATTTTGAAGGCATATCAGGTTTTTTTTAATCAAGCTATTTACTTACCAAACAATTATTTTTTGTTTAAACTCAATTAAAAGTGACGTTTGTCAAAAAGGTAGTTAGGTAGGTATGTTTCTTATTTGGTCGCGGGCAAAAGCTAGTTTTTAATAAAAATAATAAAATAATATTTTTTTTATTCCTGAGATGCCTTTGATCGAAGTTAGCCTACCAACTTAAAAAAGTAGTTTAAAATATGAACCATTGAATGAGTGACATTGTTGTTTTGACTTAGTCGTTTTTTCATAGAAAATGTATGGGAATGGTTTTTTTTAATTATAGCCAAAACTTACGATTTGATTTGTATGTTACTTTGGGAAAAGTGTTCCTGGTTTGAAATAGAGTCGATTAAGAAAGACCAACTTGTTTTTTTTTGACAAATGTCATTTTTTGGGCCAACCGTACTTTTTTTCAAAAAACAAAAAATGGCAATATTTTTTTCTTCAAAATTAAACAGAAGGTTTCTAAGAACAAACCTCTCTAACTACAAAAGAAACGGTAGTTACCCTTACGGGGCCAAAAATTTGCCCCATCCTGTATAAAATAAAAAATTTACGAGATACGGAATCGAATACCCAACCTCCGAGGTTGCGGGCAAGTACCACCCCACTCAGCCATTGAGCCATTGGGGTACTCCCTCAAGATGGGTAGTAAATTGGAAAGGCTTATCAGGGCCATTTGAGATTTTGATTTGATATTTCACTGATTGCCTGATATTTAAGATTCATTATAATCAAATAATCATGTATGTACAAAGTACTGTAGCAAAATAAAATCAAAGGAAAAGATGTTTACTAGTGTTTACTAGTTGGAATTTAAAAGATTTTTTTTTCCGAAGTCTATTGTGGGGGCCCCCTACTTGTGGAGGCCTCGGGCTTTTGCCCCGGTTGCCCTCCCCTAAATCCGGCACTGGCCTCTACCCATCGACTTCCTGCGACCGCCATGCCACAACGTCGTCAGCCGATGGAGTAGAGGTCTCAGAACACTCCGTTAAAAAATAACAAATACATACTGATTTTTTTATGGCGTTTCTATAGGTAGCATATTTATAGATAACCCGACCTCAACCCTTGAAATTATTTTACCTGTTTATGTCCCATGTCCTGTCAAGCGTGATTTAGCACCCTAGATTACCCTTAAATTCGCCGCGTCCGGTGCGTGGACCTTGACATACGCGATAAGGGAAGTGTACCAAGGCCCTTAGGCGTCCTTCGCTGGCCAGGGCGAATTATGGTACCTACTGCCTATGTCTAAGTAGGTACGACGTTATATGTTTTAATTTCTCGTTAGCATATTGCTGGGACAAAGAATGTGGCTTAGTGTAGTAGGAAGTGTATGATATGTGGCGGTGCGGTGGTGAAATTTTGCAAGGAAGGAGAGGATTCTTTATAGGATATTTTTTCTTGAAAATCAGTGTTCTAAGATTTTTATATTTATATGAGTACAAACCATACTGTTAGCTAGCTAGTTTTGAAGATTTCATAACTTTTCGGCGTTGAAGACATGTCGAAAAGTTTATTTATTTATTGCACTAGGGTTTTCAGTGCTCTTACATTATTAGGTGCCAAAGTTTGCAAGCATCTTGTTTTGGGCTACTAGACTTATATTTTCGACTGAAAACACCCAGATCCGGCAGTTTGTTAGGCGACTTAGTTAGTATGTCAAATCAATGACTATATTTTGCAATACGAACTTATCGAATAATATATTATATACTTCTTATAAATGTGATCGTTGAGAATCAGAAGTAAGACCGGCAAACACCATAAACTGGCTAAAAGCCGGCTACGACAAAAACGCCTTTCGAAATTATAGAGCAAATGAATATAAGTTATTGCTGTATAGCATGAAATAGGCTGAATTATTGCTAATGTTGCTTCTTATTGCTCTGGTAATTTTCTCAGTAAGTTTCTATGGTATGAGGGAAATAGCTGGGGATATAATAATATATGTACTTAACTAATATGTAGATTTTCGGACTGGCCCGAAAACGAGAAAACTGGAAAAAGGGGATATGGGCAATATAACCATCATGCTGCCTTTACCAAACAAAACAATCCAATAAATGAATGTAAGTACCTTCCCTAAAAGATAATTCTTCACAGAGCATTTCTATGTTTCATTTTTATGTTACCTTATAATTTGTTTGTACAAAGATTAAGTGTTAACTTTAACTTTAAGGCCACCTTGTAAATTTTGAAATAAACATTATTCTTCTTATTCTTATTCTTATTTCCCAATTTGATAAGATTGGTGCCTGGATAAGCTACTACTGCAGTAACTCAAACATGTGTCTTGCAACGGGAGTCAAACCTGCTACCATCTGCATCAAGGACCTTCGCTATGACCACTGCGTCACTAAAGATCGCCAAAATTTACAAGTAGGTAGTCATTTCAGTACCTACAGGTCATTTTCAAAAACCGGTGAAGCGCGAGTTACCCTCGCCACGAAAGATTCCGTACCGTGATCTATAAGAACGGCAAAAAGATCATGTCTGTTGTATGAGAGCCCCTTTCAATTTTTATTTGATACTGTTTTATGGTATTTGTTGTTACAACAGCGGCAACATCAAGTATATTATCTGTAAATATAAGGATGAAAATATTTAGTAACAATTCCGCAAAGAACTTTCTCCTTTAAGATCTAACAAACATCGTCATCTGTGATAATTGCAAATGTCAAACTATCACGGTTTATGAGATACAGCCTAGTGACAGACGGAGGGACAGCGGAGTCTTAGTAAGAGGGTCCCGTTTTACCATTTGGGTACGGAACCCTTAAAATGAATCATAAACCTCCGAGTTTTCTACTTTTCACGATAATTTTCTTTTATGATCTCATAGGTCAGAATAAATTACTGACTGTACCTGCCTGATGTCATAGGTCAAGTTGGCGAGTTATCGCTGAGTGTACCGGGGTCGACGACTGCAGCTGTGGCGATTGGCGTGATAATTGCATTTCTTATTGCTGGAAATTCATCGGACAAATGGTTTTTTGATTAGTTGGAGGAAGTTGTAGCCTGGTTATATTTTAATTGAAGTTTTAAACGCCATGTAGAGGTAGTTAGTTACATGACGTTTTCAGAGGGTGCAAATTAGGTGCAAAACAACACTTTCATGTTTTTTTTATAGTAATTTTTTTTGATGAATCGTCCTTTCACAACCAAGGAACCGAAGAATTTTATGTAATTCTTGTTTTTTACCACAGAGATCCTGTAATCCCGTGATTACAGGATGAGCTAGATGTTTTAACAAATCTACTAGGTGGAGCCTTAAACTTCAATTTAGGATAATTAAAATTTAAATATTTCATTATAATGCTTAGTACAAGCCAAATAAAATTTTCAGAGTTTGTTTCATAAAAAATATTAGTTCTTAAGATAGGTTGCAGAAAAAAATAATGTGTAATCTATTTTTAGAGCTAAAGAAGACTACGCTAATATTCGTTTTTGAAAAAAATACTTGACTATAACCGTCTTAAATGGAATTTTATAAATTGATGACTCTAATTGTTGTAAGGGTTCGAAACAAACACTTCAACCTTGCTTAAAATAAAAAGACAGGGTCCTAGACTTAATAGTTTGGTTGCTAGCACGAAGTTAAGACAAAAGTCCAAATAACTTTTGAACCGCTTTATCGCAGAACATACATACATGGGGGTTAAAACGATAGGTACCGAGGTCCCCCGTCCCCAGCCACCGATGATCCACGTATCGTAATATTTTTACTGTAATCACCTACTACTCTAGCCAAATTCGATGTAAAATGACAAACAACATCAAAAATTTAAATAAAAAAATCATATGCCTGGCATCGAGTTTCAGAAACAATCCTAGGTACCTACTACTATTATTGATGTAAAGATCACAAAAAGGAATGTAAGTTCAAAGTGAAGTTTAGATTTAGTACAAGTAGTTTGTTTACTAACTTTTCACGTTGAATTAGACTGAAGTACATCATACACCCTCCTATAAGCTGGGTGTACGCGAAGTCAATGACTCTCGTTTTGCTGACTCAGCTACGTTCAAAGACATACAATTAACTTCGCTCCGTGGAGTGCAATTATGCTTTCCACAGCTTTTACAAGGTTAATATTCAATCATATTGTTCAGGGAAATTAATAACGAAGGTTATTCCGTTTTTAGTAGGTAACCCACTAATATTATAAAGCCGAAAGTGAAATGTGAATTTAATTTTGTAGTAAGATAACCAAAACTCCTGAATCAGATCAAAATTAAATTTGACGTACATTTAGAACATAGTCTAAGATAATAATAAATAATCCTGGACAATTCGACAGCGTCATCTAGCTCCAAGCAGAACTCGTGTTAGGATACTAGATGACTGTAATACTTAATACAAAACCTACATAAAAAAAAACAAAAAAATATGATATTGATGGATGTGGAGTTATTATTTGAGGTTACGAATAGTATTCGCTTTACTATAAAAGCCGTATGAGTATGAGGGTAGCGGACTGATTTCACTGCGAGTCGTCGTGCTGTACGGGCGTGCACCCTCGAGTGCTCAAGGCGCATACCCGAGCCAATCTGACAGCAATACCTATTTTATCATATTTTTACGTTTATCATAGGAATTTTTAAAAATCCTACGTTCAGTTTGTGGTATCTATTATAAGCTATTTTTTAATACATCTTTCATAATTTTATCTCATATAGTTTAGGAGGAGATGCGAAATTAGAGTTTGGTGGCCAAAAAGCGCAACTTCGTATCTCTTCCTAAGCTTTACAAAATGAAACTATTACAGAGACATTAATAAATAGCTTATAATAGATACCACAAACTGAACGTAGGATTTTTAAAAATACCTGCGTTTAACGTAATAATAAGATAAACTAATTGGGGGCGCCACTTTCGCTGCTGTATGGGCCTTAAGTACCTTAGGCCCGTATTATGAGAGCTTGCTCAGTCATAGATCTATGCTTGAGTAATGTATATTACTTAAAAAATGGTTTCTCAAGCACAGATCGACGACTGAGTAAGCTTTCATAAGCTGGGCCTTAAGTGCAGTTCATTCTCCGATGGGGCGGCAGAACGACACGATGGATCTCTCTGTATTGAATCATCTGTACTTATGTTTGTCACTGGATACCTCAGCAAATTAAAAAACATATCTTGATATTCTATAGGTCCGCCAATTAAAAAAAAATATGATTTTAACCGATGATGATGACGAAACTCACCAGTGTGGTGTCAACGGACTGTGAACATGATGATGTGTTTTGAATCAGTACGAAATGTGGGTAACAAAGGAAAAATGCATTTCACTGCCATCGAATTAGGGTAGAAGCTTTTTATACTCGACACCCTGTTATGGGAACTCCATTAATCACGCTTTTATAGGGATAATTAAATTTTACGCGATGATGAGGAGAAAATAGTGAAAAAAATTACGTGATAGTGGAATTATGTTATTGCTGTATGACCTCAATTTTTCCAAAATTTCGATAAAACGGAACAAGGAAATAATTCTAAAATCAGCTATTGCATCTCACTCAAACACTTAGCTACCCACAACACAGGTTATCCTAGTTATCTAACACTATTTACTAATTGAATCAACCCTAAAGTATAACTTAAGATGTAAATTATAACATTATTTAGGTACAGGAGGAACTAATCTATTATGCTTGTGCGATGTTACTTTAGGATATAAGGATTGTATATCAAATACTTTTAACACAAGTCATGAGGTTTTTGCCTCCATGTTCTTGATAATTTGAACGTGCTTTACTGTATTTTGGTAATAGAAATGATTTGGTGGATAAATTCGTGTACTGAACAAATTACTTCCGCTATAAAGCGGAAAGTTTTACTTAATTCTTTATCGCACAATATAATATAAAGAAGGTATGTAAAACAAAAATTACGTTACTTATACTGATACTGAAAACAACATACGAAAAATTTCTGGAAACAATAATCGGTACTCGATTTTATGTATTAAGTGTTTTTCAAATAAACACAGCTCGTTTACTCTGAGAATAAGCTGGATATAAAAAATACATTAGCAAGTTTGCAAGTACCAACAGTGAAGTACTTAGGGAGCCTATAGCTAGGTTGAACTTGTCTGCGACGACCTTGGTCCGTTTGGAGGGCGGCCAGCGATGCAAGACAACACTGTTCATAGCCGGAACTTATCGCTCAAGTACGTTATATTTACCGGGTTGATTTACTTTACTCAAATATCTAATTATAAAGTGAGTAAAGTAAGACCGCGTGCAATGAGAATGGGACGGAACATTTCTCATACAATTTGCGCGTAGTCAAAATGGGACCTTGTTTAAGGGAATGTTTGACTGGTTTTGTTTTGTTTCAGTTCGAAAAGGTTACATAAAATGTTTAAAAACTAAACTTTGAAGTTTAAGGCGCATACCCGAGCCAATCTGACAGCAATTCCTATTTTATCATATTTTTACGTTTATCATAGGAATTTTTAAAAATCCTACGTTCAGTTTGTGGTATCTATTATAAGCTATTTTTTAATACCTCTTTAATAATTTTATCTTATATAGTTTAGGAGGAGATGCAAAAATAGAGTTTGGTGGCCAAAAAGCGCAACTTCGTATCTCTTCCTAAGCTTTACAAAATGAAACTATCACAGAGGCATTAATTAATAGCTTATAATAGATACCACAAACTGAACGTAGGATTTTTAAAAATTCCTGCGTTCAACGTAATAATAAGATAAAATAGTTAGGGGCGCCACTTTCGCTGGTGTATGGGCCTTAATATAGAATCAAAGACTGTCAATTTAGAAAGAGATTATAAGTGAAAAAAACATAATAAATAATGCTGACAATTCACAGAGCATTATCTAGCCCCAAACTAAGCAGAGCTTGTGGGCACTAGACAACTGATTTACATAATACAATACACTACATAGAAATATATTTTTTATTATACATATTATAGTAAACATCCAGAACGCCCTGAACATCTGTAGATCGTACAAATATTTGTCCCGAGGCGGGAATTGAACCCGCAAGGTCATCGCGTGCGCGTTCGTGCTGAACTTATGAACAAGTATGTGGATGTAGAGAAAATGCTACGAGCTCTACCAACAGCTACGCTGGTGCTACGTGCTACGCGCTACGAGACAATTAACTCATAGCGCGTAGCACTTGCATATTATTTGCTACGCGTTATGTAGCAATTGCTACGTGGGCTACGAACATGCTACACCAGTCCTACGAGCTACGAAATAAATGCTACGTGTTTCGTAGTAGCTGCTACGCCATGCCATATTACGGTTTGAATCTTGCCACAAACGCTACACAAGGGAATCGGTATGAAGTTTTATAGCGAACTTTTACAACGTGAATGAGATTTAATACGAGATGCCTTTGAAAAACTTAACCCTTAACTAACTTTATGGCTCAGTCGGAAGACCAGCGTTGGTTTTACGCAAATACAACAGAAGAAACAAATACCGTTTTTTAACTTCAACAAACTGTATTTACTGTTAAAGCCATTTAAAACGGGATATGAGTACATGTTCCACGATATGAGTTTCGGTCCGCGACTCGGCAAACGTAGTGTAGGGCGCCCTCCGGCCAGGTGGGATGACGATCTGCGAAAGACTGCAGGCAGATGCTGGATGCGTCAAGCTGAAGACAGGGCGCTATGGCGCTCATTAGGGGAGGCCTATGTCCAGCAGTGGACTAATATAGGCTGATGATGATGATGAGTTTCGAGCTTTCCAATATTTCGGCACAGTTTCATGCGCCATGATCACGGAATAACTTCAGTGTTAATAACCATGGTGGATCAAAACCTTTTTCTGTGTTCTTTTCTTTCAATTTAAAAGAAAAGAACAAAGAAAACACAAAACTTTTGTCACTGTTGTTTTAGTTACAAAAAAACATTTCTTTCTTTCTTCTTCCTGTGTAGTATGGTAAAAAGGATCTTAGATCACGATGGCGAGATCTTACTCCGCAGTGAACCACTTGAGCTGGCTAGTTCTAACCTTGCTTTTGTAGAGACTTTTAGTCGTAATTGTAAAACTTTATTATATTGATGACCTCTGGGATTTTTTTATCAGGCTAATCTAGCACCATAGAGAGAAGTAATAACTTATACACAAGTACTGAATAGGTCGACGACTTCTGTGACGCAGTGGACAGAGGCCTGCCTCCGACGCATGTTGTTGCGGGTTCGATTCCCGCCTCGGGACTAATTTTTGTACGATCTGTAGATATTTTTGGGCGATCTGGATGTGTTCTATGTATGTGTAATAACGATTATATATCCTTAGAATGTATCTACTTATATTAGTTATCCCTACCCATAACACAGGCTCTGCTTAACTTGGGGCTAGAAACAAAACGTTTATTTTCAAAAAAGTGTGTAATAATTGATGATCTTACCCTTTTACTTTACCCTTACTTTATTCATAATGGTCTGCTAACATAAAACAGCTGCTAAGTAGTGTTATTTCTCAGTCTGACTTATGTCAATAGAAGAAGACAGAGCGAGATTTAGCAGTGTGCTAAGTTAGCAGACTATTATGAATAGGGGAGTTAGTACTAAAGATTGTTATGTTACATATTATGTTATTTTTGAGACTACCTTGACTATTTTACGTTAATATTCGAAATCTGGCTTGCGTGCTTAGAAGCCTACAGGCCAGCCAGTCAGGCATTAAAACCTGACTAAATGTAAATTAAGAAATTATGCTATGGGCATAATAAGCAAAGTAGCCCTGAATGAATATGAACACCATTATCATCAACGGGTAGGAGTGTGGGTGAAATAATTTCTAAGCACTTTTTCTTCAGTTTTTAAGTTCTAGAGCATTTTTCTTTGGAGTTCTTGTGAAATAACTGAACTAACAAACGTTTGCATTTACTATCGACATTCTACTCTGTCTTTGCATTTATTTTCTTTAACAGAATGAAATATTTCGTAGAGTCTGCTTCTTTTTAAGAACAGCCACGCGAATCTATCAAAAAATATGAGGTTAAACAAGAGCTTCGTTATTTTATCAAGCTGACACGTGTGAGTATTTTTTTTATTATTATATTATAGTTTTAGATTCAAGAATCCAAAGTGGTGCCATAATAGTAACATAGGGGTTATAAATAAGCTAATATAAGTACGTATAGGGTAAAGAACTGCGGGAAGGCTCTATTTAAAATCAACTTAAAAAAAAGGAGATAATATAGAAAATGGTCCCGAGATGGTCCCATAAAAATATGAGTTGGTACAATGAGAAGAAAAATCAAAATCTAGGTTTTTAGATTTTTTTAATAAATGAAATTGTTTTACGAATTTATAATGAATGTAAAGGGTGTAACGTTGGTGTTCTTCCAACAAAAACTAGGTTCGTAGTTAACCCGCTTACATTCATAATGAAATCAAAATATTATTCAGGTGTAAGAAATACCATGGAAAAGCGACGAGGAGAAGCAGTAAAATTAAAAGGAAATCCAACTTACCGGAAGACTAAGGTAAAGTACAAAATATCCAAAAATCTAAAACTAACACAAATAGTCAAAGTTTACGATATCACAATAGCCAAGATTCACATTTTCGTCATCTTACAACACTGGACAATTTGAAAGTCGTCATTTCAATTTAATTTTGAAAACGTGGAAAATAACTGAAAACAGCTCCACCATCTTGGATTTTTTGGCGCGAACTAGCACTTTTCCTGTCATTTTGCTGGTCTCATGAAATTGCCAGCTAAACGGATAAAGTCGTTTTACACTCGCGAAGGCTGTGCATTACGGCCATGGTTTCCATATTTGCATATGGATCACTGAAAATCACTAAAACGCATCTAATTCTCACTTGCTATCGATTAGTGTTGGGCAGGATTTTTTATTTAGCACTGAATTATCCATTTGCGAATTTGGTGTTTATTTTTGTTTTGCTCTTAGTTTCTAAGGCTACGCGGACCGAAGGAGGCTCACTTACTACTGACCGTGCTGTGAAGAAATGGGGTGGACCACCCCTTCCCCCCGGGGAGGCTCTTAATCAAGTGGTGGGGGAATAATTTTGTTTTTTAATTACGCTGGTGCGTTCGGAAAGGAGGTTTTATGCGCCCGTTTGAGGTTACGATGCCATGTTTAATAGAAATGTAGGTAAGTCACTTTGGCCCGCTTGTTATTTTTGGATTTGTTGGATTTATTTTTGAGGTCTGTTATGGCCTCGGTGGTCTGAGAATTGGGTTAAATTCTGTATTATTTAGAAGACTTTTGCTTTCGTACTAAATCGTTTTCGATTTTCTCCCGATTGTACTAATATTAAAAATACAGAAGTTTGTGTGAATGTCTTTTACCACGATTCCTTAGCCGATTTCAATGAAATACTTTAGATTTGGTTTGCGTATAGTTTTGTTTTTAGAATAGACATGGAAGAAATATACATAGTATCTAATATAATTTGTTCTGTAACATGGGCTTATATGATTTTCAAAAATGTACCTCTTAGAGGTTGTTTTATGGGTTGGTAAAGTTTCTATGGCAAATTATTATTCCTGGTTCGATTCACTCAAACTAATACTATAACGAGGAAAGATCAGATTGTTTTTTTGTTTAATATAGTACCTACTACGAAACTACAGGACCGATAAAAAAAATTCATTCATCAATAAAAAGCTTACTTTTCAGGGAGTGACATAGGCTATATTTTATCCCGGAATTCCCACGGGAACGGGAACAACGCGGGTAAAACCTCGAGGTGCTGCAAGTAAACAATAAAGTAAATCATGACATTTATATTTGTACCAAAGTAAACTATGGGGTGCGCATTAATCAATTTCTGAAATTCGTATAATTTTCGAAATCGCTGGGCGCAGCTAGCTTTAAAAAAAAAATCCTCTTTGAATAAACTTTAGAATAGCTTATTAATATTTTTAAACAAAAGCCATCCTTTCACTTCTGACTGTTTCCATATTTACATACATAATAACCATTGTTTATAAACGTTGCTTATCTTTTTCTGACTTGAGCCAAGCTTGTACCACTTCATGGTCACAAAAACAAAACGCTGCATTTTAAACGTTCAAAGCCGATTTTCAGTTGTTATGTAAATCACAACAAAAATTATTGTTGAAATTTTGGTCAGAACTGATTCCGCTTTTTAAAAGTACCTAATGTATTATTTTAGATAGGTATGTAGGTATAGGTATGTGTACTGTACACACGTGAACAAAAATCCACCCATTAAAGTTACTGGAAGGTAGACTTTGTCTCGTAGAGATCGCTCTTGAGTGATAAAGCCGCTTATTGTCATATTTTCGTATATTTTTTATGTTGTCTCTAAATTATTTTTATAAGTATCCTACGGAGAATTTTCAGTCTGTCTTCGATTAGTAATTGAGGGATATTTTCTCAGTATTTCTACTGGTTTGTAATTTAGAATACCACTAAAGTGTACCGTGATAGCTGAGTGGTGCTGGCTTAGAATTTGCACTCTCTTCCCTCGGGTGTCGTAACAGGCGACTAAGAGATATCCACCGGCGGTGGTCAGCAGCGCCTCCTGCAGAACACTTCTACCACCGAACTGCGATCTCCAACCCGCATGCCCAGTGTGGGTATTATGGGCATTACCCATAGTGCCCCCCATAAGACAAACACTGTTGGTGTTTGTAAGGCACTTATCAGGGGTAGGCCTGCGTCCAGCAGTGTACCAATACAGGCTGTTGAGGTTGAGAGTGTACCAGAGAGGTGAGTCTATTTGAATTTGTTAAAGAAACGCAATCGTGACGTGTCCGTAATCTGAACCTTATTTGAGAGTTCCACTTCGGTGAAACTAGGACCCACTCTCCCGAATTTTTCATACTTACATCGATGCTTTAGATACCTACTCGTTGATTTTCATTTCATTCATTTCAACCATAGGAACACAATAAGCACTTAGTTATGTCATAAAATTACATGATTGCCTTTGTCTAAATAATAATACATACATTTTCACACAAAAAGTAGTAAGTAGATACATAGTTGATAAAATGTTCAGCTGTTAAGAGGCTACGTCATAAAAGTACAATTAAAACAATAAACTGGCATAATATTATAATAGATACATTCCGTTCAGTCTAGTAATTACTTGAGATGTAGGTACTTCATGGTATTGAGTAAGGTGGGTCAGTTTTCAGTTCTAGAAAAACCCTAATGACTTTGCTTTTCGATGGCTTCGATTTATAGTATCAGACATTACAAATATAAATCAAATTACGGCTTGAGTCATGTTATAAGTTGAGAGATAGAAAATAGTTTATTTTATTTATTAAGACGATGCAAAACAAAATAATTGTAAAGAAAGCTTAAGTAATATATTTTGACAAATTTATATCTAAAACAGTACCTATGGTTAAACCATTGATTTAAAAAGTGTTTTTAATAAATCAATGGGTTAAACGCGTTCACGCTTAAAGCGATTTGGTTCAGGCAACCAAAGGTTAAGGAGATCAAAAATGATTGAAACTAGTTGCTTCTAGCGGCTTCCAAGCGTTGTTTGTATGGAAACGTTTAAAGGTGCTTTCTATCCCATAGACACAGATTTATGGGATAAAAAGTCAATCACCTAATGTTCTATTCCAGACCTAGAACTACCTGTATGCAAAATTTCTGCACGATCGGTTTATTAGTTTTGGCGTGAGAAGCTAATAAACATTCACCCATTTAGAGGGGCGGATGTTTGTAAAGATGCTTGTCTGTTTTTTGATCGTGTCGGATCGTGTAATCATCCTCTTAATCGAGTAAGTACATTAGTGTAATTGAAAACATCTATTACCTACGTCAGGATGCCGCTCCTATATCCGGCTAGCTGGTGCCTGTACGTACAGTCAGTCAGTTACTATGTGGTAGCAGTGGTAGTACCTGGGTGACCGTTTTTTTTTGGTAAATTGTGCTTATTAGTAATTATAGTAGATTCGCCAAAAGATGGCAGGAAGAGTAATATTTTTCAGTTTAATTCTTAAGTTGATTATTGAAAACGCGAACAAAATAGTATTACTATTTGCCAATAGATGTCAGGGAGAGTTAATTGATTACGATAAAGTTAATTATTGAAAACATAATTAAACTAATAAAACGTCATTTTCTGAAAATGAATCCTAGCTAGATCGATTTATTGCCCCCGAAACCCCCTGTATACTGAATTTCATGAAAATCGTTGCAACCGTTTTCGAGATCCGGATAATATTATTTATATACAAGAATTGCTCGTAAAGGTATAAGATAAGATATAATTTGAAATGGTATGTAATAAATAACGTGTAGGTGCCATACATTTATGTGTAGCTGACTGTACCTCTAAAGGCCGTTATACTTATCGTTTTCTCGCCTTAAAAAAAATTCTAACTACTACGCACTAAATTCTAACTCAACCTGAACCTCAACAGCCTGTATCGGTCCACTGCTGGACGCGAGCCTCCCGTTGATAAGTGCCTTATTTGCGTTTATCTCTTGGGGGTAGTGCCCATTACCCCCACGCTGGGCATGCAAGTTCGGTGGTAGAATTGTTCTGCAGGGGGCGCTTCTTCCCGTACCCGGTGGATATCCTTTAGACGTCTCTTACGACACCCACTGGAAGAATAAAAAAATAAAAATATATTATTACTAAGTAATATATTAATACTACGCAATAAATTCTAACTAGACCTAACTATAAAGTTCGGTCTTATTATGACCTTAAAAAAAAACATATTTTAAAAAGTCGCAGGATGCTTTTTGACCATAGGCATAGGTCCTAAATTTTTACTTAACCACTTTATTTGTTTATTTCACAGCGCTTTCGTAGAAACCTGCCCCTATTTACGTTGTTACGGCTGGTTACATTATAACTGATGAATGGAACATTTTCTGTTTACCTTCGAACTACTCAATTCATTGTCAATGGAAAAAGTTGGAAATGAAAAGTGATCTATTTCAGTAGTTAGGTACAGTCAGCAACGATAGTGGACACAAATTTTAATGTGATTTTATTTGACGTTAGTAACGAGACGTGATCGAACGAACGTAACGTATCCTTCTAGTATGGAATTGTTTTAAAATTAGTCTTTACTCAAAAGTAAACATAAGCATCACTCAAGCATAGATCGATGCTTTCATAATACGGGCCTAAGTCTATCTAATGGTTGTCACTTTGGTGTACCTAATGTTGCCGAAGTGCCTAAATGTAATGGTGGGGCTGAAGAATTGAATAAAGACTGCTGAGTGATCTAAGTAACAATAACATAACACACAACACAAATTACTCTAAGGCCCGTATTATGAAAGCTTTCCCAAGTATTACTTATGCAGTATTTACGTGAGTTCTACTCAAGTTTCGAATCTCTGCTCAAGTAAATCTTTATTATAGAACATAACTCTGACCTGACGCTACTTAGCTAGTTGCTCTAGCAAAATCTCTACTTGAGTGAGAAGGGGTTTGTCTATGTACATTATTTACTGAGTGATATAAGTGGCCCAGGGTCCATATACTATTTGTTTCAGGCGACTCTTGAGTCGTAGTAGTCTATCTGAAATCAATCTGCCTCGTACGGCGCGCTCTCTGGGTACCAGCCAGGCTGGGCAGTGAACGCGTTAACGAAGATTTAGGACAACATTTGAGTCCAACTTAAACCTTAATAGCGATGGGAAATTAATTCTATAAATAAAACGTAAATGCTTTTATAATTGATATATTAAATCAGTATTTAAAATGCAAACACAATTTATTAGTGACAGGCATCAATATTATATTCTAAAATATTCACAATTATTTTACACAATTTATTGACAAAAACTAACTAATAAACATGGAATGGACACCAGTTTTTTTATTTCATTTAAATTTATTTATAATAATGTATTTAATCAAATGAAATAAACTATAATTTCGATTCGATTTCATCAGACACTAAATTTTTTCGACTGCAAAATAAAATTTATAATTATTATTAGATTATTACATTAATAAGGCACCAAAATAAAATAAATATACAGGGTGTCGATTTAGATGTTGTAAATACTAACTAATTTAACATCTGTAAAAATTAGCTGTCCTTTAAATTTCGTGTGTAAGGAAAAAAACGTCATTTTTACAGCTATCAAATTAATAAATCCGGTTTCGACACCTTTATTGCTAAAATTACTTTAATATCTATTTTCAATTTGAATAAAACTTTTATTTACAATTAAAATGCTTAATAATTACTATTTTAAACTGAAATATTACATGAATCTACAAAAACAGTTTTTTTTGTAGTAACCAATTTTTGTATGAAATACAGAGGTATGAGTCCGGTTGACGATAATATCGAGCCGTGATCGTGACGTTGTCTTTTAGTATGGGATTTGGGTAGTTCCCTATCCGCACAATACAGGCGCTGTACCAAATTTTATGGAAAAATAAGACGTCACGATTACATCTCGAAACTATCGTTAACCAGACTTGGTTAAAAAAGGGCAAGTAAGTATTCATAATGATTATCATATTCATCATGTTTGTCTATTTTTAGAACGTTTTAGCTGACGCTGTTAATAAGCCATATACCCGAGTCAAAGTGGCGCCGCCATCTATTTTATCTTATTATTACGTCTTACACAGGAAACTTCAAAATCTCATCGTATTAATGATACCTATTATAATATATTAATGTCTTTGTAATAGTTTTATTTTGTAAAGCTTGGGCAGAGATATGAAGTTGCCATTTGTGGCCAACAAACTCTATTTTCGCATCTCTGCCTTAACTATACAACATAAATCTCTATTAAACTATCACAGAGGTATTAAAATAGATTATAATAGGTATCACAAACTGTACGATGGATTTTTTTAATTTTCTGTGTTAAACGTAATCTAAAATATAAAAATGAATCGCTAAATGTGTTGGTAAGCACATAACTCAATAACGCCTGGACCAATTTGGCCAATTCTTTTTTTTAAATGTTGGTTGAAGTTCAAGAATGGTTTTTTACGGCGAGAAAAATTCTAATAACTGCCGGGAAAACACCTATAAACGTTTCCATAGGAACAACGCGTGCGAAGCCGCGGTGCACAGCTAGTAAAAATATGAAATATTAGCTCAGGTAACCGCCTAACAGTTCATGGCTCTGCCAAGTTAATTGAGGTTTATGTAGCTAGCGGATCAGAGATGGCGTTACGTACGAAAAATATGAGAAAACAAATTCTCTTCATAATACATTATTTTTCATGTTTTTATATACTTTTAATTAGTTATTCTGCTACTAAAAATAACAACCAACAGGCTAAACGTAACTTCGTTGTTTTTTTTTACTTTACTCTACGTACCAAAGCGACAGAATGAAAAATATCACGATAAATCCGTGCCAGTGTTTATAAATTATATGCTAAAGTGTGAGGTTAAACTGAATTGCCACTCATTGAGCAAGTGGTGCCACTTTTAAACACAACTGTACGTCATATCGATATTACGTCCAACTGATATTAGGACGTAAGCATATATGGTCAAACAGCTATTTAACCCCAACGCAATATGGTCATATCGTGATCTAGTCATATCTTCTGCCTATTCAAATGTAAGCTCCTAACCGATTTGACCTTTTCTAGGTGAAAATTTATTGTATTTATAGAAATAAAAAAGTGTATTTGATATTGATTTGGGACGGAGACAAATCTAGCTACTCAAAGACTATAAAAATCCGTAAGCCATTCTCGAGTAATGGTTTTAGAAAAGGGTTTTGTTAAACGGCTCATTTCAATACGATAATTCTTAACATACAACACAAAATCCATAGATACCAATACACTAGCACATTTTTTTATAAAGCACATCGGTTCAACAGAAGGGCGAGTCTATTTAACGGTAGTAACGATACGTGATAGTGATGTCTACTTTTCCATACAATTAGGAACAGCGCCTCTGTCGTGAGAAGTACGCAAATATCACTAAAGTAATTTACAACGGGATTTTTACCATGACTTGAGTATTCCACCTTTCCAATATTTCGGCACAGTTTCATGCGCCATGATCACGGAATAGGGTACATTTTTTTTTTTTAATCGATTATTTAGGTTAATACATAAACGAAAAAAAATATACTTAACACCAAAAAAAAATTAAATTATTGAGATAAAAAACTAAAAGTAAAACTACACTCAGTTTCGGGTGATAAAAACGGTGCTATGTTAGCCATTGCATTTTATGACGTCACGGATCATCGAACTCCATATGTAAACTCAAAGTCAAAACTTCATGCCCATACAAAAATGTTCAAGTATGACGTCACGCTTCACATGCCAATAGCGTTGCGTTTAGACATTTTGCTGTTGAGACTTAAAATATCTACTTTTCAATGATTAAATTTCACAATAAAAACATCATAAAATACAAAAAAAATATATACAGATATATTACGATAACAATCGAATACGTAAAAAATATTAGCTTTTTTGAAGTCGCATGCATATACCCTATTACTGAAGTCACTGCGCGGATATCATACAAAGAGACGTCACGTCCCCGTCTCGATACAAACATCAAATAGACTAACTCAGTTTTTATAAAGCGACATAATCTCTGTATTACATTCTCATAAATCTATTTGAAAGTTCTCATTGGTTTCCACAATCTCGTCCATTGGGAAGCGGAAATTTAAATGTCACATGTCTTTAAGAACATGCTTCAAGATGGCGCCTTCATTGTTCCTCGTTTGGTTCACGCCGGTGTCTAGTGTTTGTCGGAGTTCTACGGAGTCCCTGAAAAATAGAGGTATTCATAGAAATAATTTGTAACCTGTTATTTTCAATTAATATTAGATAGATAGATAACTCTTTATTGTACCACACAATCATAAAAAACAATACAGAAGGAAATGTACAGGATCATGGAAGTACAAAGGGCGGCCTTATCGCTTTGATCGATCTCTTCCAGGCAACCTTGGGATGGACAGGAGATAAAAGAACAACATAGACGGTGGCATTTCAAAAACAACTTAAGGAACAGAAATCAATATGAATATACCTACACTACATACTACATATAGGTACCTAACATGCTTACATGCTACTACCTACCTATATATATAGTGAATGAATATGATGTAACTTAACACATACAAAATAATTTAAATAATATTATTTTCAATTATTATTATTTTATTTTATTAATTTTATCCATGTAACATTTTAATGCATGCATACATATTTTATAGTTTTTTTCTTATTTATGTCATCAATACTGCTCTTTAATCATGCTGTGTACACATGTTTAGGGATACAGTTTTTTTTTATATTGTGTTTTTTGTTTGCATATTTCTTGACTAGCTGCGCCCCGCGGCTTCGCACGCGTTGTTCCTATGGAAACATTAAAAGGTTATTTTCATCCCACGGGAACAGATTTATGGGATAAAAAGTAGCCTTTGTTTTATTCCAGGATTAGAATTACCTGTATGCAAAATTTCAGCCAGATCCGTCCAGTAGTTTTAGCGTGAAGAGGTAACAAACATCCATCCATACATCCATACAAACTTTCGCGTTTATAATATAATATTAGTGTGATTAGTGTGATTAAATACCTGGAGACTTGCGAAGAGGTTTCTATATTGTCTATGGCTGTAAACAGCAGGTTGTTCGATCCCGTAGACGCGGTGGAGGGATTACGCTTGTGTGTTGCGTCATTAAACGTCGGGTTTGGACCTGGGGATTAAATTGATTCTTATGTTAAATGGAGGCAGTCAAATAATAATAGATTTGGTTTTCAAAAACTATAAACCGACTTCATTTATATAGTTTTTCCATGGATCCCATTGCCAATCAAGAAACGCCCATTCATAGATATTGAGTGGAAGGGGCCGCCACACCGCCACAGCCAGTGGAGTCAGAGTCACAGTCAGAGTCAAATCGTTTATTTCTTTAGACTTACAAAATAAGTACTTAGACAAGTCAAATTTTTACTATATAAACAGCTTGATAAATAGTTATTACTATCAAACAAGAAATAAGGTGCAATTGACTCTAATTCACTTCAATTTTTTGTCCACTAGCGGAAGAAGTGGGTTGACTTAGAACACATTAATATTTACACCGATGTCTAATACTTAGTCAAATATTATATACATATAATGTACCTTAATAAGATTTAAGGTTGTTAAATAAAGGCTTTTGAAATTGATATTTGTACTCACCAGTAGTAGAGCTCCGGCGACTAGGTCCAGCGCTGGGCGGCGGCAGCGAGGGCGCGACTCGCGGCGTGGACTCGGTCTGCAGGAACTTGACGAACTCGGCTGCCAGGCTGTCTGGCGCAGCCGGTCGGGTTAGCCCGAGCTTGGCGCATTCTTGTTGGTTGAAGTCTAGCACCGTTGATAGAATCCGAAGGACTTGGAGTCTGGTAGAGAAAGTAGACTTTATTATAGTGGGGAGATTCTAATTGGTAACTTATTGTTGGAAATGAAAGTAATGTTATATGTTATTATTTATAAGACTTTAAAGGTTTAACTACAGTAAGTTTTCAATTTGTGGGTCAATTTTTTTTTTCATATTTACAATAATGCGAAAAGGTCAAATTATAATGTCTCACTGTCTATTCAGTCAGATGTAATTTAACCGACAAAAATATAAAAATATTGGCTATTATATAAAAATTACGATTATTTTGGAAATTATTTTATCGATTGGAAAGGTTCGATTACATTTTCAGTGGTGTCAAATTACAAGTAGTTTGTTTTTGTGAACACATACACAATATCGGAATACACACCATTATTGAGACCTTAGTTGGGAATCATTAATCCTGCTTAATTCCGCAGAAATTATTCTTTTATTCAAGCAAACAAATTGTGAATGGATATGATATAAAAAAAATATTGACGTAATTCTAGACAGACAGACAGCCCGTATTATGAAAGCTTCCTCAGCCATCGATATATGCTTGAGCAACGCTTTTCTAAGGCATCAACATCACTCAAGCATAGCTCTATGACTGAGCAAGCTCTCATAACGGGCCTAAATGTAGTAATACTTACTTGCTATTAGCAGCCGTGAGTACGTAGTTGATAATGAGGTTTTTGACCAGATTCTTGTCCACCTTATCTTGCTGGTTGGAGATCGCGCTGTAGTACCTGTCTTCAGCCGCCGCCACCGATGTTTGCAGAGTTTTCACTGTTACAGTCATGACAGTTTTTAAATTTGTATAGCTAAGGTTTTTGTTATTAAGCTATTGCATAGCTTCTATCGCGGGCCTTGAGCGTGGAGACCGAATCAAGAAATTCCGTAACGAAAATAACCTAACACCCCCACTCCGACCGGCACAGCGGTGATACTTTTTAGTTTTGCCATCTATCGATGAAAAGCAGAACTTTTGATGACATATTGAAATATCACGCTTGCCTCTTTAGTTCAGCAACTCGCCTCTAGGTGGCATAGGGATAAAAAATGCTATGCAATAGCTTTACTGCGGCAGTCGCCGAGTGCCACACGTCTTTTATTATAGTGCGTAAGCCTCAAACTCTGGGTAAATTCTAAGAAATTAAATAAAATCCCAAATTGTTTCATTAATTTCATTTCTTATTATTATGGTTATTATGAAATAGGTCAAGCAGAAATCGTTTATTTTCAACTTGGAACCGGTTATCGGAATCAGTAGTCATTTTCCCCAAAAGTTTTTCAAAATAGACGATTGAGACAGAAAGCCCATTTAATTAGTATGAAGAAGACAGTTGATATAACACGATTTTTTTTAAAGTTAAAACTTAATATTTAAATAGAACCGAAAGCAATCAGAAAACATACAATAACTTAACAATAACAAAAAATGCAATCAAATAATAGACACGAATAAAAAAATCATACACTGCATAAAATAAATAATTAAAAAAACATCTTGTACAATCAATCTAAAACTAAAATAAAAGAACTTTCAGCTTATAACCCTTTCTCAACGTTAAACAATATCTAAATTTGTTTCCTTATTTACATAAATTAGAATTAACACAGAAAAACTCTTTATAGCCATTGCTCTAATGTCCAATTTCACCTTTGCAATATGATATAAACTCAGTTTATAGCTTTAAACGAGTAAAGCTTATTTTGCCGACATATTTTTTTTCCGTTTACGTGCTTAACCGAGTTCAAGAACAGTAATAATGACACACGTAGGTATTACGAATTTGAACTCGATCAAGCCGAAGTTAATTTTGTTGACTGAAACGATGAAATTGAACTTGAGTTAACAGATTTTTATAAAGGGTAAATAAATAAAAAATCTAAAACTAAACCCTCATAATAGTCTGCTAACTTAGCACACTGCTAAATCTCGCTCTGTCTTCTTCTATTGACATCAGACTATGAAATAACACTACTTAGCAACAGTTTTATGTCATCAGACCATTATGAATAAGGCAGTATATCTACATTCAACTCTTACCATGCAGCTACAAAACTTCTGGCAGTCGAAGCACGTTGAGTAGCGCACACGATCTCAAAGTATTAATCAGGAACTGGGCAGGGGGCACCTCGCCACTGCACTCACGACTTTTCTCACGGAAATACTACTGATAGGTGAAACCTTAGAGGAAATTTCGCCTAAATTTCGGAAATTTGCATTTCAATTTACAAATTTAAAAGGGAAAAATTTAAGTATTTCGTAAGTAGCAATATAATTTGTAAAAACATTGCTCATAAACAAGTTTGAAAGTAACTGTAGACAAAGTCTTCTAATTTTAATTAAATTTACCAGCGCCATCTAGTCGTACTTTCTTTTAGTCTTTGCTTTTATCAGATAGTATGTCAATACATTCATAAAACCTAAACGAAATTTAAAATGTTCCCTCTTTAGTTTAAATACAATAAAAAAAAACATCTATTTTTACCCTCTTTGGTTTCCAAACTATCAACAGCAGAGCTCACAATGATACTCAGCGAAGCGTCTGTGACTCAGGCCCCCATTTATATTCCACCAGTACCTGAAGTAATACTCAGGGACAATGTCGCAGTCTTCTAGTTCAGTGTTCTACTGTAGGGGCGTACGGAACAAGAAGGTTGGGTTTGGAACTAAATTTAGGAAATTTTAAGACAATCTTGGCCTCAGATAATGGAGTCAATTCAGATGTCGCCAATACTAAACTTAACTAATTTGACAGCACTAAAAATGATGTTATCCATTTTATTTGGATTACTATGAAAGGGGCGGCAACATTTCTAGAGCTGTCATAGAGTCTGTTTAAAGAGAAGAGTCGTGGGAATTGAGGGTGCTCGTGTGCCAATTAGCTCTGTCATTGCAGTACGACTAAAGTACGACTACGTATAATTGATGATGATCAAATGTATGTACTTACCTATAATTACCACTTAAGTACTGTGTGTTGCAGAAGCAAATAAATGTTTATCTATCTATCTATCTAGTAAAAGTGTTAGTTTACAAAAACGCCACGAGTCTTCTCTTTTTGAACAGACTCTATCAGTTTAGTTTAGTGTTGGTGACATAATCTGTATTGATACCAATGACTTAGTTTTCGGGCGACATCCAAGATGTACAACATTATATAAGATATGAACCTATCATAAGGCTTGATTTGTCAACCGCGTTACGCAAACGTCAACGTCAACGATTTCCCGTCGTGGCCGGATGTGGCTCAACAATCGGCATAACTTAGTGGCCATATTTGATAAGAGCCAGACTTAATTTGTTTACTTTTTGTGTAGAATCTTTAGTAATGATTTAAATGGCAGGCAAATTGATCTTGTTTCAAACAAATCCTAGAAATTTAGTTCCAAAAACAACAACACAAAAAAACAACAATCAAACACAAATGCAACAAACAAAAATAAAACAAACGTAAAAAAACAGGGACGTCACGATGTCAACGCGCACCTCGATCAAACCCCATATGGTAATCTGAGTGTGACGCGGTGGCTGTCAGAAGTGACAGATGACAGCTGTGACAGCTGACAGCTAGCTACCGCGGTGGGTAAAAGCCTCACAGTTACCAAATGAGATTAGGCCGAAGCAGGCAAAGCTCTTGATTGCAAATTAAAACTAGAAAAATCTTCCATTGTCAGGTAACTAAAAATATGTTTCAACCGACTTCAAAAAAAGTTATGTTTCTCGAATAATTGTGACAAAAAAAAATTACATGCTTTTTATAAAGAATAATCCCGAAACTTACTTCAAGAAATTTTACCAGCGGTATAAGTATTTGTTCCGCAAAACATTAAAAAACTGTGTAAATATTCAGTAACTCGAACTGACTTCAAGTCAGTTTTTAGTTTTTTTCGAAACAATCAAACTTTTTCAGTAAATCATTATCAACGTATACTAATCTGCTTATCAGATATTCATTCCCAAACCAGCCCCAGATATGAAATTACCTATTTAACATATAAAAACGCAATTAGCAGAAACAAACTTAAACTGTCAAAACAAAAAAAAAACAACACAACTAAACAAAAAAATTTTTAGACATTCATTAACATTTGTTGAACGTGAAGTTTTCTACTAATGCTGTTACCTTTTCGGTGCATTTAGAAAAACTAAAAGCACTGTTAAATCAACAATAAAAAAGCGAAAAACTAACTCAACTATACAAAAGCGACATCTTTCAACAAACTAAAGCAACAACTAACATGTAACTTACATTCTGTCTACTCTACTGCCTGTGTTGTATCGGATTCCACTGTATACCAAGTGGTAATCTGGGGTCATACCGCCCAGAATTACCAGCTGATATTTAGTCGAAGCCCGATTTTTTGTTGAGTTTTTGATGGTTGGTGCTGACTAAGGAAGCTTAGTATAGATTTACACAATCGAGTCTACACGTAAAAATAGCGCTTTCGAAGGGATTTTCAGATTTTGGACTAACCGCTACAACAATGTTTTTTTCTCTTTAAATTGGCCGAACATGATCTAAATTACAATAGAAAATACAATACAAAATTATAAATTCGGATAGAGGACAGTGAAACAAAAAAAATATCTCCATAAAGAGTCAGCGTCGAGATTTTTAGTTAAAAAAATAACTCAATTCATCTGTGAATATCTCAGAAACCTGACGTTTTAGGACATTATGACAAAGACATTTATTATTTCTTTAAGTTGTCTCTATTAAGATTTATAACCTACATTGTAGACGGTAATTTTGAAAAAAAAAACTGTGGACAGTGATATTAAAGGCACCCTCCATACTTAAATCTTCAGACCCTTTTAAGCGCTGTTTTTGTTACAAGTTGTCAAAAACTGGATGGAATCTATAGACCAAAGTCAAAGACGGCGACAAAATCTAGCTGGAGGACATTTCAGTATGAATATTGTAGGAAGTTAGTGTTTTGTCAAATTGTCGGCAACCTTTCGACTTTGGTCTGTAGACTCCATAAGTACTACATCTATGTATTTATTCAAGGTAGTAAGTAGATATTTAAAAAAACT
The DNA here is from genome assembly GCA_955876795.1 of Eupithecia tripunctaria. Taxonomy (NCBI): domain Eukaryota; kingdom Metazoa; phylum Arthropoda; class Insecta; order Lepidoptera; family Geometridae; genus Eupithecia; species Eupithecia tripunctaria. The sequence goes on from OY041625.1 coordinate 918,934, forward strand.
GCGTCGAAATGTTACCAAATGCTTACCAAAATGGAGACAAAAAAACAACCAATAGATTCTCGAATACATGCCTTGATGGTTATGTGAAGTTATTTTGATCACATGCTATTGGTTGCTTTTAAATTTGTCTTTATTTTGGTGAAAGCATATGTACATTCTAGGCTCTAATATTCTACCACTATTCTATTCAAAACTAGCTAAATCTATCAACAAATACAATACTCACATTCACATATCAATCATGGCATTTCTAACTGTGTATAATCGAGCAGATAACTCTTAAAACCATGTTGAACTCAAAACACTTTGACCATATAATTTGCGCAAAACATAATGTGCCTCTGAATGTAAACTAGAATTTAAAATGGTAGTTAACTTGGAGGCCCCATGAGGTCTTTAAATATGTGCGTGTACAAAGTTTTTTCCAGAAGCTTAGTAAGTTTTGCGCACATCAACAAACTCAAGTAAAAACAAAGTCACAAGTCCAAGGACCAACGAAATGTACCCCCACATAATATGCTATAGTAAAAAAAAACTAATTAATCCGCCAGTCATCAGAAGATATTGCACAAGTATTTTACTTTTGTCAATTTGTGACACGTCACACCTTGCGACACATTTTAACAAGGTGTGACGTCACTCCCAAACTTTGACGCGCTTGAATTTTTCATCAATAAATAAATAATTTATTGCATGAAATACATGTTATAAAAGATAATGGAATGTCACAATGTATTCTGCCCTATTGCAATGTCTGAAACTTCATTTATTTGTGTTTGGTCTTCATTTGTTCGTTTGATTGACGAAAGAAAAATACCTATGTGTCTGATATCTACTGATAATCTTTCTACGGACTAAATATTTCTGTCTTTTAATTGCGTTTACCTCTACTGATAATTATCAGTCATCAGTTAGATTATAATCTAACTAATGACTGACTAAATACATTTTTCTTACCCAGGACACTACCTTATTAAAGTGCCAACACAATCTACTCCCTGAAATTAAAAAGGTCAAATAAACTTACTATCTCAAATTGGAAAGCCATAGTTACCTTGCTCCTTCAAATCGTTCATCTGTGCAGTCTTAGTTTCCAGCTGATCGCCGAGTCGACTAGCCGCTTGTAGGCCAGCCTTAGATTCCTCTAACTTGGTGTTCAGTCGAGATATCTCGCCTTGGAGGGTGGTGTTCAGTTGTTTGATATCTTCCATCTTGTTCCTGATCTTCTCTGTTGCAGCTTCGATTTCGCGTTCTTTTTCTGGAAAAGTCAGGTCATGGAGTTGTTAAAAGAGTCTTCGTATCAGCAATACTTATGCTAATTATGAACATAAACGGTTTGACGACCTCTGTGGCGCGGTAGGCGATGGTCCGCCTTGGGATAAATGTGTGTACGATCTGCAGATATTTGTTCAGGGCGTTCTGGATGTTTTCTAAGTTTAATAAAAACCATCTATCTATGTAGTGTATTGTATAATGTACCATCATCAGTTATCTGGTACCCATAACACAAGCTCTGCTTAGCTTGGGGCTAGATAATGCTGTGTGAATTGTCCAACATTATTTATTTATTTAACTATGAACTTTATTTGTCTTAAAAAACACCGATGTAAAGCATAATAACAAGAAATATGCAATAATCCTGTGTGGATTTTTCAGTACTATATATTTATTCCGTTTAGCATGTATGTACTGCTAGTATCATAAATCATAAAATAAATCATTTATTCAGAAACACCCATACAATTGTGTTTGAACAGTAGGTACATCAAAATATCATGCAATGTGAAGAGAATAATGTCAAATTCTTAGTTATAAAAAATTACACTTGTCCAATGAGCTAACTTAAATTACATAAAGTCAATATAGTTTTATTTAATTGCTACGGTTAAGGAACTCGTTGACCGTGTAGAAACACGCTTTCAACAGGAGTTGGGTAAGTTCACTTTTAAATTGGTTTAACCTCTCAGATGCCTTCATTCCGTTTGGTAAAGAATTGAATAACCTGATAGCCTGATATCTGCTACAATGTCTAGCGATATATTTAATCTAAGACAGAAAGGCACCTCCAAATCCTTCCTTCTGGTTTTAAGTCGAGCAGCCGTATATGGTATATGTATAGCCGCGCTAAGCCGCTGTCAAAAGGTAGTATGCTGTGGACTTACCCATCTGGAACTGCTCCAGCACGACTTGCAGGTTCGTCAAGGCAGCCTCGCTGCGACTCCGAGCATCATCAGCAGAGCTGAGCCTCGCCTGAGCCTCCTCGCGTTGCTTCTCCAGGAGTTTGATCTGCGTACGAAGAGTTTCCACCTCTTGATTCGCGCGGATGCTGGAATTTGTTTGTTATTTTGTTATAGATCAGGTATAAGTTGTCATAAGGTGGCGAGAGATAAGTAACGGCAAGGTATTTTAACTGTGTGAATTGTCCTGCATTATTTATTTATTTATTTATAAAAACTTTCGTAGTTTGATGAATTTATTATTTTTGTTATTTCGCTATAGATCAGGAATAAGTTGTTAAAAAGTGGCGAGAAATAAATAACGGCAAGCTATTTGAACTATAACAACTTCCGTAGTTTGACGAATTCATTATGAATTTAAGTGGGTGAACTATGAACTTATTATTGTTTGTGTTGGAAGAATCACCGACGTATCATCCCTCAACGGGAGACTTCATCAGGGTGAGTACGCGTAGTAGACACACTATACCAACGCCATATGTTTGAATTTAATGCGGACCGCGCCTCTGAACGCTATTGTTTGATTTGACGCGTGCGACGCAGCGTCTACTGCCACACTTCACGCCCCGCCTATCCATAAACATCACCGTACATTGCGATATGTTTGTGTTTAAGCGTGCGATGACCGCTGCACGCGCCGCATCTCCAAAAACTGTGTCGTAAACTCTCTACATACCTGTTGCTAGTGTAAACGGTGCTTGTTTGCTTCGCCCGTTCTTCGATCGTGTGTAACCTAGTCTGACACTCCGTGAGTTTCTGCTCTGACGTCATCAACTCCTGCGTGTAACTCTCCTCAGTTTCCACTAGATGGCGTCGGAGTCGCTCCAACTCCTTAGCTGAGTTCTCTTCGAGTTCTGACAACTGAAATGACCAAGTGAATAGGTATTTTACGATATAAATTTTACTAGTTTGTCGAATTAATTATGAATGTAAGCGGGTTAACTACGAACCTTGTTTGTGTTGGAAGAACACCAACGTTTCATCCCTTAACGAGGGACATCTTCATGGCGAGTATGAGGGATGAAACGTTGGTGTTCTTCCAACACAAACAAGGTTAGTAGGTAACCCGGTTACATTCATAATGAATAGGTATTATTAATATTTTCATGGCATCAAGTTGCACAGGTGTCACTTGATCCCCGTGTAGCATTACATAATTTAAATACTAGAAATAAACATAAACTCGCTGTACCCACAACTCGGCTTCATAAGACTAATGTATCTTTTAAAGGGCAATGTATATGCTTCTACAACAAAACCCCTACTGAGCTGCAAAAATATCAGTAAATAAATTCAAACAAACTGTCAAAACTTTACTATGCAAAAAGGCTTACTATAAAATATCAGATTATCTAGACTTCTAGAGGATAAAAAAGCTTGGGACGGATTTTGCTCCAACTCAATAACAACTAACAGGCTAAAGGTTTCTTCGCAGTTTCTTTACTTTAGTCTACATACCGAAGTGGCCGAAATAAACAATACCACTTTATTTCCGTGTCAGTGTATTTTTTTTATATGATTATATTTTTTATCTATATTAATATTATAAGGTGGAAAGAAATGATTGTTTGATTTAATTTTTTAATTAAAAAAGACGTGTGGCACTCGGGGACTGCCGCGGTAAAGCTATTGCAATGCCATCTAGAGGCGAGTTGCTGAACTAAAGAGACAATCGTCAAGGTTTTTTCGTTACAGAATTTCTGGATTCGGTCCCCGCGCTCAAGGCCCGCGATAGAAGCTATGCAATAGCTTAAAAATTCCTTTATCATTAAAAAGCTTACTTTTCGGGGAGTAACATAGGCTATATTTTATACCGGTATTCCCACGGGAACGGGAACTACGCGGGTGAAACCGCGAGACGCTGCTAGTAAAGTATAATTATAGTAAACGCATTAATAGCTTTGGCTCGCTTAACAGGCGGCTGTTTATTTTATTCATAAAAAGGCGCAAAGCTTTTGGCTTCAATTGGGCCTATGCATGTCTTCCTATAATGAAAGCATGCGTCGATCTCATTATGACATGTGATATCTAAAAATAATAATCTCGTGGAAAAAATATGTTTTCTCAGCATTGATAAGGCTACCATAGTTCATGGCTAGAATTTAAGGTAAATGTCTGATAAGGACCTGAGAAAGAAACAAACATCCCCGGTAACGCAAAAATTTAAAAGATAAGGCTAAATGTAACGTAGCCTTATCAGAAATCTAATAAAAAAAATACACCCAAGGAACTATAACTTGGCTAAATTTACTTTTATTAATATTTTGCTCATCCTATGATAATAATAAACATGATCTTTTCTTGCAACATTGCATCATAGTCGTCATTATTATCATCATCATCAGCACATATCCATCCACTGCTGAACATAATCCTCCGCCAAACGACGCCACGAATACCGCTCCTGAGCCGCTTCCATCCATCGACTCCCTGCGACCGCTACAATGTCTTCGGTCCATAGAATGGGAGGTCTTCCATCGTCCTTATGTGTGTCATCATTATATCACCCCATAAAAGTCCAGTGCTGGACATATGCCCCCCTAGAAAATGACAGAAATAACCTAGGTCCTAAGCCGCCTTCATCTAACGTTTATGCCTCTCTAGAGAATGCCAGAGATTAAGCCGCCTTCATAAAACGGCGCTCCGCGACCGCTACAATGTCGTCAACACATTGCTCAACCTGGGTCGCCGACATTACGGTGTAGTAAGTGTACCTATTGGTATTACGGCTCAAGCGTTAGTTGTTACGTTAGGGTACGTACGCAGTGCTCGAAGGGATGCGGAACGCGCGCGTCTATAACCGCGCCATTCGCCCTGAAGATGTCCCTCGTTAAGGGATGAAACGTTGGTGATCTTCCAACACAAACAAGGTTCGTAGTTAAACCGCTTACACTCATAATGAGTTAGGGTACGTATTCACAGGTCGGCATCAGACAATCCCCACTGGCCCCATCAATGGCCGCCATATAAGATCCGCACCGCTTGAAGTAGACTGTCAATGCGAGGATTCTTATGAGCAACTTTTCCGTTTAGTGCAACGGCATTCGGATTATCGAACGCACTTAACAGTGAATTGTCCGATGATTGCGAACACTTACCACACCGTGTTCGCGGCCCTGTAATTTACAGAATTTACTATACAATTTACAGAACAGAACTAAGTAAACTAACCTGTGCCTTTTCTGTCGTCAGTTTCTTGGCAACCTCCAGCTGAGCTGTCAAGTTGCTTTCAACAGCATCACATTTCTCAGTTAAGTTCTTCACAACTTCACCGGCGTTCGCTAACTCTACTTTCAGTCTTTCCATTTCAGCTGTATTTTGATTCAGAGTTTTTATTATTGAATCTTTCTCTTTTAGGGTAAATCTAAGGTTCTCACAATTTGTGCAGTTAGCTGTTATATTTCCATGTTGTTTGTCTTGCTCTTCTAGTTGGAGTTTGTATGCTTCTTCTCTTTCTTGCAGTACTTGATTCAACCTTTGTATTTCTCCGTGGTATAGCATGCTTTCGTTGTGTTTAGCATTCAAGTACTTCATAAGTTCTGCTTTTTCGGATGCTGCGTTATCAATTATTGTTTTGTATTCAGCTCTCACCTCTTCTAGCTCTTTAATATTTTCTCGCAATTGGTTAATAGTTTCATCAGTCTGCTTTCTGCTGTTTTCGTAATCAGAGATTGTACTTTCTTGCCTAGTAATACTATTTTTCAATTCCGCAATAACTTTGTCGTGTAAGGTTATGTTGTGTTTCAGTTTTAAAACCTCTTTTTCAGCTGTTTCCTTTTCTAATATAAGATGCGCGTAGTCATCGTTTTGATGCACATTTTCGGGTGTTTTGTTTCTTTCTTTGATTTCAATAAGTGATTGGTTAAGCTCCTTGATTTCTTTATCTTTATTTTCTATTGTTATTTTTAATTCTTGCGCATTTTCAACGAGTTTAGATATTTCAGAATCTTTGACAGCAATTTCTTGTTTCAATGTATCTGCTTCGTCGCTTATTTTACGAGTTATATTTTGGACATTTGATAACTCGTCTTCAACAAGTTTGGATCTTTCTTCGAGCTGACGCGTGAGTGATTCAGTATTTTCTTTTAACTTTTCGATATTTTCATCTTTTTCATGCAGAGATTGCTTTAAATCGGTCACAGATTTATTGAAACTTTCAATACTTAGATTATTATCATTAATAGTTATATTTAATGCATCGATAAGTTCGTCTTTCTCATCGATATCTTTTAACAATTTTTCAAATTCTTGCTCTAAATTGACAATTTTAGCATCTGTGTTAATAAGCTCTGTTTCTAGTTTCATATTTTTTTCTTCAAGCTGTAGTAACTTTGATTTTAGGGTATCGACTTCGTAATGACAGTCCGTTTGACTTTTTATTGACGCTTGATTCAGTTCTGTTTGATTGTTTTTAGTATCTTGATTTATTACGTCTGTTTGATTGTTTTTAGATTCTTGATTTACTACTTCTGTTTGATTATTCTTAGAATCCTGTGTTATATTGGTTTTTTCTTGAAGTTTTTCAATTTGTTTTCTGAGCTCGTTATTTACCTCTCGTGCTTCTAGTATTTCAGCTTCAGCTTTCGTTAGTGATTCGATTAAGTTAGCTTTTTCACTCTGCAATCTATGTAATATTTCATTCTGTGCGGTAGTTTGCTCAGAAACGGTTATATCGTTATTTATTTGTGTTAATTGGATCTCTTGTAATCTGACTTTATTTTCAAGTTCAGATTTTTCGAATTCTACCTCATTTTTATGCAATATAACTTCGTCAAGCTTAGTTTCGAAGTCGTGCAATTTATTGTCTAACGCAAGTTTTAAAACTTCTAGCTCTTTGTGTGCGTTAGCTTTTTCTTCTATAGTATTTTTGAGATCATCGACTTGTTTTGTAAGTAATACTTTATCATTCTCAATTATATGATTATCAATCGAAAGCTGTTCATTTTTAGAATTGGCTGTAGCTAGTTTCTTTTTCAAGTCATCGATTTGATGACTATCTGTTTCAATTGTGATATTTTGTTGATTATGAACAGTTTGTTCAAGTTTTTCAGCAGCTTCCGATTTAGTTTTGCACATTTCTACTTCACTAAGCATAGTTGTATATTTCGTTTTTAAATCAGTTAAACTCTCTTGAAGAATAGTTTTTTCTTTTCTGACTTCTGCAAGTTCTGTTTCGATTTTTTTGATTTCGCACTCAAATGTTTTATTCACTTTGGTACAATCAGCCAGCTCAGTTTCTAACTTTGTCAGGTTATCTTCGTGGTTCGTTTCTATTATAGGCTCTAATTTAGACGTATTTTTCAGAGAAGTCAGTTCAGATATTAGAAAATCGTTATTATTCTTCATTGAGTTTAGTTCCTTTTCATAGTGTTGAATATCAGTGGTTAGGAAATCATTTTCTGTAGTCAACTCATCAATTTGATCTTGTAATTGGTTGATATTATGATTTTTATGCGCCACTTGGTTTTCTAACGAATCAATATCTTTCTTAAAAGAGTTGACGGTTTTAAAAACACTTTCCAATTTGTAACTCAGTAGACTATCACCAACAGATGGTATTTCTCCAACAAAATCTAAAGGAATGTCAAAGTCCACATACTTATTGTACAACTGCATGATTTTGTCTGCTTTGACCATTTTATGGTCTGGCTCACTTTGACTTTCTTCTTTTTGGTTCAGTTGGTGCCTCAAATCATTGATTTCACGTTTTAAATTTTCTATTACACTCTTAGCGTTATCATCTATGTTGATTTCATCAAGATGGATTTGGTTGGAATTCCGCCTGTCTTTTAATTCGTTCAATTCTTTTAGAACTTCATCAAACAATTGTTTCGGTACAGTCGTCTGTACCTCTGCGTGTTTAGCCATAATTTCAACGTCATGCTCTAACTTGGTAACTTCTTCTTGTAGCTTGAAAACTTCTTCGTGCAATTCTTGATTCTCTTCTTGGAACTTCTCAGCGTTTTCCTTGAGTAACGCGTATACCTTCTCTAGATTCAGATATTTGTGATGTGACGTATCATAATCTGACTTCACCGATTTCAACTCATTGATCTCTCTGGCTTTATCTTCTATCTTCTCCTGCAGCATTTTTATTTCTTCTGCGTACTCTTCATTAACACTCTTCAGTTCCGCGTGGTCTTGTTTTAAGGTCTCGAAGTTGTTAAGAAGCTCTTTCTTAAGGGATAACAGCCTGTCCATAGCAAGCTGATGTTGGCTGTCTAAATCCTCAAGGTTTGCGGTTAGATTCCTGTTTTCTTCCCTCAGCCTGCGGATTTCTTCTTCAGTATCGGGTCGGATGTCAACAGTATCGCGTTTGAAGGCGGATATTTCATCTTGTAAAGCTCTGATTTGTATTTTGTATTGGCTGTCGTCTTTTTCCGCTGTTTTCGATGTCTGCGGGGGCGGATCCCAGTACCAAGTGGACTCTTCCTCGTGGACGCCATTTTGTCTCGCGAGCCTCTGTAAAGAAGAGAAAAGATTTTCAGTAATTTGGCTAAAACTTTGAAACTATCAATTATATTGCGTAGAGGTATAATCGGACGTGTGATATTGATCGTTTCAACTTTCTAGGACCATTTTCTAGGACGCTATTTATTACTTCTTCGGCGTATATGTTGTGAGCATTAGAAAGTATAATTCGGCCAGAATTTATCTCTCGATTATACATCAACATTAAACTTTTGTGGGGGAACATTATGCTTAGACAGGACCATTTGGTTCACTGCGAGACACTTGCTGCTATTTAAATTATCTAATTATTTTTTATCTTTTTGCTGTTTGTGTGTATGTTTTCATTTAGGTACTAATATTATAATTATATACTAACACCCTTATTCATAATGGTCTGTTATCATAAAACAGCTGCTAAGTAGTGTTGATTCTCAGTCTGATTTATGTCAATAGAAGACAGAGCGAGATTTAGCAGTGTGCTAAGTTAGCAGACCATTATGAATAAGGGGTATATACAATATATACATTTTCAATCTTTTTCTTTTTCTCATCAATATCCCGTTTTAAAATGTCTTCGTTTCCGCTTTACATATTGCATATAATTAACTGAAAAACGCATTAGTAAGGCTACAATCTTAAATATCACGGATACTAAGTTAGGCATAATTCAACTTTATTTTCAAGGTGTTTTGTAAAACATTGAAAGACAATTCACGAACAATAATCGGCGGTTCGGTCGAGCCAATGTGAAATGAAAGTCGTAAGTAACAAAGCAAACATTCGACGCGCGTCTACTAGCTAGCTCACGTGTGTACGTGAACTAAGCTGTGTTTGCACGAGGATAGTCGTTCTAAGTGACGGCGAATTTTCGAGATAGTAAATTATGTTACACAGAATATGATAACAAAGACTTTGACCTTTGGTAGGTAGGTATATTAACAAAAAAATAAACTAGAATTAGGATTTATTAGTTTAGGTACAAAATTCAGTAATCTTAAAACTTTACTAACCTACCAACTCATAATAGGTACGAGTGCGAGTGTTGCCGACTGCCGAGGTGATCCAAAACGGATGATGATGATTTTGGGCTTTTAGAATTACCTAAGGTGTGTATGGATTGAAGCAGTGAGTCCATGAGGATAGTGATTCTAGTTTTTAGCAGCTAGTTTTAATGTTAGTGCTGGGCTAGGGCTCCGACTATAACGATTTTAAAATGCAGATGTTACAAGCAAGTGATATATTGCACAGATTATTCAATAAATTATATTTTCATTCCATGCAAAAATAACTAATAAAGTGTCGGAGGTGGCTATTGCCAATGATTGGAATTGAATCTATAAAGGTGTGCACGCTCCCGTGTACTTGAAAGCACTACGAAAACACACAGGCAGGCATATATTCTTGGATTTTATAGGAAAAGCCTATTTTTTTTTAAATCAGTTTGATGTTGAATTTCTAGTAAAAGTATTCCTTAATAAAATGAAAAACCTATACATTATTTATTTAAAAACCTATAAATGTTGCTTTGCTAGTCTCGTCAACTAACCCAGTGCAAACGAGCTAAGATCACCGTCGATCATACACCTTGAGTACTGTTTATTAGTGTTTATTCGATCAGTAAATCGATACCTAGCGATATTTGCTTGACACTATTCGATTGTTAAGCTAATTATGAACTAGTAGGTACTGAATTGACCTAGCTTAAGGGGAGCAAGGAAGTTATAAAAAAATCGGACCATTGCATTGTTGAAAAAGTTATGTAAATTTTTGAGGGTTAAAAGGCCTATCCAAAAAAACCAATTGGGGTTCTGTTGAGGGTTAACAAAGCCTCCTAGCTATTGCACTTGGTTTCACCTACCCCCAGTTTCCATTATGGAAAACATTGTGACAAACACCCTGTATAATAATACTAACGTATACAATGGGCACTCTTCGCCTCCCACCTAACGGAGCTTCCTCACCCCGCCGGCCCCTAGGCGAGTTTTATTGCGATCCAAATACAAGGAACGTACGGGGCGCAGATAGCATGGGTAATGATTTTGACTGACAATGCCGATGGTGTTCAATGTTTTGTTTCGTTGAACATAGACATTTTGGTTTGTTTTCACCCTAAATGAGATATAAATAAAAAAATTCAATATCTTTCAGTTGTTTCAAACTGTCTCACTCGCACAATATGTTCGTGAAGCGACCATAGACATCATTTGTTCACGTTACACGTGTAGTGCAACACAGTTACATGTATGTGCGAAAACGCAACTTTTGTATGGAGAAATGGGCGAGAGTCCGGGGTATACTTTTCAGATGCGTCCCTCTATCTGTAGTGTTCTTTCATCTTAGCTAGAATGCGAAAATGGATTCCATTTTTGACATTATTTGTCAAAGAACACAAAAATCAGTAGGTATGTTTAAGCTGGTGAAATTGGAACCGAGTTTCAGTACCATATACTATACATATCTACAATTGTGTTGTGTGCGTCTGTTTGCACGCGATACGTTATCTGTTTTACAGGCATTGAGTCAGAGGTACAAAAGTACAGTCGGCGCCGGGAAGATTTTATTGTATAGGTTAAGTGTCCCTTTTTTTTCACGATGATGAATGAAACAACAAGGTAAGTATGTTACACGATAAGTCATGATATAGGCGGCTCGGAAGGCTATTCGTGGCGTTGTTTGGGGAAACCTATGTTCATCCGTGGACGTATACGGGCTGATAACGACGTTGATGAAATCATGTAAAGGTAAGTGGTTTGAATCTACAGAATTAGTTTTGCTGCTTTCACAATAAGGTATATGCATCGATTTTTTTTATTGTTTTAATCGATTCTTTAGGTCATTATTTAACCGAGGAATGATAAGACGCTCACTGAATTTCGCATTAACAAGGTAAAAAAAACAAATCAAAACTACAATCATTTTCGGGTGATAAAAACGCTGCCATATTGGCGCCATGTTTATGTGACGTCGACGTACACACTTGATTAAAACCTTTAGTGACGACCTCGGTAGTGATCATCTCAGGAAAGAGGTTTTCCGAAAAAACTGAAAATAATTGACAATACGAAATGTCAAGTGGGCAGAATAGTGTCAAATCAAGGTGCAGCAAGCAGAATAAAAAAAGAAGAAATGTGTACAGTGATGTCACGTCCGCTCTAGTCAATGGCGTAGCGTTTTGAAATTTTGCGATTGAGATTTAAAATATCAATTTCTCAATGGTTAAATTCTACAATAAAAACATCTCAAAACGCAAAAATAAATATGTAGATATGTTTCTATATCAATAGAGAATACGTATATATTTTTTTAGCCATTTTGAAATCACATGCATATACCCTATTACCATTATTCAATAAATTATGTTTTCATTCCGTGCAAAAATTACTAATAAGGTGTCGGAGGTGGCTATGTGCCACCTCCTCTATGCCAAAGTTTACGACACTCCTTACTGACACTGGCAGTGTCGTAGCGAAAAGCAAGAGACGCCATTATGAAAGAAGTTGAAGTTGATTTGAATCTAAAGTAGAAGGAAAAAAAGAAAAATGGGTGAACTGTAAACATGTGTATTTCTAATTGACATGAAAATTATTTAACGAAAGACCAGGCAGTATGGCCCTAATGGCTTTAGCCTAATTTGTCCAAAGCGACAAATTAAAAAAAGGTAAAAAAATCTAAAGTAGAAGCTAAACATCTTTGCAGTCGAGTGTACAAATGTACCGGGTTGGAGGTGTTTAGCAAAGTCAAATAGAGAGTGTGGATTATGTAGGCTCAGCTGAAATGGGCATTTTGTTTTGGGGAAACTGAAAACTAAATGGACGGCGGCAGAGAGACATGTAATTAAACAGGTATCTAATCTACGCTTTTACTAAAGAAACTTTCTTAGTTTGACGAATTAATTATGAATGTAAGCGGGTTAACTACGAAGGTACGCTGGATGTCATATTATTATCAATGAGAGATACCAAAACAAAACGGCAACCATTTACCCGACGTGTTCAGCGTATGTGTCACGTTTGTTTGATTTTTCTGCGGAAAGCAATGTGACGAACTTACAATAATGGTAAATAATAAACGGAGGTTTTCTACAGAAAAATAGAATGGTGGCGAATTTACACATGCTTTTTTTCGTGGCGAATTTACTTTGTGGCAATTGTACAACAACGATCGATTATTTATCTCTTTCAATAGTGCAGTATTCGTTTTTACGTCTATGGACCCTTCCATAGACGTAAAAACTAACATTATTATGTTATGATATGAACCTCCTCTCTACAGTCAATAAAAACTCGATGTGACGAACTCTACATAATAACGTACTCTCTGCTATGTGGCGGTTTGTTAACAAACATTCCACTTCGATTTTGGCTAGTGCACTAGTACGTAAATGTTCGTAGCTAAGTATGCCACGCTATCTACCTCTGCCTGAGTTCAAGTAACCATATTACCTGCCAAGTGGTGCGTGAAATGTACCTACAGATAAGCACAACTGACAATGTGTGCTGCTAACTTTAAATATAACCTGCGTACTTAAATTTGTTTAATTTGGGATTGAGGATGACGTCATTTCATAAGCTAAGAAATCAATTATTATGCCAAAAATATTAACTTATTTTTATATTTGATTGTAATTTTCATTTTCAGTAATGGACCTACATTATATTAGTTTCAGCAGGAGAGCATGAGAGATGACGTCATCTTCAATCCTATTCCTTAAGTACGCTGGTTATACTGCCACAACCAATAGAAAGGGGGGTAAATAACGTGATGCCGATGACGTTATTTTAGCAACATATATTGGTCCATTGCTGAACGCCCTATTGGCTTTTATCTTATGCGGAGTAATGTCCATAATCCCCAAGCTGGGCATGGGTTGCGGATCGCAACCCATGCCCAGCTTGGGGATCAACATTACATCAAATACGCAGTGTAATATTATATTTTTTTAATATTATAAATAACTAATAAACTATTTTACATTAGAAAGAGAAAAGTGAAAAAATAATGCGTTATTGTTATTAAACCGTATGATTTATAATAATTAAAACTTTATAGCGTTATCGGATTATCCCAAAAACTCGTCTCTTAAATTCAAAAACTTACATATAAGGTAATTTGTACCTTACATACCAACGCAATAGTTTCACAAGCATATGGTCGTATAGATAAAGGCAGATGTTGTTATCATAATCCGGTCCAAGCCGTATATTCGCCTAGTTTGGCCTAGAATCGCGAAACAACATTGCTTAAATGAATTATGACTGAGTTTCATATGGTGGTCCAAGTAATCGCATTTAAGATTTCTTTTTTTTAGACATAGACAATCATTTATTTGCTACTTACACAGTACAAAAAAGACATAAGAATAATACATAGTTAACTTATATTACGAGAAAAAACAATTACACAAAATATTAACGAAAAAGAGAGACTGTACCTACTGTGTTTTACAGCAGCAAAATTGTCTCGGCTCAGCATTAAAGCCTTACCACTCAGGAGTAGAAAGGCGCTGATATTCTGCCGAAACCATTTTAGTCGCAAGACCCTGTGAGGCTTAGCTCTGAATTCGTGTCATACGACTATATTGGTTCGGTAGACTTAAAGCTGTGTGGTTTAGAATTCGCACCATCCCAACTCTTCCCGAGGCTGTCGTAAGAGGCGACTAAGGGATATCCGCCGGGGGCGGGCCGCAGCGCCCCCTGCAGAACAGTTATACCACCAAACTGCGATCCCTTGCCCCATGCCCAGCGTGGATATTATGGGCATTATCCTCCATGAGATAATAGCCAACAAGGCGCTTATCAGGGGGAGGCCAGCGTCCAGCAATGGACCAATATAGGATGTTGAGGTTGAGGTGATATAATGAAAGCGCGTTAAGCCTTTCTTAAGAAAATAAAGCACTTTCAATATATCCGTACATACCCGTAAGTATTATATTAATGGAAAGATTGAAGAAACATGTGTGTAGGTTGTGAAAACTCTTACAATATCCCAAAAATTATAACAATAAATCACATATTACGAAATTATTACGTAGTTAGATTAATAACTAAAACCATGCGAATTGTCCAGCGTTATTTATATTTATTTATTTATGTGTAGATTGTCTTCCAACAGAGACCTTTCATTACAAAGTTCTCATATGACCCAGAATGACCCAAAAACTAAACGCTTACAATTCACAAGTCCAAAGTCATTATATGACGGGTAGCCGATTACCACAATGACAATACAGTTGTACTTACGTAAGGCTAAGTCGAGGGAATCCGGCCAAGGTAACGCCACCTAGCCACAATGCCTGAATTATAGGGTAACGACAGCTTTTGTCTTGAGAAAAATACTTGTAAGACATGCTATGAGTTAGTCTGGCTTCAATATTTCACGGTTACGGCGCATTCACACAGACCGTTTATCCTAATGTTATTTAATAATTAAATAAATAAAAAGCTTTTTATTCCATAACCATACCACAACGGGATATTAACCATGTTATTCCGCGATCATGGCGCATGAAACTGTGCTAATGCTGTGAAATGATAACATGATAAAATTATATCGATTTTGTCTTTAAGACCTGATAGTTGGACGTTTTGCTACATTGGCATTTTGCTTATAAGACTTACTGCTCATTAGACACACTCACTGTTGGACATTTAGCTACTTAACCCTGACCAGGAAGTTTGTCCAACAGTGGATTTCTTCCAGCTAAAATGAACGCAAACGCGACTTAACCAGAAATCGAAGCAGTTTCACCCAACCCTGTACTTTATCGCGAAAACAAGCCCCGCTATGCCAACGACCAACAAAGGGTCATAAAAATGCGAGTGCGTGCTTAAGCCGGGTACTGATCGGTGTTACGGGGCGAAACGTGTTACGGAGCGTAACATGTTACACAGCGAGCATTCGTGCAGTTGGTGCGGGGCGAGAAGGCGCTCGAAACGAATAAAGATCATAGATTTATTCGTGCAATCACACCTTAAACCTTGTATCATACCAACGTTGGTCTCCCGTCGAAGCCATTTTGCTGGCGTTATGGACAACCCACAAAAAAAATTAAAGCGCCGCACTCAGAGACGGTAATGCATACTTAAACTATTACTAAGTAAGAGTTTTTGTATTGAAAACTTTACTAAGATAACTAAACAATGATTTAGCAATATCTCTAAGTACTATTTTACCATAAAAACTTTCGTATTTTGACGAATTCATTATAAATGTAAGCGGTTATCTACGTGCTCGAAACGTTGGTATCCTTCCAACACAAATAAGGTTCGTAATTAACCCGCTTATATTCATAATGAAATCTGAGTGCGGCTGCACGTAGATACTATTTTCTACAAAATACAATTTTCATTAAGCAACAAGACGGATTTGAGCACACGGCGTAACGTTCCATGTTCGCTGCGAATGGTACATTACGCTGCGTAACATCAGTCAGTAGCTAGCTTAGTGACCTTAGGCGGAAGTGTAAGTGGAGCTAGGTTCAGGACATTAGGGTCATGCGTGTCAATGGACTGGGAAGGGATTTATTGCTTTCTGGATATTAACGAATTCACTGCCCAGCCGCGGTCGTGCGACCCGGAAGGGTGCGCCATGAAAGTGTTAGTTTAAAAGCAATTTCTAATATGCAATCAATACATCATTTTCGCTTAGTTTTGAATTAATTCTTACTATCATGATCTATTCGAAGCTCGAGGGGGCTTACTCGGAAAACTTTTTTTTAGTCGTCCATTACCAAGGAAACAATGGTGTCTATTCAGATGTAGCCAAAACTAGATTAAACTTTTGACAGGACTAAAAATGATCCCCTACTTATTATTTGTTTTTTTTTTGTTAATAGCTCTTCGTTTTACCGCAATCTCACCTGATGGAAAGCGAAGATGCGGCCGACGGTGAATCACGAAGGTCTAGAAGATACCTATTCACCCTTGTCTTGAAGAGACCCAGGTGGTAATTGGCCGGAAATACAGAGGCAGGGAGCGAGTTCCATTCTTTTACGGTGCGAATAATAAAGGTGGAGGAAAACAGCTTAGTACGAGTGGATACATACAACCAATCGTTACATTTTATTCCTGTCAAATTAGTTTAGTTTAGTTTTGACAGCTGAATTGACACCAATGTATAACAATTATGAATTTTGCTTCCAAAGAAAGCGTACCTACAAATAGCCCTCAGGTACATGTAATTTTGAAGTATGTATTCGTATAAAGATTTCATAATTTGTTCAAGCTATAAGTTTTTATAAGATTCAAAAATAAAATGAAATAAAAAAAAAACAACTTACACTGTCCTGCAGAGGTATCATACAACTGGAAAGATCCAACAAATACAAAACTGCGCACACTTCTAACATAGTCATTTTAAAATCTTCATTGTCGCACTTTCACATATTTTATTGTCTTAGGAATCTGTCCTGAGGGCGTAGACAATGTAACAATCGATGTGGAAAGCGATAGTAGAAAAGTCCAAAATGTATGGGTTTGACATAAGCTTTAGATAGATATGTCACGTGATCTGTTTCGAATTTTTCCCTACGAATCTTTCAATTGTTTTCGATTCGCTTTATAGCGAATGCCGGTTGACTACGCCCCCTGTACCATCTTCTTTTTGTATTACGGATTCAGTAGACATAGAAACTCTCCAATCTTACATGATTTTTTTTTATTTCTAACTAGTTGCACCCCGCTGCTTCGCTCCCGCGAAAATTCTTATGTCACATCCCACGGGAATGGGATAAAAAGTTTCTTTTATCAGTATCTTGGTTCTAACGCTTCTCCCCGCCAATTTTCAGTCAAATCGGTTCAGCCGTTCTTGAGCTATAAATAGTGTAACTAACACGACTTTCTTTTTTATAATACTAGCTGCGCCCCGCGGCTTCGTCCGAGTTGACCCTATGGAAACGATTAAAGGTGATTTATATCCCGCGGAAACTGATTTATGGGATAAAAAGTAGGAATTAGAATTGTCGGTATGCAAAAATTTAACCCGATCCGTCCCAAAAATCTTTAGAGAAATATTCAGCATAAATACGAGATATAATAAATGTATTTTCTTTCTTTATTTCTTAGATAATAGCTCTGCCCGTGTCTTGGTGTATCACAGCTAAACGGCTGAATAGATTTTAATGAAATTCGGGTAGAAGATCGATCACTTCATATAGTATAAATGCAACTTTTAAAAGTTTTATTTCTGCTGAGTGATACATATTTTGGTGCATCTTCTTGATTATTTAATATATACCAATATTATAAGAAGGAAAGGTTTGATTGTTTGTATTGAATAGTCTTCGAAACTACTGGCCATCATTATAAAGCTCACTTTTCTGGGACTGACATAGACTGTATTTTATCCCGGAATTCCCACGGGAGCGGGAACTACGCGGGTGAAACCGTGAGACGCTGCTAGTTGATTTTAATTAAAGAAATGTTTCACCTATCTGTTTTAAAACTTTTAGATAATAATAATTTAACAACTAGTAGAAGTTTGTTGTCATAACGGATTATAGTGCACAAGTGTGCACTTGCAAACACTGGTACACTCTCTAGACCCTCTCATAATCTCATCATACGTGAGCTACGACACAATAAGTAGATTACAATCAAATAATATAAACAAATTAAAACTAGTATTTGCGATAAAGTGAGCTAACTGCAGACTGTTGCAAACAAACAACACAATAAATAACTCGTGTCGGTACCTAGTTCAGTTTTCACACATGGTCGATTGTATATTTTGATATTTTCCGCTCTGTATCATATAATTATTGCCAACAGATTGTACGCTTCTTGGTCACGAATTATAATTCAACAAGCAGCACCTCACGGTTTCACCCGCGTAGTTCCCGTTCCCGTGGGAATTCCGGGATAAAATATAGCCTATGTCACTCCCTGAAAAGTAAGTTTTCTAATAGTGAAAGAATTTTTTAAATCGGTCCAGTAGTTTCGGAGCATAATCAATACAAACAAACAATCGAATATTTCCTCTTTATAATATTACTAGCTGCGTGCAGCGGCTTCGCACGCGTTGTTCCTATGGAAACGTTTACGGGTGATTTTTATCCCACGGGAACAGATTTATGGGATAAAAAGTAGCCTATGTTTTATTCCAGTATTAGAATTACCTGTATGCAATTTTATCAAGATCCGTTCAGTAGTTTTGGCGTGAAGAGGTAACAAACATCCATCCATCCATACATCCATACAAACTTTCGCATTTATAATATTAGTGTGATGTGATGTGATTATTTCATATTTCATTTATTTTGCTTACATATACAATTCATTCTTACAGGATGACGTGTTTTTACAGGATAAAAACCTATATGTTATTCTACTATTCCATTCAGTATTTTTGGCGTGAAGAGTTAATAAATATCCTAGCTTTTGCATCTATAAATTTTAATATTTTGGCAATTCGTCCAGTTTCTCTTCAGTATTTAGAGTTTTTAAATTGTAGAGTCAAAAAATCTATTCACAAAACCATTCTACCATTAACGAAACGCACACAGATCACTTATAATCACGTACGAAACGCACATTTTAAATATCAATTCAATTTCACGATTCCAATTTTAAATTTGCCATGATTTGGATTTCGAACGCGAACAATGGCGCGAATGGCGACCGGTCAGTTGACTGCAACCGCTAGAGTTGTGACTGAAGTTACATAATGTCATGTAACGGATATCGATAAATTAGTTGTCGGAATCTTAGTGACGTTTTTCTCTAGATTAGAACAATGGCATTGTTTAGTGACGTATTCAAGACTCCTGTAAGGTCTAAAGGAAATAAAACAGTGAAATTTGAGTTTTGATAGATCGTAGAACAAAAAACATAGATTAGATATTGACCTACTATAAATAAGGGACGGTTTAAAAAAATAAAGATGACGGCGCAACTGGAAACCACATGAAAAACTATTGTACCTGGTTGTTGAAGTCAAAGGAGATAATAAGCTATTTTTGCATGACCAGAAATTCCTGTCCATAATTAATTAGTAGAAAAGTTATATTCGACTGAAAAGAGGGCGCTATGAGTTTAAGTCTTTCAAATTAAAACGGTTTAGTTAGACTTTTTTAGATCGTGCGTAAACATGACATCCCAATGACACCTCTGTTCTTCAGCGAAAGATCCGCGGTATAAGGTATTTTTTATAAACTTTTGGATTGAAACGTTTTGTATTGTATTATTAAGCTCGAAGGTAAATAGGATTTATCTTTGGAAAACGTAATTTTTTCGACATATCTGGCATATGCAAAGCGTAAGAGAAGAAGGCCTATAACTAGACATAGGTGATTCAGGGCTAGAATCAATTAAAAAAAACGCTTAGTTTCGACAGTTTCGATAGCTGCTTCATCGAACTCCGAACTTCATCTCTTACCCCATCTCTACCTCACGGCGCGTAGTTTTCAAAACAACACCTGTTAGCTCGACGGCTGTTATGACTAGACTTACATTTGTCGATAATTTGTATCGACTCGATAGACAATAGGGTTTGCCTTCGCAGTGGGAAAAATACTTAGTTACATGAAGATACTGTCATGTAAATCATTTGAGAATCATTACGCCAATTTATTTTATCAGACTCTAGACAGGGGTCATCAATTAGTTTCGCTCGGGGTCCGTTTTAACTCGAGGCCCACACATTTTATAGAAAACAGTATAATTATTATTAAACAAATGTAATAACTGAAATAACAAAGATATTTTAACATAATGTATTATTTTAAACTTTTAAGTCCATCATGGTTATTAATACTAAAGTTATTTACAACGGGATATTTACCATGATTTGAGTTTTGAGCTTTCCAATATTTCGGCATCCAATATTTGGAATAAAGAGGTCGAGTTTTCGTGAAAAACTTTTTACGTCTGACATGAGCTCCCGTACAAGCTTTCCCTCGCCTTGAAGATCAGGTCAATCATATGTTTAAAATTTTCTGTGAGGAAAGCAATGGCAGCTAAATTATCTTTTTCGTTTAGAAAGCTTAAGTACGCCTTTGCTGAAGTCTGATCACTGTTGAAAAGATAAACCTTCAAATGTTGTATAATGCTTACGAATCTTTCTAAAACGCAGCCTTTGCTTAGCCATCTCACATTATTATGCGGCCGTTTTCGAATTTACGTCAACAAAAATTGCTATGTTCTCGCGGTCCGCACAAAAGGGGTCGCTGCCGCCGGTCCGAATGCGGACCGCGGTCCGCCATTTGGTGACCCCTGCTTCAGACATAGAGTTCTTTATTAAATTAGTTTTACAGCTCTAGTTTTATGAGGTCTGCTTGTTTTACGCAGCTTTTATTGTGGTGTTTGGTGTATTTTTTTGACTTTATAACGTCTATTAAATCGTTGAACATGGGTAGCTTGTTCAAAAAAGTGTCACGTTGTTGATGATGTTTTCATGACTGAAGCACTGAAGATTAAAGTTCTAATTTCAACTAATAGATAGCGTTGATAGACATAACACCAAATGGTAAAAACAGTATATAAACTACGAGGTAAGCTTTTCAATAGATCAAGTAAATGACGTTATCACGTAAAATTACTGTTCCAAAACCGACTTTAGACAGCCATTTTTTAACCGACTTCAAGAGGTTCTCAATTCGTCTGTTTTTTTTTTATGTTTGTTACCTCAGAATTTTTGACTGGGTGGTCCGATCTTCATGATTCTTTTTTTATATGAAAGCTGGTGCTTCCCATGTGGTCCCATTTTAATTTTGTTCAGTTCTGAGAGTGGGTTCTATGAAAATTCATGAAAAAACCGTAAAAATTGAAGTCGGTTTATAGTTTTTTAAAATAAAATTAATTATTTAAATTTTGTTTTTGCGTTAACTCAGTAGGATCGCATTATTATTTCCACGTTTTCTACCAACAGATGAGCGGAAATGACGGACCCAACAGAAAGAATTTTCTATGTAGAGAGAGTCAAATCAAGAAGTCAAGTCAATTCAAGAAATGGACAGAGTTCTTTAATTTTTTTCATTGTTATTGAAAATTGAATGAATTTAGAACATTTTTATTCTGCGCGTCAATGGTGCGTTCGTGAGGGGAGAGTTTATTTGACGTTAGTAACGAGACGTGATCGTGACGTCAGCTTTTAGTATGGATTTGCGTAGTTCCCTATCCGCACGATAGAGGCGCTGTACCAAATTGTATGGACAAAGGAGATCACAATCATCTCTTTAATACCGTCAAATAGACTCACCCTAAAGAACCCTAAAGAACTGAAAAAACCTTTAATGTCAGACAAGATTCATTTAAACTTATATCGTGTCCATTTTGAATGTACATAAACATGTGTATAAACAAACCGCCCATACTTAACCTAAAATTCACTTTGTTGGCTCGTGCTTTTATACGTAATTTACATTACTTGTCGATTTTAGATCCTCCCTTCAATAAAAATTGCTTACAATTATATCTGAAACTCGACGCCAAGCAAGTGAGATTTTGTTATTTGTGTCATAGTTTGTTTACTAACATGCTTCATTCAAAATGGACACGGTGAGTATAGATATAAATTTTCGAGCAAAAACTTAGCTAAAATATACTTATATGTACTTAGTACATATAACTTGCATAACTTAAAGTTGACCTTCCCACGAAATGCACATCTAGTAAGTGGATAATAAATCTATACTAATATAATAAAGATTTGATTGTTTGTATTGAATAGGCTGCGAAACTACTGGACCGATTTAAAAAATTCTTTCATCATTAGAAAGCTTAGATTTCAGGGAGTGACATAGGTTATGTTTTATCCCGGAATTTCCACGGGAACGGGAACTACGCGGGTAAAACCGCAAGGCGCTGCTAGCACACTATAAAAGAGTTAAGAAAGTTTGTATGGATGTTTGTTACCTCTTCACGCCAAAACTACTGAACGGATCGGGCTGAAATTTTGCATACAGGTAATCCTTACCCTGGAATGAAACATAGGCATACTATTTATCCCATGAATCAGTTCCCGTGAGATAAAAATCATCGTTAAACGTTTCCATAGGAATAACGCGTGCGAAGCCGCTGGGGCGCAGCTAGTTAATAATAAAATGTAGCAAAAACCAAGCTAGACAATGAGGTCATCCATCTAGGTCCTCGACAAAATGCTAGGTGTCGAGTCAACTGCAAGCTATGCATTTGTGACTCACATTCATCCACACTTATAATATTTATAAACTAGTTTAAGCCCGCGGCTTCGTACCCATGTTCATATGGAAATAATATACCTATGTAAAGATTATTTCTATTCCATGGTAACTGTTTTATGGGATTACTAGCTGCGCTTCGCGGCTTTGCACGCCTATCTATCGCAAAGTTTTTTAAAAAAGCCAATGATTTAATTTAAAAAAAAAATTGCTAATTTGGTGTTACTAAGTGTTCCAATGTGTGTTACTATGGTTTTAATAAATGAACTGAACTAAAAAATTCTACGGGAACTGATTTATGGGACAAAAAGTAGTAGTGTTATTCCAGGCCTAGAACTACCTGTATGCAAAATTTCAGCCCGATCCGTTCAGTAGTTTTTGCGTGTAAGAGCGACAAACATACATACAGACATGTTTACAAACTTTCGCGTTTATAATATTAGTAGGATTCAGGTTTGTTTAGTATTTTTTATTTCGAATTAGGATAACCTAAGTACGTCTATAGTACTAACTTTCAAAAATAATTTGTAATTTATTGTGGGAATATCAGTGCACTCTGTCAAGGTTTGTCACAATTAACTGCCCGTTTAATTATTAGAATCGCCTAGAAATGTAAATTGCCGAGTAGTTCTCACGGCCTTAGTACTAACTGTTGGACTGTCTGTGGTGAGTAGTGGGTTGTAGAAGTGAAACTTGTACATAAACTAGAGAAATAACTGAAACTTTAGTAATTTTTTAGTACTGAGACTTTAATAATTTCAGCCCGATCCGTTCAGTAGTTTTTGCGTGTAAGAGCGACAAACATACATACAGACATGTTTACAAACTTTCGCGTTTATAATATTAGTAGGATTCAGGTTTGTTTAGTATTTTTTATTTCGAATTAGGATAACCTAAGTACGTCTATAGTACTAACTTTCAAAAATAATTTGTAATTTATTGTGGGAATATCAGTGCACTCTGTCAAGGTTTGTCACAATTAACTGCCCGTTTAATTATTAGAATCGCCTAGAAATGTAAATTGCCGAGTAGTTCTCACGGCCTTAGTACTAACTGTTGGACTGTCTGTGGTGAGTAGTGGGTTGTAGAAGTGAAACTTGTACATAAACTAGAGAAATAACTGTCTATGGAACCTAGCGGTAGTGCGTTTCAGTTTTTATTGACAAGAAATCGTAGAGTTGAAGGGAATGGAGACAATTGTCAACACATTCATGGCCTAAGACACAGGCGCCAGTTTCCGTCCCATGTATTGGCGATCAGCAGAGGTATTTTAATTCGTCGGAAAGGCCGTCGGATTCGATATCGGAAACTTTTGACAAATCAAAATAGCGTTCTTAAGTTCCGTCGGAATAGAACGCAAATTCTAATGTGACGTTTTCGCTTCGGAAACGAATCGAATGAATGAAATACCCCCGCAGATTTAGCTGGCATAATACCGTCCGACGGCACGGCGGTGATGGTGTGAAAAATAGGCATACCGAACTGTGGGTTGAATCTAGAACATTTCAAGGCCACTGCGAGTCAGAAAATGGGTCGTTCTTCAACTCATACCATCTATTGGTGTCCCAACTGTTGTAAGTTGAAGAATCGTCAAAATACTATATTCTTCGTCCTGCTACTAGCACCATTTTGGGTGAATTTTAGTACAGACAACAAAAATGGCAAGAGGCAAGAGGCTTATTTAGATACAGGATAAAATAAATATGGCGAATTTCCTTCGAAACCGTACACGTGTATCGTGTACGGTTTCGAAGGAAATTCGCCAGTTCGGTATTATGTCGTATGTTTTCTACCGGGTATTATTTTTAATTACTGTTTCTGTGTGTTCCCTAAGATTTAACATTACTTAATTACGATAGCTGTACAAGTTTCACTTCTATCCATAACTATTATAGCAAAAGACACGGTTAAGTACAAGTTTAGCCAACCGTCAATCATACCGTATGACATTGGACAGTTCTATTCCTCATTACCTCGTGAGAAACGCCTCAACACAGCCACTTCGTCAGGCAAAATACAACCTTCTCTTGTACATTGAAGACTGAGTTTACATTAACGGTGGTAAGAAGTTTGTGGTATTTGATGTGGGCTTTATTTATATGATGTTAAAGTTGAGGTTTGTGATGAAGTCTGAAGGTTTCTATAGTTTAGTGTTTAAGACTAAGGCTGAAATTCCACTAGAAATAAGCTACGTTGCTAAGTTTCCACCGGACCAATAAGATCGCTGCTTTAAAAAAATGACGCGATAATGAAGCGATCCTATTGGTTGGATGAAATCATCTCTAGTAAAATCACAGCCATAAGCTGGTGTTCGCGAAGAAATAAACGGACAATAATAGCTTCGTTGGTTTACTTTGACGTTTAATTTGGTTAAGGTAAGTCAAAAACATCCAAACAACTGATTAAAATTTAACCATCTTTTGGTGAACTCAGTTGTTAGTTTCTTGAGGAATATCTTCAAGACAGATCTACACTACAGATTTTCAGTAGCAATTTGGCGGAGCCGAGCGCATGCGCTAGTCAGTTAGCCGATGATTAGAGACCGCACGCGACCGTTCCACTTGTGACTCGCCAAGGACATGTGAAAACATGTCTCTTCACAGAGACTAAACTACTCTATCTAACTACTCTACCATCCTGGTAGAGTAGTTGAACCACTACAACTGTTAGCCTAACTTCTCTAACAGTGATGGTATTGGTGGTATGGTATGGTATGATGGTATGGTGGTATGGTATGGTGAATAACAAGATATAATGAACAAAATACTTTTTGAGGTGAAAACTTCTTTGGCGGCGTTGTGCACTTTTTTGGGCATGGGTAATAAATGGTTAATTCGCGTCAGAGCCACGTGATGCTGATCTAACATGTTAGATCAGCCTCACGTGACCGGGGTGACGTAACACGCTTGCGTTACTGTAATTTTAAATTGGTACTTACTACATTGTAAGTTAGCAGCCTACTTAGATGAGCTCTTTAAAGTAACTGCTATCTGTGTAAATAGTTCACTAAGTTGAAAGAAGATGTCGCTAGTTCCGCGAGCAACACAGAACCCACAGCGTCAGTTGAGATGACCTTACATACATAGTAGTAGAGAAGTGTCGCCGCAGGCTAACAGATGGCGACGTTCAAAGTATTTATTATCGCACAGAACAAAATTGCCACTTGTGGTGCCTTAGTACATCGGAAGAGTGTGCGTGTAGTTTTCACTTCTGCCGGCACTCCCGGAGTGCAACCCGTAGTTTTTTTTTTAATATTAGTCCCACAGTTATTTTCCTGAGGTCTGCGCAGCTCTTTCTCTGGTAGATTCCCTTAAAACTCCTAAAAGGTAGGAAAGGAACTTGCTTAAAATATATAATAAGTTAAATAATAAATCAAAAACTGTTTAGCTTTAGATTTAGTGAATGAAATACCAGAGACAAACTAAAGGTTGCCCAAGTAAACCACACGCACCATCAAAAGGAGGTCGCAATATTACCTCCTTACAATGTTACAATGGCTAATATTTATTGACGGTACTCGGGGCGTTCCGACATGGTTGTGTCGCTGTAAAAACAAATGGGTCATTATTACATTGAAGCCCCAAGTACTGTTTCATGGACTTGAATTTTCAATTTCTTTTTCTGTCATTGTTAAGTTTTTATTTATAGTTCTTAATATTTTATTTATTTCTATCGTCCACTAGCAGCGATACACGGTTTCACCAGCGTAGTTCCCGTTTCCGTGGGAATTCCGGGATAAAATATAGCCTATGTCACTTCCTGAAAAGTCAGCTTTTAATGATGAAAGTTTTTTTTTATCGGTCCAGTAATTTCGGAGCCTCTTCAATACAAACAAACAAACAAACCATTCCTCTTCATAATATAAGTATAGATGTAAACATGTAATAGAGCAAAAATTGCACGCCCATATAGGTCAAATTACATTGCTACACATTATTTTTCTGTTTGAAATCGCTCTCAGCGATAAGGCTGCCCTTTATATTTCCTTCTTTTAGGCATTTTCTTTGTATTGTTTCCTGTCTTTATGTCGTATTGCGCCCCGCGGCTTCGCATGCATTGTTCCTATGGAAACGTAGGTGATTTCTATTCCACGGGAATTAATTTCAGCCCCATCCGTTCACAAGTATTTGCGTGAAAGAGTAACAAACACCCATACATACAAACTATCGCGTTTATGTATGGGTGTAAGTAACACCGTAAGTAAGATAATTAAGTGTTTTCTATCATCTATCTATTTATCTTTTTGTTGCATGTTTTTTTTATTCTGTATGTATAAAAAAAAATATGTGGATAGCGCTGTGGGCTACATTATGAATAACTGTTAATCTTTACCTACAAAGTAAAGTACTGACACAAATGTATTATAAATAAGTTTAATGTAGTCGTTAGTTATTCCTTAATAAAATAAATACTAAATACTAAATATCTATTAAAACTATGTATTTCTTTATCTCGATTTCTCTATGAGAATTTTAGTTATTCTGCTCGTTTTAGATGACATAATTAGCAAGTTGCGTTTTACATAGCATTCGTTTGCCTAATAACCACAAACAGTTAGCACATCCTCCATCGAAAACTGCCACTAATGTCTTTGACAGCTCCAACCTCAGCGGGTCACGTTACAAGCACTGACCTGTGTTAGACCGCATACCCCTTGTACTAATGTACTTCTACCTTAGCGACGGAAGAATCAACGCCTTTGACTCAGCCCACTAGTAAGAATAGTGTGCGTTAATTTCATAAGACTTGTTCCAGGAAATACGTGTTTTTCAGTAGGCTTACAAGTTTGTGAAATAAAACTTTGTCGTTTAGAATCTCCATTACATTTGCAAGGTTTCAATCTAAATATTTTCTTACAAATATGAGTACATTTTGAACACCCAAAGTTCAGGTAAAACTTGACGCAGATTTTTAGGGGCTTATACTGATTTTGTTTCTCAAAATTTTTGTTATGATAGAAATCCAGATAGGGAGAATACACGATACCTATTAATAAAAAATTTCAAAGAAAGATCTGTACAACGCCATAATTACGTACGATACGAGGGTTTCGATAGATAGATAGATATACTCTTTATTGGGTACACAGGTACACACACAAACAGCACAGAAAAAGTAACAAAAAAGAACAGTAACAAATATCAAAGGCACACATAATTAAGTACATACAGGTAACCAGGTAGGTTACCTAGTGAACATGAGGCAAAAAGAAAAAGCGTTTATATGAAATGTAACACCGAAACACCCGATACCATTCATCAAACTATGAACTGTAATGTAACCCATCGGTACCTGACGCACTTTCCGTGTCATCTACCGATAAAAAAAAACAATTACGTGACGTCACTGACCGCGCCATTGGCTAACTGTGCCGCGCGATGGTCCACGGTCGACAATCGATTAAGCAACTGCCATCACTAAATACCAACATAAGTGATTATAAACACGGACGGCAAGTGCCGACTGCATCCGCCCACTGCAGTCAATATCACTTTTGTTTCTGATGTATGCAAAATTCTGATCAGGGGTGCTCTATGACCAATTCAACGTCTTACACAGAGATACGACAAGATATCGGCGGGGAATGGGACAAAACCAATACAGTTTTGTTCCATTCCCCGCCGATTCTTCTTCTCGTATCTGACGTATCTGTGTAAGACGTTGAATTGGTCATAGAGCATAACCCCCCTGTTCAGTTGTTTTGGCGTGAAGAGGTAACAAACATCCATCCATACGAATAAATAAATAAAATAAAATACATCCAAGCTTTCGCATTTATAATATTAGTGTGAAGTGTAATAATTTTGGACAATACACAGATATTTCCTACATTTCACGTAATCCACAGTAAATCTGTGATGAGTCTAATATGCCGTGCAATTCGAGTCGAATATGCGCATGGTAATCGTTTATACAAACAACATGATTGTTGTCAAATTCAAACCTGGCCTTGTAACGAAAACCTCGTCACATCAGTGGATATACAACTAAGCTGTTTACTTAACAGTTAAATCTCTTACGTATTAAATAACTGGTTTCGCCGATACCGATGTTTTTCGGGATAAGAAGTAGCTATTTATTTATTCATTTATTGACTTAGTACAGAAATGCAGTTCTAATAACACTAGTCATACACATATATTAACCTCAACAGCCTGTATTGGTCCACTGCTGGACGCAGGCCTCCCCCTGATAAGCGCCTCACTTGCGTTTATCTTATGGAGGGTAATGCCCATAATCCCCACGCTGGGCAAGCGGGTTGGAGAACGCAGTTTGGCCGCCCCCGCTAGATATCCCTTAGTCGCCTCCTACGCACCCGCGGGAAGAGTTGGGGTGGTGCAAATTCTAAGCCAGCAGCACACAGCTGCACATACTGTACACGCTATGTTACAAAACTGGCAAAATATAAGAAATTTATTTATTTTCATATCCTCAATCTCAACAGCCTATAATACCTAATGGTCGACTATTGGACGCAGGGCTCCCCCAGATTTTTACGTCATAGGTGGTACTGGCATTAGTAGAATTGTTCAGCTGTGTGGTACCAGCTTAAAATTTGCACCACCCCAACTTCCCGTTAGTGTCGTAAGAGGCGACTAAGGGATATCCACCGGGGACGTGCAGCAGCGCCCCCTGCAAAACAATTCTACCACCGATCTGCGATCCCCAATGCCTAGCGTGGGGATTATGGACATTACCCCCCATGAGATAAACGCCAATAAAACGCTTAGGGGTTATCCATAAATTACGTCACACGAATTTCATGATTTTTTCCCCTTCCCCCGTCCTTGTCACAGCTGGTCACAGCTGGTCACATTTGTGAGTCTCCCTCCTCCCTAGTGTGATGTCACATATTTTGTAAATTTAAATTTAGAAATTATTGAATGAAAACAGCGGTCCGAAATTTCCGGTTTTGAAATGTGATGTGACGAAATTTAGAACCCGTCCCTCCCCGTTGTCACACAATGTCACACTTTGTCGACCCCCTCCCTCCCCCTTTACGTGTGACGTAATTTATGGATGGCCCCTTATCAGGGAAAGGCCTGGGTCCAGCAGTGGACCAATATAGACTGTAGAGAGAATTGTTTTGCAGGAGGCGCTGCGACTGCAATGACAGAGCAGTGTTGTCAACGCAACAAAAGTTGTCAATTGGCACACGAACGCCCTCAAATCCCACGACTTTTCTCTTTTGAACAGACTCTAACCCTTCTATTCATAATAGTCTGTTAACTTAGCACACTACTAAATCTCGCTCTTTAATCTCGTCTTCTTCTATTGACATAAGTCAGACTGAGAAATAACACTACTTAGCAGCTGTTTTATGTTAGCAGACCATTATGAATAAGGGGGTAAGACTTCAGTAAAAAGACGTGTGGCACTCGGGGACTGCCGCGGTAAAGCTATTGCAATGCCATCTAGAGGCGAGTTGCTGAACTAAAGAGACAAACGTCAAGGTTGTTTCGTTACGGAATTTCTGGATTCGGTCCCCGCGCTCAAGGCCCGCGATAGAAGCTATGCAATAGCTTAAAAACAAAAGCTAAGAAAATTGAAACAAGCTCCACTTTTAATAGGCTAGATGTAATTGCAAAAGTCATAACCGTAATAAAATGGCGCCAAACAATACCTGAACCAATCTTCGCTAACATTCCATTATGTTTCTCATGTTTCATAAATGCGCAAATAACGCGTCATGCTACGTTTTAAACTATCAAAATGATCGACCTTAACTTCAATGTCATAGAGCACATTTTAGATTACAGAGCGCGTTATAGGCCTGGAATCATAGCGAATACGATCCCAGGACCAATAACCTGTGCCGTGTAAACAACATCGTTGCTTAGCAACGGTGAGCGGGAAGGAGTTATAGAGAACGAGCGAGTGCGAGCGAGAAAGAACAGGGTTTGTTGAACGATAAAGGCTGCACGGTTTGAAGTGTTTTATTAGGAGCTTTATGACTTCCTTATGAATTGGAAGGTGTTTTGACTTCCTATTGTAATATATAATGGAGCTAGACTACGATTTTTGCAATTAAAATCCGTTTTTTTGCGGTTGGATAGCCAACAGGCCGTTAACATATGGTATGGTGCCTCTTCAAAAATTTGAGGGTTATGTTACAGTCGTCACGCTTGGCAAAGCAACAAACAACCTCAACAAAGAACACTGTCATGCAATGCGTGAAGTGGATGTAATAAACTTCAAATATTTTACTCATTGCTGTGAGGCTTAGAATTTGCACCACACCAATTCTTCATCGCGGGTGTCGTAAGAAGTCGTACTAAAGGATATCCACAGGAGGCCTCCATAATATTCTTCCAATGACCCCGAGCCTGCATGCCCAGCGTAGGGATTATGGGCATTCTCATGAGCTAACAAAGCTAATATCAGGGGGAGGCCTATGTCCAGCTGTGGACGAATATAGGCGGTAGAGGCTAAGGAAACTAGTCACCACAAAAGTCTTAAACCTATCTATGTATATTATGTGATGTGCCACAACTCCTGAACGAAACGGGCTGAAATTTTGCACACACGTAATTCTAATCCTGGTTACTGATTTATGGGATAAAAAGCCTGTGTTTCATACACAGGCTTTTTATCCCATCAGTTTCCATGGGATAGAACTCATCTTTAAACTTTCCATAAAAACAACGCCAAGCCGCGGGTTGAAACTAGGTAAAAATAAAATTGCTCAAAAATAAAACAGAGAGGAATAAACTCGTGCGAGCCCACCCACCTCATTGATTCTCACTTCCGAACGAAATTAAAAAAAAGAATACGATTCAAAAAAGGAACGCACCTTTTCGCGGAGTCATTCCAAAAGCAAACTTCGGCCTTTGCGAAATCAAATAAAAAATCCTTCGGCGTTTTTGAAGTTTCTTCAGATATGCCTTTATGGTAGAATAAGCTAACAGATAGATTATTTTGACCTACAAGATATGGTTAAACGGTATTTTATGACTTGGGTTCTACCTTTCCTACATTTCTTTACGAATATCAAAGGATTATAATATATTATATTAGGTACCACTTAGGTAATATATTTCATGGGTGCAAGAGAGCTCTACATTTTATTCTAAAGTAGGTCAGTAATCTAAGCTAACCAAACACTTTTTTGTTAAAGAAGAGCGATGTATATGCTTTAACAAAAAAGTGTTTATTTCATAAAAATAATCAATTTTTAACCGGCTTTGAAAAAAGAAGGAGGTTCTATGTTCGGTTGTATGCAGTGTTTTTAACTACGTGCGTCGATTTCCGACATTTATGGACCGATTTGGATTATTCTTTTGCAGTTGTACATGATCCCGAGATGGTCTATTTTATTTCCGAGGATTAGTATTTATCTTTCAAAACACTATTTTTTATTAAATAATAGTTTAAAACTATATATTTTATGTCTGTTTCTAGTTTTTAAAAATAATCAAACTATTTTTAATAATAAAACTATCATCATCGGGAAGCTCGCTGCTACCACATTACGTATAATATTAGCTAAATATCTATTATCCTATTAGATAGTGCAACTAAAGAATTAATACACTGAAACCTAAACAGTCACCTTGACTGCAAATATATGTAACTTTTTGTGAACACCTACTTTTGTATAACTTAAAAGAAACATAATTTCGTCCACTCAAATAACCTAAAAACTGACAGTAGCGTGCGACCTACCATACCACAAACAACAAAAGCCAACAAAAGAAGAAGATTACACCAGTGTTGCCAGGTTGCCAGTGTTGCCACACGACGACGTTCGTAATTTAAATTTATTTGAATCACAATGAAAACTGTGTATTTACTTGGTAATGCAGTACGTAGGTTTATTGTCGCCAGGGTTAAGCGGGGTTAGGTTACGAAATGTCACTTGGCTCTGTCGTAGTCGGCGTTTTTAGGGTTCAGCACGGTTCGTACCTGAAGGTTGAGAACGTACATAGACGTTTTATTTATTTGCCACATGCCTGTTGCTTGTTGTCTTTCCCTTCCTCGCCTTCATTTTATTTGATGTTTCTTATGTAGTTGTCGTGTCGTATTTATAAGGTGTCTGATCAATCCCTCTTTTTTTTTTTCACTTGTCATTCTAATGTTATTTCTATATTTTTTTATTTGAAATAACATTAGAATTAGAATGTACAACTACATTAACAATTTTGAAATATAATTAGAATTATTATCAGAAATGGACGGTGTAGCGGCTAAGAATACGTATTTATCCGGGAATTTTTTGAATACTCTCAGAGCTGTTGTCGGTTTATTGATGCAGTTTGCTAAACTTTTCTCTCTCCAATGCAATGTCTTACTTTTACTTCTTTATACGACATGACAACTATTTGCTCTGACTCATTTATGTAAGTATTAGTCTTTCCCTTCCTCGCCTTCCTTTTATTTTTCCTTCTTTGATGTTACTTATGAAGTTCGTGTCATATTTATAAGATGTCTGATCAAACCCGCTTCTGTTTTTTCACTTGTCACTTAGTTTGTAAGCTATTTTGTTGCATTAGCTAAATTATCTAAAATTGTTTTACAAGGAGTACATTTGTAAAATAATATTTTTGTTTAAGCTTACGTGGTATGATTTTTTGTATAATAATAAGAAAATTATATGATGCGGAACTCTTTATCTACTCTACGAATGTGGCTCGCACTTGGACGGTCTCCCGTCATCACGGTCTCAGTTTATTAACTGTGGTAAGCTTAGCATAGACAAATTGTTTTTACATATTTCAAATACTTGAAAAGTAGAACATAAAGATTCATTACATCTGTTAAACAGTATGGCAACTTCAAGTAATGTTTATAAAATCTGTCCGAGATAATAATTGTTACATTTATAGCTTACTGCGTGGTTCTGTGTGGTGCTGGCTTAGAATTTGCACCACCCCAACTCTTCCCGCGGGTGTCGTAAGAGGCGACTAAATGATATCCACCGGGCGGGCAGCAGCGCCTCCAGCAGAACAATTATACCACCAGACTGCGATCCCCAACCCGCATGCCCAGCGTGGGGATTATGGGCATTGCCCTGCATGAGATAAACGCCAATAAGGCGTTTATCAGGGGGACGCCTGCGTCCAGCAGTGGACCAATACAGGCTGTTGAGGTTGAGGTTGAGGTTGACGTACGTAACATATCTACAGAATTTTAATTATATCTATGGATCTATGCCTATTGCCTACGCCTAAGAGGAAAAGTCTGCTTGATTTATTACAAGAAGGTAAATAAGCACGTACCGTACATGATTCATCAAATTGCGTACATTACTAGCTTCTGTATAAATGTTGTATCATATCATAAGGCGTCGAATACATTATATCTACCTAAGCTACTTTTCAAATTATACCTGACCGTCTATTGAATGTGCATTAAGTACTTTAAAATGCTGCTCAGTCAGCGTAAGTTTGTATAGCTTTGTAATCATCGATTAAGTTAAATTCATGTTCGTCGTTCAATTTTTTATATAGGATGCATAATTTAATATGAAATAATCCAGTATCTTTTCCGATCGATCATGGTTATTAACACTTACCAACCTGAAAAAAAATTATAACCTCAAATCATGGTAAGTACTAAAATACATATGTATCTCTAATATCCAGTTGTAAATAATAATTTGTTTGTTGTAAAAATGTTACCTACTCGAAACGTAACTATAGAGGTCTTCGCATCGTAAATAATATTATTTCACTCAGCCAATGGCACATTTCGAAATCCCAACTCATAACAACATCATTCTACTTTTCCTGACAACCTTAAAAAATCAGGCTGTATATGACCTCTATGCTCCGCAAATACTAAGTCAATAAATAAATAAATAAATAAATAAATAAATACTAGCCTGATTAAAAAAAAACTCGTGACACTTGACAGGTGCTAGGCGCGAAGCCCGCATTCTCATTTCGAAAATTTATCTTCAATGGCGTCTCATTCTAGTCACGTTTTACACGTCCATTATTGGTTGAGCCTCACGAGTTTACATAACCACGAGTTTTTGAAAACAATAGGTAGATTATGTAGTTCATTCTATGCTGGTGATGAGCGTACGCGGACAGAATTGTGGCAGATGGTAAAAAGTAGACAAATTAGAAGATACGGGAGCAATGTGCAACTGGTTGAGGCATTTAGATCATATCGCATTGAAGTTGAGGCAATTGACGAGTCCCATTGGGGGAAAGTTGCCGATCTTGAATAATCTTCGCGTAATTCGAATTTCAAACACGTGCCAAGCCAAATTTTCGTATACAAAAAGTTTGGATCCTCCTTTACCCCGCATAAAAAGAACATAGAACGGGAGATATTAAACCTTCATAGAACATCAAAACCATACGAGTACGAATTACCAACCGATTTCGATTCAAAAAAGTTATGATACTCCATTCTCATATGGTCAGAACCATAGATCAATTGGAACATAGAACGGGAGGCACAGAACAACAACACCTTACGAACTCTAGAACATTTTCAAACCGTGTTCGAATTAATTTTTTTGAACCTCCGACGGAGGTATGCAGCCAAGCCAGAGTCAACAAGACCCAACTGAGTCAACAAACAGCGGTCGCTATGCTGATATACTTTATTGTAGTATTTGTGCTTAGCTTGGAGCTTTACTTGTTCTGGATTCAAAGTGTCATAGAGCTAGAGTTGGAGGCTGATTTCAGGAATGTAATGTTGCTTTAATACAAAATAAATACGCTTTTTTTAACATTACTTTAACATAATTTAATTTTAAAGTACTTACTATAACGTTTATTCCAAAAACACAGTCACATTTTGATAGCTTATATGCACAATTTTTGTTTACTAAAGTTTTGCTCACTAAGCAATCATCACAAACTTATGACGTAAAGATCAGGGGTATGCAATGCACTCTGTCAACCAGATTTAAATAATTGTTACCAAAAACAACTTTGTCCTTATACAAGACAGTTGACCTATAAATCAGCCCTTAATTTCACAATCATTTTACTATAAAATTATCGCCACGAATTTATTACAGATAAAAGCGGGATCATCCAACACAAATAAGGTTCGTAGTTAACCCGCTAACATCCGTCATGAATTTGCAACGATATTCTAGCTTTAGTGATTTCTCTGCCAGAAACGAGTACTTAATCTAAGTACCTTTATTAATGTCCAAGCTAGTAAACTCACTCGCTAAAGCTGTTGCGGATTCCAGGAAAAAGGCGGTAAGCTGTGAGCACTGCTGATGCGGCAGTGTTAAGTGTCATCGAGGTTCTCACACTGCGGAATCAGGCAGTAAATGATGTTTTGCAACTTTTGGAATATTATGATTAAACTTTGAAGTTTAAATTTATTCAAGTTAAAACTTTGTACCTAAGGTATTTTGACTTTCAGATGAAATTTGTTGCTATTTAACATAAAGTCGTAAGTGCAGGTCGGTAATTTGACTTAAAGACCTAGTCCCCGGACCGCTTACAAACTTGACACGCTTTATACAATGTAAAATTAATTTGTACTTTTCAACACTTTGCATAATATGGCCAACTGCTTTATTTACCTAGATTTCATGTAAATATAGATTTTAGAATAGGACGGGCTAACATGCCAGATATAAATAAAAAAAATTAGACCATATAATGTCGTACAAAAAAGTTACAACACTAAATAGTTCCCAGGATGCCGGAATAAAATGGAAAAATCTTTAAAATATCCTTAGAGACTTTTCAGGGTTAAAAGCCAAGCTATTGAACTAAAATTTATTCTGATAAGTACAAATTCTATCACCGAACTATGGGGACCGTATGCCCAGCGTGGGGATTATGGGCATTATCCCCCATGAGATATGCCAATCATACGCTCTTCAGGGGGGAGGCCTGCGTCCAGCAGTGGACCAATATAGGCTGTTGATGTAGAGGTTGAGGAAGTACAGGTACAAGAAAATACAGGTAAGCTTATTTATGTTTGTTGTTATAGCTATACCATGTCCATTTTGAATGAGGCATAAACGTATACAAACCGCCCATACTTAACCTAAAATTCACTTTGTTGGCGCGTCCTTTTATACGTAATTTACATTACTTGTCGATTTTAGATCCTCCCTTCAATAAAAATTGCTTACAATTATATCTGAAACTCGACGCCAAGCAAGTGAGTTTTTGTTATTTGTATCGTGGTTTATTTACTAACATGCTCCATGCTGGATGGATAAACCATAGATAGCAACAATCACACCACACACCAACTATAGAACTTTTCGGGCTGAAATTTGGCATACAGGTAATTCTAATCCTGAAATCAAACAGACTATTTTTTATACCATAAATCAGTTCCTGTGGGAAAGAAATCACGTATAAACATTTCCATGAGAACAACGCGTGCGAAGCCGCTGGGCGCAGCTAGTCTAAAATGTGTTGGAAGCTACAACCAACCAAGGTCTTTTATTGCCGTGCCTTCTTATTTTTCACGGAAAATAGATTATCTACTATAATTATCAGTATCAGGAAACACTTGAGCATATCTCTTATTGGAATTAGTGTACAGATATATACTCGTACACGATATATATTATTATTATTATCATCATATATGTCATAAGATAATAAATGATGACCTACATTACTTAACTTATGGTTAGGGCACGATATTTTAAAATCCAACTAACAGTGGCACTTTTTTTTGCTTTTTAACAGACTTCAAAAAAGTAGTAGGTTCATAATTCTATTGTTTTTTATGTTACCTCAGAATGCTCGTAAGTCGTAAGTCGAATTTCTAATATGTGTAAATTGGTGGAAAGTCTGTGTTAAATATGTGAAACCCTTTTTATTATATTCGTTTTACCTACCTTTGTGAAATTTGCACGCACTTTGTGGCAGAATAGAATAGAGCTGACTATAGATATGACCTACTGTACATACATTTCAGCAAATAAGAGAGAAAAAAAAGAACTGACTGAACTGACAGACTGTGTGATCCGATTTAATTTTTTTTATTTGAAAGCTAGTGCTAGCCCGTGTGGTCCCATTTCAATTTGGACCAGTTCTGACAATGGCAACCATGAGAAAACCATATAATTGAAGTCAGTTTATAGTTTTTTTTAAAACAAACCCAATTATTGGTAAGTAGATATTTTGCAGGAAAAATGTGTAGAAGTGTAAACCGAGACCGATTTTTCTATTATTATCAAAAATTACTAGTCAAAGCATATGTCTAAAAAAACAGTAAGTAATAAAAAAAACCAAATATCTTAACGTTTATAAAACAAAGAATGGTAGGTATATACATGTAAAAAATATAGCTAAGAATTTATAAGGTTAATCAGTACCTAATCCCCGAAATACAACGAGATATTTTTTTTTTGTCTATGATATTAAGATACAAATTGATTAAGTGACAGGTCCATTATAATTTAAACATTTAACTGTCTCGTTAACTAAGCAATAGTTAGCTGATAATTTATAACCAATGTCTCAAAACATCATAAAATAAATTATATATAAATAATTGTATATATTTTCTGAATCCAGTCACTTTAAATATAGCAAATCGAGTTCGGTAATTATTTAACAGTCTTATTTCGAAATGTTAAGTTTATTTAAGGTTATCTATGTTAATGTATTGTATGCTCAGTTGTCTTCGTACATACATACATACATTACATACATATCCGGCTGCAGTGGAGTGTGACAGAAGGTATTTAAATACTCTACCTAAACATTTTAGATCCGCCATTTTGCTACGAAAGTAAGTTACCTGTACTGTTCAGTTGCTACGCAAAAACAAATAATATATAAAAATGTACCTAACGCTTCCGACTGGAATTGATAAAGATCAGTTGAGCTACCTGTAGATTGTTTGCAACAGTTTAATTCTAAATTCCTTTATTTTATTCCATAGGCATACATTTAATTAGCACTTAGAATAGTCAAAAAATCTAATAAAGTCCCAAAAGTTTATAATAGCCGTCGATGCCAAAATTTTTTGTGATTTTATTTGATTTCTTAAGAATATACCCATATTGGAAAACTATAATAATCAAAATTATTTAGAACAATAATACATTTTAATACAATAACATAATAATAAGTCTCTGAGATTTTCACTTTTATTTTCTTAAGTAGGTACTTATTATATTTTTTCCAAACGTATCTGTTATCTGCAAGGAAGTTTTTTACCGAATAGTATGTTTTTGTCTCTCTGCAGTTAACTCAATTGTAAAAATTAGTTCTCATTTGTTTCAATATTTTTATAAAAATCCAATGTTAAATTTCATTGACTACACAAATCTGTCGTAAACTTTACACAGTCACCCTACGAGTATAGATAAAAATTAACCGATAACACCTAACGGTTACATTTCCCGCCATTTTCGTCGTGTCGAACCTTATCTATAGCGTAAAAGCTCTATGGTCTATTTACTTTTAAAATTGCGTTTGAAATTCGAAACTCGTGATGCGTGTAGCTTATAATAAGGCAGTAAAACAAAATGGCGACTTGGCCATGTTTTAGCGATAAAATTGTCATGAAACGTCGTTAATTTGCAATGAATATGTAATTGTTGTAGGTACTTGCCAACGTATTCGCTAGTCATTTACCTACAAAGTTAAGCCTTGAAAAATTCAAACTGGGAAAAAAAACGCAAGAGTTATTCGCCCGAACCGATACGTCTACTTAGCGAAATTTCTTTGAATATCTCTCAGAATATCAAATATTAAAATGCTTTATTTCCTATAATTGCTATAAAAGATTACTTCTCCTACTTGACAAACTTTAAACAAAAATTATTTTTGTATGAGAGCCCCTTAAATTTCAATATGCCCCTACGATCCAACTATCAGAAGTAGCGGCGAGCGGAGCAAACCATGAAATTTTTTGAGACTTCTTCTAATCTATAATATAAAAATAAGTCGGGTTTTCCTTCCTGACGCTATAACTCCAGAACGCACGAACCGATTTCCACGGTTTTGCATTCGTTGGAAAGGTCTCGGGCTCCGTGAGGTTTATATGTATACGTAGCAAAGAAAATTCATAGAAATAACGCGTGCGAAACCGCGGGGCGCAGCTTTAGTAATATATGTAGCAAGAGTGTGACAAAAGAAATTATAGTGAGTTGTCGGTTTTTAGGGCCCCCTGACGATGGGGCCCGTGCCCGAGTGCCCTTATGGGGTCTTATGGGGGATATCCCCCTGATGGAGGCGTACAGGCATCTCTAGGCTTATAGGCTTATAGGCATCTCTATCAGTGCCTGTGTGTGTACCATGAGTTGTCACAGTTAAATTGCCTGACGTTACTACAGTAGTTACGTAAATACGCATATAGTTATCCACAGCGCATTTTAGTAACCAACTATCCGCTAGAGGCGCTTTAGAAGTTTCCATACATTTTTTTAACTACAGTCGCTAGCGAGTATAGATTGTCAAAACTCGTGGTAGATACACTGAATAGCACTGATAGAGATGCCTATAAGCCTATGTCCAGGGGACTTCCACCAACTGGAATGACGATGATGATGCTCAGTTACCAGCTGCAGCCATTCGAAACAATGACATTGACCAAACGCAAGCCCATTACACCATTACACCTATAATCTATCATTGACGTTACACAGTCACACACAAACACAATTACACAGTAGCCTAGCTACATCATCATCGACACGCGAATCTGATTCTATTGTTGACGAGAAAAAAAGAGGACATCTTTAATTGTCTATGTGAAGGAAAAACGTGAATACTAATACCTGTACGATGAAAAAAATTGTCTATGCAACAATGTCAGGGCCGAGGCGGTAGAGTCTGTTCAAAAAGAGAAGAGTCGTGGGAATTGAGGGCGCTCGTGTGCCAATTGACAACTTTGGCCTCCCAGGGGGAGGATGAACGCTTTATTAGCGATGAACTCATGGAGGGTAATGCCCATATTCCCTAAGCTGGGCATGCGGTTTGGGGGCAGTTCGATGGAAGCTTTGTTCTGCATGGGGCGCTGCTGCCCGCCCCCGGTGGATATCCCTTAGTCAGCTCTTACGACACCCACGGGAAGAATTGGGGTGGTGTAAATTCTAAGCCATACAATTCTACCACCAAACTGCGTTCCCGAACCCGCATGCCCAGCGTGGGGATTATGCCCCCCCCGCCCCTTACCCCCATGAGATAAACGCCTATAAGGCGCTTATCAGGGGGAGGCCTGCGTCCAGCAGTGGACTAATACAGGCTGTTGAGGTTGAGACTGCCATGGTTGAGATTGCGAGCGGTTTGTATGTTACGTAGTTATTTTATTATGTCGTAATTTTGTTGACCTATCTCGACCTATTTATATGTTTATGATGATCATTTTACTGAGTAATTTTACGAGTGGGGGGAGGGGGTATATGATAGGGTTATTAAAATATGGCGATGATGAACGGCAAAGGTCAGAAAGTTAATTTTTATTTTTTATAATATTTATGCATTATTGATGTAGATTGAGATAATGGCATAAACAGAACACTTGCCCGGCGGCAGATGGGCGAAAATCTTTGATGATGAATTTAAAAAGATAGTGTTAGACAATATGTATTTTTATTTCAGCGCCTGTATTACCTGTATGCAAAATTTAAGGCCGATCTGTTCAGTAGTTTTCTCGTGTAGAAGTTTTCTGTTATTTTTATTAAAAATACAAAAGCCTTTACTTATTTATATAATACTTGGGACTTCTAAAAATACGGGCATGATAATAAACTGGTTGAGCACTTTTTATGGTTTTTTTTTACAAGGAACTTCTTCTTAGAAATTGCAAAGGTTAAAATCAAGTAGGTAGGTACTTTTGGCTACAGAATAAATATCAGAGACAAGTCAGACATGTCTTTTATTTTATTACCTTAAGACCTTACATTGATGAACTTTTGATTTTTTAATATTTAATGACCTACAATATTGATGAATTTTATACAATTTAAATTATTTAAGTTAATTATTTTATAAAATTTTAGTTTTAATCTTAAGAAACGAATGCACTAATTGATTTTCTAAAAATCGACTTAATAATTTAAAAACAAATACAAATAAATACAAATATACAGGATCAAAAAAAGCATTTCTGACCCATTTAGCAAACTTAGAAAAAAGGGCATATCAATCAATTCTTATTTCATTGTAACTGTCATACAATACTGAAACTTAAGTTAGAACACTCAATATTGACCGGTGCCATACAAAAATTTAACGTTTATGACTCTTTTGATACACTGACAGAATTGTCCTAACACTGACACAGCAAGCCATGAAATAAGAAGTTGAAGTAGATTATTGATAAATATTCCCATCGAAGAATGCAAAATATTAGAATTGAAATATCAATAAGCAGCGAGTCTAATAACTAGGTAAATTATAATTACTATCGAGGGCCAATCCTTGGCACACATACCGGTAGAATTAAAAGATGATGGTTGCCACGCGGTTGGTTGAATGAAAAGCTGTCTATGGTTTGGCTATGGGTGGCATAGACAAGTTTTTAGTTTTCTTCTTTCGGTTCAATTAATAGAAAAACAAAAAGACGTGTGGCACTCGGGGACTGCCGCGGTGAAGCTATTGCAATGCCATCTAGAGGCGAGTTGCTGAACTAAAGAGACAAACGTCAAGGTTTTTTCGTTACGGAATTTCTGGATTCGGTCCCCGCGCTCAAGGCCCGCGATAGAAGCTATGCAATAGCTTAAAAATTTAACTACATCGTATCCATTTTGAATGGACCATAAACGTAAACAAAACGCCCATACTTAACCTAAAAGTCACTTTGTTGGCGCGTCCTTTTATACGTAATTTAAATTACTGACTGTCACTGTCGATTTTAGATCCTCCCTTCAATAAAAATTGCTTACAATTAATCTGAAACTCGACGCCAAGGAAGCGAGATTTTGTTATTTGTGTCGTACTTTGTTTACTAACATGCTTCATTCAAAATGGATAAACCATAGATTTACAACTTTTTTTTAGCTGTGTGGTGCTGGCTTTGATTGCACCACCCCAACTCTTCCCGTGGGTGTCGTGAGAGGCGACTAAGGGATATCCACCTAGGGGCAGCAGGCGATCCCCAACCCGCATGCCCAGTTTGGGGATTATGGGCATTACCCCCCCCCCCCCCCCCCCCCCATGAGATAAAAGCCAACTCGTTTATCAGGGAAGGCCTGCGTCTAGCAGTGGACCAATACAGGCTGTTGAGTTTATGTACTTATAAATTTGTCAGGATTTAGAGTAAGTTATTTAATCAGAGTCAGAGTCAGAGTCAAATCGTTTATTTCTTTAGACTTAAAAAATAAGCGCTAAGACAAGTCAAACTTTTACTATACAAACAGCTTGATAAATAGTAATTACTATCAAATAAGAAATAAGGTGCAATTGACGCTAATTCAATTTACATTTTTGCTTCTTCAAAATCCTGCAAAATCCTCGCTCTTGTTAAAAAAAATTATTTTCCCGTGGTCCACTAAAATGTTTAGCTACAATGTACATAGACGTATCAAACTAATATTATAAATGCAAAACTTTGTATGGATGGATGGAAGTTTGTTACCTCTTCACGCCAAAACTACTAAACGGATCGGGCTGAAATTTTGCATACAGGTGATTCTAATCCTGTTTTTTATCCCATAAATCAGATCCCGTGGGATAAATATCACCTTTAAATTTTTCCATATGAACAACGCGTGCGAAACCGCGGGGCGCAGATAGTGTTTTTATAAGGCCATACCTAAACAGTGGAGTGTACAGAGCGCACAGAGAGCGCACATAGAAATATTGATAAATATTTTAACCTTGCGAGCGGCGATGCGTTGCAAGACAGCCTCGTGGTGCGCTTGTGTTGCGTTTTTATCGTATACTAGCTGCGCCCCGCGGCTTTGCACGCGTTGTTCCTATGAAAACATTAAAAGGTGATTTTCATCCCACGGAACAGATTTATGGGATAAAAAGTAGCCTATGTTTTATTCCAGTATTAGAATTACCTGTATGCAAAATTTCAGCCTGATCCGTTCAGTAGTTTTGGCGTGAAGAGGTAACAAACATCCATACATCCATACATCCATCCAAACTTTCGCCTTTATAATATTAGTGTGATGTAACTAGCTACGCCCCGCAGCTTAGCCCATGCAGATGTATGCTTTTTTTATACCGTCACGGTTTCAAACATGAATACGGTACGCTATATGGTAAGCGGTTACCACAGCGTGCAATATCAGTGACATTACACGCGGCATTTTAGTACTTACAGACGGCAGTAATCATTCTACAACGCGAGTGTTCGCGGGAGGAAATTCCTCATGGACCAACATCCAACTTTCTCGATTTTTTCTTTCGTATCAACCTTCTTCTGACAATAATGAAAACAACTTATCTCCATCTACATTACAGTCTTATTTTAATAAAACACAAAGCCCATACGAATTACCGCACTCAATGGCGGTAAAAATATATAATAACATTCCAGACTCAATAAAAAGCCAAGATGATAACAATATTTTTGAAAATAGATGAAAAGAGATGCTGTTGGAAAAATGCTACTACGAACTAAATGAATTTTTAAGCGATACTTTTATAGACTTGTAAATGTAACTGACCGACTCCCATTGCAACACTCTAAATGTTACATATTATGTGTACTTACTTTAATATGGTTTGATAAGTTCTGACAAATTGTATACTTACCATAATATGAAGCATTGAATAAATGAAATTAAATGAAAAAATGAAATGAAATTATACACTAACACCTTCCCCATAAATAACTCCATTCATGAAAACCGTATGAAAATCCGTTTAGTAGTTTTTAATCATCGCGTGCAGACAAACAGACAGATGTAGCTTTGGACTTTATTTTATATGTAGATAGTAATTCAACCTGTTTAGATTTCAACAAAAACCAGGATACCTTTGTATAGTATACAAACGATATAGTGGTCAGCTTTGAAGGCGTACGCCATGACATAATGACAACGACAAAACGGATTCTTAGAATATTTTTAGAATAAAGCCCGCGGTTTCGTCTGTGTTGTTCCTAGATAATTATTAGAGGGTAAGCGGGTTAACTACGAACCTAGTTTGTGTTGAAAGAACACCAACATTCATAATGAATTCGTCAAACTACGA
This sequence comes from Eupithecia tripunctaria, assembly GCA_955876795.1. NCBI lineage: Eukaryota > Metazoa > Arthropoda > Insecta > Lepidoptera > Geometridae > Eupithecia > Eupithecia tripunctaria. The sequence goes on from OY041625.1 coordinate 963,813, forward strand.
AAGTTTTTATTTTAAAATGATTACCTATATTGTTTAACGAACGAAAACTAGCTTTTGCCCGCGGCTTCGCACGCTCTATTCAAGTAGCCTATGTCCGTTCCAGGGATACCGTTTACCTCCCTGCCAAATTTCATCAAGATTCGTTCAGCCGGGAACGAAATGAAAACTATCCTATGTCCGTCTCCTGGTTCTAAGCTACCTCCCCGCTAATTTTCAGCCAAATCGGTTCAGCCGTTCTTAAGTTTTAAATAGTGTAACTAACACGACTTTCTTTTATAAATATAGATAGATAAAGAGATTCGAAATCCATTTTTTTTTTTTTTCAAAATAATCAACTGGAACTCTGAACTAGACCAAATTGAAATGGGACCACACGGGAAGCACCAGCTTTCAAATAAAAATAATCATCAAAATCTTCCACTCAATAGTTCTGAGGTAACAAACATAAAAAAATACAGTCGAAATGAGAACCTTCTTTTTTTAAGTCGGTTAAAAATAGTATGAGTGAAACACCCACGAATGCATCCGAATTGAACATTGGTATGATGACAAACATGCAAACTTTTGCATTTATAATATTGGTATAATGTGACTAGATATTTATAACCAAGACACCTTGCAACCTTGAGAACTCCTTTGGCCTAGTGACAGGAGTGACTTTAAATACTTAATTCGAAGCTCATCGGAGTAACTATGGGTTATTTTTTTAGCAAGACAAAAACAATTTACGTAGACATAAAATATTTTAAACAGATATCGAAATAACTATTGTTTTAAAAAACTATAAACCTACTTAAATTTTTATAGTTTTTCATGATTTTTCATGGATCCCATTGTCAGAACTGAACAACTGTTCTCAATTCGACTGTATTTTTATGTTTGATACCTCAGAACTTTTGACTGGGTGGTCCGATTTTCATGATACTTTTTTATTTGATTGCTGGTGCTTGCCATGTGGTCTCCTTTTAATTTGGTCCCGTTCTGACAATGGGGTCCATATAATTGAAGTCGGTTTATAGTTTTTTTTTAAACAAAATCAATTACTTTATGTATGTTCGTTGATTGCTCCGCCATTAATGGACCGATTTGGATGATTCTTTTGCAGGTAGTTTCTAATGTGGTCCCATATTTTTTTATATCTCCGAGGGATTAGTGTAGATACTAATCGAAAGATGGTATATACTAATTTATCCCGCAAAACTTAACATTTTAAAACTAAGGAATTCAAAGTTAGTTTTTTGTTTTTCTGAAAACGCGTACTCGTAAATTCTTGAAGTTACATAACAACAGATATTATGAAAAATTTCACAACATTTTTTCTGCAAACTATTTCAGTGGAGACCTGAGCCCTCCGTAATTGTCTAAGCCCTACACTTCAGCGATAATGAAACCGTTATCAAACACATCACCCTGAGTAATAAGTAAATACATGATTCACGACACCGAGGGAACCATCTGATGTCACTAAACCATGACTAAACTGAAAAAGATGCTCAAAAACCATAACCTAAGTCTAATCAAAAGCAAACAGCAGAGCGTAAACATTACAAAACTCACCTTAAGCTACGGATATCCTATCTGCAAACACCGATAACTCTATTTGACCGCGGGGGTATTTTAAAGTTATTTTTCGGAGCGCACGTCCTCTCGGCTCGGCGTGCGGAGCGCGACTGAAGGTTTCTGGCGGGCTAGGCGGCGCAAGAGTCGATGAGAACGCCTCCACTCACACATGCGTGACTTTTTATGTGGTTCTTCATGAAAATGCATCGTTTGAATTATTTATTCGAGACGGATTTGAACTGGGGGACCTCAGGGGATGTTTGCATAATTTGTTTTATATTAACCCGGGCAGCGGATGGACTTTTGATATCGACTTTGTTAAGGACTTTTGGTATTGAGTTAAATGTCAATGGTTTTACTTTTTAATTTTCACATAGATCTAGTGTTAGGGGTTACTCGTAGATATTCTTTTCATTGCACCATCAGACTTAATTTTATACGAAAATGATAGTTTGGGTGGATGTAAATTGTATAACAGTGCACGTTAAAACAAATTAACTGGGCGTAATACACTGAAATTGGCATACTTAATGTATTTTTAATTCATAATTTAGCTAAGTACTCACTTAATTTTTATCACGACAATTTTTTTATTTTTTTTTATAATTAAGTGAGTAAATTATTATTGGTGAGTGTAAATGTGTGTTACAGTAAAAGATTTTGGTATTTTTTCGAGATATACAGGGTGGGGCAAATTTATACTCTAGCGGTAAAAAAAACGCGCTTAGTATGTTGAAGGCTCCGAAACTATACTCTACCGGCAAAACAGACGCATTTAGTATTTTGATGGCTTTGAAACTATAATCTAGCGGTAAAACAGACGCGTTTAGTATGTTGAAGGCTCCGAAACTATAGTCTACCGGCAAAACAGACGCGTTTATTATTTTGATGGCTCAAAAACTATACTCTACCGGCAAAACAGACGCGTTTAGTATTTTGATGGCTCAGAAACTATACTTTACCGGGAAACAAACGCTTTTAGAATTTTGAAGTTATACTACCTCACTATCAGCTCTGTTCCTATGCTTAAAAGAATTTGAATATTTATTTATACCCATTCAATTATACTCACACATTTACATGTATTAGTTAATGTGTGGTTTAGTTCCAGTTGAACAAATACGGTTACGAATCGTAGATATCTTAGTAGAGTTAGGTTTTTTGATAATTAAACTTGCTATAGAGGAATTACAACCTGGGTCTCTTCAAGACAAGGGTGAATAGGTATCTTCTAGACTTTCGTGATACACCGGCCGCATCTTCGCTTTCCATCAGGTGAGATTGCGGTCTTCTAACGAAGGTCTATTGTACTTTTAAAAAAAGAAAAATAATTGATTTTGTTTTAAAAAACTTTAAACCGACTTCGATTATAGTTGGATCCCATTGTCAGAACTGGACCATTAAAATGGGACCACACGGGAAGCACCAGCTTTCAAAAAAAAAAAAAATCACGAAAATCTGATTTGTTTTGAAGTCGGTTAAAACGAGGACTATTTTATGCCCTCCCTCGGTTTCCCACGTGTTTTATATGGAAACGTTTAAAGGTTATTTCTATCCCATGTTTTATTCGAGGCACGAGAACTACCTATATGCACAATTTCAGCCTGATCCGTTCAGCAATTTTGGTGGATGAGGTGGCAAACATCCATCCATCCAAAAATCTAAACATTCAAACCTTATCCTTTTTAACGATAAGTCTAAAGATAAGTTAGTTCACTTAATATGCTCAACTTTAGTACTACTTTAAAAGCAATCATTTGCTCTCATTTAAGTTTAATTTGTAGTTTGTTTTGTTTATACAGGATGGTATATTTTGATCGGTCAGTATGGGAAATTCTGAAACTATAAGACATACAGATCTCTTCCTAGGAACCATGTCATCGATTTAAGCAACGAGAAAAACTGCGTAAGCACATACATTAAAAAAAACCTGTACTCGGGAATTGAAACCGGTCGTGTTGAAAAATAAAACTAACACTATCCTATATATATATTTAGATATCGATTGTATAGGTAGGCGTCACTTAGTGTTTTTAAGCTGTTCTATTGTATTGTTTCTTTCAAATAAGTGTGCAATATTTTATTTTTCTATCTAATTACCTTACTTAGTATCATATTGTACCAACCTACTATAGTTAAATTTTAAGTTATAAATAAATGTTTATGTTTAATTTTAGTTTTAATTTCTAAATCTTTTTTTTCACGTGAGTCACCCCACGTACAAGAAAATTCAATTTTTGTTTATTCTCCTTATTTATTTGGTGTACCAGATAACAATAATTATTGTAAGTAAATAAAATAAATGCATATTCAAGTATTAAATTGCAAATGGTGGTTACCAAAAGAAAAAAACCGAAGAAACAATATCAAGAAATTCATTAAATTCACTTCATTTCATTTATTGCCATTAAGACGACCTCTGTGGCGCGGTGGGCGAAGGTCCGCCTGCGACGCAGGAGGTTGCGGATTCCTGCCTCGGGACAAATGTTTGTACGACCTGTACATATTTGTTCAGGGCGTTCTGAATGTTTTCTATGTACTTATAATAAAAATATTTATCTATGTAGTGTATTGTATTTAGTATATCAGTTATCTAGTACACATAACACAAGCTCTGCTTAGCTTGGGGTTAGATGATGCTGTGTGAATTTACCGGCATTATTATTATTATTATTATTAAGGGACGATGGATGGCGGCTCAGGACCATGCCCAGCAGTGGACGTGAGATGATATAATATAGTTTTGATCTAATATAAGCACTTACCCACAGCGCTGTCGTCACGGGGAAACAAAGCCCGTGCTTCCTTATCAATGGCTTTTATAGCAAGCTTATCGATGCGATTGTGCGCGATCGATACTTTTATCTCGTATTGTGGTGTGTTATGCCCTTATTTTAGTAACTAAATCACTTCTTATGGTCCCCGTCGCATCTGTCTGTATGTGTAAACGCGATAAACTTACGAGATAGAGATACATTATTGAACAACACAGTTACAACACAAAACAGATAGGTATAAGTAGGTAGGTAGTAACAATTAAACAGATTAGCTTTGTACATAATATGAAAATATAATGCTGTAACGATGCAGGTCAAAGGGTTCCACCTCAGCTTGATGCTTACCTCGCATTAAGGCCCATACACCAGTGAAAGTTGCGCCCCCCAATTATTTTATCTTATTATTACGTTAAACGCAGCAAGTATTACAAATCGTAGGATTTTATTATGGTGTATGGGCCTATGGTTTATCCATTTTGAATGAAGCATGTTAGTAAACAAAGTACGAAACAAATAACAAAATCTCACTTGCTTGGCGTCGAGTTTCAGATATAATGGTAAGCAATTTTTATTGAAGGGAGGATCTAAAATCGACAAGTAATGTAAATTACGTATAAAAGGACGCGCCACCAAAGTGAATTTTAGGTTAAGTATGGGCGGTTTGTTTACGTTTATGCTTCAAAATGGATACGATACAGATATCGCTATCATATTGGCTCGGGTATGCGCCTTAATGCAAGGTAGCGCCGGTTTTCAGATGGAACCTGTGAGGTGACCTCACAACTGAGCGCTGATGCGACAGGGCATCTCTTTCTACACTATGCAAACTGAGCGATACGTAAAACCATTTTAGTCTATTTTAGCCAGAAAGCGTTCCGTGACAGATGGACTGCGTTTCATTTTAGGGTAGACTGTGTTCCATTTCTAGGGTTTTGTCATATAAATACAAACTAAAAACCTTGCTAAAAACTTACAAAATCAGAACGCGTAACCTGGCGACCATTTGTCCAGCAGTCTCATATAGGTATACAGGAAATAAAGTATTTTGAATTTAGGTAGTCATGAATCCCCCCCGAAGGGTTCCCGCCTTGCCGGGGCGGGGGGGCTTAGTAATCGCGGCTTCATCACCCGCGATGAAGCTAAGAGGAACCCATGGGGCCGTGCCTACGCAGACGGCGACGTGGCCGGCCCCGGGACGGACCGCTCCTCTGGGTTTTGCGCTCTAAGCCCAGTAGGAGCGTAGTAGGTTGCGGTGTCGTATGGGAGGCACCGCAACTGAGGCGGGCGGCCATGCTGTATGGGCAACATGGCCGCAGATAGGTGGAGGCCGCGGCGGGAGAGGAGTGCCGGTATTGCGGTACGCCGCTCTCCCTGCCTTCCGCGGCCTTGGCGGGGTCGCCACCGTTTGATGGCGGACGCGGTGGGGTCGCTTGGGAAGAGGATTGTCGGTATGGCGTAGGCCGCTCTCCCTATCCTCTGCGACCGTGTGGCAGGCGACGGGGCCACTGGACTGACCCGTCGCACTGGGAGACCTTGGGCGTTCGGACACGGGGTTGTCCGGCGCCCAATTGGCAGGTAAGGTCTCCGAGGTGGTCGCGGCGCGTCATGTGTTTCTGGCGCGTCGCAAAAGGGGGTGCTCCACACCCCCCAGTGAGGGGCCTGATATCGGGCAGCCGCGGTGGGTTCGTGGAAGAGAAACCGTTCCCATGTTCTCACCACAAGCGGCAGAGGTGGAAGCACCCTGAGGGTTTTAGTGGTTTTGGAGTCCCACATAATCGCACTGTCTCCCCGTGGCAGTGCGATATGCCCTCAGGATAATAAAAAAAAAAGAAAAAAAAAAAAAAAAAAGGTAGTCATGAATACCCTGAACAGCCTTTATTGGTTTACTGCTGGACGCAGGCCTGCCTCTGAAGAGCGCCTTATTGGCGTATCATGGTGGGGTAATGTCCATAAACCCCACGCTGGGCATGCGGGTTGGGGATTAGGGTGGTAAAAATTTTCTGCAGGGGACGCGCCCGCCTGTGGATATGTCTTAGTCACCTCTTACAACACTCACGGGAAGAGATGGGGTGGTGCAAATTCTAAGCCAGCACCACACAACAATACACCTTATAAGGTGTTATTTTGACAGACGTTGTATACAGAGTGTGGCAAATTTTTTTGTTTATGTTTGTTACTTGAATAGAACTTTTGGCTGGGTGGTCCGATTTTCATGATTATTTTCGTGAGTATTGTTGGATTTGCACACCTGCTTCCGGGTTCAGTACATTTGAAATTACTCTAGATAGATAACACTTTATTATACCATACAAAACAGGAAAATAAATACTGAGAAAACTTAAAAAAAAGTTAAGTATAAAGATATATAAGACTGGATATGTAATAATTAATTTTGTTTTAAAAAACCATAAACCTACGTAAATTTTTATAGTTTTTTCATGGGAAAAATTGCACACGGGAAGCACCAGCTTTCAAATAAAAAAATAATCATGAAAATCGGACCACCCAGTCAGAAGATCTGAGAAAAAAAAATACAGTCGAATTGAGAACCTCCTTTTTGAACCTTTGTACCCTTTTTTTGAAGTCGGTTAAATAAACATGGAATCTTTGGTCGTTTAGAAGCCTATCGTGATTTTATAGTAATAAATCTCATAAGGTCAAATAGGTTAAACGGCAATTCATTTGAAGTTTGCTTAAACGTGAGTTCATAGCAAATAAAACACAATACTTCCCAAACAAGGTTGGTTTTACCCCCCTTGGCGGCTGTTCACTATATTCAGCAGTGGACATATGTGTGCGAGTCTAGTGGGAATTAAACAGATTAGTTTAAAATGCATAGGAAGTCAGGTCATCAGTTAATCATGTTTTCCTATGCACCGTCGATACATATCGATTGCCTCCGCTTTATATCGCACGGGTATTCATAAATATGGATAACTCTGATTTTGTTGCATTTTAATGCAAAGTTTATGAAAAGGTGAATATTATTGTAGGATGCTTTAGTGTTTCTGTATACATTAACTTTTTTAACTTTATATTGATGGTGTTGTTTTGTATGGAGGGACGGAAGGCCTAAAGTGGGATCCAATGAGCTTTTGACATCGAATGTCTCAAAGATGAATACAATACAATACGATACAAATGTTCTTTTATTTCGTTCACAAAATGCATAATTATCTTATTGACTATTTTAAAGCCTCTTATAAGTATAGAATTTTTGTACTAGCCGGTTTCGCTACTACGTACGTACCTATCTGGGGGAACTGGAAAAACTCACATGACCTTGAGAGGGCCCGGAGGTCTCTCCTTAAGGCAATGTTATTCAAACCATACTCATACTCATTTATTAATAAAAAAATTACAAGTCAATAATTAGGTTAAGTACAATGTCGGTACTTACGAATCTTATTACGTTAATTATAATACTCATTACTAATTAAACATATAAAATTTAATTTAAAATTATGAAATTACTTTATACATTTTTATGTTTGTCAAACTATAGTCTTAGGGTGTTTGCTCAACCAGCCACTTTTCGAGTTTTTTTTTTAAATACGTACGTTGGTAAATCTTACACTTTCAGGTTTACAAACCCTATAAACCCTTTAGATAGCTTTACAAACCCTATAAACCTCTCTAGATAGCTTTAGATAGATAGATAGAAAATACTTTATTGCACACTTTAAACTAAAAAACAATTTACAAATGAAATGATTAAAACAAAGTGACTGTTGGCCCTATAGATAGCTTTACAAACCCTATAAACCCTATAGATGGCTTTACAAACCCTATTAACCCTATAGATAGCTTTACAAACCCTATTAACCCTATAGATAGCTTTACAAACCCTATAGATAGCTTTACTGTGAATAGAATTTAGTTTGACCGAAGGTCTAGAAGACAAACTCCTGTCATGAAAAGACCCAGTTTGTAGTTGGTCGGTATAAGTTAATTGATTTATTGTACTAGCTGCGCCCCGCGGCTTCGCACGCGTTGTTCTTATGGAAACATTAAAAGGTGATTTTCATCCCACGGGAACTGATTTATGGGATAAAAAGTAGCCTATGCTTGATTCCAGGATTTGAATTACCTGTATGCATAATTTCAGCCAGATCCGTCCAGTAGTTTTGGCGTGAAGATGTAACAAACATCCATCATATTAAATTTTTATTAAAAAACTAAAAATGACACTATTTTTTTCTTCAAAATAAAACAGAAAGTTCCTTAGAACAAAACCTTCAAACTACAAAAGAAACGGTAGCTACCCTTAAGGGGCCAAAAATTTGCCACACCCTGTATACTAATATTACAAAGAGGAAAGATTTGATTGTTTGTTTGTATTGAATAGGCTCCGAAACTACTGGACCGATTTAAAATTTGTTACTCCCTGAAAAGTAAGCTTTTTAGTGATGAAAGATTTCATCATTAAAAAGCTTACTTTTCAGGGACTGACATCTACGCGGGTGAAACCGCAAGGCGCTGCTGTCACACTATCACATCAAACTAATATTATAAAGGCGAAAGTTTGTATGGATGGATAGATGGATGGATGGATGGATGTTTGTTACATCTTCACGCCAAAACTACTGGACGGATCTGGCTGAAATTATGCATACAGGTAATTCAAATCCTGGAATCAAGCATAGGCTACTTTTTATCCCATAAATCAGTTCCCGTGGGATGAAAATCACCTTTTAATGTTTCCATAAGAACAACGCGTGCGAAGCCGCGGGGCGCAGCTAGTACAATAAATCAATTAACTTATACCGACCAACTACAAACTGGGTCTTTTCATGACAGGAGTTTGTCTTCTAGACCTTCGGTCAAACTAAATTCTATTCACAGTAAAGCTATCTATAGGGTTTGTAAAGCTATCTATAGGGTTAATAGGGTTTGTAAAGCTATCTATAGGGTTAATAGGGTTTGTAAAGCCATCTATAGGGTTTATAGGGTTTGTAAAGCTATCTATAGGGCCAACAGTCACTTTGTTTTAATCATTTCATTTGTAAATTGTTTTTTAGTTTAAAGTGTGCAATAAAGTATTTTCTATCTATCTATCTAAAGCTATCTAGAGAGGTTTATAGGGTTTGTAAAGCTATCTAAAGGGTTTATAGGGTTTGTAAACCTGAAAGTGTAAGATTTACCAACGTACGTATTTAAAAAAAAAACTCGAAAAGTGGCTGGTTGAGCAAACACCCTAAGACTATAGTTTGACAAACATAAAAATGTATAAAGTAATTTCATAATTTTAAATTAAATTTTATATGTTTAATTAGTAATGAGTATTATAATTAACGTAATAAGATTCGTAAGTACCGACATTGTACTTAACCTAATTATTGACTTGTAATTTTTTTATTAATAAATGAGTATGAGTATGGTTTGAATAACATTGCCTTAAGGAGAGACCTCCGGGCCCTCTCAAGGTCATGTGAGTTTTTCCAGTTCCCCCAGATAGGTACGTACGTAGTAGCGAAACCGGCTAGTACAAAAATTCTATACTTATAAGAGGCTTTAAAATAGTCAATAAGATAATTATGCATTTTGTGAACGAAATAAAAGAACATTTGTATCGTATTGTATTGTATTCATCTTTGAGACATTCGATGTCAAAAGCTCATTGGATCCCACTTTAGGCCTTCCGTCCCTCCATACAAAACAACACCATCAATATAAAGTTAAAAAAGTTAATGTATACAGAAACACTAAAGCATCCTACAATAATATTCACCTTTTCATAAACTTTGCATTAAAATGCAACAAAATCAGAGTTATCCATATTTATGAATACCCGTGCGATATAAAGCGGAGGCAATCGATATGTATCGACGGTGCATAGGAAAACATGATTAACTGATGACCTGACTTCCTATGCATTTTAAACTAATCTGTTTAATTCCCACTAGACTCGCACACATATGTCCACTGCTGAATATAGTGAACAGCCGCCAAGGGGGGTAAAACCAACCTTGTTTGGGAAGTATTGTGTTTTATTTGCTATGAACTCACGTTTAAGCAAACTTCAAATGAATTGCCGTTTAACCTATTTGACCTTATGAGATTTATTACTATAAAATCACGATAGGCTTCTAAACGACCAAAGATTCCATGTTTATTTAACCGACTTCAAAAAAAGGGTACAAAGGTTCAAAAAGGAGGTTCTCAATTCGACTGTATTTTTTTTTCTCAGATCTTCTGACTGGGTGGTCCGATTTTCATGATTATTTTTTTATTTGAAAGCTGGTGCTTCCCGTGTGCAATTTTTCCCATGAAAAAACTATAAAAATTTACGTAGGTTTATGGTTTTTTAAAACAAAATTAATTATTACATATCCAGTCTTATATATCTTTATACTTAACTTTTTTTTAAGTTTTCTCAGTATTTATTTTCCTGTTTTGTATGGTATAATAAAGTGTTATCTATCTAGAGTAATGTCAAATGTACTGAACCCGGAAGCAGGTGTGCAAATCCAACAATACTCACGAAAATAATCATGAAAATCGGACCACCCAGCCAAAAGTTCTATTCAAGTAACAAACATAAAAAAAACAGTCGAATTGAGGACCTCCTCCTTTTTTTGAAGCCTGTTAAAAACAATACACATAATAAATAATAAAACAAATAAAATATTTTGAAGATACTTGTACTCTAGTTATATGTATAAGATCCTACATGACACCGACCTGTAAGGTGTTCAGGAAATAAATGATTTGAATTGATTTGACTTACCTCAGATTGCAAGGAAGCTTGTAACTCGTCGTTCAGCTTCTTCAGTGCCGCTATCTGAAACCAAAGATATCGGATCAACATCATCATTAACTTGTGTTTGTCCACTGCTGGACATAAGCCTCCCCTAATGAGCGCCAAAGCGCCCTGTCTTCAGCTAGACGCATCCAGCATCTGCCTAAAGTCTTTCGCAGATCGTCATCCCACCTGGCCGGAGGGCGTTCTATACTACGTTTGCTGAGTCGCGGTTTCTATTCAAGAACACGTTTACCCCAACGTTTGAAGTCGGAAAGTAGGTCGGAAATTGCCTGAGAAGCGGGATAAAAAGTGATACTTTTCGTCCCTAAAGACGAAAAGTAGAACCACTTTCAAGTGATAGCTGTCATGTCACATTTCTATAGAACCACGCTTTTCAACTTTCTATACAGCCACTCAACTTCAACTTCTTGTGGGATGGCTTCTGCGTCTGGTTTGACAAAGTTCAAACAGCCATTCGTGATTATAAGCAGTGTTTACTTCTGGCGTAACTTATTTAGTCCCTCGAACTATTAGCGCCCTCGCTAGTCTCGGGACTAAATAAGTTACTTTCAACACTTGGATAACAATGTACTATTTTATGGGGAGGAACATTAGTAACATTTTTTTAATCAAAATCTCCGCGCTTGATAAAAAAAAATATTCGGATCAACATCATCATCAACTTGTGTTTGTCCACTGCTGGGCATAGGCCTCCCCTAATGAGCGCCATAGCGCCCTGTCTTCAGCTTGACGCATCCAGCATCTGCCTGCAGTCTTTCGCAGATCGTCATCCCACCTGGCCGGAGGGCGTTCTATACTACGTTTGCTGAGTCGCGGTTTCCATTCAAGAACACGTTTACCCCCAACGTTTGTCGGTTCTTCGTGAGATATGACCGGCCCACTGCCACTTCAGCTTGCTAATCCATTGAGCTATGTCGATAACTTTGGTATCTATTTGGATAAAGCAACTAAAATAAATAAAAATCTCTTGTAAAACAACGAGCATAGATTTCTGGGACAAAAAAAAACATAATTGGAGGCCGATGTTAGGGCTTTTTCAAAACAGGTGCTTTTGGTTACCTAGCTATCATCAAACTCTGTTTTCGCATCTCGGCCTAAGCTATACAAAACAAAACTATCACAGAGGGGTTAAAAAAAGCTTATACCTACAACAAACTGCCCAATGGATCAAAAAAATATGTATTGTTTCATTTAATAATAAGATACAATTGAGTTTGTTTTAAAGAACTGTGTTTAAACCGATTTTAATTGGTTTTATGGTTTTTTATCGTGGATGCTGTTGCCAGAACTGGACCAAATTGAAATGGGATCACATGAGAACCACCAGCTTTCAAATAAAATAAGAATCATCAAAATCGGAAAATCCAGTAAAAGTTCTAATGTAACAAACAGAAAAAAAAAATTACAGTCGAATTGAGATCCTCCTTCGTTTGACGGTTAATAATGATGTTGTTTTAAAAAAACTATACATAATTATCTGTATGTTTTTTATTCCTTTAAACCTTCGTGTGTGGGTGTTTTGAAATAAAAGATATTCTATTCTATTCTATATTTCACACCAATAATTATAAATGTGAACGTTGGCATATATGGCTGTAAGTTTGTTACATCTTCACGTCAAAACTAATAAACGGATTGGGCTGAAATTGAAAACTATTATTAATAGGCATGGAATAAAACAACTAAAGGCAACTTTTTATCGTATAAATCAATTCCCAATGGGTAGAAATAACCATAAAACGTTTCCATAGAAACAAAGCGTGCGAAGCCGAGGGCATGAATTAGTTAACTACAAAAAATGCCGTGAAATATCAGAAAAACAAATATAACATTTATTAATAAAACCAGTTTACATGTAAAATTTTCGTAAACTATACACAATTGTATTGAAATTGAAAATAAAAAAAGAGAACCATTACCATTTGCCAATAAAAAAATTGACACGGATCTTTAGGATGTTCCTATCTGACTTTTAAGTTAAAATAAAACAAAACGTAAAGTCAATTTGCTCTATAAATAACGGCCAACCAGTATAACTTAGTCATCGACGGGCGTAGAAAAAAAACAACGCAACCAATCACACGCGTCCGTTTTGTAATTCAAATTCCGAACGATTTAAATGCAAGCAGCCAATAGGTCACATGTATGGAAGTACTTTTTAGGTTGGTGACTAAGTTTTGCCTGTAGCTTTGCATATAGTTAAGATTATGAAATACACTACTCAACAAAGTCAGAAATAACAAGGGTTTTTTAGTGTATATTTCACATCAATTAATTAATTCATTCTTAATTTCAGTTATGTAATTAAATAAAAACCGTTCAAGTAAAAAAAAGTTAGAGCAGGAGCAGACTTATAATCAACTTACATATTATAACTATTTCCTCTAGACAGGACATTTGACAAAAACGCATTGTTACAAAAATTCACCCTACAATCATTAGTAAGTATATCGGATATTTGAATGCGGGTTATCTCAGATGAAGGCTTCACCGCTGCCGTACAAGAAAACTATGCATTCAAATACTGAAATTCATAAATATTTAGAAACATTTTACAGAAAATTGATTCATTTTACAGTAAGAAAAAAGCAAATTCCCTCATCCACAGTTAAATTGAATAGATTCAGCATTTTGAATTTGTTTACTCATAAATAAATCATCAAATCAAACGCGACGAAATTGCATCACAAACTATTCAAATTGAAACCTGCCGATATATTTTCTACGCAGCAAAAAGTCAAAATAGTGTATGGCAAATGACTAGAATTAATTTCTGTCAATATTTTGCCCGTGTCGATATATTGGGGCAGGTAGGGAGGACACAGCTTAGAAGAGAGGCAGCAGGGATCATTTTTTATTTAAGAGTGTGCTATAACCTATTTTGTAGTTCAAAATAGTTATTTATCTCAAAATCTGCGAAAGCTACCTTCATATTTAATGTTACTCAGAACTTTTATATTGGAATAGGTAGGTACGTGTTTTAATAACACGATTGGTGAATGTTTTAGTATCGTTCCAATTTTATTAATGTACTGCCGAAGCAAGTTTTCTCTCGTTTTTTATAGATGTTTTGCTCACATTTTCCTATTTATCTTAGGAACAGTACACTTATTTCTTAGACTTTTGTTTTTTAAGAAACCTAGAAGTATTTATTTAGTTACGTCTTTTCATTTTTCTATTCGTTATTTCATTAACTTAAAAGTAAAAACAGTTTTGGTGCATAGAAAACACAGTGCACGTCTCTGCTCTGTACTTCTCACTCACGAGAAAACCATATCTTGTCATTGATCTGCAGAGAGCGCTTCTACCCCCGGCGGATATCCCTTAGTCGCCTTACCACACCCGCGGGAAGAGTCGGGGTGGCACAAATTCTAAGCCGGCAGCGCACGTCATTTTCTAGAACCCTGTGACCAATCCTCGACACTGTGACAGAATACATCAGTATTCAGGAGTTTTACCATAATATCTAGGACAGCGATCTGACTCCCAGATGACATCCGTTGAGAAGTTCTATTCCAAAGCATTTACGTCACTTGCATGTTTTACAGATCATTGACGTTTTGACCGGGATAATAAGATAGGTAGACTCAAACTCAAAAATGCTTTATTTCCATAAATACAATAAATGTAGGTACACTTAGAAAAGGTGGAATCATATTAAAAAATTCACTGACACGGAAATAACTGGTATTTTTTATTTCGGTCGCTTCGGTATGTAGACTAAAGTAAAGAAACAACGAAGAAACCTTTAGCCTGTTAGTTGTTATTTTTCGAGTTGGAGCAAAATCCGACCCAAGCTTTTTTATCCTCTAGATAATCTGATATTTTATAGTAAGCCTTTTTGCATCGTAAAGTTTTGAGTTTGTTTGAATTTATTTACTGATAATTTTTGCAGCTCAGTAGGGGTTTTGTTGTAGAAGCGTATACATTCCCTTTAAAAGATACATTAGTTTTATTAAGCCTAGTTGTGGGTACAGCGAGTTTGTGTTTATTTCTAGTATTTACATTATGTGCCTATATCGCAATTTTTTGGGAAACTATTGATATTTTTATGAGTAAGTATACAACAAGTTTTCATAAATATATTGACTTGGTACTGTCATTATATACAGGGTGGGGCAAATTCTTGGCCCCTTCAGGGTAGCTACCGTTTCTTTTGCAGTTAGAAGTTTTTGTTCTTAGGAACCTTCTGTTTTATTTTGAAGAAAAAATATTGCCATTTTTAGTTTTTTGCAATTCTTCCACCAAACTACGATCCCCAACCCGCATGCCCGGTGTGGTAATTATGGGTATTACCCCCATGAGATAACAGCCAATAAGGCGCTTATCAGGGGGAGGCCTGCGTCCAGCAGTGGACCAATACAGGTTGTTAAGGTTGAGATTGAGGTTCAGAGTATCTTTCTTGTAAATCCCACTAATATTTTGTATGCGAAAGTATGGATGATGTTTATTTGTGTCTCCAAAATTATTATTTATGTTTATTAACATAATATACCCTCTTAAATAAATGTAAAAATACTATCCATACTAATATTATAAAACGGAAAGGTTTGATTGTTTGTATTACATAATGCAGCTCTCTATTCAGCATTTTTCAGTATAAGTTTCAATTGTAAATACTAGTTCTAATTTATTTATATTGTTTGATTGATATTTTATTTTTCATTAAAGATTATGTCAGACATCTAGTACCCATAAAAGAGTATGTCAGTCATCTATCTAGTACCTACAAAAAGAGTATATCAATAATATATCTATTACGTATAAAAAGAGTATGTCATTCATCTATCTAGTACCTATAAAAAGAGTATATCAGTCATATTATTATTAATTTAGTACCTATAAAAGCACTGCTAAGCTAGCGATTCTGCAGTGCCTCGGCCATGTTCGCGCAGGCTCACACCTTCGATGCTATATGGAAAAAGAAGTCAGCCTCACTACCCACGGGTATAGCAACAGCAACCTAACCGCGATTGCTGACAAATTTGACTATCCTGTACTAAACAAATTAATCCAAAGAACTAAATAATTAATTATGTTTAAGCACTAACCCTTGGTTAAAAAAGGCCAAGCAACACAATGGATTTTATTATCTTAATAAACTAATTTTCTAATTTAAGAAAAGTGCCGATGGACACGTTCTTAGATTGATATGTTTTTATAAAATTAAGTTGAAACAAAATTACCCATTAGCCAAATATATGGCTAGATTGTAATGTTATTCTAGTGTATTTAGATTATATATGCTAGAAATTAATTAAAAAAAAAAAACTAATTTAATTATTATATTAGGCGCCTGTGGATGAGGTTGCGGGTTCGATTCAAACGAGACAAATGTTTATTGACTATTGAGTAGCTCTATTCCAGGGCATTGACGTCACTCGCATGTTTTACAGAGCGTTCGCTTATTGACCGGGATACGTAGACGTAGATAAGGTACCTGAGGACAATGGTCTTAGTTTTGTATGGAAATGGTTTACCGGATATATCTTCGGTTGTTAGGTTGTTATTCACCGAATAACTGTTTTATAAGAATAATCCAAGGAAAGTTATTCATTATAAGAAATATTCGTTCTGTATTTTTTACGCTTGAACTATAGAAAAACGTGGAAGAAGTGGAGCGACGGTGAACTGCCTGCGACGCAGGAGATTGCAGATTCATATTCATATTCATTACATGACCTACGGAGCTAAGACGTGGACACTCACGATAGGGTTGGTCCACCAGTTCAAGGTTGTTCAGCGAGCTATGCAAAGAGCTATGCTCGGAGTCTCTCTGAAGGATAGGATATGTAACGAATACATCCGACAGAGAACCAAAGTTATCGACATAGCTCAGAGAATTAGCAAGCTGAAGTGGCAGTGGGCCAGCCATATTTCATGGGTAAACGAGTTCTTGAGTAGAGACCGCGACTCGGCAAACGTAGTGTAGGGCACCCTCCGGCCAGGTGGGATGACGATGGGATGATGATGATCTGCGAAAGACTGCAGGCAGATGCTGGATGCGTCAAGCTGAAGACAGGGCGCTATGGCGCTCATTAGGGGAGGCCTATGTCCAGCAGTGGACTAATATGGGCTGATAATGATGATGATGATGATGATTCATATTCATATCATTTATTGTGATTTTATGCATACAGGTATTGTTCTTATGTGTAGGTCTTAGTGGGTAGTTACACAATGCATAAAAACCCTGTCAGGGCGCAACAATCATTTTGGATTTGCTTTTGTTATACATTATAAATAGAAGACAAGAATCATAGTTCGATTCCCGCCTGGGGACCAATCGGCTTAGAATTTGCATCACCCTAACTCTTCCCGCGGCTGTCGTAATTGGCGACTGAGGGATATCCGCCGGGACAGGCAGCAGCGAAACCTGCAACACATTTCTATAACCGAACTGCGATCCTCAACCCGCATGCCCAGCGTGCGGATTATGAGCATTCTAATTCCAACTCTAAGTGCTGATATCATGCTTATGAGTGTATTATCCCCTTGCCTAAGCAGGCCCTAACCAGCCCAGCTCCTTGGAGTACCGGAATAGGACTTTTGGTGACTGATGACAGTTTCGTTTCAGCTTTTCTATGGGTGTGGATGGGGTTGATGCCTCATTGAGACTCTTCAGTCCCGTATTGTGTCTGGCCTCTGAGGCCGTGCAGTGTCAACGTGTTCCAGTCTCTTCTTCTTGGGAACAGCCACGACACAAGCTGTCTGTGGCTCCAGTCTTGAAAAGGAGAAAGTTCTACATCAATAAGAACACTACATCCTATAAGATTGTATTTTGCTTCTACTTACTCATAGTTGTAGGATACAATTTAGTTTAAGTTTCTTCTGTTGTTATAAATAAATGTATCTAGTACCTATAAAAAGAGTATATCAGTCATATTATTATTAATTTAGTACCTATAAAAGCACTGCTAAGCTAGCGATTCTGCAGTGCCTCGGCCATGTTCGCGCAGGCTCACACCTTCGATGCTATATGGAAAAAGAAGTCAGCCTCACTACCCACGGGTATAGCAACAGCAACCTAACCGCGATTGCTGACAAATTTGACTATCCTGTACTAAACAAATTAATCCAAAGAACTAAATAATTAATTATGTTTAAGCACTAACCCTTGGTTAAAAAAGGCCAAGCAACACAATGGATTTTATTATCTTAATAAACTAATTTTCTAATTTAAGAAAAGTGCCGATGGACACGTTCTTAGATTGATATGTTTTTATAAAATTAAGTTGAAACAAAATTACCCATTAGCCAAATATATGGCTAGATTGTAATGTTATTCTAGTGTATTTAGATTATATATGCTAGAAATTAATTAAAAAAAAAAAACTAATTTAATTATTATATTAGGCGCCTGTGGATGAGGTTGCGGGTTCGATTCAAACGAGACAAATGTTTATTGACTATTGAGTAGCTCTATTCCAGGGCATTGACGTCACTCGCATGTTTTACAGAGCGTTCGCTTATTGACCGGGATACGTAGACGTAGATAAGGTACCTGAGGACAATGGTCTTAGTTTTGTATGGAAATGGTTTACCGGATATATCTTCGGTTGTTAGGTTGTTATTCACCGAATAACTGTTTTATAAGAATAATCCAAGGAAAGTTATTCATTATAAGAAATATTCGTTCTGTATTTTTTACGCTTGAACTATAGAAAAACGTGGAAGAAGTGGAGCGACGGTGAACTGCCTGCGACGCAGGAGATTGCAGATTCATATTCATATTCATTACATGACCTACGGAGCTAAGACGTGGACACTCACGATAGGGTTGGTCCACCAGTTCAAGGTTGTTCAGCGAGCTATGCAAAGAGCTATGCTCGGAGTCTCTCTGAAGGATAGGATATGTAACGAATACATCCGACAGAGAACCAAAGTTATCGACATAGCTCAGAGAATTAGCAAGCTGAAGTGGCAGTGGGCCAGCCATATTTCATGGGTAAACGAGTTCTTGAGTAGAGACCGCGACTCGGCAAACGTAGTGTAGGGCACCCTCCGGCCAGGTGGGATGACGATGGGATGATGATGATCTGCGAAAGACTGCAGGCAGATGCTGGATGCGTCAAGCTGAAGACAGGGCGCTATGGCGCTCATTAGGGGAGGCCTATGTCCAGCAGTGGACTAATATGGGCTGATAATGATGATGATGATGATGATTCATATTCATATCATTTATTGTGATTTTATGCATACAGGTATTGTTCTTATGTGTAGGTCTTAGTGGGTAGTTACACAATGCATAAAAACCCTGTCAGGGCGCAACAATCATTTTGGATTTGCTTTTGTTATACATTATAAATAGAAGACAAGAATCATAGTTCGATTCCCGCCTGGGGACCAATCGGCTTAGAATTTGCATCACCCTAACTCTTCCCGCGGCTGTCGTAATTGGCGACTGAGGGATATCCGCCGGGACAGGCAGCAGCGAAACCTGCAACACATTTCTATAACCGAACTGCGATCCTCAACCCGCATGCCCAGCGTGCGGATTATGAGCATTCTAATTCCAACTCTAAGTGCTGATATCATGCTTATGAGTGTATTATCCCCTTGCCTAAGCAGGCCCTAACCAGCCCAGCTCCTTGGAGTACC
Source organism: Eupithecia tripunctaria (assembly GCA_955876795.1). NCBI lineage: Eukaryota > Metazoa > Arthropoda > Insecta > Lepidoptera > Geometridae > Eupithecia > Eupithecia tripunctaria. The sequence goes on from OY041625.1 coordinate 983,517, forward strand.
GGAATAGGACTTTTGGTGACTGATGACAGTTTCGTTTCAGCTTTTCTATGGGTGTGGATGGGGTTGATGCCTCATTGAGACTCTTCAGTCCCGTATTGTGTCTGGCCTCTGAGGCCGTGCAGTGTCAACGTGTTCCAGTCTCTTCTTCTTGGGAACAGCCACGACACAAGCTGTCTGTGGCTCCAGTCTTGAAAAGGAGAAAGTTCTACATCAATAAGAACACTACATCCTATAAGATTGTATTTTGCTTCTACTTACTCATAGTTGTAGGATACAATTTAGTTTAAGTTTCTTCTGTTGTTATAAATAAATGTATTTCTTTCTTTCTTTCTTTCTTTCAGTTTAGTTCACAAGGACCTGTGATGTGATGATACCCACCATCGTTATGGGCCCCATGAGATAAAAGCACTATGGCGTTTATCAGGTGGCATCCCCCCCCCCCCCCCCCCATGAGTTAAACGCCAATAAGGCGGTTATCATGGGGATGCCTGCGTCTAGCAGTGGACCGATACAGGCTGTGGATGTTAAGGATAAGGTTTTTTGAGTACTCTCAGGAATATTATTTTATGGAACCACATCGAGATCATTCTCCATACAATACCGAAATAATGTTAGTTTTCTATAGAAACTTTCGTAGTTTGATGAATTCATTATGAATGTAAGCGGGTTAACTACCGTAGTTTGTGTTGGAAGGACAACAACGTTTCATCCCTCAGTGCTCGAAGGGCGGTCTAGAACCGCCCTCGCCCTGAAGATCTCCCTCGTTAAGGGATAAGACGATCGTGTTCTTAAAACACAAACAAGGTTCGTAGTTAACCCGCTTACATTCATTATATTGTGAAGTCCATGACATTGAATAAGTTTTGATTATGTTATATATTTATATATATTTTACCTAGTTAAGCTAACCCCCGGTTTCTCGAACGCTTGTCACATTGAATGGATAGTCAACGGCTTGTTATATACGCACTGCGGAATCTCACAGCGTGAATTTTAATCTCGCGGAATATAACCTGCGTGCTTAACGTAACTTACACGTACGACGAATAAAATTCCTTGCTATTTTAGCTACCTACAAATTTATAGTGCTCCAAACATTCATATTTTTCCGCTAGTGAACTTCCATTAAGTTACAGAATTCTGCAAAAAAAAACCACGCGAGTAATAAAAGCAGTGCGTGTACAGCCTGACAAATTGTCAACAATTTGTCAAAATAATAAGCGTTCGAGAAACCGGGGGTAACTGTGATATTTATATATTATTTAGATTTAATAATGATAGACAATGCCATTTTCCAGCAGCACCATTAATTATTATTTGTACATGCCTTTAACGATGCCCATTTACAGCTGATCTATTTATTTAATATATCATTTTTTGTGTACAAATTTTTAACTTGATTATTTTTCTGTCTTGTCCGTTTTATGGCTTTAAATTTTAAATTATAATTTAAGCAGCATTATATTGTATAATTGACGTCTACAAGTGTGGCGTAAATCAAAATCTTGCGACCGGGAAGAGGCGAAAGGACAAAATTCTACCAGTCCCCACCTGTACAACTACGTTTGCACAACGACAACAGTTTTACCTAGGGCCATATCTATACAACAAAGCCAATAGATATATCAATGACCTGGTCCACTTAAACAAATCTCAATGTAGAGACGCTATGAGAAAATGGTTGCTAACACTGGATTACTGTGCAACTGAAAACCTACTCAAAGTTGTAATATAGATTGTATGTTGGTACCTAATTGTATTAAATGTAATTGTTATTTCATAATTCATATTGTAACTATAATAAATTCATAATTTCATAATGTATAATAATTTTGAATGATATTGCTAACTATGTAATGTTTGTAAATAATCTAAATTTATAATTATTGTTGTAGATTGTATAAAATCCTTTATGAGGATTTATATACATCTTGATAAATAGATTTTAATCGAGTTGTGGCTACTATGTAAACCTTGAAGGGCATGCAGCACCTACGACACAAGTCTAACCACTTAGTGTAGGTGCTGTAATCCAAATCTAGAAGCCAAGCCAAATTTTCTTAATTATTTGTTAGACATAAGTACTATTACGAATGCTTGATTTGAAATAAATTATTATTATTATTATTATTATTGTGCTCCTACGGCGAATAAATGAGTATGAGTATGAGTATACATAATAAAAGCGAAATAATTCTTAAAATCGATCTATAATTTAATACACGGATTAATCGACGAGAGTACTTAAAAAGCATACATACAGCCGAACTTAGAACTCCTTTTTCCAAATCTGTTAAAAAAGGATATACATGTTACGTTCAAACGGCACATTACTCGAAGCACTCGAGTTAGCCAGAAAGCTGGTCGTTATCGGTATCGCTTCGCAAACAGCGATACGTTATCTACCCTACGTGGTACTGCGACCAGGGAATGTAGAAGTGCGGCCAGGGAATACGAGGTTATATGCCTGAAGCTGGCTGACAAAACGCCTAGACTTCAAAAGTCAAAGTTCTTTATTTCCATACAAAAGCAAACTGAAAGAGATGCTCATAAAAAAATGTTATTACAAACTTGACGATTTCTTCAATGATCCTTTTAGCGACTCGGAAATTAAATTATAAATTAGTACAATATTAAGTTCATTATTATTAATTTTAAGATACAGCGCGATACCTGCCTGTTCTCCATTGCAACACCCATAATGGGTACATACTGTGATCTTAACTTAAACATATGAATGCAATAAATACTGAATACTGAATACCACCTGTGCCTGAATAAGCCCAGATGGTGCGACCAAAAATTAAATAGCCTTACTGTCGACCAAAAAGCAAATATTCAATGTCTCTCAAATAAATCTCCTGTGTATCTATTTTAATTCGTCGGAAAGGCAGTCGGATAGGATATCGGAAACTTTTGACTGTTCAAAATAGCGTTCTAATGTTACGTCGGAATAGAATTCAAATTCGAATGTGACTGCAAACGTAGTGTAGGACGACCTCCGGCGAGGTGGAATGAGCGAAAGACTGCAGGCAGATGCTGGATGCGTCAAGCTGAAGACAGGGTGCTATGGCGCTCATTGGGGGACGCTGATGATGATGATGATGATGACACAAGCTCTTCTTAGCTTGGGAATAGATAATACTGTGTGAATTATCCAGTACAATTTATTTATTTTAGACCATTGATTTAAAAAGGGAAGATAGGTTACGTTCTCCCAGCGCTTACTCAAAAATTGGCATGTGTTACAACTACACGCAAACACATACGCTCACAGTTATATTTCCAGTCCTGTGCAACACAAAGAAGAACAAAGACGGAAAGACGTATCTAGGACCGAAGTGAGACTGAGACAACAATATTTCACGCGAATCACGACCGCCCGTGCCGCCGGTCAGACAGTGACTGATGTGGGAGAACACAATTTTACACAATTTGAGGTTGCCACTTTCGAGCAACCAGTACCTCATCTTCGTTTTTAATAAATCAATGTTTTAGACATAATGTAGGTACCTAACCTACACTTTGTGGGCCATGAAAGCATTAAAGGGCCGTTCCTACAAACACTTTGTTGGCCATGAAAGGGCCGATTGCCCTCTTATTTCATGGCCCAAAGTTCAGTGAGGCAACAACCCAACTATACTTTATTACCAGCCCATAGTCAGTTAGAATGGGACATAACATAAGGCACCTTTATAACCATACTGTTTTACTTTGTACCGTTTGCAACTAAATCAATAGATTGCATAGAAAATTGGGGTTTTTATAATATTGGAAGATAGTCATGTTTGTTAGGGTCATTTTATCTAAGTCCTCTGTCGAATTAATCTCATAAACTAGTCCCTGCCTGCGGTTTTTTGCGAGATTTCCGTATAAAAACCGGCCAAGTGTGAGTCGGACACACGCATGAAGGTTTTCGTTCATAAAAACGGCAAAAACTCATGTCTGTTGTATGGGAGCCGTCTTAAATATTTATTTTATTTGTTTTTTAGTATTTGTTGTTATAGCGGCAACATAAATACATCTGTGAAAATTTCAACTGTCTGACTATCAGCTAATGAAATACAGCTTGTTGACAGACGGACAGACAGACAGACGGACGGATGGACACCGAAGCGCATACCCGAGCCAATCTGACAGCAATTTCTATTTTATCATAGATTTACGTTTATCATAGGAATTTTTAAAAATCCATCGTACAGTTTGTGGTATCTATTATAAGTTATTTATTAATGCCTCTGTAATAGTTTCATTTTGTAAAGCTTAGGAAGAGATACGAAGTTGCACTTTTTGGCCACAAAACTCTATTTTCGGATCTCCTCCTAAGCTATATAAGATAAAACTATTACAGAGATATTCAAAAAATAGCTTATAATAGATACCATAAACTGTACGAAGGATTTTAAAATTTCCTATGATAAACGGTAAAATATGATAAAATAGGTATCGCTGTCATATTGGCTCGGGTATGCGCCAATTTTTTTTTTAATCAGTCCAGTAGTATCGGAGCCTATTCCATACAAACAAACAAACAATCAATTATTTCCTCTTTATAATATTAACTAGCTGCGCCCCGCGGCTTCGCACGCGTTGTTCCTATGGAAACATTAAAAGGTGATTTTCATCCCACGGGAACAGATTTATGGGATAAAAAGTAGCCTATGTTTTATTCCAGGATTAGAATTACCTGTATGCAAAATTTCAGCCAGATCCGTTCAGTAGTTTTGGCGTGAAGAAGTAACAAACATCCATCCAAACTTTCGCCTTTATAATATTAGTGTGATATAGATTAGATCCACTTTGGACGGTGTGGATCTACCGAGAACTTTATTTCTCAGTAGATCTTTTATGCAAAGTAAATTTCCGCCGGATCCATTTAGTAGTTTTTTTGTAAAGGTAACAAACATCCATCCATCCCAAACTTTCGCATTCTGGTACTATAACTGCGAAAGTCTGTGTGAATATTTATAACCACGTATCCCCCGTAACTACTTAACTGATTTGGATTAAATTTGGTATGTAGATAGCTCAGGTTGTAGAATAACACATAGGCTAATTAATAAATGAATGAATAAAGATTATGAAATATTAACCTCTGAGGGGGGTTAAAAATGGTGGTAAAGTTTATATGGAAAATCATTATTACCTTGATTAGATTCACTTAATGCGAAAATTTGGTAACATGTATGTATATGTACATGTTTGTTGCTCTTTCACGCAAAAACTACTGAACGGATCGGGCTGAAATTATGCATACAGGTAGTTCTAGGCCTGGAATAACACATCGGCATCACTTGCCGTGGGATAGGCGTGTAATTCTATGAAGTAAATAATTAATCACGTATTTCTTTTTTTACAAAACTACCCCTATGTGGTTTGCTATAAGTTTCAGAAATAACTACGCGGGAAAAGCATCGGAGCGCAGCAAGTAGGTATAGAATAAATCCCTTATTACCTCAAACTCAACAGCCTGTGTTAGTCTACTGCTGGACGCAGGCCTCGCCTTGATCTAATGGGGTAATGCCCACTATCCCCACGCTTAATACGGGTTGGGGATCGTAGTTCGTTCAGTTCGTAGTGGTAGAATGCTGCAGGCTGCTGCTCGCCCCCGGTGGATATCCATGACACCCGCGGGAAGAAATTTGGGTGGTGGAACGGCACCACACAGCTAATGTATTAACAGAAGGATTAAAAGGAAAGGTACTTACTTTCTACTACTTCTTATGAAAGGTGTAGGTACACAAACTGACTGATGAATTAGTTTATGCATTTTCTTCATAAATTTATGCAACTGACGTTAAATAAAAAATGCTTGTAAATATCCCGTTGTAAATGACTTTAGTATTAATAACCAAAATGGATTTACAATTTAGGTGACATAATTTATATCTATGTTAAATAACAATGCCCGGGCTTGCCAGCGGACGGTGACGGCGGAGTCCACTCCACGCATTAGTGTCCTCCTTAATTCTAACATGTCAGCTGGACATCATCATCATCATCAGCCCATATTAGTCCACTGTTCACATAGGCCTGTCTTCAGCTTGATGCATCCAGCATCTGCCTGCAGTCTTTCACAGATCGTCATTCTACCTGGCCGAAGGGCGCCCTACACTATGTTTGCCGAGTTGCAGTCTCCGCTAGAGAACTCATTTACCCCATTGGTTGTTGGTTCTTCACAAGATATGGCCGGCCACTGCCACTTCATCTTTCTAATTCTTTGAGCTAAGCTCTGGTTCTTTGTCGGATATGTTCATTATGAATCCTATCCATTAGAGAGACCCCAAGCATAGCTATTTCCATAGTTCACTGAGCGACTTTGAACTGGTGGACTAACCCTATTGTTAGTGTCCATGTCGTAGCTCCGTAGGTCATGTCTACTAGACATAATTTTCTTTATAGTTCGATAAAGTTAGAGTAGAGTTACAATGGTAGGTATTTTTAGCATTTGCTTAATTGCACAGCAATTCCACAATTAGTTTTCTAGTGTGTCCAAATTTATACTGAGTGTGGGTGGTGGATCTACTCAATTGAACAAATACCATATATTACATACCCACACATCATTGTAAATGTAGTTTGTAGGTAAACAATCAACATACCTCCTTCTCGTAGCAATATTATGTCATATAAGTCCATCTGGACCGTTTAGCGGTCAAGAATAAAAAAATAACTAAATTTTGTCCCTACTAGATTGAGAAGACTTGCTTAGTTTACAGGTTTTTGGGTCTTTTCACTGAGAAAAAAACATCAAAACATAACCTAAGCTCACAGCTGTCAGACACCAAAGTAAATGCAAAATTGGACATGAAAACTCACCTCGAGCTCTTGATTCTGGCATTTTTCTTGTAGCTGTATTAATGAAGATTCCGGAATAGCGGCTTCGTCTCCAGATTCCTGCCCAGGAACTTCAGATAACACTTCAGTAGCAAAATTTGTGATTTGTCCTTTCAAACTGTTGAAACTCTGGTTCAAATTTAACCACGCCATTGTTGATACGAAAGTCTAACGACACATATTATTCTTAAGAAAATACGGCATCAAAATCTCAAGTTATCGGATGTAAACAATGAGAATTTTGCATTATTTTCGCAAATTGACAGGACTATGACCAGTTGGCAAAACAAGCAGCCATTTTTTTATCCTTGACAGTTTGCTGTTTGTTATGACAGATCTTTGACAGATAATATTCCTTTCGAGTAACAGCTATTCACTGCAGCTTCCAACCAAAATAGCAGCTAATAACAGCAAGTGATCGGTGATTTTCTCAACTTCAACGGAAGAATAGCCCACGTTCGAAAGAGGTCACATTCACAATCTATTTTGAGATCATTTCACCGCCCGCCCACTGATGCCAAGTCAGGGTAATTTACCCTAGATTTAGAGTAAAATTGAGATGACAGGGTAATTTATAGGGTAAAGAATTGTTTAGGGTAATCTTGAGGGTAATTTGCGTTATGTATAAATCAGAACGCGCTTTTCTCATTCCTGTAACGAACATTCATTCATTCCATTCTTCACGTCAATCCCAATCGCTTGTCATTGTCATGTCTAAGTTCAGTTCAGTGAGTCAGTCATTCATTCATTCTTATTCTTGTTAAAAATTAAAATGGCGTCGTCTAGCAGTGGTAACTCGCGATCTGGTGCAAAAAAATACACTCAAAAGTATTGTAAAGAGTGGGAATACGATCCTAATTTGAGAGGTATGTATCAAATATCATACGTAATGAAACATAGTCTTGTATAGGTACATGATCGTATGACTTCGTAAAATGTACTTGATTGCAATCATTACAAAGTTTGGTTTGTTTTCTATAATCAAATCCAGTAAGTGTTGCCAGTGTGGCCAGCTTCCTCACATGAATGGTTGGTTGAATTAAATGCGTTAGTGTGACTAAGTACCTATTTGTTTTTAGTTTACCATTTTGTTTAGTAATTTATAGCGTATGTGTCTTTTTTGTTACAGATTGGATTTGTCCTGATCCTACAGGCGAAAATAGTGCGAGATGCAAATATTGCAATGTCATACTTGTGCCTCATAAAAAAGAACTCGTGTATCACGGCAACAGCAAGAAGCACTTGAAATCCGTGCAACTCGATAAAATGGCCAAATCATGCAAGATAACCCCGTTTGTAAAAGTTCCTGTCTCGAGTAAAGTTGCGGAGTTAAAGTTGGCAGCCTATATAGCTGAACATGGGTCCATTCAGCAGGTTGACCATTTATGTGAAGTTCTTCCTCAAATTGATGAGAAGTCAGTTGTTTTAGGAAATATAAAACTTCATAGAACAAAATGCAGCATGCTCATAAAGAACGTTCTTGGTCCGACAATGATGAAAGAGATGTTAGAAGATGTTGCTGATTCTGCATATTCTATAATTGCTGATGAAACTACCGATATAAATACAGATAAAATTTTGTGTCTTATGATACGTTACTTTTCAGTCAGGAAAAATGATATGATAACAACATTTTATAGATATTTAAAAGTATCTAAATGTGACGCTACCACTATTTACGAAACAATAAAAAAAACAATAAAAGAAGACAACCTCCAATATGAGAAGTTAGTGGGAATAGGGTTAGATGGCACTAATGTTATGGTCGGAGAACATCATTCAGTTGCAACGCTTATAAAACATGATTTGCCAGATTTGATTATTGTTAAATGTACCTGCCACTCGTTACATTTATGTGCAGAGAAAGCGTCAGAGTGCCTGCCACGACAACTCGAATTTTTGATTCGTGAGAGTCACAATTGGTTCTCGTATAGTTCGAAACGCCTCGAGTCTTACAAAGATTTATTCGAGACTATGAACCAAAGTCGAAATCCGAAAAAAATACCAGGCTATTGTGGCACACGCTGGTTAGCCCGTTCTTCTGCTATTCGTACTAGGAATGTGTCGATCATGAACGAACGGCTCATATGATTGCAATCACGAACCGCGCGTGATTGATCCGAACAGTCTCAACGAAATGACCCGATCATTTCAATGTTCGGATCATTGGTTAAAATGACCGAGACGCGTGCGACTTGACGCAAAGATCGACTGACGCTGCGTCTTGCTCTTGCGAGGCTGTGAGTGGTGCGTGCGAGTAGGACACATTCTGCGGACTGTCTCATTTTCTCACAGCCTAATTGATAAATAAAATAATAAGTCATATAGTCTATTGTCGCATTACGGTCCTTTAGGTATTAAAGCCCTTGTCTTTTGAGTAGTAGGTACTTCCCTATATGTAAGTACTTCAATATATCTAAGTATGTAGGTAGGTACCTACATCTATGTAAAGTATTTAACAACAAGGGTAGGCAGGTACCTTACCTACCTATCTCAATTCTCGTCAAATATCTACCATAAATGATCAATAAGATCGTCTGTAGGTAGGTACCTACTGTACGAACTACCTATTATGTAAAGTATTTAACAACAAGGAAAGCCGCCCGCTCGGCGGCTTAGCACAGGTTCATTAAAATATCAAGCATATTAAATTAAAAAAAAAAGTTAAGTAGGTAGGTACTTCGTATCTGACTATCTACCGTAAGGTACATAACCATACTTATCACTTGAAACGTAAAAGTAGGTAGGTAGGTACCTATACCTACCTACCTATCTCAATTCTGGTCAAATATCTACCATAAATGATCTATTGATCATCTCTACATCATTCGAGATCTAATAAGATCTAAATAGATATAGACAGAGTATTGGAAAAGTTTTTGCGAGAACCATATCAGTCAGTAACGAAACGACGATGACGACGACGCAACGCAAAGATCCGATCTCGCACGGATCAATCAATCACAAAATGCATGATCGAAATGAAACGAAAAATCGAAGTGAGGCGATGATAGGCCGCCGGCAAAAACAATCATTCAAATGATCGGGTCTTAGGATCCGGGTCATTTTCATAACGGGTCATGATTGATATCGATCTTTGTGAATGATCGAACGACACATCGCTAATTCGTACATTGCTCGACCAGTGGGATGAGTTAAAACTTCTTTTTATGCTAGCACGTAACGAAGATAAGTGCTTCATGGCGGCACAGCTGCATGATATTTTAAAATGCAACGCATACAAAGCATACTTTGTCTTCTTGGATATTCATTTACGGCAGGTCACTAAAGTTAATATTCTTTTTCAAAGTGACAATGTAGAACCAACAAAACTTCTGGAAGACTTCTATTTACTGTTTAAGAACATACTACAAGTCATTGTTGTACCACGGCAGCTGGAAACTGTTAATGACGACGAACTTTGCTCTTTCCGTTTCCAGGAGTACTTAATGCATGCGTCAGCCATGCACCTTGGCTATGAAACTGAAGAGCTAGTGTCTAATCTCGTACGAAGTGAGAGAGAAAACGTCCGTGAACGATGTAAAGAGTTTCTTGTACAGTTGTGCTCTGAACTCCAAAAAAGATTCCCTGATAAGATGAAATTCCTTAAGTCAATGGCGAAATTATGCCCTTTAGTAGCTACATCGCAGGCCAAACCTACAATCACTGATTTGTTAGGAATCGTTAACCGATCTGAAGTTTATGGTTTGAAAAATGAAATCGAATCTGAATGGAATTGCCTGCACAATAAGACATGGCAAAATACGACGTCCAGTGTGAGTTTCTGGGCTGAAGTAAGGAAGGATGTTGACGCAAGTGGAAACCCGAGATTTGGAAATATTTCTAAGCTTGCGTTGTCACTCTTATCAGCACCCATTTCTAATGCAGCAGTAGAACGAGCTTTTTCCATGTATTCCATTGTTAAAACAAAGCTCAGAAATAGGTTATCCTTAGAAATGGTTCAGAGTATTATGACTGTTAGATACAGTTTAAACATTTTTTATAAAAATTGTGTTAATTTTACACCATCACCAAAAATGCTGAATTTGTTTAATGTTCATATGTATGACAAACAAGACGACGATGCAGAAGAGACTATTGATGTCATGTTACATCATTAAGTAATTAAGTTTTAGTAATGCTTAATTTTTTAGCATAGATTTTGTATTGCTAATATGGGTTTTTAGGTAAGCATTGTGAAATAAAAGTATTGATTATCAAAGAACTTGTTTTTGTGGTGTTGAATCATTTATCTAAAAAACTTTAGGGTATTTTTACATTGTTATTTAGGAATCTAGGGTAAAATTAAGCAGGCTTTGGGGTAAAATGAAAATCTGGGTTGGCAACACTGCGCCCGCCACCAAACCAACCGCCATTTGTGTTGTTGTATTTTGTTGTGATGTGAAGGCACTTATCGGTCCTGAAATTTTATTCATAATAAATAAGTTTTACTTCAGTTATTCTTATTAATATCATAAAATCTATCAATTTACATTAAATTCGTGTGTTATTTACATCATCATCATCATCAACAATAAACAACTAACCTTAAAAATGGAGGCTCTTGATATTCCTGTTTTCAACATCGAAAATAGCACAACTGATACAAAAGCTTTACCAACGTGCAGTAAATCCGCTCCTGTTCCTATTCTACTAAACTCCGCTCTGAATTCTGCGGAAATAGGTGCTATACTCGAAGATGACTTGATCATATCAGAAGTTATTACCGAAACAAAAAACGAAGAACTTACTACCAAGAATGCGGTCAGCTTTCTTATATCGGGAACGCTGACGAGTAACGTATGTAGATACTGCCTCGAAGTAACTGAGGAGCTAAATAGCTTGGAAAAGAAAGTCGAAATTGGGTCAAACGGCGGTGTTTATTCAGTAACAGTGAAAGACATGGTTGCTAGTTTTCATCCATTTCAAGTAAGTTTATATAAAAGTATGTTTATGCTTTTCGACGACGACCTCGGCGGACCAAGGTCTGCCTGCGACGCAGGAGGTTCCTGGTTCAATTCCCACCTCGGGACAAATGTGTATGATCTGCAGATATTTGTTCAGAGTGTTATGTATAGTATAGTAACACAAGCTCCGTATTTATCTAGTACGGGTACGGGGACCACTATGACGCAGAGGGTTGCGAGTTCAATTTCCTTCTAGGGACAAATGTTTGTACGATTTTTTTCAATGTTTAGTACAAAAAATCTATTTAAGTGTGTATTGTACTAAGTATATCAGTTATCTAGTACCCATAACACAAGCTCTGCTTAGCTTGGGGTTTTTTTTTAAAATCTTTATTAAATTATAGAGGGTTTAATCAACATGATTATGTCACCCTCGAAGTTATGCTTAATTAACTTAGTATCTACGCTTAATTCCTAACTTAACAAATTTTAACATGTTTAGAGCTTCCTCCGAGAGCGGAGTAGCCAAAATATTATTAACTAAACCAATAGAAAACAAATTAACATTGTGCTTAAAACAAAATAAAAATCTTTCCGCTTCGTTCTGGACACACTCCACAACAATATGGTACACATCTTCTAGTACGTCACACTCGGTGCAGTTCGGTGAGCTAGTCTTGCGCATTAGGAAACCAAAACGATTGAGAGGAATGTGTCCCGATCGGAGCCTCAGCATGGTAACGATGTCGGACCTGGCCATTTTCGAACCGTCGAACCAAGGGGCTTTAGGTAATGTTGGTTGTATGGTCTTATACCAAATACTTTTACTCAGCGATCTCTCGTTAAAATATTCAGTCCACATTTTCTTACATCTTTCTTTAATTAGATTGAGTAGATCACCGTGATAAGGTAAAAAATTCATGTCGATAGCTTGGGGTTAGATAGTGCTGAGTGAATTGACCAACATTATTATTTTATTGACTCTTCTGATTTCATGGCATGATCGGTTATTCATTATATAAAACAGACACAGATTTACTATGTTCCACTTTCATTTAAATGCACAAATATCCATCCAAAAACCTGTATCATAAAACAATGTTTCTCATGCCTATCTCCGATTAGCTCAACAAAAAATGCACAATTTCTGATTCTGGTATTTGTGCTACCAATACTTGAGACGATATAAACATTTTATCTTTTGTTTATTGTCATTGATTTTTGAAACATAAGAACAGATTTAATATTAACGTAGTTGGTATCTGTGTAAAAAAGACCCATGTTAGGCCTCACTCTCAGAATGATATATTTAGGAAATGGTAACAGAATATACTAAATTAAATATAAAACACAAACCTGAAGTCACTTAATACTACTTTAATTCCAGGTTCAAGAAGATCCAAATTTCCCCAACCAGTTATGCCACAAATGTGTAGATCGGACCATAAACTCCTACCTATTCACGCAGCAGTGTGAACAATCAGAAAGAGCTTTAAGGAACTGCTTTGAAGATATCTACACTAAGTTCAGCAAATTAGACCCCCTCGAAGGAAAAAAACAGAGTAGAGGAAGAAAAAAGGTCCATATTAACCATAATAGGATTAATGCTGAACATTCAAAAGTAATTGACTATGCTGATCCCATATACCATATAGTTAATACTAACCCTGATTGTCTGACATCACAACCAGAACCAATATCACAACTTGAATGCCTTAAATGCTGCCAAATGCTACCTAACACGGAATCATTGGCCAACCATTCAAAAATACACCCTAAATCAATGTGGTATAACTGCAGACTCTGTGGCAAATCTTTTCCTAAGCTATTCCACTTAAAAAAACACTTCAAGGCACACCAAAAAGTTTCTAATCCAATTGAAGAAAAGTTTGAATGTAAAACTTGCAGTGAGAGAAATGAGAAGTACTACAAACACATACAGCATTTAGAAAAGCATAAATTCAAGATGGTATTGGACCATTTAGTTCATCGAAGAATGGATAAGCTGTGTTCAATATGTTTGGATAAAGGAGACTTAGTGTCATTGGATAAAATGGTGACCATACATGGAGGACCACCAGATTTGATGGGCACTAGGACCATGCAGACTGTTTTGGCTTCTACTTTGCCTGAGGTAAGGTTTTTTCTACTATGAATACGCTAACTATGTATAGAATATAACTGGTTTGGTTATTATAGTTTACACTATGGGTAATTTCTATGTAATCAAATAATATCTGAATTTTTTTCAGATATTATTTGGTTTCATAGAAATTGGTAATGGTATATTATATGATTTCTTTGATTAACTCTTGACTCTGACTTTAAGTTTTTTTCATGGAAACTTTCTAAGGTTATTTCTTTCCCATATGACCTGATTCATAGAATAACAGCCCTAGCAGTTGTAGCATATGCATTATTCTAGAACTACAATAGATGTACAAAATTTCTATCCGTTTAGTAGTTTAGGATGTGAATGAGGAAAAAAACATCAATCACATGAAGTTTCTATTGATTTATGGTGCCATCTTAGATTCAATCCTTGAGTTTTTTTCTCCAGTTACCATTAAATATCATAGTTTGATTCAAAACAAGAATGAGTCTTATTTTCTGGTGTAGGAGGTACCAAATACATTGATACTGTATTCAGATCCATGATCACACTAATATTATAAAGGCGAAAGTTTGTATGGATGTATGGATGGATGTTTGTTACCTCTTCACGCCAAAACTACTGAACAGATCTGGCTAAAATTTTGCATACAGGTAATTCTAATACTGGAATAAAACATAGGCTACTTTTTATCCCATAAATCTGTTCCCGTGGGATGAAAATCACCTGTTAATGTTTTCATAGGAACAACGCGTGCGAAGCCGCGGGGCGCAGCTAGTACATTATAACTTCCTGTTAAAAGTGTGTTTCTTTTCATTACAGTTGGAATTAGAAGACAGTTACATGGGATCAAAAATCTGCGAAAATTGTGTGAACAATGCCATCACATCATACAACTTTAAGAATCACACATACTTTGTAAGAGACCGCCTTAACACTTGCATAAGACATATGCTAGATAGCTTAAAAGATATATCAACTGATAGTAATATATGTATAGAAATATCTAAGGATATAATAATGCCAATAAAGGATGATATAGATGAAACTATATTTGAAATAGATGAAGAGGAAATGAGACAAGAAGTCTTAGAAGATGAATACAGAATAAAATCGGATGAAGAATCAGATGAAATTAAAGCAAAACCATTAATAAAACAAGATGAAGAAAATAACAGAAAGAAAAGTAAAGTAAAAAGAGTTTACATGAATGGTTACTATAATGATGTCTGTAGTGAATTTCTTGCATATAATGATAAGCCAAAACACAAAATTACTAAAAATTTCACATGCCCTATATGTAGCAAAGATTATCTTTCAGATTATTTCTTAAAAAGGCATGTAACAAAACATATTAATCAAAAACTACACTGTGTACCCTGTGGAACCATCTTTGATAACAAATTCTCGCTACAAGAACATGATAAATACACTCATGTGTTATTCCACAGTGACTATAAAGCTTGCAAAACATGTGGTAGAGGTTTCACTAAACAATCCAAGCTAAAACAACATGAAGAACAACACAAAAGCAAACCCTGTGTTCTGTGCAATAAGGTCTTCAAAACACAAGCATTCTTCAACGCACACATGCAACGACATTCACCAAAGTTAGCTGTACTAATGAAGAAATATGAACAATCTTGCAGCTTCTGCGAAAAGGTCTGCTCAAACGATAACCAACTATCCATACATGTGAATAAAGTTCATCTTCAAATAAAACCTTACAGCTGTGATATGTGCGAAAAACAGTATTACACGGAGTACAATTTAAGGTATCACAAAAAAATTCACAGTAGAAGGCGCAAAGAAAAATGCACTTTTTGCAGCAAAACTTTAAGCTCAAGAAAGCAATTGGTCATTCACATTAGGAAGCATATCGGAGCGACCCCTCACAATTGCCAAATTTGTAGTGAATCTTATTACTCAGTGACAAGGTTAAAAAAACACATGAGGCAGAGCCATGGAGGTACAGTCATTTGCAAAATATGCAAAAACGTATCTGTAAGCAAAAGTGAGCTTAAAATTCACGTGAATAAGTTACATCGTTTTTTATAGCTGTTATTCACTCCTATCAGATAAGTTCTAAATCAATGTTACTAGGTAGCTAAAAAAGCCTGTTGACATTTACATAGCAATTAAAATAAGAATAAAATGTACTATTTTTCAAATTAACTGCTTACCTAAACTACCTTGAAATAGAAATCAATCACAAACCTAGAATGTATTTATTTACACATACATAAACAGAGAATAATTTATCGGCTGAAAATATCCATGGTTTAGCTATGTGCTAGTGCTACATTCACCCGTCTATTAAGCCTTATAACAATATTTAAACAACCTAAGTGCAATTGTATACTAGCCAAAATCGACCTAGAATGTTTGTAAACAAGTAAAAATAACATGCAGTGGATGTTATGGGTACTAGATATCTGATTGGCTAGTATTATATAAACTCTATGCGTAATACAAAACATTACATAGATATAATAGATTATTTATTATTATACCAGAACATAGATTTATTTTTCCAGGGGTGAAAATCGAACCTGCAACCTCCTGCGTCGCAGGTGGACCTTCGGCCGCCGCGCCACAGAGCTTGTCAAAAACAAACTGCCCATACTCACTGTTGCCTTGTAGACTATACCTACGGAATTTACTTATTGATTTGAGATCATTCCTTTATATAAAATATATTGCTTACTATCTGAAACTGGCCCTAACCAAGTACATAGGTTGTTAACCGACTTCAAAAAAAGAAGGATGTTCTCAATTCAACTGTATTCTTTTACGTTGCGCGTTGTTACCTCAGAACTTACTGGGTGATCCGATTCTGGTGATTCTTTTTTTACTTGAAAGCTGATGCTTCCCGTGTGGTCCTATATTAATTTAGTCCAGTTCTGACAGTGGCGCTGAGAAAACCATATAATCGAAGTCGGTTTATAGTTTTTTAAAACAAACTCGATTATAGTTATTTGTGTCGTGGTTTGTTTACAAAAACTACACCGAGTTTGGCTATTGTATAGGTACCTATAAGTTTGATTTTAATCGAATCATTGTTTCAATATGCTAAATTATGTTGAATATGATAAGTATATAAATCATTAAACCTAAAATAAAATAATAATTAAAGGAGAATCTTTTATTTAATTCTCTTCCACTGCTTCTACAACAAAACCCCTACTGAGCTGCAAAAATTATCAGTAAATAAATTCAAACAAACTGTCAAAACTTTACTATGAAAAAAGGCTTACTATAAAATATCAGATTATATAGAGGATAAAAAAGCTTGGGTCGGATATTGCTCCAACTCGAAAAATAACAACTAACAGGCTAAAGGTTTCTTCGTCGTTTACTTTAGTCTACATAGCGAAGCGATCGAAATCAAAAATACCACTTTATTTCCGTGTCAGTGTATTTTTTAATATGATTTGACCTTTTCTAAGTGTACATTTATTGTAGTTATGGAAATAAAGCATTTTTGAGTTTGAGTTTGCTACATATCTCTCCTCCAAAAAAGAGGGGTTTTGCCATAATAAGTACTAGCAGCCCGTCCCGGCTTCGAATGGGTGGACATTAATTTTATACTAGCTGTGCCTCACGGCTTCGCACCCATTGTGCCTATGAAAATGCATAAAGGTGATTTCTATCCCACGGGAACTGATTTTGAATGCCTATGTTGGATCCCATAGATAGGAGATAAAGATAGGGTCTGAATTGAATCACGCCTCACGAGATATTTCAGTAGTGCGAGTAGTACAATAGCATTTTTGGTGCGTAGATACCAAGTGATTAATTACAATACCTTCGTTTCTCGTACTGGAAAGAGGACAGTGGACATCTATATCAATCAGCCTTTCTATTATTTGTTTTGTATTAATAGGCAGAACAAACTTACGCAACTACTAACCTAACTATTTCATAGATATAGGTCAGTAAAAAGAGCAGATAAATGAAAAAATGTACTGTATTTGATTTATAAAGAGCTTTTTAAATAACTTAGGTGTATAGCAAACGCAAATAAAAATAGATGATTACATATAACAAAATAAACATTCTTAGAAATAAAAATAAGATTATTAAACTAACCATCATCGGGTGAGTCTATTTGACGTTAGTACTAGGGATTGCAAATTCCCGGTTCTTCGAGGAACCCGCAATCCCGGGAAATGTTGAAGTCGGAACCGGGAAATCCCGGGAATTCCCGGGAAATATATTTATTTTGTATTTTTACTGAAATTAGATAATTTAACTGCCTCTTAAGCCATGTCGCTTATATCAACTGATATAACATACCTTATATTGCATAGGTATACGATATAAGGTATATACGAGCTGTATTTCTATACATCTGTTAAAATGAATATCAAGTTCTAATTCAATGTGGTCGATGTGTTTTGTTCCCTCGTTCGACAACAAGCCTTAAAACTTTTCATTCTAAAGCGTCGTGTCGTGACTGAATCCAGCACCTTCATTTACTGCACTACCTACAACAACACTCAAGGCAGCAAAACTCCATGAGGCTGGACTTGATCTTGATAAACAGAAAGTATCTTTGTGTGAAAAATCGCCGAATATATGAACTAATTGTTACAAAAAAGCTATTTTAAATCAAATTAATCGGTTTCAAATTGTTATTTTTATTACAATCAAAACACGCTTTGGTCTATCCAGTTCAAAGGTTTATTACGAAAGGTTGATTCAATTTAAGGTTCAATCACTTAAAGTACGTAAGTTTTTTTCTTCAAAATTGAGGTACATTATGCATGCACACGGAAGCTTGATTTGGGCACTCTCTTATACATTTTGGACTGTTTCCATTCATCTTTACCACCCTGACTCTACAGCCGCGGGTGGGCTTAGATCTGGTAAAATGCGCCATTCTCTCCTCTTCTTGGCTTTTTTTACTGCCAGCCGGACACTGCAATTGCCTTTAGGTCTTGTTGGACTCCATCGACCCACCTGGGTATCAGTCTTCCAGGGGGTCGTCGGCCATCAGGTTTGCCACCAGTAGTCACCATCCAGGTACAGCGTCGAAGATTCATCTTTGTATTTTTCTTTCAAACACGAAACCATCCAGGAACAGCGTCGAAGATTCATCTTTGTATTTTTCTTTCTAACACGAGTCTTTCGGTTTTCTTGGTTAGAACCCATAAGTAATTTTCGAGGCTTACGTAAGAACTGGACGTTGTAGCATTTTGTAAATGAGTAGTTTAGATCTTCTAGATCAACCTAAAGCGTAAATATTTGAAAAGGTTGTAAAAGAATCTATTAGCGGCTTGAATTGTTCTATTGATTTCCGTGCCACCTTGTTTGTATAGGCTACCGTGAGCCAAGAAGATAAACGCTGTTATAGTTTGACCGAAACCGCTGTACCGCTCCTGAGATATGCGCGCGGCGAGACGGGGGGGAAATATAGGCCCTCGTCGTCGGTCGCTCCGATCCATCAGTATGCCGTCAACGCTCACGGCGATAGGTAGCTTTTGTACCGTACTGTATGTCAGATGCACACGAGATAAATATGAAAAGATGGAGGAGCGCTATCTCGTGATGTCAAGACCATCAAAGAAAGCTTTGAATGTAAAAGTGATCGCGATAGTAGATTTAATATTATTATCGATCCATTAATAATAAATTTGCAGAACGACTCCAATTCAACTTCCAATGGCGAAACTGAAGATGAAATTGAAGTAGAATCTATGTCAGAATATCTGTAGAAAATTTAGTTATAGAAAAATATAATCGTTACATAATATAAACATTTCGTTTACCTACGATATCCTAAGAGCTATCCGACAATATCGATCTCATGTGTACTCTTGCTCTTTTTTTCCCCGGTCCCCACCTCGCTGCACTTTCCTAAGGAGCGGTACAGCGGTTTCGGTCGAACTATACCAATAGTTATAAAAAATGAAATGAAAATGAGAAGCTTGTATAACTATTGGTAACACCATTTTTGAGACAGAAGGTTACGGCTACGTTTAATTTTGCTTTTTCCTGCCTTTCTTGACTCTTATTACAAGGCGCGGTGTGTTGAGCATGTTTCATGGCATTTAATTTCGCCCTATCAGATCCAAATTATCGGTATAACCCAGAACTTGAACTGATTTCAAAGGAATGGTATCGTTCATTTAAATTTTTGAGTTTTTCTGCACTTGTCAAGTCTATATTGAAGAGTAGGAATGAAAGAATGTCCTTGACAAGGACCACCGAAATTTCGGAAGGGCTCTGGTATATCATTCTGCACCCTGACAACACTAGCCGAACTTCTCAGAGTCATTTTGGTGAATGCTGTTTACTGTTTGATTGCAGGAAAAATAATTACTGATTGAAATTAAGTGATATAAATCATCTCAACCCTGCCCAGTACCGCGGAGGTACCCGATATATTTGAAATGCTATAAGACGAAACGAAACATATTAAGTTATGTCGTTTCGGTATTAGTATATAAATTTCCCGAAATTCCCGAAATTTCCCGCGAAATGAATTTGGATTTCCCGGTTCTTAAATGGGCCATAAATTCCGGGAATTCCCGGGAATTTCGGAACCGGGAATTCCCGAGACCAAACCCTAGTTAGTACCCAACGAGACATGATCTTGACAAATCTTAACCGACTTCAAAAAAAGAAGGAGGTTCTCAATTCGACTGTATTTTTTTAATGTTTGACCTCTGAACTTTTGACTGGGTGGTCCGATTTTCATGATTTTTTTTATATGAAAGCTAGTGCTTCCCGTGTGGTCCCATTTTAATTTGGCTTAGTTCTCTAAAATCCATGAAAAAACTATAAAAATAGAAGTCGGTTTATAATTATTCATACATTGGTACAGCGCCTTTATCGTGTGGACAAGGAATAGAATAAAAGTAGATACCTATACAAAAGGGAGACGTCACGAACACGTCTCGATATTAACGTCAAATAGACTCACCCCGCAGTATTCTCAGTCCGTTGTCATAGGTAAGGTACCTACTGGTTACCACGAAGTTTGTGTTACCTACTTTTTTAACCGACTTCAAAAAAAGGAGGAGGTTATCAATTCGACGGTATTTTTTTTAATGTTTGTTGCCTCAGAACTATTGACTGGGTGGTCCGTTTGTCATGATTTTTTTTTATATATAAAAGCTGGTGCTGCCCGTGTGGTCCCATTTTAATTTTGTTCTGTTCTGACAATGGGATCCATGAAAATTCATGAAAAAACTATAAAAATTAAAGTCTGTTTAAGTATAGTTTTTTAAAACAAAAATAATAATTTTCTACTAGAGCGCTGGCTTCGCATCGTATTATACATATCAACTTTTCTCTTGAATCACTCAATCTATTAAAAAAACCGCATCAAAATCCGTTGCGTAGTAGTAGTAGATCTAAACATACGGGACAGACAGACAGCGGGAAGCGACTTTGTTTTACAACGTGATAAGCGCTCCAAGCAGGTAACATAACTTTCAAATTTCCATAGAAAAGAAAAACACTCTGAAGTAAGCAGTATGGCAATAGGCAATACACACTGGAGCAGCGTACATATAAATGGAACCAATAAACAAAAGATTTATAAAAATACGGTTCTTTTATACAAACAATCATGGACGCATGCAAACAATCACAACAATTTTGTTAATAATTTGAAACACAACAAGCAGCTACAGTATCCAATACATCGATAAATAATTAACCTGACTAGGTAATCTTAGTATAAAATATCTAAACTAACACTCGCTCACACGCATTCCAGATTTTTGTAGGGTAACTAAGAGTAATCTTAAACCTTTACAAACTATTTTCCTTAAACACTGACCATTAAGTTAAACTCTTCAGTGCACATTGGCACACATTCCCATGTTTACCGATTGGCTGCGGCAGCAGAGCAGTGTAAGTCGGGTAACGCTGTTATGGTAAGTCCGATAACGCTTTCATGGTAAGTCCGGTAACGCTGTCACGGTAAGTCCGGTAACGCTGTTATAGTAAGTCCGATAACGCTATCATGATCATCTGCGGTCAACTGCATAGTCCGTTAGAAAAATAAAAACAGCAGGGCAGTGTAGTGTCCTGGGTAAAAAAATATTATTCTAACTAGCCCGTCAGTTAAATTATCAGAAGATGTTGGACAAATAATTTTTCTTTAGTTATTCAAACAAAAAATTACAATAATTAAGCATAAAGCGCATCAAAGTTTAAGAGTGGGTACTAGTTTTATTATTACGTTTAATTGTTTTTAATAAATCAATGTATATACATCTTTACTTTCCATTGATTTATTAAAAACGAAGATGAGGCACTGGTTGCTCGAAAGTGGCAACCTCAAATTGTGTAAAATTGTGTTCTCCCACATCAGTCACCGTCTGACCGGCGGCACGGGCGGTCGTGATTCGCGTGAAATATTGTTGTCTCAGTCTCACTTCGGTCCTAGATACGTCTTTCCGTCTTTGTTCTTCTTTGTATTGCACAGGACTGAAAATATAACTGTGAGCGTATGTGTTTGCGTGTAGTTGTAACACATGCCAATTTTTGAGTAAGCGCTGGGAGAACGTAACCTATCTTCCCTTTTTAAATCAATGTTACTTTCTTATTTATTTTCTTCTTTGATGGCGTCTACGTCTGGCCGACATAATTTTCTAATGTACGAATTATTACATTAAAATAAAAGCAACATTGTTCGGTAACAAATAAGGATTCTTCGATAAAATTCTAATTTGCAACATTGTATGGTAAGGTTGGATTCGAAATCTATACATCTTTTCATAGCTGCCGTGTGAAACGCCCTTAAATTGAATTTTTACACCAGCCTAGTTATGCAGTGCAGCTGCTATTGATGGGGATGCGCTTTTGTATAAGGGGTTATCCATAAATTGACGTAATTTATGATTTTTTTCACCTCCCCCGTTCTTGTCACAGCTGGTCACATTTGTGAGTCTCCCCCCTCTCTAGTGTGATGTCACATATTTTGTAAATTTAAATTAAGAAATTATAAATAATAGATTCAGGCGTTACTTTGCGGAAATCCATTGTAAATAGTCGTCTAGACGACTTGCTTTGATAAATGTTCTTTCATTTTGTATAAATGTACAATTTGTTAGATTTTATCGCAGAAGGTTTTTTCGCGGAATTGTTACTAAATATTTTTCATTCTTATATTAAGAAATTATTGAATTAAAACAGCGGTTCCGTAATTTCCGGTTTTGAAATGTGATGTCACGAAATTTAGAACCCCTCCCACCCCGTTGTCACACAATGTCACACTTTGTCGACCCCCTCCCTCCCCCTTAACGTGTGACGTAAATTATGGATGGCCCCTAAAGGTTATTTATGAGGCAGAGCAGTGAATGCGTTAACAAGGCAAAAAAAAATCAACATCCTGATCATCCAACATAATCCTCCTCCCATCATGAAACAAATGATAATGATTCTCTAACCCCTCCACTTCTCTCGGATCGAACTTAGTATCTTTCTTCCAATGCATCTTAACCACATGCCGTCTTAGCTCTACAAGAGTAAAGAACTTACTAGGGCATAGTGGACATGCAATATCCTTTTCTGTGTGTTTCTTAACTCTATGCACATTCATAATGCTTGAAGATCTGAATTTTTCACCGCAAATATCACAAGGATAGTTTTTTTCGCCCGTATGAAGTTTTAGATGAGATCTTAGACAGTTAGGGTTGGCTAGTTTTTTTCCACAGCTGGTGCAAGTAACGCTCCGGTCAACTGTGTGTAATTTTATATGCTTTTTTAGTAGATGTACTCCGATGAAGTCTTTGCTGCAAATATGGCAAACATATGGCTTTATTTTTAGATGGTATCTGTTTATATGGCATTCTAGGAGTACACTGTTCCAAGCTTTGAAGTCACATAGTTCGCAAGGTAAGTGTGGTATTTGTTTTTTGGCTGTTTTTGTTTGGGTTTTTAATTTATTTTCACAATTTTTTTCCCATTGGAGTTCACTTGGCTGCAAAATTGAGTTATTCTTAGTGATATGATTAGTGTCTTCGCCAGTTAAATGTGATTTTATATTAGTATTCTGCTTGATTTTTGATTTAACATATGTTTTGTTTTCTGTTTTCTCACTGTTCTTAAATAGAACTTTACCATGCTGAGATTCCTTGAGATTTCGATGACTTTCTTTTGCTTGCTTTTTACAAATATTCTTTCTTTCTTTACAAAAATCTTTATGAACTTCTAAGATTGATTCATCATCCATATCTAATCCACAAAAATTGCATTTAGATAATTTCTTATGAGAAGTAACATGAATATCTAAAGATCTTTTAGAATGGAAAGTTTTACTACAGTTGCCACATATGTAAGGTTGAAAATCAAAATGATGCTTATTGATGTGTGCTATTAAACTTCCTTTTTTTCTGCAAGTGAAATCACAATCAAGACATTTTGCTGTGAAATTTCTCTGGATTTGTTCTTGAAAATGGACTAAGTGTTTTAAGTGGATGCAAGTGTTGCCACATTCCTGGCATTTTAAGGTGTTGCTATCATGATGTTTTAAACAGGTAGAACAAGAAATGCTGCTAAAGTGTCCTTTCGCATGTTCTTGTAAGCTTTTAAAGGTGTTGAATGGTTCAGAGCAAAATCCACATTTTAATTTGTCTTCTTGTATTTTCTCTGGAAAATTTTTGATAATATTTTCTGGAAAACTTTTGTGTGATTTCACTGTTTTCACTAAGTTAGATGTAGATTTTTCCATACTTTTTTCTGTAGGAACTGTTAATGGACTAGTATTATCGTTCACTTCTTCATAATCTAAATCAATACACCTAATTGATCCTTCATCTGACTTTTTCAACTGTACAATCAACTGAATGATCTTAGATTTCAGCTTATCGACATATTTAAAGAGTAGTTTAGTGATAGATTTAGAGTTTTGTATGAAGTTGTAGGATTGTTTGAGCTGCTCCATACAACTTTTGCAGATTAAGTTACTGGCAAGGTCTTCTGGTTTCTGAAAAAAAAAACACAATACAAATCTTACAAATTGTTTATTTGAATGGTGTGGGGTAAACATCTCAAGGTCAAGATGTTAATGGGTAAAGTACAAAGTTATAATAGATTACATGCTGAATGAAAAGAAAGGTAGGTATAAAACTGGCTAAGCTGATGGGCCACATACTTTGACTAGGTACTGAGTATTACCCGCTTGTGCTAATCGACACAGTTGATAAGATCTTTGCACAACAGTGATGAAACATTTAAAATAAAAACATTTACCTACCTACCACTAAAAATGGGTGTCTTTCGAAGAAACATCACAGTTTTATTATGGAATGTTTTCGTTAATTAGCTAAGTAGGTAGGTACTGTACTATGTATATAATAAGTAACTTAGGAAATTAATTAATGTCGTAATTTATTTTGGAGAAATTGTGACTTTTAGCCAATGATACTTTATACTATAATAGGAGTACC
Source organism: Eupithecia tripunctaria (assembly GCA_955876795.1). Taxonomy (NCBI): domain Eukaryota; kingdom Metazoa; phylum Arthropoda; class Insecta; order Lepidoptera; family Geometridae; genus Eupithecia; species Eupithecia tripunctaria. Next base: position 1,008,785 of record OY041625.1, read on the forward strand.
ATAGTAGTAGGAGTAGTATAGGTAGGTAGAGAGGAAGTTACCGGGGCTACGGTAGCTCTACAAAGTCGAGTAAAAGATTGCCACTGGGAAATTAGTTTCCCGAACCATTTCGATACCTACTCTTGTTTTTAGACTTACCTCATGAAAAACGATTGTATACATTTCTTTTAAGCTTATGTACGACCGGTTGTTATAACTGGCAGCTTCCACCTCGTGTTCAATACTTTCTTCACCGCCGTTCTCAAAGCAAAGTCCACAGAAATTAAGAGAAAAAATCAAATTGTGTAGTTTTTTGGATACAGTGGCATTATCCTTAATCCTTGATGTTGTGTCTGTCTCCATTTTTTCCATAGCTGCCAATGTAGAACTTTGAGAAAGTCACGAAGCCAAGCTAAACAATATAAATTTAGGAGTAAGTCTGTTAACAAAAAATCAAACAAATCTCCAAAATTAGCAGCTTAGATATAGAACTATATTAGCAGTATGTAAAATGTAAACAATAAAATAAATTCAACCTCTTCTTTCTTTTTTATGGCGCCGCCGTTTGCTACGACTCAGCCCAGCCAGTGTCAGTGTAAAAAATAAAATTATTATTGTACCAACATGATTTTGCTAAAAACAATAATGTTATTTTTGATCTATTTGTCAATCAAGCCACTCTCGACTGTGACCGTTAATAGCTGCTAATCATTTTCACTGCTTTCTTAAACCCATCGCTGCATCGTTTGAATCTGTGAATTATCCATGAAAAGGAAGTTAGAGCAGTCACACGGAGACAAAAAATAAACAAGCAAAATCAGCACTCATATAAAACTACGTCATAATGAAGAAACTTTAGAAAAACAGATAAGTACTCAAAAATTTTTATATTTTGCCTGACAGAAACATCGAATTTTTCGTCCTCCAAGTAATAAGATGGACGAGAAATTTATTCACATAGACGGTTTAATGGAAGATCATGATGACACTTTTAAAACTTGTAGTTCTCCTAACAGTAGAATCATGAACATTACCTGTTTTTTTAAACAATAAAGAAATGAGATGTGTACCTTCCCTAATTATTATTATTAAGAGCCTACCTGATCCCACTGCATGGCAAAGGCCTCCCTTCCCTTTCCACCTTTCATTCTTCTCTATTGTCGGCCAGTTGTGGCCACTTTTTGTTGTAGGCGTCCAGTTCGTCTCTCATGGCTGGCTTTCGCCCAGAGCTCTTCCAGCATGCGACATACGTGTCCAGCCCAGTCCCATTTCAATTTGGCAGACTTTACAGCTACGTCCGCTATCTGGGTCTTGGAGCGCAGTGTTGAGTTTCTGATGCGGTCTTTTAATTTAACTTCAAGAATGCTGCAATATTATTGAGTGACCATGTTTGCGCACCGTACCTACGTGAGAATGGGGAGAATGCACATGTCCACTAGTTTCCGCTTTAAGGAGAGTGGCAGTGGTCCTTTCATTAGGTGTTTCATAGACTAGTGATGGGCAAATGGAAAAAAAATATCGATATTTTTCAAATATATCGATATAATATCACCCAAAAAATATCGATATTTCGATATACAAATGCAAGATATAGAGGGTTTTTAAATTCAAGGTGTTTTTACATGGTTTGGTTTAGTGCGTGGAGATGGTAGGTGGTGGAAAGGCCACGTCAAAAACCTGCTTGGTCCGGTGGTTGATTTTTATCTAATTGAACACAGATTCTATTTTCTATTGTTTTTATGAACAGTTGCATGTTTGGAGACCAGACTGATGGGGCGGTAATTCCGGATGTCACATTTGTCTCCCTTCTTGTGAAGGAGGATGATATTAGAATGGCAGAACTCTGAAGGGAATGTTCCAGTCTCTAAGACTCTATTTAAGAAATGTGTGATGTGTGGTAGCAGAGTGTGCTAAGCTTCAGTTGTAATGGCATCTTCACCAGAATTCCTATTGTATTTCAAGCTTCTGATTGTACATTGAACCTCGTAACCGGTTATCGGCGCAATTTTATCTGAACATTGATATGCGAGGCCTGGCTGCTGGGAAGATGCATCTGAATAAAGATCTTTATAGAATTGGGTACAAATTTCCCTAATTATTAGGTACCTAATAATTATTTTATTAAACATTACACAATAAAAAAGACTGCATAAGGTTCTTTTCTACACGGACTTCAAGTCTCGACTGCAGGCGAGGCAACGGCAATAGAATTGCCGGGTGTAGTGTTGCCTTGAAGTCAATGGGTGTAGTTGCCTTGCAGTTGGCAACTTGGCGTTCATGTATTTGAGACGTGCAGTCCGTGTTTAAGAGCTCTTAGTAATACGTAGATAAGACACAATATCTAGAGTACCTATATTCCTATTTGTGTTTGCTTAATACTGAAGTTATTTATTCGGGATGTTTATTTATTTTATTTATTATTTATTTATTGATGTAATTAGAACGGCTTTAGGCCAATTATACTAGTTACAGTAGGTTTAAAAATTAAATAATAGTTACCTACGTACATTATGTAAGAAAAAATAAAAAATGTTCAATACCTATCTAATTATCTTAAAAAACAATAAAACATAATAATATTAAATTGATAGATTTACACATAATATATTTAAAAATAAAAAAATTTAAATAAGTCAAAATTAATAATACCTACGGTTAAACATTTGTCAAAAATCAGATTCACATAAAGAAAGAATCACATGCCTAAGAGTTCTCCACTCGTCCGCAAATATATCGGTGCCTGGGTGGGCCTCCAAGAGTTTGTTCAGGGCTGCGAGGGCTCTATGTATTATAATATATTTATGCAGTTGTTTGAGTATCTACCTATCATGTTTTTTGTAATTCCTGTTTGTAGGTAGGATAGGTAGTTTGATCAGAGTCAGAGTCAAATCGTTTATTTCTTTATACTTAGGAAATAAGCACTTAGACAAGTCAAATTTTTACTATATAAACAGCTTGTTACGTATATATAGTTATTACTATCAAATAAGAAATAAGGTGCAATTGACTCTAATTCACTTCAATTTTTTTTCCACTAGCGGAAGAAGTGAAAAAGAAACCAATAGCAAGTTTATCGCTTATCAACTAATACAATCTTTGCGTAACTAAGAACACTGTTCTTACATACTCTTGTCGGTGTGGAACTGGGCAACATGCGACCAAGCATTAACATCATTGATGTAATCATCTATGCAGTAATAGGCTTTCTTGATAAGATTTCGTTTTATGTACAGTTTAAATTTACCCTATTCGTAGCTCAGTTGTTTCAGATGGAAGCTTGTTATAGAATCTTACGCAATTGCCCACAAATTATTTTCCTACCTTTTGTAATCTATATGATGGGATGTGTAATTGGTTTTATTTCTTGTATTTCTTATGTGAACATCACACCGTCTCAAAAGGTTATCTCTGTTTTTGTGTGTATACATAAGATTTTCATAGATATATTGCGATATTACTGTCAAAATATTTTTTTTTAATAATTCCCTCAATGAGTCGCGTGGATTTAATTTATAAATAGCGCATACCACCCTTTTTTGAAGAACAAAGATAGTCTGGTTGCCAGCTGCCTGTCCCCAAAGCAAAATACCATAAGACATAACACTATGGAAGTAACTGAAGTAAACTAACCTAGCTGTATCTTCATCGGTAATATATCTAATTGTTCGAACCGCATACGCTGCTGAGCTAAGTCTGCTTACTTACGAGAGCATCAATTTGCGGTTTCCATTGAAGAGAGGAATCATTAAGTAATCCTAGGAAAACATTGAGTCTACAAAGTGAACAATCTCATCCTTTGGCATTATCTTAGTTGGGAGCTCTCTTACTTTTGGTAACATGAATTTTATGCATTTGGTTTTTGAACTATTAAGTAAGAGGTTATTGGCGGTGAACCAATCTAATATTAGTGAAAGAGAATTATTTACATCGTCATAATTGTGTTTATTTCTGTTAACTTTAAAAATCAATCTTCATTGATTTGTATCATCAGCAAATAAAACGATCTCACACTTTCCTAAAAAAAGGGAGATCATTTACATATTATATTAAAAACTTTTTTTTTAGTTCACAGTAATACGTCTTTCTTTTTTTGTTGGTCATGGATATAAATAAATAAATAACGTTAGATGGTAAGTAATATATGGTCACTGAAATTGCAAGAAATACTATCACTACAATTATTTATCTGTCCAAAATTGATAATTGTGATAATTTAAGATCCATACAACATTAAGCCAAAGTACGAATAGAAGTAATAATAATTTAATATAAAATTATAGTAACGTCCTCAGACGAAGTAAAAAAACAAGACAGAGTGACGCCGGCCGACAAACTGATGCCGGTTTCGTAAACATGTGCGCGTTTGATGAGTGTTGCCGTGTAGTAAAAACGAATTACCCCTAATATTTTATTGTATTAGCAGAATGAATGGATAAGTAAATAGTAGATAAGATGACATTTTTTCAAATTGTATATTTACCTCACTTAGAGGTAGTATATAAGTAGGTATGTTTATTCCGACTAGAAAGGGGGACAATAAAACAACAGTAATATCAAACATTGGTTTTAATGGCCTTTATATTGCGTAAGTTTTCTGTAGAACTGTCATTTACTGTCCATCGTTCTGGAAATTGTTTCCAATTTCGAAATATGGTGGAAACGTATTAGGTACATAAATATTTTTCGATGATGCATCGCTTATTTTATGCTCTTGTCTTGGCCAGCATAACTGTGCTCAGTCTCCAAGTTAGAGAAAACGTTGTCTTTGCCAATAAATCGTTTTAAAATCTTTTTATCAACTGATTTATATTGCTTTTCACTAACTATCACTATGCTTTCATTACATTATTTACGCACAACAGTTTCACAATTTTTAGGCCAAGATTTGGTATTTTTACATAAAAGGAGTATACGACGGTAAAGGAGGCAACCTTTGTTTTGAATTTAATATTATTTTTCCTCTATAGCAATATCTTTCAAGTCACTGCGTTCGGGAGATCTCAACGGAGGCTAAGAAAAAGGGGGTGAGAGGAAAGTGGGGTTTTTTTTTATTTCGATGCAAAATAAGCATCTAGTTCCCTGCAATCGAAAACCCTCAGTAGCACTTACAAAAGGGGAAGGAGGGCTGGGGGCAAGGTAATAAGGTAATACCTTTTTTGCAATAAAAAATATCCCTTTCTATATGAACGCAACGCCATAAATGTTGTTATCCAAATTAGTCTGTGGGCAAGATTTGTTCCGCCCCTTTTTGAGATTTGACACCCCCCCGGGTGTCAAATCTCAAAAAGTCGGCATTTTCCTTAAGCCTGAGAAATACATTTTCCTAAAAATGTCCTTGTCTCTGCATGTCCTTAATGATATCCCTTAGACCACGATATCTCGTTAGACCCCAATTTCGTCTGATGTTATTAATTATCCTATAACTACCGGGGCATCAAGACGAATCATTAGACTCCTCATTTATTGAAATCGGACTTATAGTTTCAGCGCTACGTGAGAAAATAAAATCGGCTACTTACAAACATACAAACGAAGCCAACCTTATTTATCCATGCTCCGTTGGTAGTCGGGTAAAAAAAAATAGGTAACTACCTAAGTAAATTATTACATTACAATACATTTACGTTTCACGTCACATTAATAACTTCCTCAACAAACGGGAACTTTTGTGACGCTTAGTGTTGGCAGCACTTCTGGCGGTTTTGAGTTCCAAGTTGTCATGATAATTTATAAAGTTGATTTACTAAAAATATATGATTTTAAGTTTACTTAAGTATGAAATGTGATTCCGTCCTACTTCTTGTGTATTGAAGATTGGTTTTTACACCATTTTACAACACAATTTGACATTGTTTCTGTAAAAAATACGAAATATTATATCGTGACACTCCGCGCGCCGGCATAGCTCGACTGACAAGGTATGGCTTAGTTTTGTTTTATGTCTGTGCGTGTAACTGTGTATGTACACGGCTAGGCTTAGTTTTGCCGCCATCGGTGAGTCGGCCGGCGAAACTCTATCTTGCTTTTTTATTCATCTGAGGTAACGTCTATGATTTGTTGATTACCGTAACCTGCTATTTTGGTCGCAGCCCTTTTTCCTGTCAAGAGTGTCAAATTGACAATCATCCGTCATCGGATCCCAATTTTGTTACGTTTTCTTTTCGCTTTTGCATAGCATTATTTACGTACGTGCTGTTGAAAGAATAAAATGACCCGAGTAAAATAAAACCCTGGAACATTTTAATTTAATGAATCTACAAAATTAACGTAAGTTATTGTTCATAGTTTTATGCATTTTTATACTGCTCAAAATTAGCGATTTCGGTGACTATCCTTTTCATTGCACGATGATTGCACGTAAAGGTTATATACCTACCTACCATTAGGTGTTCTAGCTTAACTAACTAGGCCTAAAAAAATACATACCTACCAAGGTGATAATAAAGTTCAATTCACCTTTTACTTTTGTAGAGTGTTTAACTAAATGCAAAGGTATTTTCTGCGTTGAAATATAAGGCATTTTCTACACTCAATAACTGTGCAAACTGAGCAAGACTAAAGATTCAGATAGATAGCTGACACGCTTGTAGTGTAGGTACCTACAACCACTAGTAGTTGTTCTTAGGCCGGTTAATAATAAAAAAATGAAATAAATAATGTGGGACAAATCACACAGCATTATCTAGCCCCAAGCTAAGCAGACCTTGTGTTATGGGGTACTAAATAACTGATATACATAATACAATACACTACATAGATATTGTTTTTATTAGGTATACATAGAAATTTCCTAGAACGCCCTGAACAAATATCTGCAGATCCAATCCTGCCTTTCTTTAATTGGAACGTCCCAGCCTCTGCCAACGACTAGGCAATTAAATAAACATTACATACATTGGTCCCGAGGCGGGAATCGAACCTGCAACCTCCTGCGTCTACTAAATAAACTTTTTATTCTATTTTAATATCTTTACAAAGGTAGTACTTACCATAGAATTGGAAATTTATTATTTAAGTATACTATTTTAGAATTTTTGGATGAAGCACTTTAACTATTATAGATATACTTACCTACGAATCTACTGCCTAACGAGTAACGGTACTTATTAATATAAACTTTTATTCATATCTTTTCAGAACAAACATGGAGGCACCAACTAAGAGAAGCCTTGAAGAGCAGACAAACATAGAGTGGTTAAATCAGCACTTGAGGACAATTTTTCATTCTACTCAGTTCTGTTCCTTGTGCCTCAAAACCGATGGAGAGTTCTACTCACTTGACAAAATGTTTGCAGCCAATGAAGAGATCACTATGAGGCCGTTGCGAGATGTAGTCAACTATGTTTTTAATTTTGATGTGAGTATGAGTAGATCTTTACCGTATCCATCCAGCATGGAGCATGTTAGTAAATAAACCACGATACAAATAACAAAAACTCACTTGCTTGGCGGCGAGTTTCAGATATAATTGTAAGCAATTTTTATTGAAGGGAGGATTTACGTATAAAAGGACGGGCCAACAAAGTGAATTTTAGGTTAAGTATGGGCGGTTTGTATATGTTTATGCCTCATTCAAAATGGACACGGTATAATCTAATTGCCATGTGACGACTCAGGGATATCTACTGGGAGTGGGCAGCAGTACATTCCTTAACCCGCATTATCCAGCATGGGGATTATGGGCATTACCCCATACCAAGGCTGGATCAGGGGGAGGCCTGCATCCAGCACTGAACCCATATAGGCTATTGAGGTGACGTGAGGTGAGATGAGATTACTAATAATGACGACCTCTGTGGCGCGGTGGGCGAAGGTCTACCTGCGACGCAGGAGGTTGCGGGTTCGATTCCCACCTCGGGACAAATGCGTGTACGATCTACAGACATTTGCTCAGAGCGTTCTGGATGTTTTTCTATGTTTAATAAAAAAATATATGTAGTGTATTGTATTATGTATATCAGTTATCTAGTGCCCATAACACAAGCTCTGCTTAGCTTGGGGCTAGATAATGCTGTGTGAATTGTCCAGCATTATTTATTTATTATTTATTTATTATATATTTATTTAATAAACAGCTGCTGCCTTTCTTGGGTAGGTGCTCTGGTTTAGTCAGCTGGTACAACTTTGCCAAACCCCCTTGTTTGTGTGAAGCCAGCTGAGCTAAGGATGGATGTGAGCTGTGTTGTAGATCTCTATGGTTTATCCATTTTGAATGGAGCATGTTAGTAAACAAAATACGACACAAATAACAAAATCTCACTTGCTTGGCGTTGAGTTTCAGATATAATTGTAAGCTATTTTTATTGCAAGGAGGATCTAAAATCGACAAGTAATGTAAATTACGTATAAAAGGACGCGCCAACAAAGTGAATTTTAGGTTAAGTATGGGCGGTTTGTTTACGTTTGTGCTTCATTCAAAATGGACACGGTATAATTTATTGAATAGTACCTACATACCTAGTTGCTATCTAATTTCACTCAACTGACACAGTTCCTATAATGTCCTTAAATCATATTATTTTAACAGGTGATATAACTTTACCATCTTCCGCCCCAGATTACATTAAGTTATATTAAGATTGATTGTATATATTGAGGAAGTTCATATCACATATAACACAATAATCAACAGTTGGGGCTTAGGAAGATCTGACTTAAAGCACAGAAGAGATATATAATATAAAGTTCAATCAATCCAAGCATTGTTTTAAACTTAATAACCTCCATTTCAGGTTGAGGAGTTCATGCCAAGTAACCATATCTGCGAGCAATGTACCGAGACGACAATACAATCTTATATATTCATCTCGAATACCAAGAAATCGTACCAAATACTTCAAAACTGTTTAAACGATTTGGAATCCAAAGTCGACGACATAAGCTGCACATTAGACAATCAAAACAACTACGAAAACTCTAATATAATGATTGTCATAGAATATGATGATGAGACTTGTAACCAACTGAAGGAACTGAACGCTGGGTGTAGCACTATTCTAACAGACAGACCTATCATTAAAAATAAAAAAGTACCCATCAAACCCATGAACAAAGAAGGTAAAGAAAATAATGGCCCGGTGATAATACCTACGCAGAGAGTAGAGAAATACCCTAGAACCAATATTGCAAAGAGAAATGTAGCAATAGAAGAAAAGGTACCAACTCCAAATGTGACACTTCAAGAGGGCAAAATTGTCATAGAGCCTCTTGTTACTAACAGATACCGGGTACCAGCATCGCCCCGGTTTAACACCTACTGCTGTGCGTCCTGTGATGATATATTCACAACCTACCGATCTTTGAAAGAGCATGAAAAAGCTAAGCACAACTCAATAATTTACAAATGCAGATATTGTGATAAAATCTACAACACCCAACAGTATCTAGACTTTCATTATCGTTCGTTGCATAATCAATCTAGATGCAGATTCTGTAAGGGTCTAATTACAGCTAATAACCTAAATGAACACCTGAAAGAGATGCACGGAAAAAACGTCCATAGCTGTGAGCAATGCGAATTGGTTTACTACACGAAAGAGCAATTAGACACCCATTGTAAAGCCACGCACGGAATATCAATGGATAAAAATAGCAAGGCTTGTGTCATGTGCTTGAAGAACTTAACAGAATTTGAAATAAGCAGTCACAAATGCAAGTTTTCATGCCTGGAATGCTTTGTATCACCGTGTATCCATTATGACTATTTAATGTCATACCGAGAACAGATCTTGAATCACTCAGCCTTAATACAATGTCTGGATTGTGATTACACAACAAAAAGGAAGGAACATCTGATAATGCATGTCAACCGTGAACATTTAGATCACCACCCCTTCACTTGCGGTCACTGTGGAACTCAATTCTACACTAAATTGTCCTTAAAAACTCACATTATCCAGTTCCATCAAGATATGAAATGTCAGTACTGTGAGGCCACTTTTAAGAACGTAAAGCACTTGCAGAGGCATCGTCTAGCTTGTAAATTAATCAGTCGATTACACGAATGCCGAAAATGTGTAGCATCATTTGACACAGTTCAAGAATTGGAGAAGCATATCAATTCCAGCCATAGCGCAATTGTGTTCCCATGCGTGCGGTGCAATAAAGAATTTAACGAGAAATCTTCTTTAGAGGATCATCATCTTAAGGTGCATACTGAAATACAAAAAAAGAAGCGGAGGAAAATGATAGAATGTACCCTATGTGATATAACATTCAAAAACCTCAAGGAAATGATTGATCACGAACAATCGCACGACCCAGGGGAAGTGTACCCCTGCAAAGTGTGCCCCAAATCTTACCAAAGTCTAAAAAAAGTATACATGCACAAGCAAAAGCATTACACAAATAAAATTATTTGTCCTGGCTGTAAAAAATCACTTATTAGCTCATATTACGACCAGCACAAGTCACGCTGCCCATTCTTAAAGGAAGACACCGGCGTTAACGCTTGCGACATCTGCGGTAAAGTTTTCATGACACAAGTTAGTTTAAAAACTCACCAGCTAACCCACACAAACCCGATACCATGTATACATTGTGGAAAGCGAATTAAACCTGCATCCATGAAGCGTCACTTAGAAATATGGCACTCAAGTTACATTGCCTATGAAGAGACGAAATCTAGACAACTACTACACTGCGATGCTTGTGTCTATGTGACCCGAAAGCACAGTGACTACGAGAACCATGTTAACAAAGTTCACTTGCAGATCAAGCCATACAGCTGCGATAAATGTGGAAAACAGTTTTGTGGCAAGTCAAGACTAGCTGAACACATGAGAACACATTCCACATCAAAAGTCTGCTTTTGCCCAACGTGTAATAAGAAATTTGCCAACAAAGCCTGTCTCAAAATGCATCTCAGGCGTCACACGAATGAAAACCCTTATGAATGCAACATCTGCTCTGAAAGGTTCCGGTCTTCGAGTATAATGAAGACTCATAGATTGAAGAAACACCACGATAAGACCATAGCATGTCCATTGTGCGATGCAATGTACCATTTAGTGGCAGAAATGAGGTTCCATGTTAAAAAAACTCATTGGAAGAGTCCTGAACCGTTTGATTATAAGAAAATCGTTCCGGAGGAGTGTTATCATCTGTTCCAAGATAGAAGGCTGCAGAAACTTGGTGATGAAAATGGGTTACAAACTGGGTATATCATACCATAGGCGTAGAAGCTGCCACACACAGAAACTGTGGCCGGGCAAGAGGCAAAGAGTCAGAGTCAGAGTCAAATCGTTTATTTCTTTAGACTTACAAAATAAGCACTTAGACAAGTCAAATTGGTACTATATAAACAGCTTGATTAGTAGTAATTACTATCAAATTAGATATAAACAGACTCTAATTCACTTAAATTTTTTGTCCACTAGCGGAAGAAGTGTAAATGAAACCACTTGAATGGCCTCATTGTTCTGGGACTGGTCGTCGTACATGGCCACATAAGCCACCCGCTCAAAATTGATTCCGAGTACACTTACCTTGGACAAATTCTGCAGTTGTACAACAAGTTTAGAAGGAGGCCAAGAGGAAGATCCAGCTAGGCTGGGCAGCGTTTGGCAAAATAAGTCGAGTCTTCTCGTCATCTATACCGCAATGCTTGAAAACTAAAGTTTTCAATCGGTTCATGATCTACGGAGCTGAGACGTGGACACTCACGGTAGGGTTGGTCCACCAGTTCAAAGTCGCCCAGCGAGGTATAGAAAGAGCTATGCTCGGAGTCTTTCTGAAGGATAGGATTCGTAACAAATACATCCGACAGAGAACCAAAGTTATCAACATAACTCAAAGAATTAGCAGGTTGAAGTTGCTAATTCTTTAAGTTATGTGACAGTGGGCCCGCCATTTCTCGCGAAAAACCGACAACCGCTGGGGTAAACGAGTTCTTAAGTGGAGACCGCGACTCGGCAAATGTAGTTTGGGACGCCCTCCGGCCAGGTGGGATGACGGGATCTGCGAAAGACTGCAGGCAGATGCTGGATGCGTCAAGCTGAAGACGGCGCTATGTCCTCATTAACAGTAATGGTATGTACAGACAGGGTCAGTATTATGTAAACGCTGGCTGCATTTTACCTACCTAATACTGACGCTGGCGCAGTCTATACCTGTATAGAATGTAAATATGGTTTTTTGATATGTAATTTAGGTAATTTAAATTAAATTTATGTATTTTTTATATGTTATGTGTGTTTATTTTTTCTATTTCCATTGAAAATAGCTATACCTACTTGCCGCAAATACATAGGCTAGTTAGTATGTTTTTTTCGACATCCGGAAACTAGGAAAATTGGGTAAAAAGGTTAACTTCAGAGGATTTTCTTTGAATCCTTATACATTTTTTACTGCGTGTATCTGGTTTTCATTGCAACGAAAAAAACAACTGAATTAAATGACGGATTTAACTCGAATGATTAAAATCATCTCAACCCTGACTTTTATTACTTTAAAATTGGTTTAGTTTAGTTATCATGACAATATTGCTGAACTTAGGTATGTTTATCTCATTTATTTAGAAATTAATTTAAATTAGATAAGTATCTACTACATAACTATATCTGTTCAAAAATAATAAAAGACATAAAAATTATGTAATTTTATTAGAAAAATAAGGTACAAAAGGACTTCAATTTCATCTTTAAATGTAAAAGAATTTTAAAAATAATATATTGAACGGCAGTGTTTGAGTATTACTCGACAAAATACTTAAAATTATGTTTAAATTTGAAATCACATGAGTTTCTAGCATAATACAGTTTTACATCTAAATGCCTGTATAACATTACATTTACCTTATGAAACTGGTATCTTAAAAATCATAGCTATTTAAATGTTGGTTCCTACGTTGACAAATAAAAACAGTAGGTTATTAATGTAAAATAGCAACACAGCTATTTCGTACATACGAGCGCTACGAGTGCGTTTTGGGTGACTTCCCCTAAAAAGTCCCACATTGAAGGGAAATCACCGTAGGGAGTAGCGCTAGTTGTTTAAGTACAATAAAATGTATGGTTTTGTCTAGATCCATCAAATTCCACAATCTTATTTCGAAGTCTACGAAACATTGAAACTATAGCTGTAAAACTCCACATTTTTATTTACATTTTTACTTCATTTTCTAAATAACTTAAATAATGGTAACTTTAATTACACTTAGTGGTATCAAATTCAAGATCCACCTTCATTTAATTATAAAAAAAATAATTTTTTTTCACATTTTTAAAAAACAGCCTAGTTTATGTCAACATCGATACTACAAAACATGGTATATTTGAATTCTGTGGTAGCGCTGAAGACATCAAATTCAACGACGAATCATCAAAATAAACTAGTAACAATACAAGAAAAGGATTACGCGGCGCATACAAAAAAAACGTTAGGAAGGGTAAAAAGAAGGTTTTTTGATGGATGACAAGAACGGAGGAATAAACACAATTAGTAAATAATGACAACTATGCATTTACTGGACTCCTGTTAGGGAAGGGACTATAGAACAGGAAGGTATAGCGACAGGAGCATAATATTACAAAATACGCATCGAATTGAAGAATTTCATTATATCCCACCATCGTTCGTTGGTAAAAGCCCTCCATTATCTGGCAACATTTATAATAAAAAATAAACCGCGCAATCACTTCCACATTTGAAATAATACCGTTCCGTTATTCGCACCATATTCGAAAGAGTTTCTATCACTTAGTACTGGTATCCACCTCCTTGGTTAGGGGGGAGGTATTCCTGGCCTCCTTGGTTGACGGGGCCGCGACCGTATCCACCGGCTGGTGCATCGGGGTATCTCGCTTCACCTTCGTAGGTGACCTGAAATAAATAAAAGACCAGGTAAATATTACATCTTTATCGTCAACTGATCCTGATAGAAATGTTATTCTCGTAGTGACTTCAACTGAAGAATAGGACAACTCCGACACTGGGTTTGGATAGAAGTGCCAGTGTTAGGTAGATACTAGCGCAATAGCGCAACCTTTAAATCTCTTGTGATGAGAATAGCTCCGTCTATCGAGCGTAAAAGTTAGCCCTAAGCTAACTTTTACGCTCGATAGACGGAGCCATTTCACAAGAAGTTGAAGAGGGAGGACGAGGGAGGAAGTTAAAGAGGAGGGACACGTAATAAAATATTGTTCTTCCGTTATGTTCTCCGGTTGTTCTCGCATGCATGTTTACATATCGCATCGCATCAATTTTGCGCCCGAACGAGGGCAACACCAGCATTCGTGCTAACTAAATTCAAACCTTACTGGAATACATAGAGTCTATTCACCTCAGCATTGAATCCATTCCTCCAATCAGCGGTGTACTTGACGATCTGTGTGCGTCCATCAGGCAGTGCTACGCGGTACTCCCCCCGCGTGACGTCACCGTCGGAGATGGCGTTATGGCTGAAGTTGTTGTCATCTTCATTGACAGCGTAGGAGAAGTCGAAAGGCATGCCTGGCTCGTGGTGGTGATGATCTTCGTGATGCTCATGGTGCTCGTGTTGCTGGAAAAAAGAAGTTGATTAATTCCGGAAGATATCGCTCATAGCGATTAGGACGCTCCTTGTACTTTATGAATATTCATAGAATATCTATTATTTTGACACACAAAGATATAAAAAACTATAAGTATTTTTACTATTCGTATGAATCATTAAATACAGTAGATTAACACAAAGAAAAGTTTAAATTTCTAATATTCATATTGATTTACCATCGGAACTATTCATTTTTGACGCAAACGACCCCCATCTTTACGATTTCTGTCGCACACTTAACGATTTCGGAGTTTAAATTCTAAGCCTCTTACATTAATGGAATTTGCGTAGTTCTCTCTCCGCACGATAGAGGCACTGTTTCTAATTGTGTGAAGAAAAGAGACGTCATGACCAGGTCTTGATACTACCGTCAAATAGACTCGTCGCCTTTACTGTACGGTTTTATAGCTCTATGGTAACAAAGTCGTAAACATTTTCTTCATGGCCTACCTATAACCTACCTACCAAGGCACTGTTATTTTATAACACCTAGGAAACTCGTGAAAATGTTGAGATAGGAACATGGGCATGGTGGTATTGGTATGTAGGTGCTGAAACATTATCTCAAAATTGTTTTTTACCGACTTCAAAAAAGGGAGGAGGTCAATTGGACTGTATGTTTTATGTTTGTTACCTCAGAACTTTTGACTGGGTGGTCCAATTTCATGATTCTTTTTTTATTTTAAAAGCTGGTGCTTCCCGTGTTAGTTTATATGAAGTCAATTTCATCTAGAATAGATAATACTGTGTGAATTGTCCTGCTTTATTTATTTAAGCTCCTTATTTTATCTTACCTACTACTTACTAGTCGTAAAATATACAATAAACAATTCCATAGCTTCATAAAAATTTTATATTTCTAACAATACAAATTTTATAAAGTCGAAGTCGTAAAAATGTTTAACAACTCTACATTTGATAATGTATAACAAAAACCATGATTTTACACGGATTTGAGCAGAATTTTCGACATTCATGGAATTTGGTGAGTTGAAACAACCAGTAAATATAAAACGATGTTTGTTAATATTTTATGTCTACTTTGGCCTAAATGCCATAAACATAGGTAACGAAATTAATTTCATTTAAAATAAATAAAAATAATTGGACAGATTACATTATCTAGCCCCTCGCCCCTCTAGCTGCTTAACGCATTCACTGCCCAGCTCTGCGGTGCGACCCGCAGGGGCGCGCCGCAGCTCCACGCAGATAGAGACTGGCACATGCGTCTTGGGCCATGAAGGTGTTAGTGTATAAAGCAGTTATGGGTACAATATACTACCATACGTAGAAATAATGAGACATTTAAACAAAAATATTTTTGACTGCTTCATAAACTCGTATAAAGTTTATAAAGTTTGCCAAAAAGATCTTCTAGATTTCTTATTATTGTTTCGGCAATTTCGATAGTGGGCATCAGGGTTGTCAATACTTTTGTTGAAATATAATGGTTACATTTAAATTTTAAGGAATACTTAAATACCAATCATAACTTTCTGACTGAAATGACACCAAAATGTGGTATTAATTAATAAAATATGTGTTTCAGTTATTTACAGTGATATTTTTATCTTGGCTATCATGTGGACTTGGAATAAGCCGATTACAACAAACGTATGGTGAGTGAGTGAAATAAAAGATCAAATAAAACTTTGTTTTTTAATTTTTAAAAATTCTAGTTTCAGCCTTCGCACGCGTTGTTTCTATGGAAACGTTTAGAGGTGATTTCTTAGGAACTGTTTCAAGGGATATAAAGTAGCATATTATGTTTGATTCCAGGATTAAAATTGCAAATTTCAGCCCGATCCGTTCAATAGTTTTGGCGTGAAGAGGTAACAAACACCTATCTATCCATCCATACTACATCTAAACATCCAAACTTTCGCATTTATAATATTAGTGTGATAGAGTGACTTCACCGTCTAATAAAATCTACTAACAGATAGTGTCTAGATAAAATTGTAAAGTACTAACTTTTACACATAAGAACTCTAACCCAGAATGTTGCAACGCCCTTACAGGGTTCAAGTAGATTCTCCTAAAAATAATGAACAACTTTTAATGGAGACGAATGAAATAAAAAAAATATTAGCTCCCCTTGGAGTCAAAACAATAGAAAGAAAAAAAAACAATACAAAGTGACTCAGCATTGCCATACAGCACCGGGGCAATACAGTCAGCAGTGTCTCCGAAACACTTTCAACTGTTTTAATTTGTTTCTATTCTTTTGAAATTTTCTTTGTTAATAAAGACTGTATATCTATAAAGGTAATAAGTATTTTTACGAATTCCTTTTGAACTTTTCAGCTGACAAACTCAAAGCTATAGATATGGGTAATTGATATAATAAATTACTATTTAACGTTATGTGACGTTATGTAGAGTCTGTTCAAAAAAAGAAACGTCGTGGCGTTACAGTTGAACTAACAGTTTTAGTCGTACTGCAATGACAGAGCAGTGTTGTCAACGCAACAAAAGTTGTCAACTGGCACACAAGCGACCTTACTTTACTTCCTCGGACGCTTCTCTTTTTGAACAGACTACCTGCCAGGAGTATTATTGTTCTGTGGACTCTACTAGATATTTTTTTAAAGGCTGGTATGAGTCCCTTTTGTTTTTCGTTTATTTGGACTAGGTGTTATACTTGCTTGGAATTATGAAGTCGTCAGCGTGGAAAATTAAAAAAAAAAGACAGCGCGCCGGTCTTTAAAAAAATATCGTCTTTTACGGCTTACTTAATAAAGTACAATTATTAATAAATTTTCATAGAATACGGTGAGAGGTTAACAAGTGAGTAATCATTTTATAATAATTATTCGCTTTAATAATTTAGTATGGCGTTGTGGGAATGAGTGTTGCCTTGGCAGTTAATAAATGAATAAACAATTCAATGTACGTACATAGGACATTTAATTGCTTACATCAATGTGTTTATTTATTTTGTAGGATAGGAAAACTATACGTAAAGAGTATTTGCAAATTAGTGCACAGTATTGAAGGAGTTTATTCTCCTGCTACCATTAACAAACCTCATTTGCAGTTCTCTTTGTTCACTGAATATTAATCTATGGTATCAGGTGAATCCTTCAGTTTTTTTCTAATGGACTGTAATGCTGTTGACCGCAGATGGCCATGTCAGCGTTACCGGACTTTTGGCGGGCCCAGAGGGCGCCTCGCCGGTAAAATTAGGTTGGGGCGACACGCATATGGGCATAACTCTTGGCCCCCGAACGGTTGCCTGTCAAAACGAACTATGACATGACTGTATGCATTGGGTAGGATAGTATCGTGCACCAATTTGAAAACACCCTGTATAATAAAAAAGAATGTGTACCTTTTATATTGTTTTTTGTACCTATATATAAAAATTACGTGTTACGTACTACCTATGCTGAAGGCTATATAAAAAGTATCCACTGATAGCAAAAAAATAGTACTAAGTTGTCTTTTCAGTGAAAAATAAATATGGATGGGTTTGGTTAATGATAAATTATTTTAAATCATAATTACTACTTAATATGTAATAAATTATGTTACTGTTTAAGGTCTAGAAGACGGTAAGTGGTTTGATACAGATAGAACGAATCGTTAGTATAGTACTAATTTCTTTTTAAAAATAATATTCTGTACTTTTAAAAGGTTCATTGATATTCATGTTTTAATCCTTAAATGAAACTTGAGAGTATTTATTTTTGGATAAACAAAGTTTTAGATTTATCTTATTGTTTAACTTATCACTAACTTCGCAGGGCGAACTTGTTTACCTAAAAAAAAAAATGAAATTGACGTATGGCTTAAACACGACATATCGGGATTCGTTTCGGCCAAGTGCCAATAGTGTATGTCTAATACACTGAATTAGAATACCGTTTGCAAAAGAAAATCGAAACGGAACAATAGACTGCGTATTTCGTAGAATTAAAATAGGCATCCGGGACCGAGTGGAGTGGGACAATAGCTTGGAGGCCCAGGTTATACCCAACAGTGGGCGAAGTCGGGCTGCGGAGTTAATGATGAACATGAACAGCAAACGTTACTTTTCCATGAGAGAACTTTTTAGGAAAAATGTTTAACCTTTCATTAATGAACAGCTTACATTACTTGCTAATACTTATTAATGATCGAAAAATATTGTTGTTGAAAAATATTGTTGATGTCTGAACAAAATAATCTACGGAATACTTATGTTATATATTTTTATACCTTTCATATTTATGTTATATATTTATAGCTACAGTATTTGTTTACGTATGTTTTACCCAAATATTATTCACGCCACCGTCTACACTTGTTCTACTTCCTGTCCATTAAAAGGTGCCTGGAAAAGATAGCGATAGGCCGCCCATTGTACAGCGTAATTTGTATTTGTCTATTCCTGTCCTGTGATTCTGTTTTTATTTGGTATGCTATAAAGAATATTTGTATAGTCTTTAAATAGATGAGATATATGAGATGATATAGTCTTTAAATAGATAATGTTATGAGTTATGCTTATTTTTCAAGGGGCATCTCGACTGAATCTTAATTCAAGAGTACGTCACATGAGGTGTTCCACTGAAAGACCGCTTCCACCAGGTATTTATATATATATACTATGTATACCATTGGTTTTATGTATGCTTAAGCTTATACCACAAATATAAACCCAACCTCACCTTTATTAATAACTTAACATGTATCAGGTAATTTTTAATAAATTATGTAACTTATACATAAAATTTAACAATCTAAAATAAATAAACATAAACTTACTAGCAAATATATAGCTAATTAAATGTGTAAGCTATATCACATAGCTGCATCGCTAGTAAAATTCTAGGTAAATGTAAAATTCGCTATTTAACATTATTAAACATTTGACAGCTCCTTTTTTAGTATCTGCCCCACTACTTACTAGTTTTATAGGTTTCCATACAAAAGAAAAAAAAAAGGTTTTGTCATGTAATTTTACATCTATATAAATAATATTTTTTCAGTGGACCCGTCATATTTGCCTAGTAAGTCCTGCAAAAGGTTTTTTTTATGATTCGGTGTAAGTATTTATTTGATTTTTTTATTGGCTTATTAATTTGTGTTATTTAATTTTTCTAGCCAGTGATGGTAAGTCGCTGATATTTAACCGACTTCATAAAAGGAGGAGGGTCTCAATTCGACTGTTTTTTTATGTTTGTACCTCAGAACTTTTGACTGGGTGATCCGATTTTAATGAAGCTGGTACTTCCCGCGTGGTCCCATTCAAATTTGGTTCAGTTTTGACAATGGCAAATGAGGAAACCATAAAATTGAAGTCGGTGTATAGTTTTTTTTAATACCTTAGTAAATAATTTTGAGGGATAATACATTCTAATTCCTCGGGAATAATTTTCATAATGGGATCATTCGCTTTATATTAAAAGCATCATTAAAATTGGTCTACAATCGACGACAAAAACAGCGAAAGTGTTCCTATAAAAAAAAAAATCCTTTTTTAGAAGTTGGTTAAGAATAAGTATGTATGTATAGAGTATTATTTAAAAAAATAACTATTGGTTTATTATTATTTATGTTGACAGAGACTGAAGATGATCAAGGAAATAGAAAACCTATGAAGGGAAGTTACGGTAAGTTCCTTATGTACCTATATAGATTTTTGCCATAAATGCTGAGTAATCAACACAATATCGTCTAGCCGCAACGTAATCAACGTAATCAACGTAATCACTCGCTAGAGGGCGCTGACCTTAGTATCATCCTGTAAAACACCTCTCGTACTTAATATTTTTTAAAATTAATTAGTGAAACCTAAAGCTATACTGTGCATCAAATAACTTTCAAAGACTTGGGACCTACCAACTTTACATAACGGTGACAACCAGTGCAAGTGACAATAAGTGATAAATCAATTTTACTATTTACTGCGATCAGCTGTGTCGTGAAATTACTTGTTAGTGGGTATATGCACCACACTGCAACCCAAACCACAACGTAAACACAAACTGTGAGTGAATAAGATATAAACCATTTGAAAAATATCACGGAACAATACTAATAAACAACATAATTCTTACATAAAAACAATAACTTCCAGAAATTGTAATCAAACTTGCAAGTCACAATTGTTATGACATTTGAAGTACCGGTATTCGACACCAGTCATTACTAGCGTCGTCGTTGGCATAAGCATCAATCCATCGATAAAACAGCTCACCTTCCTAGTTTTACATAAATACACTAGATGGCGTTAAGTGTATCTCTGCACTGAATCAAATACATACTAGGAAACTGTACTTTTTACATCACATTCAGATTACTGCCACTAGAGGCGTTGTCATCGCTCCACTGAAACGATATTGAATCTCAACATTAAAAATGTCTTTATGCAACGGCTGCAAAATCGAAATAGAAGATAACAATATACTTGTATGCACTGTTTGCAAAGGAAAATACCACATTCAGTGCTTAGGCATGAAATTAGACTATTACATGTCATTTTCCAAGGAGTATTGCTCAAATTGGATCTGCCCAACATGTTTAAACAGCAACCGTCGCCGTCCCAGGACTAACGCGGATACACCTGTACGCCAGTTACACGCACCTGTACCTGCAGATGATTCCTCGGAATTCCTAGATACGGGTATGACCGAGCCTGTGCCGAGCACTACTATGCAGAAGTCATCGATGTCGGCGACTGAGCATGTCACCACCGAACAATTCAGCCAACTACTGCAAGCTATCAACATGTGGCGCGAAGATATGAACAAAAATGTGACGAATATTAGAGATGACATAAAGGGGACCCTCGCCGAAATTCAAGCCGATATGAGGTCCTTGCGTTTGGAACAGACCACAATGAAAAAAGATTTTGCACATATCTCGTCGGAGTTAAAGATCCTCCAAAATACCGTCCAGAACCAATCTTCTGAAAATGTTTTGCTGAAAAAGCGTGTAGACGACATAGAAAACGTAGCTACTGCACTTGATCAACATAACCCGGCATACTCCGATCTCGAGTCAAAGATTGATTACCTAGAACAGCAAGCCAGACAGTGCAACATAGAGATTTGTTATGTGCCCGAGCGACGCGGTGAAAACCTGTTGGATATTATGGAAGCCCTTGGATCAGCACTTAAGGTCACGTTCTCCCAAAATGACATAGTATCCATTCATAGAGTTCCTCAAGCCCAGCAAAGGGCCGATAGACCGAAAAACATCATAGCAAAGTTCGCAACACGGATACAGAGAGACAATTTGCTAAGTGCTTTTCGAAAGGTTAAAAGCACCATCACCTCGGACAACCTTAATATTCCTGGTACGCCCACAAAAGTATACATAAACGAACACCTTACTCTAAAGAAGAAGCACTTATTTCGGAAATGTCGTCAAGCTGCTAAAGAGCTTCAATACAAGCATGCATGGGTCAGGAACTCTGTCATCTTTATCAGGAAAGAAGATGATAGCCCAGTCATCATCATCCGAACAGAGCGGGATCTTGAGAAACTCACCAACCAAACAAGCAAGGCAACCACAGATAGTACCTAGGTCAAATAATTCCACATTTAAAATTTAAGAGGTCTAAGAATTAAATTACATACCTACACTTTATTTCTCTCATAACTACGACACTATTGTACTTACTGATACGATTAGCTTGCCACTAACAAGAAAGAATATTTGTTTGAATTATTGTTTATTTGTAGTTAGCTTGTTCAGGTATCTTAGTAAATTAAATCAAGTATTATATAAATTAGTGAAAACTAGAATCAGCAACCTGTAGCGATAATTATCATTAAGTTTACTAACATATTTGAGTACAACGTAGTGGGCTATATTTTTACTAAATTTATAATGTAACCCGTATACTTAAGTTTAAAATATAGCTGTTTGTTGTGCCTGTACTTAATAAATAAATAAATAAGTAATACTATATACCTACATGTATTTCTTCCCCAACCTAAACAAAACTTGTGTTATGAATGTTAGAACATGACACGCGCATGTTGCAAATAATTCTTATTCAGTAGGTTTACTTATTTCGAGAATGAGATGCATGTTTTATTAACGATTAAACGAACTTACCAACTGAAGTTCAATCATAATTCTTTCAATCATAATTTAGTCATTAGTTTAGTATAGTCTGTAGTCTGTCTTCCTCGATACAGGCCTAGTGAGAAAGTCGACGAATATAACTTTCGCTCAGCAAATTATATACCTACTAAATTTTCTATTTGATGTGTGTTAGGTTGAATTTATCTGGCTTTTTTATATCATTTGTTGCAATAAATATGTTTTACTTTTACTTTTACTTTACATCTCGTTCGAAGAAATAATATGTACCTACCTATTTAACCTTTTACCCCCGGATCCATAGATAGATTATGTTTTGTTATTATTCATAGAAATTAACCAAATTTTCATGTTTTAGAAAGTATTGAATCAACCCGATCTCCGTATAACGGCCCACCTGATCCACTGGATGTGCTTTTTTACGTCGATGATTACAAGTGATTGAAATTAATAAATCGAATTTTATCTAATCAAATTTAAATCATATTTTAGAGTTTCGTAGTCAACAAGTTAAGTAAGTACTTGAATAGAGCCAAGGTATTAAGTCGCGACGCGTCGCGTCTTTTATTAACCGACTTCAAAAAAGACTTTTGACTGGGTGGTCCGATTTGCATGATTATTTTTTTACATGAAAGCTGGTGCTTTCCGTGTGGTCCCATTTTAATTTTGTTCAGTTCTGACAATAGGATCCATGAAAATTCATGAAAAAACTGTAAAAATTGAAGTCGGTTTATAGTTTTTTAAAACAAAATTAATAATATTTTCTGCGTTGCGTTCGGCAAGAAATTATAGTACCAGAAGGGTGAGTCTATTTGAGGAAAAGAGTCGTGACGACCACGTCTCGTTACTACGGTAACGTGACGTCTCCTTTCCATACATTTTGGTACAGCAGAGCAGTACACAGCACCTCTACCGAGCGGACAGGGAACTACGCAAATCCCATACTAAAAGGAGACGTCACAATACCAACACGTCACGTCTCACTAACGTCAAATAGACTACTCTGAATAGCCTTGCTGTTGTGTTTTCCGTTTGTTCTAGAAATATAATTTTGATGCAAAATTATAAAGTTCGTAAAAGCGATCATTATTCTTGTTTTGAATAAAACAACGCTCAAACTTAGACACTGGCGGAGTCGTGGTGAAAAGCATGGGGCGCCATTAAGAAAGAAGTTGAAGTTGGCCTGCAGAAGGCCTTATACTAAGGCTACGTTCCGATTCACGCTTAATGCGCTGACGCGCGCATGAAGTCGTTTCGTTTCAACTTTCAGCGCGCTGACAGAGCGCACGGCAGCGCCCACTTTGCCACGCCCCTCGAGCGCACGGGAGCGCATGAACTGCCTCACCTTTCGAGACAAGGCAGCTCGTGCGTTCATTCAACTTCTTTGTGAGTGGCGTCTGAGCGTTTCGTTTCATCAATCGCGCCAACGCGCACCAACGACACCAACGCACTGCACGAGCCCCGTTCCGATTCATCTGAGCGCGATGAATCGGAACGGGGCTCGTGCAGTGCGTTAGCGCTTTAAGCTTGAATCGGAACGTACCCAAAAATACCACTTTTATGGCCCAAAAGGCCAATGCCCAACTCCGCCTCCGTGTAGCGTCGCGGCAGCGGCGGCGGCGCGCCCCTGCGCAGGTCGCATCGCAGCTGAACAGTGAATGCGTTAAAGTAGGTACTTTACTTACCTCCGGGGTGGGGGGTATATAGGTGTTGGGTCTAGGGGCCGGCTGCGTCGGTCTAGGGGGCCTGTATGTGGGCTGAGTCGGTATCTGAAATATTACAAACGAAAATTACGATACTAAAGGTTTTAAGGTTTTCGCCGTAACATCGGTTACTATTATTTTGTTTTTTTTTCTTAATTGCGACCCACAATTATGTTTGAACCAGCTGCGCCCCGCGGCTTCGCACGCGTTTTTTCTAAGGAAAGGTTATTTCTATCCCACGGCAACTAATTAATGGGATAAAAGCCTATGTTTGATTTCAGGATTAGAATTAGCTGTATGCAAAATTTCAGTCCGATCCGTTTAGCAGTTTTGGCGTGAAGAGGTAACAAACATCCATCCATCCATACATCCATACTGCTTACGGTACAATTATATCTGAAACTCGACGCCAAGCAAGCGAGCTTTTGTTATTTGCGTCGTGGTTTGTTTACTAACATTCTACATGCTCGATGAATACGGTATACATACATAGTTTACCTGAGATATCTACATAGACCCTGACTTTGTATAAATCCTTGTACTCATAAAAAAACAGCTTAGGTACCTACCCATTATGCTAATCATAGGATGACTCAATTTTTTTTAAACAATAATCATTAAACGCATAGATAAATCACGTCAAAACAATTACTATCCTACATTATTACAATGTATAGCGCCCACACGACCTGAACAATGCACAGCCTTGCAGTTACAAACTGTTGAAATGTCAGAATCGGTGGATGATAGTCAGATAAACATTTTTGGCCATGGTGTGTATAAGGTGCTATTGTTTTTGGAATTTTTTGTGAATCATCATAACTTATATAGGTAACTGTGTGAATTTTGGTGATGGGATTATTTTACATTTATCCAACCAAGCTCGGTTTGTAATCAAATTGCCATTACCTTCATGGCCCAAGACGCGGATATCTGACTTTAGCCGGGTGAAGCGGCTTAAGGCCCATAATCCCCACGCTGGGCATCCGGGATGGGGATCGCAGTTTGGTGGTAGAATTATTCTGCAAGGGACGCTGCTGCCCGCCCCCGGTTGATATGCCTAAGTCGCCTCTTACGACACGTACTGGAAGAATTGGGGTGGTGCAAATTCTAAGTGTGCTGGCTTAGAATTTGCACCCCAATTCTTCCCGTCTGACACAGCCCGTGGCATCGTCCACGTAGAAATGTATGTTTCTAAAGTTACGCGCAACTTTCTTAATTTTTAAAAGAATTCGCGTAATTGGTCCAATCGTTCACGCGTGATGCCACCAAGGGAAAAAGGGATTCCTTTTTATGTACATACTAGCTGCACCCCGCGGCTTCGCACGCATATACCACGGGAACTGATTTATGGGTTCAAAAGTAGCCTATGTGTTATTCCAGGCATAGAACTTCCTGTCTACAAAATTTACTTCTTGTATGTAAAACTAAATTACGCATCACAATTTATAAGTTAATAATAAAATAAGTTTTTTTAACCTTACGTGATTCTAACTGGCAACTTTTAAACTTACTACTAACGCCATCTAGTTACTATTTACTTACCGTATTAGGGTTAGGGAAGGGAATCTTAGGTGGCTCGTAGTTGTACCCTTTGTTTGGCGGTAGGTATTCGTTGCCCTGCGCCGTTGCCATGGCAACCACGCATAACGCTACTGCACAGGATACCCACATCTGGAAAAAAGGAAAGAGAAAATTAATACATTGTTAAGGAAAAATGGTCTCTAGTCTTGGCTAACTAAGTCTGAGTCTAATCCACACTTTAAAGCCGGAAACAATTCGACGCGCGGATTGCATGCAGCCAATGGAGCTAGGGCTGGTCCACCAGTTCAAAGTCACTCAGCGAGCTATGGAAAGAGCTATGCTCGGAGTCTCTCAGAAGGATAGGATTCGTAACGAATACATCCGACAAAGAACCATAGTTATCGACATAGCTCAAAGAATTAGCAAGCTGAAGTGGCAGTGGGCCGGTCATATCTAGCACCGAAAACCGATGGGGTAATCGAGTTCTTGAGTGGAGACCGCGACTCGGCAAACGTAGTGTAGGACGCCCTCCAGCCAGGTGAGATGACGATCTACGAAAGACTACAGGCAGATGCTAGATGCGTCAAGACAGGGTACCATGGCGCTCATTAGGGGAGCCCTTAGTCCAGCAATGGTCGAATATAGGCTTTTTCATAAAATGGCGCTCAATGCGCCCTCTTAAGCACGCCACAAGTCTTGATTTATTGACAGTTTTTGAAGGAAATCTCTAAATAATTCCTCACATGAGACGTGCGATGTTTGAGTAGGTAGGTATACGAGCGTTATTCAGTTAAACTTATTGGTGAGTACAAATTATTCTGTGTGTCTAATACCTGAGTAAACCTTACCTAGACCTAAATATTAGGAATGTGGGTCTTGATCTACACAACACACGACTTCTGTAGGTACCTAAGTGTGTCTCCACATGCCGATATTATCGAAGCAGCGATATCATTTGTATTGAAGTATTGAATCACCATTGATAAGGTTATTAGAACCATTGATTAATTAAAAAGGGAAGATAGGTTATGTTCTCCCAGCGCTTACTCAAAAATTGGCATGTATTACAACTACATGCAAACACATACGCTCACAGTAATATTTCCAGTCCTTTGAAATACAAAGAAGAACAAAGACGGGAAGACGTATCTAGGACCGAAGTGAGACCGAGACAACAATATTTCACGCGAATCACAACCGCCCGTGCCGCCGGTCAGATGGTGACTGATGTGGGAGAACACAATTTAACACAATTTGAGGTTGCCACTTACTACTATAGTTAAATGATTTGTTCATGTTACAATTACAACTAAGGGCGGTTTCTTGATGAAGAACCCTATCAATAGTTAACTTCAATAATATTTGAATTAGGGTTAATTGGTTTAGGTCTGTATAAGCTAACTACAAAATCATAAAGATTATTTACAACAACATAAAAACTATCTTAGTTTGACGAATTCATAACGGCGAACCATATTTATGCTGGAAAAACACCAACGCAGAATATGTCTTTCATTACGTGCATAAGTTACTCAGCAAATAAGAAAAGGGAGAATCATACCATACGCTTAGTTTTAACTTATTGCTTTGTTTATTCAGACTCAATAAAACTTATATATTAATGTATATATAACTATGCGACGATTTTCTTGAAAACACAAAAAGCTAATCCCACTTTGCTATTGTAGTAAGTCTGTGCTCTTGCCGAACCCAAAATGCAGCCAAACCTCAAACTGGCATGCAACGGTGCACATCCTATCATAAATTGAAGTTTAATCGAAGTGAACTCGGCCAAACGTGAAAGGATACATTAATATAATATAATAAACTTAAGTTCATCGCTTTAGCTACCACTAGCAACCCGCCCCGGCTTAACACGAGCTGTTTTATAGAATATTCCTCAATACATTGTTTTCATTGTTCAGACTCAAGCGCACGCCAGCCAAACGCCCTCCTATATTTGCTGATAAGTGATTTAAATTTAATTGAAGAAGAAAATAACAATCAAATACCTCATTAGAATAAGCTGATATTAAGTTAATATCAATTTATTTCCTTTTTTAAAAAGTAACTGACAATTACATAGTTGATCATTTTCATTTTTGTAAAACCTTTCATTCCAAGTAATTTTTTCACCTATAGCGCGTGTGTGAATAAGTTCATCAATGGATATAACGTTACTACACCTGATTTTTCCGACAGCTTCGTCATATCTCTACCAAATAAAACCAAACCGTTATGAATAATACAAATAAACCTTCAGAATCACTACATCCATAGCTAAAAATCGTTTTAAAATCTTTATACTTATTAAAACTTTTTGAGTTCTTCGCGACTAACAAACGCGTCGGCGAATTTGTTTTGTAAGTAAGTGATGATAAGTATTACTTAAGTTCATCGCTTGAGTTTCTATCAGCGAGGCATTCCTCTTAAAAGGTGCGGTAACGCGAAGTATTGTGTGGGAAATGTACGTACAGTTGGCGGAGACAATTGGTAAACAGTATTTATCATACAAAGCTTTTTGCTGCGTTTTGGCCTAAACTAAGTTTTTATCAGGTTTTACCTAAAACGATTTACATGCTGGTTTTTTACACTGCACTGTCGCTACTCTAAACGACAAAGCTTGAAAACAAATAAAAGGTGTCAATCGAAAATATTCTCTTGATTTGGGCGGTTTTTGGAGGTCTATCTTCAGCAGTGGACGACTGTGGATTGAAAATGATAATAAATGATAAATACCTTACGAATTATACGCATAGAATCACAATTAGTTATTTTTACCGACAACAAAAGGATCCAAAAGCAAAGCCTTTCGCAAATCTGTAAGCTACAGTAAAAGATTTTAACTATGTTGTTAAGGAGGCTTTGCGATTAATTCAAAAGGTGTTCATAGAATTTAAAATTGTTACATTTACTATCTATACTATAAAGGGAAAAATGTACAATACAATACAATACAATACAATACACTTTATTGCACACCAAAAATAAAATACACAAATACAGGAAAAGAGAGATAAAAAAGTTGCACAATGGGCGGCCTTATCGCTGAAAGCGATCTCTTCCAGACAACCTTGTCTATATGTAAATGTAATTGTTTGTTTGTATTGAATAAGCTCCGAAAGTACTGGATCGATTTCAAAAATCTTTCACCATTAGAAAGCTTATTTTTCAGGGAGTGACATAGGCTATATTTTATCCCGGAATTCCTACAAGAACGGTAACTATGCGGGTGAAACCGCGAGTCGGTGCTAGTTTCATATAAAGTGCAGCCTAACTTATTAAGTGAACTGTATCAACCTACACTTGCATAGTGCATGCAGATTTTCAAAGTGCAAGGTCGAAGCACTGAAATACCTACCAAATACCTACAGATTGCATCTACTGCATCATCTATGTTGCCACCTGGTTACGTGAGTACACATTTACCAACTGATAATCTCTGCTATTAAAATACCTATGCTCTAAGATCGTAAGGGTAACTTTAGTCATTCTTAATCGCGTTTAGAATAGAATAGTTATGAGTTTTTTTTTAAACTGAAGCGTATGTATATGTACTGACCGGTGGTGTTACGGCGCGTAATTCGCACCGAGCGTGATACGTTACACGTTACGTGCTAAAATCAGTCTCGTTTCACGTTGCGTTGCGAGCGCCTTTGACTGCACGAACGTTCGCTGTGTAACACGTTACATACGCCCCGTAACTCCAGTTCCCACGTTTATAAAGAGGCCATCTCTTTTTTTTTGGTTTTCCCCCTTAAGAGGGATTTGCAAGGGGGAAATCTGCAATGACCCCGAATTTAGGCCAAAGCGGCAAAACTACCTAGATATCAAGAACAGAAAGCAAGAAAGAAAAAGAAAGAAAATACATTTATTTGGAAACAATGTGAACAATGGGTTTCAGATTGATCTGTCTATTCTAAATGCAAAGAGCATACTGTCTTTGGTACGCTTCAGACTGGTATTTATATAGATCAGTTTAGCTACCAGTAGATTGTTTGCAATAGTCTGCAGTTTGCTTAATTGTAAATACTAGTGGGTAGTTTTTATTTATTTCTTTTAAGTGATTGTAATTTTCTTTTGCAATAAAGAGTCAATATCTGATAATAAAAAATGAGTATAGCTTCACATTAAAAAATTACACCTGTCAAGTGTGTTTAACATAGGTTGATAAATCAGCCCCTACACAATTGCAATAAGGAACCCATTTAGTTTTCATGAGTACATAATAGGTTTCTTTAGTAATAACAACATAAAATAAGGTAAAATCGAACTTGCGACCTTCTACAATAAATTACGTACGTCTATTGCCTGAGGATGAATTTTATGAACTCAGTTGATTAACGCCTGTACCATAAATTAAAGAGGTTAAATGGTTTGGAACCTCTTTGGAACGGAAATTGTCTATGATTGAAATAGTGTTCCATTGAGAGGCAGAGATTGCATCTTTGATGTAACTGTTCTCAACTTGTGTAGGCATGAACCTTGCTCCACATCTGGAAAAAGATTGACGTCCTTATAAAGTACGTTGTGATTTAAATAGTACCTATCTATGGTTTTGGTAAAATATGAAAAAATGACAAAATGGCTGAACTGTAAAGACGTGTATTTCTGATATGAAATTTGTATAACGTAAGACCAGGCAGTATGGCCCTAATGGCTTTAGCCCATTGATTTATTAAAAAGGGAAGATAGGTTACGTTCTCGCAGCGCTTACTCAAAAATTGGCATTGGCACACGCAAACACATACGCTCACAGTTATATTTCCAGTAATGTGTAATACAAAGAAGAACAAAGACGGAAAGACGTAGCTAAGACCGAAGTGAGACTGACACAACAATATTTCACGCGAATCACGACCGCCCGTGCCGCCGGTCAGATGGTGACTGAGATGGGAGCACACAATTTTACACAATTTGAGGTTGCCACTTTCGAGAAACCAGTACCTCATCTTCCTTTTTTAATAAATCAATGCTTTAGCCTAATTTGTCCAAAGAGACAAATAATAAAAAAATATATATACATATCTACGGTTTTTCAACCGACGAAAAAACGATGGAGGTTCTCGAGTCGACGCGTATTTATTTTGACGTGATAACGGCTATTAAATCGATGAACACCAAAATGGCAAAAACAGTTTTAAAACTGCGAGGTAAGATTTTCAATAGATCAAGTAAATGACGTTATTTAATAAAAATATCGTTCCTAAACTGACTTTAGAGACCGCCATTTTTTTATGTATGATCGCATAAGTAGTTCGATTTTCATAATTCATTTTTTATTATTTATACCACCGAACAGTGATCCCCGACCCGCGGGGCACTACTCACATGTGAGAAAAGCCGATGATTGATGGAAAACGAAGATGCGGCCGACTATGTATCACGAAGGTCTAGAAGATGGCTACTCCGGACCAAATTCCGAAACACAACAGAGTTGCTTCACAGACTGGCTTAGTCCGGAGGGTGGTGACAAGCCACGGCCGAAGTCTACCACCAGAGGGTACCGCTCTTAGCACCACCCAGAGGACACGTGTAGGGTAACAGAGGGTCAACACCTACGGACGTGAGTGATACTGTCCCTTATAGGTGCTCGCTCATAAGGGTGAGACCTGAGTCCAGAAGTGGACCTATTCAGGCTGAGGTTTTGTAGAAACTTGGTCATGGGAGTACATACGTGACAGAATGAAATAATCTAGATTGGAACAGACCGTAATGCCAATTCTGTCGACACAGTGCGCCATAGGTCGAGTTCGTGGACTAAAACGAAACCTATCTGAATTGGATTGCCTTGCTTCGTTAGTTTTGGAAGAATGCATTGTTAGACTAATAGGAGATTGTATGGAAATGCTTGACTCGAAACAAACGTAGATTTGTAGGGTTCCATAGTTATATGGTACAAACGGATAAGTACCTTCAACCAGCGCAATATTGAGCAAATGCCTAATTTAATACTGCAAATTATTGAGATACAATATATAATAATTAATACGCTTTTTACCCAATGTATAGTGAATTGTAAGACTTAAGCAACTATTAGTTTTCATTATTATAAACCGATTTCAAAAAAGGAAGAGGTTCTCAATATCACTGTTTTTTATGTTTTTTACCTCAGAACTTTTGACTGGGTGATCCGATTTGATGATTCTTTTTTTATTTGAAAGCTGGTGCTTCCAGTGTGGTCTCATTTAACTTTGCTCCAGTTCTGACTACGGCATCCATGAGAAAATCATGAAATTGAAGTTGGTTTATTGTTTTTTCAAAACAAACCCATTTTTATTTTTGTATGTAGGTACGATTTATTTTGTTTGTAAAATAAATGAATGTTAACTGTATCTTATGTTTCTGATCTATCTGTTGATCACTTAGCCATGAATGCCACGCATTTATGAAAAAAAAATATCAACCTATACAGCCAGTTCTCACTTCGGGTGTCAAAACCGACCAAAAATAATAAATAAATAATTCTGGACAATTCACACAGTATTACCTAGCCCCAAGCTGAGCAGAGCTTGTGTTATGGGTACTAGATAGCTGATATACTTAATAGAAAACACTACATAGATGCCTGATGTGCTGTGTGGATTGTCCAGCATTATTATTTTATTTATACGTAGTAGTAGAAAGGACCCGGGATAGTTACGTATATTTATCTTCGTAGCCTTTCCGACGAATTAAAATGCCCCTGCTGGAAGAGAACTTTTTTAGGGTTAGGTAAGCTCGCCTTTACCATTACTTCTCTAATAATGTGTTTTGTATGTTTTATTTAGTACAAAAAAGAATAAAAAAATAGGTATGGAAAGTTCCAAAACGCTTGCGTCACGATTCAGATGCATTTGATCGTAATATTTAAGGTGTGGATGCATGAGCGATGATATTCAAAATAGCAATAATACGTAACCTTTAAAAGTGAACCGTGAGACGATTGCGACCAAAGTAACGATAGTTTAATTACTATGGGCGGAGTAATGTTACTTATAATGACCAAAGTAACGGATCTCTAGGTTATTTTATGATAGACAACAGTGGCGTTGTTGAATATCTCGCTTCTGCCTATGGCTTCGGACGAACTTGGTATATTGTCTTTGGTTTTCAGGGTTCCGTACCCAAAGGTTAAACGGGTGTCTATTAGTCCGCTGGACTCCGCTGTTACGGCACGGCTCAGTCGGAAGACCAGCGTTGGTTGTACGCAAATACAACCAACTCATGCTGAGACTGGGACCGTTTTGTAACTCTAACAAATTGTATTCGTTTTACGTTCCTTTTATCTTAAATTGTATGTGTTTGAGTTACAAATAAACGTTTCTATTTCTATTTTCGCTGTCATCTGTCACTAGGCTACAGCCTGAGATACATCTCATGAACCGTGTTACGCCAATCACCATTGAAGTGACAAAATTGAAAAAAAAAGATGGCGAATGGGAAATGAAATTAAGACGCAGCGGGCTGTCTTCTGATAAGCGCAATAAATCTGTGAAAATTTCAACTGCTTAAGCCGTTAGACAGTTGATATTTTCACAGATGACGTATGTATTTGTGTTGCCGCTAGAACAAAAAATACTAAAAATAGAATAAAATAAATATTTTAGGGGGTTCCCATACAACAGTCATAATTTTTTGCCGTTTTTATAAATAATAGTACGGAACCCTTCGTGCGTGAGACTTGCACTTGGCTGGTTTTATTTATTACTAGCTGTTGCCCGCGGTTTCGCACGCGTTGTTCCTATGGAAACGTTTATAGGTGTTTTCCCGGCAATTATTAGATTTTTTCTCGCCGTAAAAACCATCGTTGAACTTCAACGAACATTTAAAAAAAAAACAGCCAAATCGGTCAAGCCGTTTTCATGTTATGTCGTGACAACGGAAAACGGGTTTCATTTTTATAAATATAGATAATTAACACTTACCCAAAAAGGACCGGGGTTGCATGCCCAGTGTGTGGATTATGGGCACATTTAACAGAAATCCCGATACATTTTCCACAAATTGAACTATGTAGATAATTCCATGTTTTAGCAATAACTAGTTATTGAAATAGAAATAACTGGTACTGGTTGTTGCTTTAATCAGCCTGAGGTAAGTACAGTGGCTCCAATATAACTGTGTGTCAAACTTAAAACCTCTACCTATATTAAGTTGTCAATTTAGATGACAGATAATATAATACCATATATATTTATGTATATACTTACTAAGTATGTAAAACTATACAATTATATATTTTATAGTAATATAGTATTTTATAGTAATTAATTACTGTAATTCATTACTATGTTTGTAATTATATATACTATGTATGTAAAACTATACAATAATATTTAATACAAAAAAAATATTTAAAATTTTTTTTATTCGTTTCTCCGATTTGCTAGAGAGAAATTAATATATCGGTGCATGAACTTAGTATTTTATAAAATACTAAGTTCAAGCACCGATGAATTAAACAACTTGAAGTTAACAAATAAATTGGTGGCAATGTAACAATACAGGTTGCCAACCGACTCTTAAACTTCACTGTCAAAACTTTAGTTATGGTTGTAAGAATCTGGTTCGTTCTAAAGTTGCGCGCGGCTTTACCATAAGAAAATTGGGTCAAAAAAAATTATTTTATTTAGTACTACGTCAGTTATATTATCAAAAATTATTATTTTTGAAAGTATTTGTTTGTCTGTTCTTTTTCTGTATGGGTCACACGTATAATATGCATATGTATTTTTTAATCAACTTCAAAAAAAGGAGAAGGTTCTCAATTCAACTGTTTGAGATGTTTTTTTTACATTTGTTTCCTCAGAACTTTTGACTGGGCGATACGATTTTGATGATTCTTTTTTTTTAAATGGTGGTTCCATTTTAGTAGTCCAGTTCTGACAATGGCATTCATGAGAAAACCATAAAATTGAAGTCGGTTTATAGTTTTAAAAAAACACACTCAGTTATTTGTCTATGTGAATTAGTACGCAAATGCCGTGCACAACTTCAGACTGAATGGCTTCTACATAATGTAGTTAATTGTAATAAATTGACTTGCTATTCAGTTTTATTAGTTTTGGTGTTGTTATGTAATGCTTTGTGTAATCTGACCTATGTCATGTATGTGGTTTTTGTT
The DNA here is from genome assembly GCA_955876795.1 of Eupithecia tripunctaria. Lineage (NCBI taxonomy): Eukaryota > Metazoa > Arthropoda > Insecta > Lepidoptera > Geometridae > Eupithecia > Eupithecia tripunctaria. Next base: position 1,043,673 of record OY041625.1, read on the forward strand.
AGATTACATTATGAGACGAGGTAATTATGGTGCCATGGGTAAAATTGTAATTCTCACACCTTTAGCACCTTTATTGTGACAAGTTATATTGAGTTAAATTAATAAATAAGTTATGGTTGTCTGTTGTCTGGTAGACATCGATCTTCAGCGATAGAGTCAGAGTCAGAGTCAAATCGTTTATTTCTGTAAACTTAAAACATAAGCACTCAAACAAGTAATTTTTTTTACTATTTATATTGCTTGATAAATAGTACTTAATATCAAATAAGATTACAAGACCGTAAATAGTCACATTTTTTGTTAATTTAATTTTGTTTTGTTTGTTATTTGTTACGTTAAGTGTGTAATAATTACTTATTACGCACCTAACTTTTTTCTATACGTTCTATCTTCTTTATAACATTCTTCTCTCAAAACACAAATTTCATTATCATCACGCGTAAAGAATGAAAAGTTTAAAACCTGCTTTTTTGAGCCCCTCTTATTGCCTTTTTTTTCTGGAAATACGCCTTTAATCAAAAAACCCCATCGACAAAAAAGTTCTATAAAATCGTAGAATCTGTACATGCGATTTCGTAACGATCGGTTGTAAAATACGACCTGTAGAGGAGTGCGGACATACTGACAAAGAGAAAAAGGGTCTAGTTGAAGCAGAGCCTTAGTTCACTACGTTCACTCGGTCAATAATTTACCTATAGGCAAAGATATAAATCGTTAGATATGCCCTTACCTCAGTGAGACCGCGCCGTTTTGTGTCAAAGTCGAACCTTACGCCTGCTTTAACCTGCACTCAGTGTACATCTACGCACAGTGTTAGCCGGACATGTAGTGAAGGATGTTTGCGAGCAGTATTATAGTGATACAAAATGACGTGTGCCTTTTGAAAGTGCAACAAAAATTCAAGAAACACAAATAAAGCCAGAGGTGTAACATTTCACTCGTAGGTATTGCGAGTTAATGAAATAACTTTTATTTTATCGTCCGCATTGTCAAAAATGACTACAATAACAAATTTAAATGGCGAGTGCACGAAAGAGAAAGTTGTGTTTGCACCTAACGTGTGAGAAAAAGAGATGACACTATTTTCTCAGTACGCTTGGTTTGTTTGTGTACATTGCTACAGTTTTTGGTGTTCGGGGCGTATCTAACGATTTATATCCATGCCTATAGGTACATAGAGGTGGGTTATGTGTAAATACCTAGCCGTCCAGAGTTACCTAAACTAAGTTATGCAACGACATGCCCTGTGCGGTGCGGTGAAAGACTAACTGACCATCACCTTCATTCTGATGCAGATTTCAATGGAATGAGGCTTCTATGCCTTATTCCATTCAAATCTTCTATGTCTAGCTGTGTATTGCTCTTCCCGTGGATGTCGTAAGAGGCGACTAAGGGATATCTACTGGGGGGCGGGCACCAGCGCCTTCTGCAGAACAATTTTACTACCAAACTGCAATCCCCAGCCCGCATGTCCAGCGTGGGGATTATGGGCGTTATATCCCACGAGAACTGATTAATGGAATAAAAAGTTAAAACCCTATGTTTGATTCCAAGATTAGAATTACCTGTATGCAAAATTTCAGCCCGATCCGTTCAGTAGTTTTGGCGTGTAGAGGTAACAAACATCCATCCATCCATACATCCGTACAAACTTTTACATTTATAATATTAGTACATTACCTTTTTTGCTTTGATATCGTAAAGTTTAGCCGGTGCACAGTATTTTTTTTTTTTTTTTTTTTTTTTAAATGTAAATATCTATAAATAAATAAGTACATCATAGTATTACAATCTAGTCTAAGACTAATAAGTAATTTAAATTTGACCTAAACTGCTAAAATACTCAAATAATAAGAATGTGTCCATTAACACGTTTCTTAATGTCTCTATTTAAGGCGAAGACACTTGAGTTGTTCATGTGTTCTTTTTATAGCACTCACTACTTTTCACTTGCACATCACTAAACCAACTCAAAAGGTTTTGTCCTTTTCAGTCGTCTTAATATGTCTGTATTGTCGAGGAGCTGGATAGCTTCGACATTCACGTGGTGTAGAAGTCTCCGTTCGTGAGCTTCGGCAAACTTTTTAATAACACTAACAACAAGTTCCACTTTAAGGTCCCTGTGGAGGTCGTCGTTTCTTATGTACCAGGGGGCATTAACGATGCCCCTCAGTACTTTATTCTGAAAGCGCTGAATAATTTGAATGTTCGTCTGAGCGGTACAACCCCACAGCTGTATACCATAAGTCCAGATCGGCATAAGGACTTGTTTGTATATCAATAGTTTATTGGACACTGATAGTGATGAATGTCTTCCGAGCAGCCAGTACATGTTTTTGTACCGAAGGTTCAGTTCATTCTGTTTCTTTTTGACATGAGCTTTCCAGCGGAGCTTAGCATCCAATGTCATCCCTAAGTATTTCGCTGTATTCTCATATGGTATAGCAACACCATTTATATGCACCGGATGGTAGTTCTCTTTTTTATTGGTAAAGTCAATATGGACTGATTTACTTTCATTTAATTTGATTCTCCACCGCTTAGTCCAATCAATGAAGGTGTTTAGAGCGGCTTGTACTTTTTCTGTTGCTTCTTCATGAGTGACTCCTGTAGCCATAATTGCTGTGTCATCTGCAAAGGTCGCAATAGTAGTCTTTTCTAGCTTAGGGATGTCACAGGTGTACAGTAGGTAGAGGACCGGACCAAGTACACTCCCTTGTGGCACGCCAGATTTAATTTCCTTAAGTACTGAATATGCATCATCTTGTCTTACTCTAAACATTCTGTGTGTTATGTAGGACTCAAGAATATTTGCAATTTTGTATGGTAACATGGTTCTTAGCTTATGGATAAGGCCTTTATGCCATACCTTATCGAATGCTTGTGCAACATCAAGAAAAACTGTAGAACAAACTTTTCCTTTCTCGAGAGCTTTTTCTATAGTATTAGTAATTCTGTGTACCTGATCTAGTGTTGAGTGTTTTTCTCTAAAACCGAACTGATAATCTGGAATTAAGGTTTTTCTTTCTATGATAGGCTTAAGTCGCCTTAATAAGAGTTTTTCAAATAATTTGGATATGATTGGTAGCAGTGAAATTGGTCTATATGATGTTACTTCATGGGATGGCTTACCAGGTTTGGGAATCATTATGACCTCAGCAACTTTCCACATATCAGGTACGTACTGGAGTCGAAACGCAGCATTGATAAGGGTGGTGAGTTTTACTATGGCTTTTCGGGAGAGGTTTTGCAACACTTCTCCAGTAATAAGATCATAGCCAGGAGTTTTTTTCCGACTCAGATGTTTGATTTCGCTGTACACTTCTTTTGGTGTAACTAGTCTTATGTCTGTATCTAGATCGAGGTTTTCTATAGGCAGAGTGTCATATGTACCTTCATTGATTTCATTTTCTTCAAAAGTTAGTTCTAAGTGCTGAGCGAAGCGTGTAGCTTTTTCTTCACTACTGGCTGCCCAGCTACCATTTTCTTTTCTTATAGGAGGAATCTGCATTATCGGTTTCTTTAGGTTTTTCGTCATTTTCCACAGTGAATAATCTGTAGTTTTATCACTGGTTAGTTGAGTCAAATAATTATTCATATTTTCATTGTTAAAACTCTTTATTTCTCTGCTTAATTTCTTAGTGAGATTATTAAGTACTTTTTTGTCTTCCGGGTCTCTAGTCATGTGCCACTTTTGCCTTTGTTTTCTTTTTCCTACTAAAAGATCTATAATATATTTCGGATATGTATTCCCTCTCCTTTTGATGTTAAATTTTGGTGTATTTTTCCACGCACATTGTTGGATTGTTTTTATGAATTGTTCTACATCTGTGTCCAATTGCTCTGGGGTCTTTAGTGGTACATTCAGCTTAATAACTGAGTCTAACTCCTTTGTAAAATTCTCCCAATCTGTGTTTTTATTTACTAGGGCAGGATTACTTATTTTTGTTATAACGGTCTCGCTAAGTGTAAGTATTATTGGCGAGTGGTCTGAATTCATATCATAACCTTCCTCTATATTAATGAGTCCAGGTGCTATATTTTTAATGATGAAAAAATCTATGACATCAGGTATTTTTTTGGCATCAGTAGGCCAGTAGGTAGGCTTTCCTGTTGATATAACGTCACATTTAGCTTCATTGATAGCACAAAGTAGCTCTTTTCCTTTCGTTGAGGCAAGTCGTGATCCCCAGAAGGTGTGTTTTGCATTAAAGTCACCCCCCAATAAGAATCGGTTGCCAAGTTCTTTCAAAAAGCTCCTGTACTGCTCAACTTTCAATGCGTATCTAGGAGGACAGTAAATGGCTGATATCGTAACAGGATATCGCTTGGTTCTAACGCATACTGCTACGGATTGTATATGTTGTTCTTCGCTTTTATGTTGCTCATAATGTTGTATGTTTTCTTTGATAATAACTGCACTACCACCTCTTGCGGTGTTATTTGGGTGCAAGGCATGATACGTTTTGTACCCCTTGATGTTTAGGTAAGATTCTCGTGTAAAATGAGACTCGGATATGAGACATATATCAATGTTTTCTGTTTTTAGGACTGCTTCAAGCTCTGTTTGATGTTGAAGCAGCCCGTTAGCGTTCCATGCCATAATTTTTAGTTAAGTGTAGCTGTCTTAGTGCTACTTTCTAGCATTTTAAGGCGTTCATCAAAGGAAGTCATCAAGTTGATGATTTGATTTAATTTATCATCTGCGTTCGTATTAAGCTGTTTTAGTTGCATCTTGGGTTGTGGTAGGGGCTGTATCCCCTTTGCGATTTGAGCATAAGATACATTTCTAACCACTTTTTGTGAGGTTGCCAGTTTTGATACTGATTTGACTGCTCCTGGTACTTTGGTAGTAGGTACTGGAGTTGTTTTCTTATTCAGTTTGTTTTTTATGGTCTGGAGTTCTTTAGCTACTACACAACCCCTGTAATTTGCGGGGTGAGCCTCGCCGCAGTGTACACACTTTGGTTTGCATTCAGCTGGTTTTTTGCATTCGTTAGTTAAGTGCTTTCCCGTACACTTCACACATCTTGGCTCTTTAGAGCAGTATTTTTGAGTGTGGCCAAACGCTTGACATCTTTTGCATTGGGGGATGAGCTTAGATGTTTTGAGCGGCTGTATGTCCACTTTGCAACCTAATATTGTCTTGATGGCATAGATGCTCTTTATGTCTTCGTTTTTATCAAAGGAAAGCGTAAACATGTTTAAGGGTTCTTTATTTCTCCAGCTAAGTTTGTTTACTGCTTCAAGGATATTATAGCCCTTAAGCTTCACATCTTCAATTATTCTATCAGGCAAACATGAGTGGTGCAAGTTTTTTGCCATAACTCTGATTGGCCTCTCTTGTTTGTTCTCATAGGAGTGCCAGAGGAAGTTATTTTGTAGCATTAGCTTAGTTGTAGATCTATACGAGTCTTCGTTACTCGCATTTATTTTAACACTTTCACCGTTCATCATTTTCACTGTGAACGAGTATTTTGGAAGACTACTTGAGAGTAGGTCGTAGAGCTGCTGGTAGTTTTTTATGTTTTCCACTATTATAGGTGGTGGCAAAGGTACTTTTCTTACCTTTTGCTGCTCTTTCGGTGACTCACTAGAGTCAGATTCTTTCTGCGGGGACGGTGAGGTGTTCAACTTCCTTTTCTTCCTACTTTTTTGGCGCACCCACTCAGTTTCTTGCGGGTGCACAGTATGGTATAGAAAATTTAATTCGACAGAACCAGACAGTTTATTAGTTGTTCCCATTATATATTATATATTTCCCATTATATATTTTGTCATATTATATGGATATCATAAAAAAACAACCCAAAAAGCATACAATCTCTTCTCAACCACACAAACCTCACACGTTATTGAATACACATAGCTTCCCAATGTAATAAATTAGCTTATCAAAAAATCTATCTAAATAAGTCATGTTTTGTAACAGCAAACACAATGCAATTTGGTCCGTAACAAATGGGTATAAGATTTATATTGACGATGCGCCGTTTTGTGGCTAGTTCACATAAAAACAATGGGAGTTGATAGATGTTCGCACGAAATTATTATATGCATGCAACCTATTTTATAAAGTCCTTCGTGAGACACAGTGCTGTGTAACCGGGGCTTTAGATAAAAGGCCAAAAGAGTTCGCTAAAGATTTTTATAAGGGAACTAATTATTATTCAAGCCAGAGATTAAATCGTTTGATGATTTGTTAGCCCGGTGTCGATTTTCAGCGTTTCGACTTCCCGCTGTTGTGGACAAGCACACCACAAAAACACACCATTCACTGATTACAAATGACAAAGACAAGTTTGTGAGCTCACAAACTTCGTTTGGCAATAAACACGGCGCCGTCTCACTGCGTAAAGGGCCTATCTGACGGCTTAAATCTTAGATTCAAGCGAATAAACAAATTGGCGACAAACCGGGCGTAAAATATACTGGGCGACCAAACCGTTATATTTTTGTTATTATTAATTTGAAATTATATTCGCTCGTTTATATACTACTCTTTATAAAATAATTGGGTTTGTTTAAAAAAACTATAAACCAACTTCAATTTTGTGATTTTCTCATGTTATAGTCAGAACTGGACCAAATTGAAATGGAACCACAGGGAAAGCACCAGCTTTCAAATAAAAAAAGAATCATCAAAATCGGATCACCCAGTCAAAAGTTCTGAGGTAACAAAAAAAATATCAGTCACTTTGCGAACCTTCTATTTTTTTTTTACTGCACACACAAGTTTTAAATAAATTTAACAAATACTAGATATGTACAGAGGCGAGCTTAACCCTAAAAGAGTTTTCTTACAGAAAACCTAAAGGAATTTACAAACTGACAAATTATCGTCGAATTTGGATCTAAACCAGCAGAACTAGTTCTTCCGATAGTGGACAAAAAATTGAAGTGAATTAAAGTCAATTGCACCTTATTTCTTATCTGATAGTAATAACTATTTATCAAGCTGTTTATATAGTAAAAATTTGACTTGTCTAAGTACTTATTTTGTAGGTCTAAAGAAATAAACGATTTGACTCTGACTCAGACTCTGACTCTGACTCAGAACCTAAGAAAATGTTGAATTTGACATTAGACAATCGTAAAGCGCTTTCGCATTACGCTAACATAAACGGCAGCGTCGTGTTTTATTGTGACATCGTGAAATGATTTGCATCTTTGCAACTAAGCACCTAAATATCACGATATTCGGTACTTCGTTTCGATTTTATGTATTTTCAAACTAACTTTTATTTTAGAGGTTACTGAAAAGTTAACGTAACGGTTTTAATTTAAATAATTGAGATTGTTATAAAAAACTCTAAATCGATTTAATTATATGGTTTAACATGAGAATTCAGATTAAGAACTGGACTAAATTGAAATGGGACGACATGGAAAGCACCAGCTTTCAAATAAAAAAAGAATTATCAAAATCCGATTACCCAGTCAAAAGTTCTGAGGTAACAAACATAAATAAATACAGTCGAATTGAGAACCTCCTTTAAAAGTCGATTAATATTATAAAAGGAAGTTAAATTATTTTATTTCAGACTAAATAAAAAAAACATCACAATAAAAAAACTAAATGTTAGTTATTTTGTGTTAACGAAACCTCATTTGTTTTTGCGCGTCGGGTAAACAACTTAAACTTTGTTGCCAGTATAATTAAACTCAAGGCATTGAATTAAGAATAATTCCTTACAATTATCTGAGGCCACGACTAAACGTCGCAAGCTTTACTAAATTAGCGGTTAGCACATCCCTAGTCACGAGTGACAGAAGTATTGCAGCTGGTGTTGCCAGATTTGTTGAGATATTGCTGGATATTACCACTTTTCGAAACCATAAGAGCCGAGAATAATTTTCAGCGACGAGCAAAGAAAATTCTATGAAACTTAATTATTAAATAAGTGAAAACTATATAATATATGAGATAGCTAGCTTATACCAGAATGGCAAAAACAGTATGTAAACTTTGAGGTAAGATTGAATAGATCAAGTAAATGACGTAATCACGTAAAATTATCGTTCCTAAACCGACTTGAGAGACAACATTTTTTATCTGAGTATCTTAACCTCACCCTCAACCTCAACAGCCTATATTGGTCTCCTTTTCTCCTTGAATAGCGCCAGTGTAGTACATATTTCTATAAAACTAGCAGTAAACTTAAGCACTACCTATTCATAAAAAAATAGCACATAGAATAAGAGTAGCTGGCAACCCAGTTCAAAAGACAACTGCCGACATTATCCGTTTCCGAATGTAATCGCAAAAGGCGGGAGAAACCACGATCTACTTTCTAAATTTGAATGCACTTCTTGCATTGGTTGCGATTTAAATTGTCCAAGGTTTAGTTCTACCAACTTATCTGTGACTTGAGCTCTAATCGCACAAGACATAGTAATTCTTTTATAACTATGTAAAACTGGCCATGATGGCAACCAGTAGGTACATAATTATATTTTTTCATTGTTTTTGTACCAGCTAGCGTTTTTTGGAATAAAGCCTAACTGTTATTTTAGATCTAGATCTTCATTCAGTAGTTTTGGTTTTGTTTTCGGCCAAAGGGCACAAACTTTCGGCAATAGAAAAATTAGGTAAATCTTATACAAATTATCGCGAACGATCGCCGTGCTTACATCTAAACAAATTTATTCAAATATGCGTGAAAATTCTATCAAAGGGTGGCAAAAAAGGTGACAAATTGTATGTAAATATAGCGAAGCGTAGCCTATGGGGTTAGATTCGTAAGAGTCTCATTCCCGTCATTTCACAGATATTTTGAGCTAACTGTACCGCTTACCTACTGAAAGTAAAACGCGATACAAAATTGTTATAGTTTCTGGAGAACTTAAAAGGAAGATTATTTTAATAACATATTATTATTAACCTTTTAACATTTAACAGGCAAGTAGCAGCAAGATATAGTCCCAAGCTAAGCAGAGCTTGTGTTATGGGTACCTACTAGATAACTGATATTATTATAAATAAATTGATATATAGCATTTTTTTTATCATGCATATCATAGAAAAATACCCAGCACATCCGGAAAAAATAAAAAAGGTCAAAGGTTGTAAAAATATTATATTATATTGTATATATACCCGAGGCGGGAATCGAACCTACATTCTTCCTCAGATACAGACCTCCGCCCACCATCATCAGGTTCTGTCAACGTGCCTTTATAATCATCATGATAATCCTATTATTAGTCCACTGCTGGACATATGCCTCCCCTAATGAGCGCCACAGCCCCCTGTCTTCAGCTTACCGCATCCAGCATCTGCCTGCAGTCTTTCGCAGATAGCTTTAAAATCGCGGTGATATTTTCACCCATAGAGTAAGAGAACAATAGAATAGACCAATTTCGCTAAATTGAGCCCATCGGGCATGTTTCACTTGACTGACATGAAGTTGTAAGTGAAGTGGTTCCGGATTCTATTCTACATAATAATTCTTTCTCTGTAAAGGCAGGGGTTGTGTAAAATGTTTGTTAATTCTAACGAATACTATTACTTATGCTTTAGTAGGCATTAGAGTATGTAGGTAACTATATAAATATATAATAATTTACATTTATAGGTACACCCCCCAGTAAAACCATGTTTCTAGTTGGCAGGTAGAAAATGCATCGGCATTGAGCAAACCCTGTGTGCAGTGCAATAAAGTGTTTAAATAAATAAATAAATCTACTTATCTTTTTGTTCGTTGTTACGTTCCGTTTCTCTATGAATAGTTTGGTTTGTAATCTTGTGTGTACAGTGGAGTTAAAATTTACTAGCATTATTATTATACCTACACTCATTTATTTGTAAATCTCGTTAAAAAATATTTTACTAAATAAGATAATATATAAAAACACGGTTCTACAGTCAAATTCATACTGTAGTAATGAGAAATAAATTTATCGATAGATCCATCATGGGAATCATCCAAACTTTCGCTCTCATAATAACAAACCTACTATCTTTTTTCCATGCAAAAGACATCAACGCGCACGAGTTACAAAACCTAACTTCATTTTATTTAGATTTTTTCGTTATAACGACGTTATCCACAGAGCATTGTGAATCTGAATCCGATTTAAGAAAAATAACGGGTTGACTACACGCACACTGTTCAGGTGAGGCTGATCTAACATGTTAGATCAGCATCACGTGACCGTAACGCCAGTTTACCATTTATTACCCATGCCAAACAAGTTCACAATACCGCTAAAGAAGTTTTCACTTTAAAAAACTTCTGAAAAGTCAAAGTCAAAGTCAAAGTCAAATCGTTTATTTCTTTAGACTTACAAAATAAGTACTTAGACAAGTCAAATTTTTACTATATAAACAGCTTGATAAATAGTTATTACTATCAAACAAGAAATAAGGTGCAATTGACTCTGATTCACTTCAATTTTTTGTCCACTAGCGGAAGAAGTGAAAAAGAAACCACTAGCAAGTTTGTCGCTTATCAACTAATACAATCTTAGGATAACTTAGTCTAACTGGTCTTACATACTATTGTCTGTGTGGAACTGGGCGACATCCGGCCAAGCATTAACATCATTGACGTAGTCATCTACGGAGTAATAGGCTTTCTTGTTAAGATTTCGTTTTATGTACAGTTTAAATTTACGAATAGGGAGTTTAGTTGCTTCAGATGGAAGCTTATTATAGAATCTTACGCAATTGCCCACAAATGATTTGCCTACCTTTCGTAATCTATATGATGGGATGTGTAATTTGTTCTTGTTTCTTGTATTTTTATTGTGAACATCACACCTTTTCATAAAGTTATCTCTGTTTTTGTGTGTATACATTAGATTTTCATAGATGTATTGCGATATTACTGTTAAAATATTTATTTCTTTAAATAATTCCCTCAACGAGTCACGTGGATTTAATTTATAAATAGCGCGTACCGCCCTTTTCTGAAGAACAAAGATAGTCTGGATGTCAGCTGCCTGTCCCCAAAGCAAAATACCATAAGACATAACACTATGGAAGTAACTGAAGTAAACTAACCTAGCTGTATCTTCATCGGTAATGTATCTAATTGTTCGAACCGCATACGCTGCTGAACTAAGTCTGTTTGCGAGAGCATCAATTTGCGGTCTCCATTGAAGAGAGGAATCAATATGTAACCCTAGGAAAACAGTTGAGTCTACAAGGTGAACAATCTCATCCTTTAGCATTATCTTAGTTGGGAGCTCTCTTACATTTGGTAACATGAATTTTATGCATTTGGTTTTTGAAGCATTGAGTAAGAGGTTATTGGCGGTGAACCAATCTAGTATTTGTGAAAGAGAATTATTTACATCGTCATAATTATGTTTATTTCTGTCAACTTTAAAAATCAATGAAGTATCATCAGCAAATAAGACTATATCACAGAGATCTTTTGCTAGAAATGGGAGATCATTTACATATACTAAAAATAGAAAAGGACCCAATATTGATCCTTGCGGGACTCCTAAATCGATTTTTGATCCCCTAGATCTTTCTTTACCAATATCTACTTTTTGGACTCTATCAGATAAATATGATTGCATAAGGTCCAGTGCCTTGTTTTTAATTCCATAATGTCTTAGTTTATTTATTAATGTACCATGATCCACGCAATCAAAAGCTTTAGAAAGGTCACAAAATACACTAATAGCGTTTTTCGCTTTATCCCATGCATCCAATATGTGCTTTAATAGAACTGTACCAGCATCAGTTGTCGATCTACCCTTGGTGAAGCCAAATTGATTTTTATGTACTATGTCTGACAAATACATCTTTTAAAGTCAAATGCCTGAAACGAATAAACTTGCAAATCATTTTCTTTTCATACTATCACAATAGTTTACAATATCTACAATGCATTATTAACATGTTACAAAACTAATAGTCACTTCAAAATACACATAAAAAAGATGTTATTATCAAAGTTAGATAGGTATTAAATTTGACAGCTGTGTCGAATTACATTAGCCACGCATTGTCAGATTATTTTTAACGGCTGAGTAAGAAAATCATATTTTGTACAAGGTATGAGTGTCGATTCTGTTGTTTTAGAATTTGCTAAAAATAACTAAAATTAGGATTTAGGAATGTCAAACGATACATTTGGATTACTTCATCGATTCCCAACTATTCTAGTTAGTTTGATGTCAAATAGAACAAAAAAATTATTTGTCTTTCGTAGTTTGACGAAATCATTATGGGTTACTCTGGGTTTTTCAACACAAACAAGTTTCGTAGTTAGCCCGCTTATTCATTATGAATTAGTAATGAAGTCACTGAAATCTGATTAAGTTACAATAAGTAATTTCTGTTTTCAAAGTAGAATGGATATCTTACAACCGTTTTAATTAAACAAATAAAGAAATAAATGGACATGCTTACTGCCTACATAAGTTCCTCTATTCAAATACAAGAAAACAGAAGTTGATGCAACAAAAAAATACATTATCGAAGTAGACAAGCGAACAATAACGCTAAATATTGAATACCTATTTTTTGGTACACAATAAATAACAATAGGTATACGTGAGAAAGGCGTCACGGCCTTAATTTGATAATGATTGTTTTCATTGAGCTTTGATGTACAGGTGGATAGAGTTCCGTATATAAATTTATATAGGGTGTCAAGGAAAGGGGTACACCCTTTCTGTGACACCCTGTCTAAGCCGAAAGGGGATGATTCTCGACATTGAGAATGTCAAGTTTGTTCTTCATTTTCTTAATTTTGTTTATTTTTGACTTAAACAATGTTTTGTTGTTTTTTCTCATTTGTGTTCTTTTACGTGTATTTTTACATTTTTATGTATGTATTTTAATTTTGGAACTCTAACCGAAAAGGGGATGATTCTCGACATTGAGAGGGTCAAGTTTGTTCTACATTTTCTTAATTTTGAACATTTTTTTTACATAAAAACATAAGAGACGTTTTCTTAATATATGTGTTCTTTTACGTGTATTTTTACATTAATATTATTGTCTTTGATATTTTAAAGGATACTACGAATAAGGTACTTTCATGAAAAAACACTGTTTTTCCTACAAAAACACTCAAAAAGACAGGTGTGAAATATTTTGTAATGTTAAATAATACAAGAGTTGTAAAAAAAAATACGAATAAGAAGAAAACAGACTACGACAGACAATATTTTGCAAAAAAAAGAATATTCGAAATTCAGAAAATAGTTATTTACAAGTTGATGTCACAAGCATCATTTTATGACTAAAGCAAGTTTCTTATTTCCGTGTCTTTTTTATTAATGTATATTCCTATTTGTACGACAACAAATTATATTTCTATCGTTTTTCAAACTGAATAGGTACCCATGAAACGATTCACTCATAGTATAATTCTATACGGAACCCTGTTCAATAGCGCGTTCGGCACACTTCACAGTTTTATTTCGACGCGAATGAACTTCACGTTTACATAATTATAATTATACCTAATGTGAATATTAATTGCTGTTTTAATGAGGGAGCATGTGTTTTTAATGTATAATTATGGTGTAGCTAGAAGTTTCTAATTTATATTGTTGGTTTATGTAATAAAGGTGTTAAGTACTTATGACTGTCTGGTTGAGATTTGGGTCCTATATCATACCTATTATCATCATCAGCCGATGTTAGTCCACTGCTGGACATAGGGCTCCTTTAATGAGCGCCATATCACCCTGTCCTCAGCTTGCCTCATCCAGCATCTGCCTGCAGTTTATCGCAGGTCCTACACTACGTTTGCCGAATCCCACCCAACAGGACTAAAAGAAATTTAAATAGACTTACCGTTCTGACTGAAGCCACCATATTTATTTTGGACCTGTAAAGATATAAATAAACTGTTAGTTTGTAGTTTACATGTTTAGATAGTTTTCCGAGACGTCGTCGTAGTTGCGAAAAATATTTAATATACAGGGTTATTAAAATTACAAACAAAAGGTTAAAAAAAGGTAACACAAATTACTTAAGGCCTACCCGAGCCATTATGACAGCGCCACCTATTTTCCCTCAGAACTTTTGACTTGGTGGACCAATTTTTATGATTCTTTTATTTGAAAGCTAGTGCTTCCCGTATAGTCCCATTTTAACTTGGTTCAGTTCTGACAATCCATGGCAAACTATATCATTGAAGTCCGTTTATAGTTTTTTAAAAACAAAATCAATAAATAAGTTGTTTTATTGTATTGTTTCTATCGATTTAAGTGGGCAATAAAGCAGTGTTTTCTATTTATCTATTTTATATTTTCCTACTAACCTAAACTATTCCATGCTTTACTTGGTAAGACACTATTGGTAAGTAATTAATAAATAAATAATGAATAATTATTTAATAACCTATGCAGGGCAAAGGTTTATAAGTTTACAAATTATAAAAACTGTGTATAATTGATAAATCACGAATCACGATCAGGAAGAAATACCCGTGTATAATTTTCACACGACAAAATGTATAAATAAAATTAATATTCATCAGAACTTTGTAAACAATAATTATAATACTTGATCAATGAGTATTTTACTCTTGGTGCTTATTATATAAAAGCTTATTTCTCTACAATTATGTCAAACTAATTAATACTAAAAGTCTCGTTAACAAGAATATCATTAAACGTAAGTTCGATTCCTGATTCGTAACTTGGTGGTGAAACTTTCCCTCATATGACGATTTTTTTACATAAATATATAAAGGTAGATCATTTCCCAGATCTGATAAAATTTATAATGTAGGTATTTCTAAAATAATAACAACCGTAATAAATTTAAATGAAGCCCGCACTATTCCTTTGTTGGTATAAGGCCAATTAATAAATATCTAGACTAATCTATCTGTGATTATTTTATTGAATAATCACCCTTTCGGTTGAGTTCACCCTTTTCATGGCACCCAGTATACTGGATGCCCATCATACCATCATCGATTATAATCTAAAGACAATCTATTTAAAAATCTATGAACACCATGTTGTGTAAATTTTAAGTAGAAATATAAAAGTAAAGAACTAATTTTAAATTAATGAAATTTATAATTTTATTTAAGTTTATTGTGTACCTACTATTAATTTAATTTAATGTTACTATTAATTTTTATATATTTATTTTAAAGGTTAAGTACCTCAAACATTTTAAATATTATCTGAAATTACCAAAATATCTGAACTAAAAGGTAAAAACCATGTGAATGGGAACGATAACAGCATAAGGTCAAATATTGTAAAACATGAATGAAATCGCTAATATCCTCAACCAGTTGCCAAAACGACCGCGGCAATCGCTTTGTTATGGTTTCCAACAATAAAAATGAACGGTTGTAGGTCACCGCACAAGGATTTTTATTAAAAGGTGCAAAATCATCACTAAAGGTTGGCTGTACAGATTTTATAAAATTATAATTAGAAATCAGTTCATGTTCTTTTTTGACGAAGAAAATTATTATCGAATAATAGATATATTAGAAATAGTATTTACAATTAAGTGAACTGCAGACTATTGGAAGCAGTTTACAGGTAGCTCAACTGATCGGTACCAATACTTATGGTTGATCCATTTTGAATGAAGCATGTTAGTAAACAAACTATGACACAAATAACAAAATCTCACTTGCCTGGCGTCGAGTTTCAGATATAATTGTAAGCAATTTTTATTGAAGGGAGGATCTAAAATCAATCAAGTAATGTAAATAACGTATAAAAGGACGCGGATATTATTTAGTAGTCTGTCTGTCTGTCTGTCATAACTCATTGAGTGACGTAACACATAAACGACTGAACGGATCTTGATGGTATTTCTTCCTGGGGAAGGAAATATCTAATATCCTTTCCCAGATTTCAGATTTATTTCTTTATTCTTACAAATGCACTTGGACAAGTCAAATTTTATATTTATTATGAATTTATGTTAGCTGATCGCAAAATCGTTGTTGTTTGGTTGAAAAAAGTAATAAAGTGTTATTAATTTGAATATTTTGAATTAAAATGCTTTCTTTTCTGAAGAACATTAGATGGACGAATAAACAAATAAACATTATGCTATTTTATTCCTATCCTTTTCAGAATAAACGCTCAAAATCAATGATTTAAATCGTTAGGTACCTGCCTTTACGGCCAAAAACTGTGGCATTTTTTTTCAATGTGTGACAAAATTAAATGCCAATGCACGCACACAATGAATAGATAAAATTAGTGTTCTTGTCAATAAACCTAACTGTGATTATTGCTTTTTATTGTGTAATCACACAGCACAAACTTTTGTGAACAAGCACACCACAAAAACACACAATTCACTAATTCCAAATGACAAAGACAAGTTTGTGAGCTCACAAACTTTGTTTGGCGACAAACACGGCGCCGTCTCACTACGGTAAGGGCCTATCTAACTATTTAAATCTTTGCCCAAATCCGCGAACCGAAACTAGTTCACATTCTCATGCATAATTCAGTTAACAAAGATTCCCACGGCATCCTACAATCTCCCGTCGATTTCATAACACATAATGAGTGTTTGACTGTCTGAGTGTCTGCCCTAATTCAGTTAGGTCATCCAATTAAAATGTATTCTATAATATTCTAGACCTGTGACATTTAGCTAGAGTTATAGAATTCCAGATGGGTTAGTATGAGTGATGTTGCAAGACCAAAAATGTTAGTTTTTATGTCTGTGTTTGTGTTTCTTTGCCGTGTGCCGTGTTCTAGGCCTGCGTCCAGCAGTGGACCATTATAGGCTGTTGAGGTTGATGATCTCTTTTTGCTTTTAACCGACTTAAAAACAAGGAGGAATTAGAAGAAGTTAATTCAAATGTTTTTTTTTGTCCGCACGATAGAGTTGCTGGTACCTAACCCTATAAAAAATGGTTGCCTCTAAAGTCAGTTAAGGAACGATAATTTTACGTGATAAAGTCATTTACTTGATCTATTGAAAATCTTACCACGTAGTTTATACTGTTTTTGCCATTCTGGTGTTAGCTAGCTATCAAAGCTATCTATTAGACGAAATTAGAACTTTATTCTTCAGTGCTTCAGTCGTCATGACAACATCATCAACAACGTAACACTTTTTTGAACATGCTACACATGTTCATAGATTTAACAGACGTTACCTATCACGTCAAAATAACAGGTCACGATAACGTTTCGATACTATTAACTTACCAAACTCAGAGATATGATTTGGTGATTGGGAATAAAAATAAACGAGGACCTTTAAACTGGTACTAAACTTAAATCGAATTTGTGTCGCTCTCATTTGAATATTGGAAGGTACAGAGAGAACACTTCGCTTTAAGTGAATGCTTAAGCAGAAAGGACGTTTACTCTTTGATATGCTCGATAGTAGGTATAATTTTATGCAGGTCAAATCAATTTAAATGTTATATTATTTAATTTAATTAATAAGGTAGCATACTAACATACATGATCCACATTAATTAATGGATTTCTTTTACAATCTAAAAACTCCACATAATACATTCAGGACGACGATTTTATGATTCGTGACGTTACGTATAGTTTCCCTACATTTTGGCTCGAATGCACCATGACACAAATTTACATTCTTACCGACCATCAAGTAAGAGTCAAAACAAGTTATAAGCAAAAACAAAAAAAGTTAGTTTAGCTTAATTAATTTTATTTCTACGTATCGGCAAAGCAGCTAACTCATAGTAGCCCAACCTGTTAATTGTAAGCTGTCTGTCTCTGTATCACATTACAAATTGAATGGCGTAGGTTACAAGTAAATGAGTTAGTAGAGACTATACCGTATCTATCGAGCATGTGGAATGTTAGTAAACAAACCATTCATCAACCACAACCTCAAAAGCCTATTGGTCCACTGCTGGACGCAAGCCTTCTCCTGATAAGCTCCTAGTTTGCGTTTATCTAATTGGGGTAATGCCTATAATACCCACGCTGGGCATGCTGGTTGGGTATCGCAGTTCGGTGGTAGAATTGTTCTGCAGGGGGCGCTGCTGCACGCCCCCGGGTGGATATCCCTTAGTCGTCTCTTACGACACCTACGGGAATTTACAGTACGGAAGATTAATTTATTTAATACAAAGTATTAAATAAATTCCGTTACTGATAATGTTGGACAATTCACACAGCATTATCTAGCCCCAAGCTAAGCAGCACTATGCAATGTGCACACGAAAAATTATGAGAAAAGGATTTTTGTTATGTATTTTAATATGGTACCTACCTAACTTACTCTGCTATTCCGAATGGCTAGCAAAAAGTAAGCAAAAAAGTTTGCAAAATGTTTGCAAAAAATGGGAATTTCGGACGCAGTCAACTGTTTTTGATGCCAAATGATTTTGTTTAATACTTAAAAAGTCAGAAATCGCAAAAAACTTTTCCCATACAGTAAAAGAGTCTAGTAATTTAATATTACCTACATCTGATGCAATAAGTATCGAGACATCTTAGGTAATCCAAAGCGCCAAACTGCAACCGTTTCAAAAAAGAATTAATATCACCGGATGCTGTATCTAGATAATGACCATAATCACTAAAAATAAAAGGTCAAAATGATAACTATGTTTGCAATTTCCTACTTCAATCTAAATAATAGCATAGAGGACATTATAAGTTACATAATGTAATAAATAATTGAGTACATAATATGTTATGTGGTAACTTAATAAGTAATAACATGATTTTCTGTTATTCTGTTAAGTATGTGAAGAAGCCAGCTGTGACATATGCGTGTAGTGCAACTATCTCAGCCTCAGCATATTGGTCCACTGCTGGACGCAAGCCTACCCTGACACTGAACGTCATAAAGATTTACGTACTCGTACCTAAATTGTGAAATCAAAAACTAAATTTTTAGTGATCTTAAACCAATATTAAACCTTGCTTTCTGTTTGGTGAAATAGGCTTCAGCCGTATCCTGAATTTGGGCGCTGGGAGGTGCAACATAGTTTTTAACTTTGCGCTTTTCAGTGTTCGACTGTATTTTAACTAATTCATGTTCATAAATAAATAAATTTTGAAATCTTGAATTTTGATAACGCCTAATAAGGCGAGGGCTGCGTCCAGCAGTGGACCAATAAAGGTTCTTGAGGTTGAGGTGAGGTAGATGTGGAACAACAGGCTACTTTCTATTCCAAAAAACTCGTGGCAAGCCCCGGGCAGTAGCTAGTTGAGAATCCTACATTTATATTTAAAACGAAGTACATTAATTTTTTTACGAAATACAATAAAACATAATTTGTGGACCAATTACGTGTTTATTTTTAAATTAAATCGAGTAAATAGACGTTGGCAAAGTGATATAAACTGTTCTACAATTTTTTCTCCAAGGACGTAAATTTTACCTACATGCCGCAAGCGCCATAATTTTCGATAATGATCATACCACACAAAGACAGAAAACCACACAGGGCAGCCTTAACGCTAAAAGCAACGAAGAAAATGTACCTTGATTAATTGCTTTAATGTAAACCTTAATAACCTTTACAACATACAAAAAAATCAATCAAATTTTAGAAACAAATAAAAACTAGGCAGTTTTTACAACAGAGCTAACTGCAGCCTGTTGCAAACAATCAACAGGTATTATTTACGAATGTCGGCTATCTACGAACCTTTTGTGCTAACCTGCTTTCCGTAATGAATTCGTCAAACTACGATCGTTTTTATAGTAAAATCTACAGGTAGTTCAACTTGTAAAGATTTCTAAGCTAATCATAGTTGATGTTTGATGAAATCGGCCCTAAGTGCTTCTACATCGACCTTACGAAGTGCAATTTAGGAAACATAGAAACATGGGCTTTGTGTCTGCCTGAGGCGAACTCATCGGCTTCCATTAGGTGGGTATGTAAGTAGGTATTTGTAGTGCATTGTAATGTCGACTCTATGCTGTATTGTGTAGGTGCTATTATTGGGTGGTGCTGTAAGGTAGTAAGTTCGGAGTTATGAGGAGGTAGCTATAGGAAGGAGTTTGAACTTGTTACAGCTGCAGTAATTTTTGCTGCTGCCAAAACAGATTTTTCTGATCAAACAGGTTTTTTCAAACACATTTACTGATCGAAAATAATTTAGTTGCTAACCAAGTGTTGCTCTAGATTTTTCAGCCGAATATAACATAGTATACAATCCGAATCGTTTTTTAGGTGATTTTAAATTATAGGTAATATGTATAATAATATGACACGTTGAAAAGTTTGATATTTTTCTGTTCTTGAAGGAATATATCCTTGGAGTTATTTTTTCAATTCAAAAATGGGATATTAGATACGTACTTTATTGTATCTATCACACAAAGACAGATAATAATACAGAAATAAATGCTAAGAGTAGACGAAGTACAGAAAAGGCCTTATCGCTATGAGCGATCTCTTCCAGGCAACCTTGGGATGGACTGGACATGTAAGAAAAACATAGACGGTGGCACCCGAAAAAGAATACTTATACCTACTATTTACCATAAATACCTACGTAACCAAACACAATATAATAAACTTGTGAAACATTATGCATTATTTTTGTATTTATTATTACTTTTCCATCGTTAAATTATAGAACCAACGTTATTATTTACAAAGTAGGTGGTCCAAAAAGGTGAAAGCAAAAGCAACCGTAATCTTTGAGGTATTAAACTTTTTAGTAATGAGTATGAACAAAACAGTTTGCTTACGGTAGCTCACTCTCAAACTTAATTTATTATTCTAGGGGGCAATTGAAAACAACAGCCTGGCTCGAAATGCCTAACGAAGCTACCCATTAATTTTATATATATGTACCTACTACGTACTTACAACCTAGCAACTAAAACTTTGGCATTTATCAATTCTAAAAGGTTTACAAGGTGTCAGTAAAACTTTTAACTGTATATTCTAAATTAAACACATGAAGATTGTCATTGGAATTGAAATAATCAATTGTAAATACGACAGAAACGTAATAAAAAAATATCGAAAAAATTCAAATTAGTTGTAACACACAGTTAGTTTTTAGGATTATTTAAGCGTAGCCTTTGATACAAAAATTGTTAGTTTTTTTAAGGTAAAATCTCATTCAGAGGATTCAGCATCATTTGCGAGTTTTATTTTGTATCCACCCAGGAATTCATTAAAAACTCAAAATTCTCTTAAAAACCCCAGCCTATGGTTTATCCATTTTGAATGAAGCATGTTAGTAAACAAAGTGCGACACAAATTACAAAATCTCTCTTAATCTTGGCGTCGAGTTTCAGATATAAATGTAAGCAATTTTTATTGAAGGGAGGATCTAAAATCGACAAGTTAAGTAAATTACGTATAAAAAGACGCGCCAACAAAGTGAATTTTAGGTTAAATATGGGCGGTTTGTTTACGTTTATGTTCCATTCAAAATGGATACGATATAGATCAACCTAACATACAAAACTATAATCATTATTTTCGAACAACCATACAATTGTGTTTGAAAGTACTAGGTAATCTAACTTAATTTGAACTTTTGACAGAATCTTGTAAAATGTAAAAGATAACTGCCGTTAACGTTAAGTTCAGTAGTTAAATTTTATAGTTAGTGATGAAAGTCTGCGCCGATGATTGAAGCGGTATCTTTTGACATAGACGGTACCCTTTGACATGAAAGAGGAAAAGTTTTCTATATCTTTTGATGTAAATGGCATTTCAATAGCTATTAAGCTTTTCTTTGAAAAACTACTTAGGAAAAGCAATAAAACGAGTTATTGCTTGTTGTTGACTTCAAAAAGTTATCAATGCGACTGTTTTTTATGTTTGTTAGAACTCTCAGAACTTTTGACTGGGTGATCCGATTTTCATGATTCTTTTTTTATTTCAAAGCGGTGCTTCAATTTGGTAAAGTTCTAACAATGGCATATATGAGAAAACCATGTGATTGAAGTTGGTTTTAAAACAAATCCAATTCGGTTCAGCTGTTCCCAAGTTTTAACTGTGTTTTTTTACAATTTGACACAGAAGTAAATTGAATATTATTAATGGCATAACATTTTATTAATAGCTAGTTGATGCTGTGTTAATTAAATTATTATTATTCCCAACTAAT
The DNA here is from genome assembly GCA_955876795.1 of Eupithecia tripunctaria. Taxonomy (NCBI): domain Eukaryota; kingdom Metazoa; phylum Arthropoda; class Insecta; order Lepidoptera; family Geometridae; genus Eupithecia; species Eupithecia tripunctaria. Next base: position 1,065,672 of record OY041625.1, read on the forward strand.
AATTAATCTGATCAAATTTCGAAATTCTCTTCTAAAACATTGACGTTCATAGAAGACACACAGACATTTCATTCGTTATCATTTAAAAATAACCAAATAAGGTAAACTTTTTATTTTTCTTCGCAAAGGTTTACGGCTATCGACAATGTATTAAAGTAATTTTCAGAATATCTTAACCCTTTTCTTTTACACATAAAACAAAAATACATAAAAAACTTTTCATATTTCTCCAAAAATCACCCCAACAACCTTGTTTTCCTCCATTTACTTCTCGACTCTATTTTCACTTCACCTAAAACTTACACCTTTCGTAACAATCCAACCAAGCACTGCAAAACCTCCACCGTAATATTAAAATAATAACCTTGTATTGTTCACTACACACACACCTATCACTCTCGATGCTATTCGCAGACTGACGGAAGATCCGTACCTTCACTTATATACATGCTCTTATTTCTTCGCCAAGGGTGAAGGGAAGGGATTTCCGGGTCTTCATCTTCTTGATACAATTTGATGATGATAAAGGTTTTGATTTGCAATTTGTAAGTTCATTTCAATGTCAAAGAGACGGGCGAATTGGCGATTGCGTTGGTTTGTGTAACTTAATTTTTAGACGTCATAGTAAATTTTTTTTGGTCAGAATAGGTCATAACATAACCTACTTGGAAAAAAGTAATAATATTAACGTCAACAAAGGAGACGTTATTTCGGGATTGCATAAATTGGTTATGTTTTAGCTACTTTAGGTCATGTCAGAATAGGATATATTTTATACGGCTTTGAAAAAAGAAGGCGGTATCATAGATACAGCTTGCTTTTTTTTGTTCCTCGATTTTTGTTCAATTATGGACCGATTTTGAAAATTTTTTCGCAATTTTATGCTTAAACCAAAATGGCTAATTAATTTTACACTTATTTAATAATAAGTAGTTATAATTGACGTGTCTTAGAACAAAAATAATCTAGCCATTATTTCCGATAAACAGTAAAAGCCGATTTTAAAAAGTGTTTTTCAAGATTCAACCTAGTAGTAAATAAATAAAATGAGTAATCTAATGAAGCGAAGTTCCTTCTAAGAAAATGTTCTTCTGCTTTCGATGGCAAAAATTATATGAAAAATTTATATGATGTCTGAAGTCAAAACCTAAATTTTTTAGGGTTACAAGATTATACACTTAGCTATGTAAATTTATTTAAGTTATTATTCAAACAGATGCCTATTAAAGAAAATTAAAAAGAAATATTATTGATTTTCTCTTCACTTCAATTTATAATATAATTTATATTTATTTTCTTTGAGCGTGTAAAAAATTTGTTTGTTTTGTTCAGGATCTACATTTCTTTTGTTTCCGAGCCGTTGTACAGGTAAGTACATAATGTAGTATAGTCAAATCTTTGACCAAGTCCAAATTATAAAAATATATATATGATATACATCACATCTCACTGCTCGTTAATTATTATAGCATAACTTAAATTAACATAAATTCATAGTGAATTGTGTAATTGTATCTACTTTCTTATCTCAATATGATAAGTAGTCTAGTTAACTCAATTTACTCAGGTAAGTTTGTAACACTTCCGTTTTTGGAAAAAACCGATGGCGGATTTGAACTGAATACACCAAAAAACCAAATCTATTGTTTTTTAGTACCCATAACACAAGCTCTGTTTTGCTTGGGGCTACATAATGCTGTGTGAATGGTCCTATTTATTTATTTATTTTGGTCATACCTTTTATAGGTATATCGCAACTTAATATAAAATTACTAAATTTTATACATAAGAACTCTAACCCAGAATGTTGCAACGCCCTTACAGGGTTCATGTAGATTCTACCTAAAAAAAATGTTAACAACTTATAATGGACATGAACCCAAAATATAAATAAATAAATAAATGTATTTTAACGGTGTAGCGCTGTTTCGCTCCACAGGTTTTCATGTAAATTTCATTTTGCCGTTTCATAAAAAAAACTGTCTTCGTTTCAACACACCTCTACTGTGAACACCAATTGTTTTGCAAAGCGGGGTGATTATGGCAAATCTTCCTGTTTGGGGATTTGGGGGAGGAATGTTGAGCAGCCCCAACTCTTTCCTCGGGTGCGGTTGATGGTTGATGATTTGTTGGTGAAAATACCTACCTATAAAGTATAAGTATAGTCTTATCAGTCAAACGAAGTCCTGAATGGGTCCGTTCCAGTTTCGGTGGAAAAACTTTGAAATATTATAAATTTCAAATAATAATATTGCAAGTAACATTGCCTTATCTGTGGTAAGCTTTACCAATTTGAAATAATCTTCATTGACAATCGATTTTGTTTTTTAAGAAGCAGAAACAAAGTTTGTGTTGATCAACATTTTGTATTATTTTAAAGACAGGTACTCAGGCAGAACTGCCTTTATTTTTAGAATCAGAATATTCAATAGAGTAAAATCGTATTCTAAGAATGCAAGACTTTTTAAACTTTTGCGATTTGTTAGCGTATTTAAAGATATTATCGGGTATTTATCATAGAAACGTAGGGGAAATAATAACAGACGCGTATTTATTATGAAAGTAGGAGAAAAATGCGCCATTTTCCAATATGGCGGGCTGACACTTCACACCGGAACAAAACGGCGGGAAAAAGGCACAGATGGTGTCGTACCGTTTCAAAACAACAGAGCAGAAAGTTATCTCTGTAATGGTGTTGCGTTCTCACCTAGGTATTGAAACTGGGTAAACTAGGGTGAAAGAACAATTTAGCTCTGATTTTCGTATATTTTAGCATTATCAACGCGAAAACATTAAAATTATTAGGTATTATTATGTATTATTAAAAAAGCATTCGAAAACATGTGAAAATGAGAAAACCTATCTGATATGTTCAAAATCAAACTGAAAGAGATGCTCTTAAATTTGAGTAGGTAGGTACTTATTAGTTGGTTTCTTTTTCACTTCTTCCGCTAGTGGACAAAAAATTTAAGTGAATTAGAGTCAATTGCACCTTATTTCTTATTTGATATTAATTTCTATTTATCAAGATGTTGACTCTGACTCAAGAGTTGAGTTGAACATCCTACATGGGTAGTTAAGGTGTCATCTTAACTTCAACTCACCTAATCACTAAGATCTGATTGTATGAATACAATCAATCTGAAAAGGTACCTACTGAATCACAAAATCTGTAGGTACATAAAGTACCTAAGAAATTAAATATTAACCGATTCTTTCACAATCCTTTAAATTTTCTTTAAGCAGTAGGTACTTATTTATTATTTATTTACACAAGACACTTCTAATTTTCTTACTTAAAAGTAGGTTCCTACTTAAATAATTTTTAATTTGTTGGTACGTACATTCGAAACAAATAAAAAATCCCTTCCCCTTTTCAACATAAACATTGAAATTTCAATATTTCTTGAATTTTCTAGCGTAGGTACTAGGTAATCGTAAAAACAGTGAAATAGTGTTGCCACATTGTGTCAGTAGAATTTTCAGAAATGTCACTGTTTACTGCCGTTTAATCGAAAGACAATAAAAAGCCACTTTGGTTGACAAATTATTTCGAGTCTATGCATGGATTGTGGCTGTGGTCATTGGACATTCAAAGAAAAATGGTCCTACCATTAGGTCTTTTAAGACATTTACCTCAATAACTCACCTCTCCTCAATAGCCTCAATGGTCCACTGCTATCGATAACCGTCTTATTGGCGCATAATACCCATGCTGGGCATGCGGGTTGGAGATCGTAGTTCGGTGATAAAACAGTATTGCAGGAGGCGCTGCTGCCCGCCCCCGGTGGATATCCCATAATCGCCTCTTACAACATCCGTGGGAAGAGTTGGGGTGGTGTAAATTCTTAGCCGGCACTACGCAGCTATGAAATTTATATGAATCTTACAAGTTCAATAACGGGAAATGGTCTAATCTAAGAGGTATTAATCTGTACATTGAAAACATCTCACCCCACCTGTTGATAAGGCGAGTGCACTGTTAGGTAGGTGCCTATTAGCACTTGGTTTTTGTCTTTCACTTTCTTCTTTTTACCTCATGTTCACTAGGTTTACCCTAGCTGTTTACCTGTACCTAATTATGTATGCCTTTGATATTTGTTACTGTTCTTTTTTATTACCTTTCCTGTGCTGTTTGTGTGTGTACCCAATAAAGAGTCTATCTATCTATCTATCTATCTCTCGATGTCTCACTCCAGCAACCACTTACCCTGGGTAAGTACGCGCTGTTTCACTCACACCAACCAACTATTCATATAATATTGTACCAGAGACCCGCTCCGGCTTCGCACGGGTGCATAGCTGATACTGACGTTTCTCTTGAATCACTCTATCTATCAAAAAAACCGCATCTAAATCCGTTGCGCAGTTTTAAAGATTTAAGCATTCATAGGGACAGACAGAAGCGTCTGTCTTAAAAAGAAGCGACTTTGTTTTATACCTCTACTATGTATATTATGTTGTAATTGACGAGGCATTTGAGGATTGGCTGATGACATTTACCACCTGCCGTTTGTTGGTGGTGTTTTAACCCGAAGCGTGCTACTGACCATCATCAGCTATTATAAATCAGGCATGGTCGATGGTACGCCTATTGTCTATGGTAAGTATAGGGATGTGCTTATCCATATATCGATACTTTTTTCTTTCTGTAATTTGTAACGAGTCTTCTGTATTATGGTCGTCTGACAGAGACGACAGGTTTTTTGCACTTGCCCATTATGAGATTCAGATTACAAATAAAATCCCAAAAAAATTGGCATCGACGGGAATCGAAGAGGAGGCCCGGGTTCGAAATGTTGAATATTTTGGGACTTAGAGAAATCAAATATTCTCAGCAATTCCCTAATTAACCCATCGTGTAAAACTATAATAACTAAAACTGTTTAGATTCAGATTTGTACAATATATAAATGTTTAAATACTTGTATTTAAAATATAAACAGTTCAGATATCTAAAGCTAGAGTTTGCAGATGCAATGCATCTAGAGGTCGCTCCAGTGATAGAAATCAAGGCGGGTTTTATTTGCAAGCGACTGCAAGCGTCAGCAGCAGCGCGCAGCGGGGCGATGCAGCCAGCGTGCAGCGTTGCTGTCTGCATTGCCCCTCTCCTGCTGTAATATCATTGATACTGTATAAATAAAGTATTTTTCATCCCACCATCTCGGAAAGAGTATTTTTAATCTTCAATATCTGAGTGGAAAAGCCGTTTTTATTCTCTAGAGGATAAAGTAAATTGAATTTAGAACATCGTGTCCACTAAGTTTGTAAATTAAAAAAAACATTAAACCTATTTACTGCTACCTCTATGGTGCCGAATATATCAAACAACTTTTTTTTTATTTGTTAAAAACTCAGACTCGGAACCTTCTTGGTGTTCTTTTTTCAATTTGCTTTGTACGCGGTTCTTTACGCGGCATTTTTTCACGTCACTGTCAAACCTTATATTAAAAACAAGAAACTTGAAAACAAGTGAAAAAACTAAAATGAGTGATTCTAGCGACGAGGAAGTTTGTTTTTGCATTTAGTAATTTCCTCGCTGAGGTGGAATGAAAAGTTACGTGTTGCACTCGAGTGCAAAGATTTTTCACCTCGTGCTCTTTTGATTCCCTCGCTAACGCTCAGGATTCTAATTTGGAATCACTCGCTGCGCTCGTGATTCAATTTTAGAATCCTTCGCTTGCTCGGTCATCAAAATTGAACACGCGGTTAAAAGGCAACTTTGCACTCTTGTATAACAAATAACTATTGCAGTTTCGTAGTTCGTGTGATGAAAGATGACCTAAAATTCTGAGAATATCAAAACAGACATTATTAATATTATTATTTTAACGCCCCTATGATTTTTTATCGACATCGATAAATGTTATTATTTTGATATAGTTTTAGTAACATCACTAGCGTATTTAAAGAAAATACGGTGTATTATGACTTATAATAAAAGATGTAATAGTTAACCTATTTGTACATTTGAAACCTTTTGATCATAGCGCTTAAAAAATATAAATTCTTATGCTGTGTGCATACAAATTTATATTTGAAAACGCGAATGTCCAGCATAAAAATAAATAACAAAATAGCAACTAATTTTGGTATCATATCATGTCAATAACTTTGGTTCTCTGTCGGATGCATTCGTTACAAATCCTATCCTTCAGAGAGACTCCAAGCATAGCTCTTTCCATAGCTCGCTGAGCGACTTTGAAATGGTGGACCAGCGCTATCGTGAGTGTCCACGTCTCAGCTCCGTAGGTCATGACGGGTAGGACTTATGTTTCGTGAAAAAAGCTTTCCGGTGTGGATGACGAGAAGACTTGACGTAGTTTCCTAAACGATAGCAGCCTAACTGGATTCTCCTCTTGCCCCCCTTGAATAGTAAATCAAATCAATAAATATTTCCACAACCTTTTCGAAGTTTTAAATAATTTTATTCGCCGTATGGTGCCGGCTTAGAATTGGCACCACCGAGGGGACTGAGGGATATTCACCAGTGGGCGGGCAACAGCACCCCCTGCAGAACAATTCTACCACCAAACTGCGATCCCCAACCCTCATGTCCAGCTTGGGGATTATGGGCACTACCTCTCCATAAGATAAAAGCCAAGGCACATATTACACAGGTATAGTAACGAACATAAAATGACTAGATACTGTTAAAATAAACATTTTTTTTCGAATATAATAGTAATAAATTAGAATTAGTATATTTACAATTGAAACAATTAAGCTAACTGCAGACTGAACACGTACTCAAGTGATCCATATCGACATATAGAAGACCTCTGTGGCGCGGTGGGCGAAGGTCCGCCTGCGACGCAGGAGGTTGCGGGTTCGATTCCCGCCTCGGGACAAATATTTGTACGATCTGCAGGTATTTGTTCAGGGCGTTCTGGATATTTTCTATATATAATAAAATAATATCTATCTATGTAGTGTATTGTATTATGTATATCAGTTATCAAGTACCCATAACACAAGCTCTGCTTAGCTTGGGGCTAGTTATTGCTGTGTGAATAGTCCAGCATTATTTATTATATCAAGACCAGTCGGAAGCATACTCGACACTGGCTGCATTGCCCTGCTGGCTGTATGGCAATGCTGATGCGTCAGATCCGGGTCACGCGTCATTTCAGATAACTTTTTGAAGAGCCTCGGTATCCAGCTCCTCGGTCTACCGGACCTAGGGTCTCCACTCCAAGAGGAGTAGTTAAACCACCGTTGCGCGGTGCCTTGGCTTTTATCTTATGGAGAGGTAGTGCCCATAATCCCCACGCTGGGCATGCGGGCTGGGGATCGCAGATTGGTGGTATAATTGTTCTGCAGGGGGCGCTGTTGCCCGCCCACTGGTGAATATCCCTCAGTCCCCTCTTACGACACCGCGCGAATAGTTGGGGTGGTGCCAATTCTTAGCCGGCACCATACGGCGAATATAATTATGTAAAACTTCGAAAAGGTTGATATTTATCGATTTGATTAACTATTCAAGGAGCCAAGAGAAGAATCCAGTTAGGCTATGCTATCGTTTAGGAAACTTTAGTCCTACCCTTCATGACATACAGAGCTGAGACGTGGACACTCACGATAGAGTTGGTCCACCAGTTCAAAGTCGCTCAGCGAGCTACGGACAGAGCTATGCTCGGAGTCACTCTGCAGGATAGGATTCGTAACGAAATCATCCGACAGAGAAACAAAATTATCGACATAGCTCAAAGAATTAGCAAGCTGAAGTGGCAGTGGGCCGGCCATATCTGGCAAAAAATCGACAAACGCTGGCGTAAACGAGTTCTTGAATGGAGACATAGTGTAGGACGCCTTCCAGCCAGGTGGGATAACGATCTGCGAAAGACTGCAAGCAGATGCTGGATGCGTCAAGCTGAAGACAGGGCGCTATGACGCTCATTAGAGAAGTCCTATGTCCAGTGGACTAATACAGGCTGATGATGTACCCTAACTCAGTAAAATTGGTAAAAAAATATTAGTTCTATTGTGTATTAAATGTCCTAAGTTCACAGCTACCTTAGTTTTCCTCTCGAAGTTATTGTTGGGAACAATGACTGTTACAATACTCGCGTCGGTACATAACACAATGTCAGGTTAACTACACGTGGTACTTAGAACTACTTATATTCAATAAACTGCCTCGTTGGTCTAGCGGTCAGCATGTTCAACCGCTGATTGTGGGTTCAAATCCCGGGTCGAGCCAATAGTTGTTACTGGGGTTACCATGCCTAACCCTGGTTGTAGGCGCGGACGAAACCCTACCAAAATAACTGAGTTTAAAAAAAAAAACTATAAACCAACTTCAGTTATATGGTTTTCTCATCGATGCTATTGAAAAAACAGGACCAAATTGAAACGACACCTCACGGGAAGCACCAGCTTTCAATTAAAAAAGAATCATCAAAATCGGACCACCAAGTCAAAAGTTCTGAGGTAACAAAAAAAATACAGTCGAAATTAGACAAAAACCAAAAGCGCTTATCAGGGGAAGACCTGAGTCCCGCAGTGGACTAATTTAGGCTGTTGAGGTTGAGGAATACTATTTTAAGAACGCTCGTATGCTTTCGATTCCGTTGGCTCCATTGGACTCCATTGGACTGACTAGGTGGGATGACGATCTACGAAAGACTGCAGGCAGATGCTGGCCGAGCAGTCTCGACATAGATAGCGAACGACATCGGTCGCAAAGTTTTACCGAATATATTTTAACGTATTTTGATTTTCTTTGCAAGAATCTTTGCAAGTTTCAAATGATTCAATAACTATTTATTTCCAAAAATTTGTACATTAACATAAAGAAAGGGTTAAATTTCTAATATTCATATGGATTTACCATCGGAATTATTCATTTTTGTCACCGCGCGACCGCCATCTTTACGATTTTTGTCGCAAACTTTACGCGTTCGGTAAAGGTAATTGCGAGCAAATTAGACAGCCCGATAAGTTTGTAGCAATCCTTTACCGAAATCGTTACATTTTTTTTTGAATTATATCCAATGGGATACAGTGTAACTTGATGGGGAAAAACTCCCAACGAGTCACACTATGACCGGATCTGGTGTGACTCGTTGGGAACCCATCACGTAAGGCACCGGACATAAATTAAAAAATTTTTATGTAGGTTGCATAAAAATTTCATTACACATTGACACATAAGACAAAGTATTTTATGGCATGTTACAAGTAACCCATACTGCTTGGTAATATAATAAATAACAGATGACATAATAATAACTCTAGGTAATATGATAGATTGATATTTAATTTTGTATTATCTCACTTTTGTGGACGGTTTCATACCATATGTAGCATGCATTGCAATTGAAAAATGTATAAAAATTGTCCAGCGTTTTATACGTTTGCTTGCTACCATGAGGGCCTAAACAATGTAAAATCGATGTCAAAGGGATAGTAGAAAAGTCCAAAAATGTATGGGTTTGACATAATTATGCCTTAGATATGTCACGTGATCTGTTTAAAATTTTCCCTCAGAATATTTCAATTGTTTTCGATTCGCTTCATAGCAAATGGCCGGTTGGCTAGGCCCTCGACTATGTTACGCACTGTGATGACTGTTTTAGATCGGTTTTGTCGTGCATTTGTTTTATATTTCGCTTCCTTTGATGGACAAAAAATTTAAGTAAATTGATGAAATATTTCTATGATCTTAAAATATTAAGTTCTTGGTGTTTTCTATGTATATGAAAAAACTGATTACGTAAAGTAATGCATGTAAATCAGTATTAGGTATACTGATTTACATGCAATACTTTACGTAATTTTAACTAAAACTCTGCTTACTTTAGGACTAGATAAAGCTGTATGGATTGTACAGCATTATTTATTATTACTATTCTTGTCTCAGTCGGGCATAGCACCATCCTGTACTACATGCGCAATGACCGTGTGTCTCTAACCTGCCACAAAAAAAGCATCATTCAAGACCGAGCCATTCAGAGTACACTCATCTACAAAACTGTTATGTTACTGAAGTAGGAGCTATAATGTATTTGTAAAATGTGCTTAATAATAAATTGCAATGTAGTAATCAGTCTAAAATGCCCTTGAGTATATATGAGAAAAAAATCGTAATAATTAGTAAGTCGTTTTCCCATCACTTATTAAGGTTCTAATTCAAAATGGTATCTAGATAAAAAAAAACTATTCTATGCTATCCCGTAGCTCGGCAAGTGTCTCTCCCAAACTCTTTCAGGAATCACTATCGTTGGCTAGGTCAAACCAATTTATAAATAATTTTAATAAAACGTAATAAGTATAAATAACGAATTATAAATTTCTGATGCACCAAAAAAAAACAGAATTAGCACTTTTATTGCCAATGGCGCCCATCCTCGTATTGAAAATTATAAATAGATTTTTGAGACAATACATTTTTTTATTTATTTTTAATTATTTTGATGATGTCTACTGGTTTTAATTTATTTTTTGCATTTAATTTATGGTCCTTTTATTAGTGTTGTAAATGAATTTAGATATGTACCTGTAAAAAAACAATTAAGGCACTTAGATGTGTTATTTGTAAGAAATGGCCCATCATCCATGTTTTGGAAATACTGCGTTAGGGAAATTTATTAATAGCTAGCTGTGTCCCGCGGCTTCGCACGCTTGTTCCTATGGAAACGTTCCCGGCAGTTATTCAAGACCTTCACGAACATTTCAAGACTAAGATAAGATAAATCCGCTCAGCCGTTCTCGAGTTTTGGCGAGACTTACGAACAGCAATTTATGTTTTATCTAAATAGTAAATAATCAAATAAATAAAAGAACATGCGATCCGAGCACTTGCTCAGACTTCTCTGAGCTTTTCAGCAGCATCCAAAAACATTAAAAGTATTATTTTCTGTAGTAAAACTATTGAACATGACTGTACCGCTCAGACACGTTAATGTCCTACGCCTGTCGTTCTAGAGGTTTTTTTGCGATGATACCTTGGCTCTAAACCCATTCTTCTGCAGTCTGGCTTGTATACAGTTTACTGTGAGAAGAACACATGTTCCTACATTGAACACATTCAGGACATTAATGTCCTCATAGCAGAATTTCAGGAATTTCGGGGACAGTATCGCTCACGTCCGTAGGTGTTGACCCTCTGTTACCCTACACGTGTCCTCTGGGTGGTGCTAAGAGCGGTACCCTCTGGTGGTAGGCTTCAGCCGTGGCTTGTCACCACCCTCCGGACTGGGCCAGTCCGTGAAGCAACTCTGTTGTGTTTCGGAATGTGGTCCGGAATAGCCATCTTCTAGACCTTCGTGATACATCGTCGGCCGCATCTTCGCTTTCCATAAGGTGAGAATGCGGTCAAACGAAGGTCTATTTCTGAAAAAAATGTATGCGCAAACACAGGTGCACTGTCTATTCCCTCACTCTCAAAACCCGATAGGACCGACACGGCCGAAGAACCAGCTTAGAATTTGCACCACTCCAACTCGTCTCGCCCGTCGTAGGAGACGACTAAGGGATATCTACCGGGGGCGAGCAGTGCCTCCTGCAGAACAATTCTACCACCAAACTGCGATTCCCAACCCGTATACCCAGCGTGGGGATTATGGGTATTACCCTCCATGAGATAACAGCCAAAAAGGCGCCCAAACGGTTAAACGAATCAGATGGTAAACCGGATAAGGACTGACAGATAATATAATATATCAGTATTATTATATATATATATATATATATATTATATCAGTCTTTTTGTCTATACTAATATTACAAACAGGAATCATTTGATTGTTTGTTTGTTTGTATTAAATAGTCTCGGAAACTATTAGGCAGATTCAGAAAATTCTTTCATCATTATAAAGCTTACTTTTCAGGGAGTGACATAGGCTATATTTTATCCCGGAATTCCCACGGGAACGGGAACTACGCGGGTGAAACCGTGAGGCGACTGTCCTGGATACATGCGTGCAAAACTAGGGGGGACGTCCCATCTTGTTCGTCGGCCATATTTTTATAGCTCAGCCCTTCACAAGTGACTTTTTTAACCGACTTCAAAGAAAGGAGGAGGTTTTACTATAGAAACTTTCGTAGTTTGACGAAAACATTTTTCATTCTTCCAACACAAACAAGGTTCGTAGTTAACCCGCTTATATTCATAATGAAAGGAGGAGGTTGTCAATTCAACTGTATTTTTATTTTTTATGTTTGTTACCTCAGAACTTTTGACTGTTCGATTTACATAATTAATTTTATTTGAAAGCTGATGCTTCCCGTGTTTTTTGTTTTAGTTCTGACACTGTGATTCATGAAAAAATTATACATATTTGAAGTCAGTTTATAGTTTTTAAAACAAAATCAATAATTAATGTATTACCTAAGTATATCAGTTATCTAGTACCCATAACACAAGCTCTGCTTAGGTGGCGGCTAGATAATGCTGTGTGAATTGTCCAACATTATTATTATTAAACTACGAAGTTTAATTCAAGGGTTAACTTCTCACACTCACCTACCTTCATAGAATACCGTAATAAGTTACCACGCCTTAACCTTTACACCTCCGGTTAGACACGCAGAAGACATGCTTCTGTCAAAATCGTGATATACAAAGATAAGGTAGGTGCAGGTTTGAATCGCGACCTTGCGCAAAGAATTTCAACTATGTGGCTTTATACAAAAGACTTAACGAGTTTACATAAATTCACAGTATAGACAGGATTGTGTATTCTAATTTATTTATTTCATGTGATATTTGAGGCCTTTGCCCAGCAGTGGGACGAATTAGGCTAATTAAAAAAAAAAAAACTATTTTTATAGAGGACTTTTGTTAATTTCTATAAACAATTTCGAGTAAAGTGACTTTACATGTATGGTTCTTAAGTAACAGTCTGCAGTTAGCTCAATGTTTTCAATAGGGTATATGCATGTGATTTCAAAATGGCTAAAAAAATATATACGTATTCTCTATTGATATAGAAACATATCTACATATTTATTTTTGCATTTTGAGATGTTTTTATTGTAGAATTTAACCATTGAAAAATTGATATTTTAAATCTCAATCGCAAAATTTCAAAACGCTACGCCATTGACTAGAGCGGATGTGACATCACTGTGCACATTTTTTCTTTTTTTATTATGCTTGCTGCACCATGATTTGACACTATTCTGCCCACTTGACATTTCGTATTGTCGATTATTTTCAGTTTTTTCGGAAAACCTCTTTCCTGAGATGATCACAAAGAGGTCGTCACCAAAGGTTTTAATCAAGTGTGCACGTCGACGTCACATAAACATGGCGCCAATATGGCAGCGTTTTTATCACCCGAAAATGATTGTAGTTTTGATTTGTTTTTTTTACCTTGTTAATGCGAAATTCAGTGAGCGTCTTATCATTCCTCGGTTAAATAATGACCTAAAGAATCGATTAAAACAATAAAAAAAAATCGATGCATATACCCTATTGTAATAACTAGTTCCAATTTATTTCTATCATTTGATTGTAATTTTCTTTGTCAACATAGTAAACTAAAAGTAAAATAACCTCTGTTCCTATTGCGCCATCCATTAGAATTTTATTAGTAAACTATTTCCGTCGCTGGGAATCGAACCCGCTACCCATTGAACTGTCTACTTAATTATTGCAAGACTACGCATACCGGATACCTGGTTAATTTCTTGCAACCTTGTTAAACTATAGTTTAACACAGTAACACTACTGTGAGAACTATTTTTTACAGTATTTACATCAAGACTAAATGATTTATAGCATCAGTAACCAAGGAAGGTTTCCACTATAGCACAGCTGAGAAATAGGTCTAAATCCACACCCATAGAAAAGCTGAAACGAAGCTGTCAGTCACCTAAAGTCCTGCTCCGATACTTCAGGGCTGGTTAGGGCCTGTAGGCTGTAGGGGGATAATGCACAATACACTCCTATGCGAGACGTCCGTGCAGATCTTAGTTCTCTTAGAATTATAATTAGAATAAGTCTTAAATATATCATTTGAGACTCAAATATCACATCACATCACATCACACTAATATTATAAATGCGAAAGTTTGTATGGATGTATGGATGGATAGATGTTTGTTACTTCTTCACGCCAAAACTACTGGACAGATCTAGCTGAAATTTTGGATACAGGTAATTCTGATCCTGGAATAAAACATAGGCTACTTTTTATCCCATAATCCAGTTCCCATGGGATGAAAATCACCTTTTAACGTTGCCATAGGGACGTGTGCGAAGCCACGGGGCGCAGCTAGTACAATATATATTAAGTATATGGTGCTAATTTATGTTTTCTTGTTTTGTCTAGTATGTAGCTATTTGTGGGAATCTATTAATGGTCACCATAGTGCTAAACACTGTATTTAATTAGTAAGTTTTGAACCGATGTTTCCCCTAAAATAAATAAATACAAATAATCGAGATATGCCAAGCCGGCTTATGTGGTAGAATTTACACCACCCCAACTCTTCCCGGGTGTCGTAAGAGACGACTAAAGGATATCCACCGAGGGGCGGGCAGCAGCGCCTCCTGCCGAACAATTCTCAATACTCAATACATTTATTGTTGTCATCACATTGGTAGGCTGGTAATTATTATATATAGCTAAGTATCACAACGTGTACCCTGTTGGGCGTATCAACAAGTGGAAGGCAGACCGAAGTTGTTTTTGGTAATATTATGTAGGTACTAAGGTGAGCAGTACCTAGTTGTCTGGTTACAGTTAATATATTAATAATATAATAAATATTAAAATTGGTAAGTAAAACAGTAAGACAACACGTATAATTAAGAATTATGGTTAGTTTAATGATTATATCGGGTATTTATCGTGTACATGTAGAAAGGATCTCATTGTTTGTGGCGACTTTAATATAGATATTTTAGCGAATCCCCTCGCCGATAGGCTGCTTAATTTATTCAAATGCTTTAGTTTACGACATCTTTTTCATGATCCTACTAGGGTAACCCTAACATCTGCAACTTGTTTAGATAATATTTATTGCAGTCTATCTCCAACCAACAAAGCAGTAATCAAACATTTCAAATCAGACCACTATGGTCAGAGTGTTAATTTTAGTTATAATCTTAACGATAAAAACAAAGTTGAGAAATATACCTACAGGCCTATTACAGAGAGCCGTATTAAGAATTTTCAAAGTCAAGTGGAACTAGCAGTAGCTAATATAACTTGTTCCGATAACCCTAATGATCTTTTTGCCAAACTTTTAAGTGTTATAAACAAAGAACACAGCGAAGTATTTAAATATAAAACATGCACAGTTAGGGACAGGGTCGGATTTACTGATTGGGCCACTCCCGGTATTTATAGAAGTAGGAATAGACTATATGATCTTTATGGTGCTAGAGAAGCTATGTTAAATGATCCTGCGTTTCTTTTGTATTTAACAAACTACTCAAAAACATTTAAAAAAGTCTGTAACACAGCGAAATGCCTGTTTTTGAGGAAAAAAATTGTAAACTCATCTGATAAAATCAAAGCAACATGGAGACTTATAAATAACGAAACTGGTAAATCTAAGTCACGAAAAAGAGAGATAAGGTTAAAAATTAATAATTTAATACTTACACACGATAAAGATATTGCCGATGCTTTTGATTCATTCTTTTCTGATATTCCTAAAGTTGTTACCCGGTCTCTAAACTCCTCACCTTCAATCGCGGTTAAATTATTAGAATCATCTGTAGATAAATGTACCGAGGTTTTTATATTTAGTCATGTAAACGCTAATTATATTGTGAAAACATTTAAGTCTATTAACATCAAAAATACTGAGGATCTTTGGGGTATTTCAACCAAAGTACTGAGTTCTATTATTAAGGAAGTTGCTCCATACTTGGCTTACATTTTCAATAGTTGTGTTGATGCAGGAGTTTTCCCTGATCTCATGAAATATAGTAAACTGGTTCCTCTTTATAAATCAGGTAGCCACACTGATCCGGCCAATTACAGGCCAATTTCAATACTTCCTGCAATGAGTAAAGTTTATGAAAAAATTATTCTCACACAGTTGTCCTCTCACTTCAACCTCAATAGGTTGTTACATAAAAATCAATTTGGCTTCACCAAGGGTAGATCGACAACTGATGCTGGTACAGTTCTATTAAAGCACATATTGGATGCATGGGATAAAGCGAAAAACGCTATTGGTGTATTTTGTGACCTTTCTAAAGCTTTTGATTGCGTTGATCATGGTACATTAATAAATAAACTAAGACATTATGGAATTCAAAACAAGGCACTGGACCTTATGCAATCATATTTATCTGATAGAGTCCAAAAAGTAGATATTGGTAAAGAAAGATCTAGGGGATCAAAAATCGATTTAGGTGTCCCACAAGGATCAATATTGGGTCCTTTTCTATTTTTAGTATATGTAAATGATCTCCCATTTCTAGCAAAAGATCTCTGTGATATAGTCTTATTTGCTGATGATACTTCATTGATTTTTAAAGTTGACAGAAATAAACATAATTATGACGATGTAAATAATTCTCTTTCACAAATACTAGATTGGTTCACCGCCAATAACCTCTTACTCAATGCTTCAAAAACCAAATGCATAAAATTCATGTTACCAAATGTAAGAGAGCTCCCAACTAAGATAATGCTAAAGGATGAGATTGTTCACCTTGTAGACTCAACTGTTTTCCTAGGGTTACATATTGATTCCTCTCTTCAATGGAGACCGCAAATTGATGCTCTCGCAAACAGACTTAGTTCAGCAGCGTATGCGGTTCGAACAATTAGATACATTACCGATGAAGATACAGCTAGGTTAGTTTACTTCAGTTACTTCCATAGTGTTATGTCTTATGGTATTTTGCTTTGGGGACAGGCAGCTGACATCCAGACTATCTTTGTTCTTCAGAAAAGGGCGGTACGCGCTATTTATAAATTAAATCCACGTGACTCGTTGAGGGAATTATTTAAAGAAATAAATATTTTAACAGTAATATCGCAATACATCTATGAAAATCTAATGTATACACACAAAAACAGAGATAACTTTATGAAAAGGTGTGATGTTCACAATAAAAATACAAGAAACAAGAACAAATTACACATCCCATCATATAGATTACGAAAGGTAGGGAAATCATATGTGGGCAATTGCGTAAGATTCTATAATAAGCTTCCATCTGAAGCAACTGAGCTCCCTATTCGTAAATTTAAACTGTACATAAAACGAAATCTTATCAAGAAAGCCTATTACTCCGTAGATGACTACGTAAATGATGTTAATGCTTGGCCGGATGTCGCCCAGTTCCATACAGACAATAGTATGTAAGACCAGTTAGACTTAGTTATCCTAAGATTGTATTAGTTGATAAGCGATGGACTTGCTAGTGGTTTCTTTTTCACTTCTTCCGCTAGTGGACAAAAAATTGAAGTGAATTAAAGTCAATTGCACCTTGTTTCTTGTTGATAGTAATAACTATTTATCAAGCTGTTTATATAGTAAAAATTTGACTTGTCTAAGTACTTATTTTGTAAGTCTAAAGAAATAAACGATTTGACTTTGACTTTGACTTTGACTTTGACTTTGTACCTTTGTTTTTATTTCCCCTACGTTTCTACCGTATTACAGCGATCGTGGTATCGTGGCGATAAATACCCGATAAATAATCATTAAATTATGTCAAAACAATCAAATAATGTAAAAAGGTATGTACTCATATAATTTTTTTAATTTTTATAGTATCAGTTTATCTATTTTATCATTTAAAAATCCATTTACGTCATAATGACGTGATGTGACGTAAATTAATTTTAAAGTGATAATATAGATAAACTGATATAATAAAAATGACAAAATAATATTTAAGTAGGTACATTTGGATTTGCATTTGTCAATTATAAATTGTTTTTATTTATTTGTTCATTCTATCAACGAACTAGTGACATTCATTACGGATGTAAGCGGGTTAACTACGAACCTCCAGTAGTTTTGGCATGAAGAAGTAACAAACATCCATCCATACAAACTTTCGCATTTATAATATTAGTGTAACAATTAGTTTTTATTTAATAGTAGTGCTTTGAAAAAGATTTGATAGTTAAGGTGGATCTTAAAAAAGTAAAACCCCCCCCGTATTATAAAAGCATGCTCAGTCATTGATCTATGCTTAAGTAAGCTAGTAATGGTATAATTTAGATAAGCACCCATCAGGTTGAAGATTGAGTAAACGGCCTAAGTATGGCAGATTCGATCCTGTTGTGAGCATAGCGTTAACGATCGCTTTTATCAATCCTTTACACAGTTCTAGCTTCTTCCTAAATTCGAACAGTGTGTCTACCATGAGTTGTCACGTTACTACAGTAGTTACGTAAAATACGCTTATTTTAGTACATTTAAGTATCCAACTATCCGGTAAAGGCGTTTCAGAAGTTTCCATACATTTTTTTAACTACAGTCGCTAGCTAGAATATTTGGAAGTAGTACTTATGTGAAAACTCGTAGCTTATTTTTTTTATCGCTACATAACGATATTCAAATTCAACAGCCTAAATTGGTCCACTGCTGAACGCTGGCCCCTAATAAGCATCTAATTGGCATATTGGTGTCTATTTAGATGGTGTCTATATAATTGAAGTAGGTTTACAGTTTTTAAAACAAAATTAATTATAGCGGAAGCGTAGGTAGACAAAGTTTTCCAAACACACTACGGCGTACGTTATGAAAGCTTTCTCAGTCATAGAGCTTGAGTGACGTTTATGCCATAGAAAAGCGTTGCTCAAGCATACATCGATGACTGAGCAAGCTTTCTACGGGCCTACGACTTATGGACAGAGGTTCTGATTTAAGAGTTGTTGAGTTGTCAAGTTTGAGATATTTATTTTTATTATTTATAATTGTATTCTAAGATTTTAAACGAAAAGAAATATCGTAGTCGGCAAATATTTTATTTTAAGCTGTCAAAAAATCGATCCCATCGCTTTCCAATGGCTTGTAATGTAACCTGTAATGGCTTTGGACTCCTTTGGACAAAAACACAAATGTCGTTAAGTTATCGACAAAGGACGTTTTCGATGCTTCACTGACCATAGTTGCTTTAGTCGCTAGGTGCTTTGCTTAGCAAAGGAAAAAAAATATTCGATCAATAAGTCTAAGCTCTTGCAGAAGATATTAACGTAAATCAGATTCACCAAAACACCATATCGGTAACTGGAGGACATAACCTTTTACGGCGTTTTAGCAATAACCATCGCAGGCGGTGACCCTTCAAGCCTGGACACGTAGAATATCTATAGATTTAAACCGTTAGATATGTCCTTACCGCAGTGAGACCGCGCCGTGTTGTGTCCAAGTCGAACCTTACGCATGCATAAACCTGGACTCAGTGTACATCTAAGCACAGTGTTAGCCGGGCGTGTTGTGAAGGACGTTTGCGAGCAGTTTATAGCGTCACAAAATGACGTGTGCCTTTCGAAAGCGCAACAACAATTCTAGAAACACAAACAAAGCCAGAGGTGTAACATTTCACTCTTAGGTATTGCGAGTTAATGAAACAACTTTTATTTTATCGTCCGCATTATCAAAAATGACTAGGTATATAGATATATAATAACAAATTTAAATGGCGAGTGCATGAAAGAGAAAGTAGTGTTTGCAACTAATGTGTGAGAAAAAGAGGTGTAACGAGGAGGTTTGGTGGACATGATGCGACACATTTCAAAACATTGCTACAGGTTTTGGTGGTCAGGGCGTATCTAACGATTTAAATCTATGATAATATCTATAGCACAGTGTTCGATTTCAGGCTGTTGAACTTTACAATAGGCTTCCAATTGTATTTAAAACTAAATACTGTCCCGTTAAGTTTGGTAAACAGTTGAAAAGTTTCTTACTGGAAAAGTGTTTCTACTCCATCGACGACTACTTTAACGACAAAAGTCAAACAGCATAGACAGTAAAATATTAATCTAGTGTGTACGTAATTTTTTGTGTCCTGATTTGTTTCTTTCTGTGTTATTGTTTTGATTTTTTATTATACTGACATTTTATTTAAGTGTTGTAACTGTTTGTATGTTTGACATTATAATTATTTATCATTTTTAATGTAAAATATTCCGACACAAATGTATTTGTTTGAGAATAAACTGAAACGGAAACTATATTAAACTGATGATTAAGAGGTCCTTCTACTACTAGCCTAGCCGCCTGTGCATATACATAGGACATACATATTATAGTGCACAAGTGTGTGCGTAAACACAGGTGCACACTCTATTCCCGTCAGGATATGTCGTGTTGGTCTGTCGTCCCATCGGGATATGAGAGTGATCGATGGAGTGATCTCATAAACCGATGTGAGAACAGACCAACACCCACTTCCTAGGTCCCCGACTCAGGGAAATATCTGCTGATCGTACACACATTTGCCCCAAGGCGGGAATCGAACCCGCAACCTCCTGCGTCGTAGGCGGACCTTTGCCCACCGCGCCAGATGTCGTCAAGAAAGAATCTTGTCAAAAGTGTCAAGATTGAAACTTAGACGCGACTTAAATCCAGAGATAAAACCTCCTTGATAAAATCCACTCTAGCTCTAAGGTATTTTCACACGTGTTCGTACAATAGTTATTGTTGGGCAATCCCAATACTCAGCCATTGATTTACTACTGAAAGAAGTACAGGATCTTGGCATTTGTAAGCGATGGGTTTGTTTGGCAATTTGCAAGCTATATCATGTTGGGCTGTGTGGTGCTGGCTTAGAATTTTCACCACCCCAACTCTTCCCGTGGGTGTCGTAAGAGGCGACTAAGGGATATGCCCCTGATGGATGGGCATCAACGTTTTCTGTATTTCGTTGAATCAACACAGTCAGAGTTAGAGTCAAATCTTTAGACCTACAAAACAAGCACTTAGACAAGTCAATTTTTTACTTTAAAGACAGCTTGATAAATAGTTATTAGTATCAAATAAGAAATAAGGAGCAATTGACTCTAATTCACTTAATTTTTTTGTCCACTAGCGGAAGAAGTGAAAAAGAAACCACTAGCAAGTTTATCGCTTATCAACTAATACAATCTTTGCATATCTAAGTCTAACACAACTAATTTATGTTCTTACATAGTGTTGTCGGTGTGGAACTAGGCGACATCCGGCCTTGGGCATTTTAATTTAAGGGAGTAAATTTTGTTGGCACTTTAATAAGGTAGTGTCATCGGTAAAAAAAAAAATTGTATTTAGTCCATCAGTTAGAATATCAGTAGACGTAAACGCCATTAAAAGAATAAAAGAAGGATTATCGACACATTTTAGATAGATATTGGACACGTTTTCTTTCCTTCCTTTCTTCTTTTAATGGCGTCTACGTCTGGGTTGACATAATTTCGCCAATGTCCGTAATATTAGAGTAAAATTAAAATAAGGGCAACGTTGTTCGGTAATAAAGATAGATAAACGAAGTGAATTCTTCGATAAAATGTTAATCAAAAAGATATAAGAAAATTACAAATTTATGGGCAACGTTGTACGGTAAGGTTTGATCCGAAGATCCTGTCCCAGATTGATCGACGACACGTTTTCTTTCGTCAATCAAACAATAGATGACAAAATTAAAACGCGACAGAGTTTGGGAGTGATGTCCTTGTTGTCAGTTTGTCGGTGCATACTCGTTCAATACAAGAATTTCAACATTTTGCAAAGTCAAACGATTAGTCCGAAAGGGGATGATCTAATCGCCAAAATAAAAGAAAACCGGATTTTACGAGATGGAGAAATAAAATGTAAAATAAAATTCTATGAAGGCAATAATCGATTATTATAAGATGGCGCGAATGCATTTTGTTAAATTTTCTGCCGGATTTGAAATGGCATGTCGGCACATCAGTCAAGTGTTAGTCTTAATTTATGTGTAATGTTTTAATATGTATGCTGTATTTGATATATATTTATTCCACTATTACAATATACATAGTGTGCGGAAACTTAAATTAAATTGAACTAAAAATTAACAATATTTCAAATGTTCATATATACATGCTATATATATTATGGGATACCAGGGATGCAGAACTTACGAAAATAGAATAATACTCAAACTCAAACTCAAAAATGCCTTATTTCCATAAATACAATATTATGTACACTTAGAAAAGGTCAAATCATATGTATTTTAAAATACACTGTCACGGAAATAAAGTGGTATTTTTGATTTCGATCGCTTCGATATGTAGACTAAAGTAAAGAAACGACGAAGAAACCTTTAGCCTGTAAGTTGTTATTTTTCTAGTTGGAGCAAAATCCGACCCAAGCTATTTTATCCTCTATATAATCTGATATTTTATAGTAAGTCTTTTTGCATAGTAAAGTTTTGACAGTTTGTTTGAATTTTTTTACTGATAATTTTTGCAGCTCAGTAGGGGTTTTGTTGTAGAAGCGTATACA
Source organism: Eupithecia tripunctaria (assembly GCA_955876795.1). Lineage (NCBI taxonomy): Eukaryota > Metazoa > Arthropoda > Insecta > Lepidoptera > Geometridae > Eupithecia > Eupithecia tripunctaria. The sequence continues at coordinate 1,088,061 of OY041625.1, forward strand.
TTGCCCTTTAAAAGATACATTAGTTTTATGAAGCCTAGTTGTGGGTACAGCGAGTTTATGTTTATTTCTAGTATTTACATTATGTATATCGCTATTTTTTGGGAAACTATTGATATTTTTATGAGTATACAACAAGTTTTCATAAATATGTTGACTTGGTACTGTCATTATATTTATTTTTATTGGAAAGAAGTATTCTTTTTTTTTATTTCGCTCCACAACACAACTCAAAATCACAGCTAGTCCGGCCTTCAGTCTCAACCTCAACAGCATGTATAGGTCCACTGCTGGACGCAGGCCTCCCCCTGATATCCGCCTTATTGGCGTCCATCTCATACATTTCAGTGGTAGAATAGGCTATATTTTTTTTATTTTAAGATGTTTTCATTGTGAAATTTAATCATTGAAATGTATATATTTTAAGTCTCAACAGCAAAATGTCTAAACGCAACGCTATTGGCTCCTCAAGCATGAAGTCATACATTTTTGTATGGGCATGAAGTTTTGACTTTGAGTTGACATAGGGGATCCGTTGTACCGTGACGTCACAAAATGTAAGGGCTAACATGGCAGCGTTTTTATGACCCGAAACCGAGTGTAGTTTTACAATAATTTAATTTTATTGTCTGTTAATTTTTTTTTTTATGTATTAACCTAAATAATCGAAAAAATAATAAATAAAATCCATGCATATACCCTATTGTTTTGCGGGGGCGCTGCTGCCCCTCGGTGGATATCCCTTAGCCGCGTCTTACGACATCCACGCGGGAAGAGTTGGGGTGGTGCAAATTCTAGATCAGCATCACACAGCTCCGGTCTTAAGTCTAGTTTGTGATAATTAATTCGTTGCCTATAACTAAGAAGCAACAGTAGGCATTAAAAGGAATCGCTTATTTTGTTAAATTATAAATTAACATGTAGGCTGGTAAGTAGGCATAATACCTACTTATTAAGCATTTATCTTATTAACTGAGTTCCCACTCTCAATGATTACTTAATCCGAAATTAATGCGTTTGCAAATTTATCGTGCGTAAATAATGCTGATCCCATTTTGATGGGACTTTCACTAGTCAGTTTTTATAATACCTGTAAAGTAATTTTGATTCTGTGTTAATTTTTACGAGTGGTTATGTGTTTTATTGTTTTAAAACTTGTTTTGTATGCGTCCGTAATTTGCATTTTCGTTGGTTTCGCAAAAAATGTACGTTTCCGGCATTTTTACAATTGTTAGGTAATTTCTATGATTGTTGTTGGGTCTATAAAAATAGGGACCTTTACCTAGTGTTTATTGAAAATTGCTAAATTAAATTATCATTTCGTGACGCGAACACAATGGGATTTAAATAAATAATGAACATGTTTAGCTCTTGCAGTTCCTACAGAGTTTCCGTAAATATACTAAGTCAATAAAGTTTTTTAAACTTACGCAATCAGAACCTAGTTTAGATGATCAAGTGAGGGTAGTTGCAAAAAATGCAGCCCCCGCTTCGCAAAGGTGGTAGCTCCAGTACTCCAGTCATCCCGTGACCACGACAGAGTGTAAACCTGTTGAAACGTCGAGAAAAATAGGTAAATAAACGCGATAAATACCCGTGAATATTTATAATAATACGTAGTCAAATTGATTTAAAAAAACAAATAACAGTTTTCCAGTAGTTGTAGATTTGGCTGTATAAACTGTTACACCAGAGTCACATTAGCATTGACTTAAGAGGGCGCATTGCTCGCAATTTTGTGAAAAGGATAATCATAGGATTTGGCGTTTTATAAAAAAGGGAAGATGATGTACTGGTTTCTCGAAAGAGGAAAGTGGCCTCAAATTATGTAAAATTGTGTGCTCCCACCTTAGTCACCGTCGTCGGACCGGAAGCACGGGCGGTCGTGATTCGCGTGTAATATTGTTGTCTCGGTCTCACTTCGGTTTTAGATACGTCTTTCCGTCTTTGTTCTTCTTTGTATTGCACAGGACTGAAAATATAACTGTGAGCGTATGTGTTTGCGTGTAGTTGTAACACATGCCAATTTTTGAGTAAGCGCTGGGAGAACGTAACCTATCTTCCCTTTTTAATTAATCAATGGATAGAGCATACGTTTTTGGAACAGCATTAGGCGCAAAAATGATGATTTTGTATATTTACAAGAAAAGTACACCATACAATTATTATTACTTTTGTCACACCTCTAAAACGCTATAGGGAATTTTGTCTTTTGTGTCTTCTTACAATTATGCACGTTGACGTCATGAATCCAGACCTCAAAAAGCAAAAGAGAAACGCGCCAGCTTAGATATCCTATTTCCAACTGTTACAAAATACATTTCACTAACAAGATGTATTTTAACTAACAAGTGCAAACTACTAATTACCCATTAAAATCTAGGTCAATCTAACGAACTTGACCTTTTTTAACCTTTTTAAAAACTGTTTAAGTAGCGAAGAGGTCATCTAATAGTTAGAAACAATTACCAGTTAAAATCATCGTGCCTAGAGCAAAAAAAAACTGTACTACACTGACCTATTCGTGACTTCTTGTACATAGGTAAATTATGTCAGAATAATTTGACGTAGATAATTTTAGTTTAAGAAAGATTTAGATTTTTTTTATTACTTGCTGTGCCCCGCGGCTGCGCATGCCTATCGCACGGGAACTGATTTATGGGATAAAAATTAGCCTATGTGTTATTCCAGGCCTAGAACTACCTGTATGCAAAATTTCTGCCCGATCCGTTTAGTAGTTCTTGCGTAAAAGAGAACAACAAACAAACATGCTTACAAACTATCGCGTTTATAATATGAGTTGGATAGTAGGATGATATTATAACTCACGGTCTAATTAGATTCTTTTGTCGTTATTGGTAGTAAAACATCTGATGTTTTTCTTCGGAACGAGTCTAATCGGGCCGAGACAGGTACCTCAAAGGCCAATGTGACTGTAAAGACATTTGCACAAGTCCATCAGACATTCTAAGAGTCCATTAGAATCCATAACAATCCATATCGCAACAGATTGTGATCTAATTACAGTCCACTGCGTGAATCGTGCATTGCTATAAATGATGCTGAAGATGATCTGAATTTCATCATTTTGACGAGATATTTAAGATGAGCAAAGTTATATTTATTGGGTAACATTAATAAAACAAATATGTTAGTAATCATAGTGTACATAATAACTACAGTTAAATTGAATTCGATCAAATCAGTTAAATTATATAACACTTCTAATCTAATAATCTAATATCTAATAAATATTATAAAGGCGAAAGTTTGTATGGATGGATGTTTGTTACCTCTTCACGCCAAAACAACTGAACGGATCGGGCTGAAATTTTGCATACAGGTAATTCTAATACTGGAATAAAACATAGGCTACTTTTTATCCCGTAAATCTGTTCCTGTGGGACAAAAATCACCTTTAAACGTTTCCATAGGAACAACGCGTGCGAAGCCGCGGGGCGCAGCTAGTATATCATAATGAGGAAAGATTTGATTGTTTGTTTTTATGAAACTCTTTCATCATTTTTAAACTTACTTGTCAGGGAGTGACATAGGCTTTATTTCATCCCGGAATTCCCACGGGAACAAGAACTATGCGAATGAAATTAAAATAACGTGACTAAGTCGAATTTCTTACTAAAATTTAATCGTAATATATTCAATCAGATTAAATATTGCTCTCGTGGTTTTTTTTTTCAGAAGTGTCATCATGGCAGTGTGCGCCATTTAAAAGAAAATGGCGACATCATTTTCTAATCTCACTATCCCATCTCACTAATATTATAAAGGCGAAAGTTTGTATGGATGTACATATTATGTATGAATGGATGGATGTTTGTTTCTTCTTCACGCCAAAACTACTGAACGGATCTGGCTGAAATTTAGCATACAGGTTATTCTAATCCTGGAATCAAACATATAGCTATTTAATCAATTTTATTCCATAAATCAGTTCCCGTGGGATGAAAATCACCTTTTAATGTTTCCATAGGAACAACGCGTGCGAAGCCGCGTGGCGCAGCTAGTTTCCTATAAATTGAAGATAGATGGCCTAACAGATTTCAGTCACGGGGGCGGCGGCCAGTCTATGGCCCATTTTATGAAAGCTTGCTCAGTCATCGATCTAGCTCGAGTGACGCTTATGTATAGTTTTGAGTATAGACTATTTTAAAACAATGCTTGGGAACTCATGTCTAAATCTACAATCAAATCACCCATAAGTAATGAGCGTTCTTACCACGTTATTACGTATTATTGAACGGTCACCAAGCATTACTTCAGTGATAGCCTATTTGAGAACTATTTCTACGCGATAAAGTTTTTTTTTACCGACGTCAAAAAAGGAGGAGGTTCTCAATTTGATTGCATTTTTTATTTTTCTAATGTTTGGTATCTCAGAACTTTTGACTGATTTGATTTTGATGATTCTTTTTTTTTTGAAAGCTAGTACTAAAACTCACGTAATGACTGCATAAGTAATGCTTCCGGAAGTTTTTATAATACGGGCCTATCGGTAGGTACTTAAGTAACCCCTGCATCACAAAATGCAGGAAAGAATCATTTTTTATATTATTCTCTCTCTATTCGTTCTACGTTATACCTTATTATATGGATCAGTTGAGCTACCTGTAGATTGTTTGCAACAGTCTGCAGTTAGTTCAATTGTATCAAATGTAAATACTAGTTTTAATTATAACAAGATGAAGGATGACCAGATTTTTTTTTTTTAGTTTTCTCGCGAGTGAGAAGTACAGAGCAAAGACGTGCACGGTCTTGTACGCCCATTTTTCTATGCGCCAAAACTGTTTTAACCTAATTAAAAGATAATAAAAAAACCAATAAAAAAATCAAAATATAAAATCAAAGAAATACTTCTATGTTGTAGAAAAGAGGTGTGCTGTTCCTGAGATAAATAGCAATGTGTGAGCAAAACATATATTATTCAAATGATTAAACAATCGTGAAAAGTTTTACTAATCGTGTTTTCATATTTGAACATAAAAGATCGAAGTAACATTTCCCTAAATATGAAGGGGGTTATAATAATAATTATAATGATAATATAATAATAATTATAATGATAATAGAATTATAATGATAATACTAGAATTCAATTTACAACTAAATATTAAGGCCTTCACAGATTTTGAGATAAATAACGATTTTGAAGTACAATTTTAAAGTAAATTGTAAACACCCATAATTAAGGAACAAGTTCTCTCCCGATAATGAACAAATTGATAATCTATATTCGATTAGTAGATTTCGATACAATCATCCTTTATTCGCAAATCGTGCACAACGTTTCCGTCTAAATAAAGATGAACTAGATTTCATAATAATTCTGATCTAATGTAAGATAATGTTTATCCATCGAGTATGTAGAATATTAGTTAACAAACTCCCATACTTAACCTAAAATTCACTTTGTTGGCGCGTCCTGTGTATACGTAATTTACATAACTTGTCGATTTGTGATTCTTCCTTCGATAAATATTGCTTACAACTACATCTGAAACTAGACGCAATAAATAATAAATAAATAATAAATATATTGCTGGACAATTCACACAGCATTATCTATATTAGACATAGGCCTAATATAGGCTGATGATGATGATAGTGTTTTTATGACGCACAAGTGTTGCATCGTGAGATTTTTTTCCGCTTCAATTTACAACTAATAAGACTATTAATTATATTATTTTAATTCAAGGGCGATAATAATTCGATGAGCTTTGAAGCTCTTTATTACCAATTTAGATTTACATTTAAAATCATCTCTATTGTTAGATGAAAAGAGATTAATATCAAAGAATCGAATGGTATAAAAAAATGGCATCACTTCGAAATAAATTGATGCGTCCATTGGAGCTAATTACTATTATTTTTGACCGTTATAACTTTATAATTTACTTGTTATTTTATGTTACATTGTGATGGTGTTATATTGCGTTTTATTGCGATATCGTTATGCCCAGAGTATTTAAGGTCAGGATTGCCTGCAACGTCTAGGTCGCGAGCAAAAGCTTCTTCAATATTATAGACGTGTATTAAAATTTTGAGCTTAAAGCTACCAAGTTAAACAGAGATGATTCAATTACGCACTACTCCCACGCGTAAGTAGATGTGGGATGGCTATGCGTCCTTCAATCAAGTGCAGCGCGGGATTCGAACCCACACATGACTAACGAGAAGGCGGTATGATTCACATGGCAATGCAGTCAATGGTTTTAGCTAGATGATAACATCGGTGACCCAAATTTAAGAAAGTAAGAATTAATTAGTTTTGTTTTAAAAAACTATATAGCGACTTAAATTTTTACAGTTCTTTCATGAATTTTCATCCCATTGTCAGAACTGAACCTAATTAAAATGGGACCACACGAGAAGCACCAGCTTTCATTATAAAAAAATATGCAAATCGGACCACCCAGTCAAAAGTTCTGAGGTAACAAACATGAATAAAAAAAATACAGAATTGAGAACCTCCTCCTTTTTAGAAGTCGGTTAAAAAGTGAAATTTGGCGATTCAAATATTAAAAGAAAATCGTAGCTAGCGGCCAAGGGTAAGGTCTGAGCGTCTGGTCGAATCGATGGTTGACCCGAGAGCTGGTGAGTATCTGGCGCAGCGCATCAGCATTGCCATACAGCGGGGGAATGCAGCCAGCGTAGCGGGGACGCGACAACTGGTGTTGATATGGATCAGTTGAGCTACCTGTAGATTATTTGCAACATTCTGCGGTTAGCTCAAGTGTATCATTCGTAAATACTATTTCTAATAGTAATTTTCTTTGTAAGTATATGTTTATAGTTGGGTACCTAACCTAATGGCCCGTGTTACGTGGCGTAATATACCATTCGTAGAGAACTTTTGGTAAAGCTCCTAATCCCCACGCTGGGCTAGCGGGTTGACTGCTGCCCGCCCCCCGTTGGATATCCCTTAGTCGCCTCTTACGACACCCGCGGAATGAGTTATTGTGGTGCAAATTCCACCAGCACCACTAAGCTTATCAGTACCATTTGCTACTTCACCTGTTTTGTATAAGAAAGCCATTAACCTAATTTTGTCATCTGATGTTGTTTTTGAGTAGCAGGCTCTTTGTGCATGGCTCAGTGTTATTGTGTACAGATCGTATCCTCTGGGATTTCAGCATGGAGGGCACTGGGACGTGTACGCATTGTTTGTTGGTTCCGACAAAAAAAAACAGCATCAGATAAAGAAAGAAAATAACAAGCTAAATAAACTAGAGGTATGTTTATTCTAACTTACTTTCTGGATCCTAGACTACTATGTTAACTCACTAACACCATCCCTCTACTGTAACTTGCGGATAACGGGGCTGGTCATACTTTTAATACTTAGTTACTTTACTATTAACTGTGATTAACAGTTAATAGTAAAGTAACTAAATACTACAAACAAACAATGCGTCTAACTAGACTTTACTTTTTTTTTTTACGTCTAACTTTCGCACTTACTACACTTACTTAATATAATTCTAGATTAGTTAATCTAGAATTATATTAAGTAAGTAAGTAAATAAAGTTGAATAAACATGCTATTAATAAACAGTTAAACATCATTTAGCTTGTTATTTTGTCTTTCTTTATCTGATGCTGTTTCCGACCAACAAACCCTGCGTACACGTTCCAAATATTGTTTTTTATCCTTAAGAGATAAAAAAGAATACTATATGATTGATTATATTCTTCAATCTCTCCACGACGTGCGAAAGCCATCAGCGTCTTAGATAAATAAAATCCCAGCACTGCAATAAACAAATTGCAGCTGTGGTCTACAAATGAGAAATAAATGAGGTAGCCAATTACTGTCTTGATGAATGTTGCCAACAGTCATGACCTGCTATTTACTTTGTTTGTACATTTCTAATGGGTAGTAACAGTTTACTGGGCCTATTTCTAGACTCTACACTATCTATCTTGTATATATGTTTAATTTAGTTTCGTTAATTGTATTTATCATCATAACGTAACATTGCAGTTTTACAAAAAAAAAACAATCCGTTACATGTAGGTAATTAAAGAATAATACCTACTTAGTAGGTCACTAGGTATATTGCTAATAGGTACCTACCTATACAAATTACATTACATAATTACAACATACAGAAATAAAATAATTAAAATTAATACACAGAAACACAACAACAAATCATGAACATTGCCTTTTACAATTCTATTTTTTTTTCGTTTATGTTTTAACCTAAATAACCAATCGTTTTTTTTTAATCCATGTACCTATATACCCTATTGTGCCCCTTGGAGTCAAGACCACACGTCCATGGAAGGCGCTCCTTTCATTCAAACAAATTGTAAAAGCTTCTGTGGAAAAAGGCTAGGTACTACAAAAAGTTCGGAATATGTAGAATCTATACTAAAACCTGGATATTTTTTGTATACAAAGACGTTACAAAACCTAAGGAATATTGTTGGAAGATTTTAAACGACATTGGTATCATCGAAGATAAGCACAGAAGTTCGAAACAATTTTTGGATTTAAAGCTTTCTTTCATCTTTCTTCATCGTTTTGGAATTGAAATTTATACAATTTTTGCTGCACATAAACTCGATAATGCATTATTGAAGTAAGTGTTTTAGTTTTTAGTAATAACCTTGTTGTTTTCTGTTATTGTTATCATATTTTGTTAAGTTTACATTAATATCAGATTATCAGATCATTTGTAAATACGTTTTCATTGATAGTCTTTGTTAACATAAAATATCTTGAATTCTGAATAGGAGTATAGAGGAAAAAAAGGTATGCTCCTACTAAAAACTAACAAGGTAAAGACAAAAAAAACAAGGCCTTTTGCGTGTCTGGAGTTGACTCAACCACGGGTTTCCTGAATATCAATATCCACTTCACACCTGCTAAAGGTCGAGTAATTACCTCGCTGATTCAGTACATTTTTCAAGCAAATCATCGTAATGATCTGTGATTAATGAGTAAGGAACCCTAATGCATATGTGGATTTAAGGCTTGGTTTACACGAAGAGATTTGATTAGCTAGCAGTGGTGTCGATTCTGTTGTTTTAGAATTTGCTAAAATTAGGTTTTAGGAATCAAACCATGCATTTCGATTCCTTAATCGATTCCTAAATTCTTTTTTTAGCTAGTTTTGATGTCAAATAGAAGATAACTATTCAATTTGAGAAGCTAATAAATAAATAAATAATTGAATATATACATAATTGACCTAATTAAATGATTATTTATCGGGTATTTATCGCGTATCTTTGTTTTTATTTCCCCTACGTTTCTACCGCATTGCAGCGATCGTGGTCACGGGGCGACTGAATGTAATTGGAGTTACAGCCGAGAATTGACGGCAGTATCCACGACTACCCTCAATTCGTCTTCAGAATCAGGAATGTCCAAGTTCACACTACGACACACTACACTAACCGTGTCCGACCGCGGTACATTCGGATTACGACGCACACACTTATTAAGTACAGGATTCCACGAGGAAGAGAGACGAAAACCATCTTCACGATTAAAATTCGGGTGTTTTTTGATCTCAATCGCCTCTCGAACCATCCTTTTGTAATAGTGGCGTTCACGGCATAGTACTTTAGGGTCATGTAGCTCAATCCAGTGGTTGCTACCTGAATCTAGCAGGTGTTCCGCTATCGCCGAATTGTTCATTTGCCTATTCCTGACTGCTGCTATGTGCTCTTTCATCCGTTCGGCAATGGTTCTTTTAGTTACAAAGGACGCGATAAATAAAATCATTTAATTATGTTCACAAATCGCGAAAGTTTAAAAAGTTTTTTACATATTTTTTTTTTTTTTTTATCAGAGATAGACCTTCGTTTGACCGCAATCTCGCATGATGGAAAGCGAAGATGCGGCCGACGATGTATCACGAAGGTCTAGAAGATGGCTACTCCGGACCACATTCCGAAACACAACAGAGTTGCTTCACGGACTGGCCCAGTCCGGAGGGTGGTGACAAGCCACGGCCGAAGCCTACCACCAGAGTACCGCTCTTAGCACCACCCAGAGGACACGTGTAGGGTATCAGAGGGTCAACACCTACGGACGTGAGCGATACTGTCCCCCTAAACACATAATTGACATTCGTAAATCGTAAAAGACATCAGACACCAATCACTTGGAGAGTAGATTTGGTTAGGTAACAGTCGTTTGAGAAATGTATGTTCGAAAAAGTTTGAGTGAGAGCATTGATTTATTAAAAACGAAGATGAGGCATTGGTTGCTCGAAAGTGGCAACCTTAAATTGTGTAAAATTGTGTTCTCCCACATCAGTCACCGTCTGACCGGCGGCACGGGCGGTCGTGATTCGCGTGAAATATTGTTGTCTCAGTCTCACTTCGGTCCTAATACGTCTTTCCGTCTTTGTTCTTCTTTGTATTGCACAGGACTGGAAATATAACTGTGAGAATATTGTGTTTGCGTGTAGTTGTAAAACATGCCAATTTTTGAGTAAGAGCTGGGAGAACGTAACCTATCTTCCCTTTTTAAATCAATGAGTGAGAGTGTATTTGTGCGTGCGAGACACAAACCTGGTAGTATGGGGCGACAGAAATGCCAATCTGGGCACAGCAGTCGTTCGCGTTCAACTGTGTATGTCCTGTCTGTGTCCCAATAGAGGGGAGGAAAGGTGACGGAAGAATGGGGTCGGCGAGTGTGTGGAATGGTGGGCTCGCCGGTCATGTATGGGAGGAAGAAGGGACGCCAGTCGGCTAGTAATAACCAAATAAAGTTTATTTGTGCATTTACTCAAGACGCACTTTTTCATGGCAGAGTTCGGGAGTAGTTAGTCATATTGGCCAAACTACGGGAACATTTAAAACTCCGCGTCAGTAGGTTTAAATGTTCCCGTGGTTTGTGGTATATATTATAAGCTTTTAATACCTCTGTAATAGTTTTATCTTGTATAGTTTAGACAGAGATGCGAAAATAGAGTTTGGTGGCCAAAAAGGGCCACTTCTATCTATTCTATATATCTTCAATAAAATGATTACAAAGGCATTAATCATCATCATCATCGCAGATCGTCATCCCACCTGGCCGGAGGTCGCCCTACGTTTGCCGAGTCGCGGTCTCCACTCAAGAACTCGTTTACCCCATCGGTTGTCAGTTCTTCGCAAAATATGGCCGGCCCACTGCCACTTCAGCTTGCTAATTCTTTGAGCTCAAAGTGAACCTTTAACAAAGGCATTAATAAATAACTTTATATACGTGTATGGGCTTTAATGTGCGGATTGCCCAGTATGGGTGAGCTAAGAAGCCTCGTGTAAAAACGCCTATCAAGTTATTAATCTGCTAAGAGTACAAAGCGAGTATCTATGAGTATTTATTTGTACAATCATCATTCTTATTATATGTTGGCTCTATGATAATGAATGGACGGGACGGTGGTATGTAATACCGAACCATTTAAGGTCGAAGGAATTTAATGATGTTATTTCCTAGACTTGTTTAGTTACATGTGGATTGAGAAATTCTTATAGAACCGGTACTACTTTTTAATCGGGTATAGGCGCATACACGAGTGAAAGTGGCGCACCCACCTATTATATCTTACTACTACGTTTAACACAGGAAATTTTAAAAATCATCGTACAGTTTTTGGTATCCATTATAAGTTACTAGCTACGCCCCGCGGCTTCGCACGCGTTATTTCTATGGAAACATTAAAAGGTAATTTTCATCCCACGGGAACTGATTTATGGGATAAAAAGTAGCCTATGTTTGATTCCAGGATTAGAATTACCTGTATGCATTGATTTAAAAAGGGAAGATAGGTTACGTTCTCCCAGCGCTTACTCAAAAATTGGCATGTGTTACAACTACACGCAAACACATACGCTCACAGTTATATTTCCAGTCCTGTGCAATACAAAGAAGAACAAAGAGGGAAAGACGTATCTAGGACCGAAGTGAGACTGAGACAACAATATTTCACGCGAATCACGACCGCCCGTGCCGCCGGTCAGACGGTGACTGATGTGGGAGAACACAATTTTACACAATTTGAGGTTGCCACTTTCGAGCAACCGGTACCTCATCTTCGTTTTTAATAAATCAATGCCTGTATGCAAAATTTCAAAACTAGTAGTTTTGGCGTGAAGCGCGTTGATACATAAATACAATACATGTTAAATTAGAAATGGTCAAATAACTACTATTATACATTATATTATATAACTACACTGATAGAAATAAAGTGATATATTTCCTTGTCTGGATTGATTTCAGTCTCTTCAGTATGTAAACTAAACTAAAGAAACGACGAAGAAACTCTTAGCCTTTTACTTGTTATTTATCGAGTTAAACCAAAATTTGTCCCAAGCATTTTTATCCGCTTCAGATATTTTATAGTAATTCTTTTTGAAAAGCAGGGTTTTGACAGATTGTTTGAATTAATTTACTGATAATTTTTGCAGCTTAGTAGGGGTTTTGTTGTAAATTAATAGTTAATAATTGAATACTAAAGTTATTTAGAACGGTATATTTACCATGATTTGAGTTTTGTGCTTTCCAATATTTCGGCAAAGTTTCATGCGCGTCAGTGGTAACATTCGCAGCAAAAGACTGAGAATGAGGGTAGATCGATATATCTGCCAATAATAACTCGCTCGCAAGACATTCAGTTATTCCGTGATCATGGCGCATGAAACTGTGCCGAAATATTGGAAAGCTCAAAACTCAAATCATGGTAAATATCCCGTTGTGAATAACTTTAGTATTAATAACCGTGATGGATTTAAAAGTTGTATAGTAATTGAATGGCATCATATCACATATACTCATCCTACGAATATACAAAAGCGCCATATTTGGTACAAATTAACAACCAATTGTATATGCAGCCGGCAATTCATCACATATGTACATGCATGGATCATTCATACAATACAATACAAATAACAAATGATTTTTATGAAACAAATTGGTTAGGTGTTACATCCGAGCCTTCCGACTTAAATTTATAACTAGCGGCGGCTCGTGGTTTCACCTGCGTAGTTCCCGTTCCCGTAGGAATTCCGGGATAAAATATAAACGATGTCACTCCCTGAAAAGTAAGCTTTTTAGTGATAGAAGATTTTTTTAAATCTGTTTAGTAGTTTCGGATCCCTATTCAATATAAACAAACAAACCTTTCTCATTATAATATTAGTAGGTATATATTATAAGTACAGGCTGTTCTAATTTAAGGCTGAATTTTCGTGGAAACTGCAAAATAAGTTAATTTTTGACAGTTTTTTTGTACAATGGTGTTCAGATCTAGCTGACAATTGTTTAATGTAGGATTAAGTAGCTTTTTTACAAAATGCACATGTTAATTTTGCTATTAAATTATGCATATTTTAGAAGCTGTAATGTAATCAATAATTTATCAATAAATGAACTAAGAACGATAGAAAAACGGAAAAAAGAGAGCGGTTTAGACAGACAGAAAAAAAAGGATTAGAAAAGGGAAAAGATTTGTCATTTCTGTTTTAAAAAAATCTCTTCTATGGGATCATTCTCATTGTTTATGTATCAAGGTAATATTTATATAGTCCATATACGTTTCTTGTGTTACTTTATTTCAAAATGAGTGTGAAAGTAGTTTTAATTACTTATTTTTCTGCGTAAACTCATTCGCTTAACTGCAAACATATTTTATCATCTAAAAATAGGTAGTTTCGCGAAAATTATCATGGAATGTAGGCACCTACCATATCCACCGAGAATGTAGAATGTTAGTAAACAAACCACAACAAAAATAACAAAAACTCACTTGCTTGGCGTAGAGTTTCAAATGTAAGCAATATTTATTGGAGGAAGGATCTCAAATCGAATAGAACTGTAAATTTTGTATAAAACAACGCGCCAACAAAGTGAATTTTAGGTTAAGTATGGGCGGTTTGTTTACTAACATTCTACATGCTTGATGGATAAGGTATAGGTTATTAAAATACCTTCATTATGGAGCCATTCGGAAGTGTTAAGAAAAACCAATTCAGCATTTTAATAGTAATAATAACCGTAATTGCATAGTGGTAAGGTCGCAATTTGTTGTGACTAGCGCACGTTTGTAACTTCATTCGGGTTGCTATGGTAACTATGGTTTATGTAAAGAACTAAAAAAAACATAAAATAATTAATTTTCTTTTAAAAAACTATAAACCAACTTTTCCAATTTTTTATAGTTTTTTCATGAATTTTCGTGGATGCCATTGTCAGAACTGAACAAAATTAAAATGGGTCAAGTGATCATGAAAATCGGACCACCCAGTCAAAAGTTCTGAGCTAAGACACGTAAAAAATACTAAATGATAACCTCCTCCTTTTTTGAAGTCGGTTAAAAATGTGTGTGAATTTGCTCACATAACTACATTTTTCATTGCCGAATAAAAACGTATAGGTACGTACGATACATATATACGAATATTATAAATAGGAAAGATTTGATTATTTGTTTGTTTCTATTGAATGGTCTCTGTAAGTGATATCAAGATACGATTTCATTACACTATCAATGTGACAAGCGTTCGAGAAACCGGGGGTTTCTCGAACGCTTGTCACATTGAATGGATAGTCAACGACTTGTTATATACGCACTGCGGAATCTCACAGCGTGAATTTTAATCTCGCGGAATATAACCTGCGTGCTTAACGTAACTTACACGTACGACGAATAAAATTCCTTGCTATTTTAGCTACCTACAACTTTATAGTGCTCCAAACATTCATATTTTCCGCTAGTGAACTTCCATTAAGTTACAAAATTCTGCAAAAAAAACCAAGCGAGTAATAAAAGCAGTGCGTGTACAGCCTGACAAATTGTCAACAATTTGTCAAAATAATAAGCGTTCGAGAAACCGGGGTATGTCGTACTGATTATTTTCTTAACTATTGTTTTAAATGTACATAAAAGTCATGTTACTCTCCTTCAATTTAATTTTTGTCATCATAAGTGGTTATTAAGGTTTTTATAAGGTATTTTTTCTAGAGTCAACTGCTGCGATGTTTATTACAGTATTAAATATAGGTAAATTCTGTTTGTAATTCGGCCTCCCGCGATACTGTTTCTGAACCTAGTGCGGAGACGACCAGTAAACATAAGCTCTTTTTGTAAATAAATAAATTTTGTATTTGTATTCGTATAGTGGTTACGGAGCATATTCAACCTATGGACCGATTAAAAAAAAATCTTTTATCATTAAAACCTGACCTGACGTGTGCTAACGACGGTGGTGCTAAGAGCGGTACCCTCTGGTGGTAGGCTTCGGCCGTGACTTGTCACCACCCTCCGGACTAAGCCAGTCCGTGAAGCAACTCAGTTGTGTTTCGGAATGTGGTCCGGAGTAGCCATCTTCTAGACCTTCGTGATACATCGTCGGCCGCATCTTCGCTTTCCATCAGGTGAGATTGCGGTCAAACAAAGGGCTATTTCTGATTTAGAAAAAAAAATGGTCTACTACTGGACGCAGGCGCCCCAAATAAGCGCCTTATTGGCGTTTATCTAATGGAGGGTAATGCCCATAATCCCCACGCTAGGCATGCTGTTTGGGGATCGCAGTTTGGTGGTATAATAGTTCTGCAGCGGGTGATGCACACCCCCTAGTGGATATCCCTATATCGCCTCTTACGACACCCGCGGGAAGAGTTTTGGTGGTACAAATTCTAAGCCAGCACCACACAGCTACAGACTACTTTTACAGACATTCAAACAATAAGTTTCTTGATATTATATATTACTAACTGCGCCCCGCGGCTTCGCTCGCGTTGTTCCTATGGAAACGTTAAAAGATGATTTTCATCCCACGGGAAATGAATTATGGGATAAAAAGTAGCCTATGTTTTATTCCAGACCTAGGACTATGTCCATTTTAAATTTCAGCCAGATCCGTTCAGTAGTTTTGGCGTGAAGAAGTAACAAACATCCATACAAACTTTCGCATTTATAATATTAGTGTGATAAATAACAATAACAGACACAATTGCATTGTATTATTTCGATAATTGGGAATATCCGAGAAGCTACTGGTTCTGAGAAGTTCAAGGATTTGTTTGGTTTATGAATGTTTAAATTGAAGCGTGGTATGTACTTACCTTTTTAAATAATGTTTCTTGTCAGTAAAAAAGAAGAAGCAGTTTTTTGAAAATAGGTAGTAATTTTGAAACCATTGAAACCATTGAAACCATTTATTCATTGTGATTGTGGTATGTAATACAATTAAAACCAAAAATTATATTTAAGACCTGATGGTCTTAAATAGACAGGTGTTCTCGAAGGTACCTTCCTAAACTTTTCACATTAATTATTATTATTATTATTATTTTTCTTTCAACACAGCATAGTTGAATACTCAATATTAGTCTTTTGTTTCTGTTAAATTTAAGTGTATGCATGAACTAGCCATACTATTAACTTTATAAACTTTGTATAACTTATACTAATTGAGCACTTTTTGTAAATAACTGTTATACTCTTCCTGTCCAGAGGAGGGCGATACTGAACGCGACACAGTTTTAAACTTTTAGCGTCAGTATCGTTGCATTATGTTATAGTTTTATAAAATGTCCATGGTATCAATAAATGATTTGTATTTGTATTTGTAATATAATTTCGTAATATCGTTTTCACTTACACGTTTTTTCATAGAAAATGTATGGGAACTATTTTTTTTTTATTATTGCCAAAACTTACGATTTGATTTGGTATGTTACATTGGGAAAAGTGTTCCTGGTTGGAAATAGAGTCGATTAAGACGAACTTGTTTTTTTTGACAAATGTCATTTTTTGGGCGAATTGTAAATGGCAATATTTTTATCTTCAAAATAAAACAAAAGGTTCCTAAGAACAAAACCTTCTAACTACATAAGAAACGGTAGCTACCCTGAAGGGGCCAAAAATTTGGCCCACCCTGTATATGTATTGACGACCTCTGTAGCGCGGTGGGCGAAGGTCCGCCTGCGACGCAGGAGGTTGCGGGATCGATTTCCGCCTCGGGACATATGTGTGTACGATCTGCAGACATTTGTTCAGAGCGTTCTGGATGTTTTCTATTTATACCTATTAAAATATATATATCTAATGTAGTGTATTGTATTAAGTATATCAAGTTAATAGCTATTAGTTAATCAAATAATAATATTTCAAAACAAAATTATAAATTCAATGTACAAAAATATAATTAAATTAGTTATTTTACTAATTAAAATGAATTTTAAAACAATGCTTGGGAACTAATGTCAAAATCTACACTCACTCATGTAACCCTCAAGTAACGATAGTCAGGTTGATAAGGTAACGGAAGGTTTTTCGCTTAGATAAATGTGTGGACCATAGACAAAACCCTACTCACTTAAGTAGAGATTTTTCTAGTGGAACTAGTTAAGTAGCGTGAGAGTTACGTTCTATAATAAAGATTTACTTGAGCAGAGGTTCTAAGCTTGAGTAGAACTCACGTAATGATGTATATATGTATTTTATACGTATAGTATGTATTATATGTATTTATTGTATCAACACGCCACCGTCTATACGTGTACAAATGTTTCGTGTCCATCCCAAGGTTGTCTGGAAGAGATCGCTCTTAGCGATAAGGCCGCCCATTGTACAACTCTTTTATTTCTCTTTTCCTGTATTGTATTGTATGTACTGTGTGTACTGTATTGTATTGTATTGTATTGTATTGTATTGTATTGTATTGTATTGTATTGTATTGTATTGTATTGTATTGTATTGTATTGTATTGTATTGTATTGTATTGTATTGTATTGTATTGTATTGTATTGTATTGTATTGTATTGTATTGTATTGTATTGTATTGTATTGTATTGTATTGTATTGTATTGTATTGTATTGTATTGTATTGTATTGTATTGTATTGTATTGTATTGTATTGTATTGTATTGTATTGTATTGTATTGTATTGTATTGTATTGTATTGTATTGTATTGTATTGTATTGTATTGTATTGTATTGTATCGTATCGTATTGTCTTGTAATGTCTTCAGAAAGCTTTTGTAGCTCAACTGATTCATATAGCCTTTTACCAGTCGAGGCATCGGCCACGCTTTCGACTACACATGAACCTATGGCAATGCTGATGCGCTGCGCCAGGTACTCACCAGCTCTCGGGTCACGAGTCGATTCGACCAGACGCCAAGATATTTTTATTAGTAGGATAGTTTTCTGTCATCTACAATTTGCACCAGGGTTGGAAAAAAACAGTTTTTTTATATTTTATAAAACAAACAGTTCAAAATGTTAAAACAAGTGTTTTTTTATACTTTTTACCTTTAGGGATCAATTTCAAATCAATTATAGCGAATAATAAAATATTTAATCCATTTGTAAACTATTTCCTAATTCACATTAGTAAAAATTAACAAAACGATAAATATTTACTTATTGTTGCGTATCTCTAAAATAATTATTATTATAATTATTAATCAAAACAAAATACTTTACCTTGTTTGTAGTGTAGTGTAGGTATGTAGAGAATTAGAGAGAGAACGGAGAATACCCACTAATCCAGTGTGAATTACTTGCTTTCGACGGCCGACATAGGGACTTTACTGGCCCCAGTTACTTATGCAATGTACGTACAGTGTTTAAAACGGCCAACATAGATAGAGACTATCCACTTTTAAATTTATTTTAAGCTATGTAGAGGAACATATTTATTTGTTTGAATTTATTTCCATTCATTTGCAATAAAAGGTAGTTTTAAACCCTGATATTTTTTTTCATGTTTTAAACAACAGTTTAAACAATGTTTAAAACATGAAGAAAAAAACACTTAAAACACTTAATAAAAACATAGTTTTATTTCAAACTGTTTTAAATACTGTTTAAAACACGTGTTTTAAAACAACTTGTCTGATTTGCACCAACCCAACTCATCCCGTGGGTGTCGTAAGAGGCGACCAAGGGATATCCACTGAGGGTGGGAAGGCAGCAGCGCACCTGCGCAACAATTCTACCGCAGAACTGCGATCTCCAACCCGCATGCGCAACGTGGGGATTATGGGCATTACCTTCTATGACATCAACGATCATCAGGGAGAGGCCTGTGTCCAGCAGTGGACCAATACAGGCTGTTGAGGTTGACGTTGAGGTTTCTGTCATCTACGTAGGCATTTATATATGTGGGTTCGTTTTCATATAAATTCCGTATTTAATTGAGTCGCCATATCCGGACACCGTAAAGAGAAACATCGTTAAGTTAAATAGGTACTTATAATATTGAGTAATAGGAAAATGTGTGTGAAATGGCTATCATGCAATTATTTAACTATTTACATCCTTATTGTATTTTGTAATTCAATTAGGTATCAATCAATGGCAACTGATTTTATAGCAGTTCGTCCAAATCACGAGATCGTCGAATAATCATTTCGTCCAATATGTGTGTGGCAATTCGTTGGACGTGTGAGCGACAACCTTAATGCCTCAAAAAGAAAAAACCTTTAGCATAGCAGTTTTAGTAATTAAGTTTCATAATCATAATCATGGTACCTTCATAACTTCATCATATAAGTTTAATTATTGACCAGTAATTATAATTCAAAATTATAAACCATTTTATTGCTTGTACCAACTGTTTAATTCTTACTGAAGTGTAGAATTAGCAAGGTAGGTACCTACTTTTTTCAAAATTTCTTTTTGAAAAAAGTAGGCTTCAATAATTGGGAACGATAATAAAAAAACAACGGGTTGCACTCCAGCAGTGCCAGCAGAAGTGAAAACTCAGAAACCACAAGTGGTAATTTTGTTCTTTGCAATAACGCCATCTGTTATCCTGCGGCGACACTTCTCTACTACTATGTAAGGTCATCTGAACTGACGCTGTGGGTTCTGTGTTCCTCCCGGAACTAGCGACATCTTCTTTAAACTTAATGAACTATTGACACAGGTAGCTTAAAATATAGTACCTATTTAAAATTACAGTAATGCAAGCGTGTTACGTCACCGCTGATCTAACATGTTAGATCTGTATTGAATCAGCATCTGACGCGAGTTTAGGTACAATTTATTAACCCATGCCAAAAAGTGTAGGTACAATGCCGCTAAAGAAGATTTCACTTCTAAAAATGCATAAAGAATAAGCAGCGATGCCGTTATTATCATAACTACATACCGAAGCCGATCAAAATCAAAAATACCACTTATTTCCGTGTCAGTGTATTTTTTTATATGATTTGACCTTTTCTTAGTGTACATTTATTGTATTTATATGGAAATAAAGCATTTTTGAGTTTGAGTTTGTGTATTATTTTCTCTAACTCTCTCGGTTTACGATTTGCGCATCCGAGCACCCCTGTTTTCAAAAACAACATAACTATTGCTAACGACTCAATATTTTTAGCAGCTAAACTAACATATTATTATATCAATAAAATAGTGTGTCAGTCTGTCATGCGACCTCGGGCCCAGAGCATGCTTTAGGTAGGGATAGCAAAACAATTGGCAATTCCAATCATACATAATAGATTCAAGCGTTAAGAAATCTATTGTAAATATAAGAATGACAATGGCTCTTCCCGTGGGTGTCGTAAGAGGCGACTAAGGGATATCCACAGGGGGGCGGGCAGAAGCGCCCTTCGCAGTCTAAAACCGAACTTCGATCCCCAACTCGCATGCCCAGCGTGGGGATTATGGGCATTACCCTCCATGAGATACGCTAATAAGGCGCTTATCAGGGGGAGGC
Organism: Eupithecia tripunctaria; assembly: GCA_955876795.1. Classification (NCBI taxonomy): domain Eukaryota; kingdom Metazoa; phylum Arthropoda; class Insecta; order Lepidoptera; family Geometridae; genus Eupithecia; species Eupithecia tripunctaria. Next base: position 1,108,767 of record OY041625.1, read on the forward strand.
CTGCGTCCAGCAGTGGACCAATACAGGCTGTTGAGGTTGGGAAGGGAGGATGTTAAACAGACAACATGCCTACAAATATGAGTATTAATATAAGTCACTGGATTATAACTGGGCGCCGCGCCGTTAAAGTCAAGTTCAAAAATAAATAATTATCAATTAATAGTGGTACTGTTCGAGAAAGAGCACACTAAATAGATCGAGAGTGTCTGAAACTTTTTGCATCAAAAGAAAACAGATTTCTCCTTTTTCCTCCAATAAGATTGAGTCGAAATTGGGGAAGTTTTTAAGTTTTACTTAAGTTCGAATGAAAGCCATCGCTGTGGTCATTTTTAATGTAAATTGTCTTTGTTAATTTTACTGACATTCGATATTATGATTATTGTATGAACGAAACTCTTGATGTAATTCTGTTTTCTTTAAATTAATCTAATTGGTTTCTTACAACAGTTTTAAACAAGTAAATTAAATAATCTAGCTAAAGCGTCCGGCAAATACATTGGTCATGAAAATTTCACTAAAATTAAAATATTCACATTTTTCACACAAAAGACTTCAACGGGTTCGAAATCTGTTGAGAAATTATAACATACTGTTGAAAATTGTTTGACTGATTAGGCGCTAGAATCGACTCCCTCACATCTACGGGCTGAGCTGCAGGGGAATATTAATTCATTCGATTCGTTTCCGAAGTGAAAACGTCAAATTCGAAGTTGAATTCTACGGAACTTTAGAACGCCATTTTGAATTGTCAAATGTTTTGAATATCGAATTCGACGGCCTTTCCGAAGAATTAAATACTCCTGTTGGACTATAATTAATACCTACGTTTTTTTATACCTCTGTGAGTGACGGATAAAAGTTTTTATTTATTCGTCTCTCACAGTCTTACTAGCTGCGCCCCGCGGCTTCGCACGCGTTTTCCTATGGAAATAGAAGATAATATATAATAGAAATCACCTTTAAACATTCCCAATAGAAAACAACTTTAAACATTTCCTATGGAAATGTTTAAGGGTAATTTCTACCCCACTGGAACTAATTTATGGGATAAAAAATTAGCCTATGTTTGATTCCAGAATTAGAATTACCGGTATGCAAAATTTCAGCCTGATCCGATCAGTAGTTTTAGCGTGAAGAGGTAACAAACATCCATCCATCAATACATTGAAACTTTTTTTTTTTAATATTAGTGTGATTTACGCATGATGAATGTAAAGATTGTACTTGTCTTGTTTTGTTTCAATTCAATTCATTTGTGATACACAGGTATTAACATGGATGTTCAGACATAAATTAGAGCACTGTGATCTGCCATTTGGCGTACAAATTTTCTTATTTCTATAACATAATCTAACAATAGAGAAAAAATTAAGAATAATAGTGGAGCATACAATGGAAAACTTTAAGAATTGAAAAATAATGCGTTACATAAAATTGGCAAGTATCTATATGTTTTGCCATCGGTACGCACAGTGCGTTCCCGGTGACTGCAATATAATGCGTTCGGTTACAAATGTCATAAAACATTGAAGACAGAGGTCTGGGCGACACAGAGTTGGTAAGATAGAAGGGCCAGTAAAAGCTTTATTAACCACGTTGTCGTTTTACTTTTATTTACCTACATGACAGTGACATTGACTGTACCTATTTTTTTTTACAGTTAAATATAGGTACTTATAACCCAAGCTTTGCTTAGCTTGGGGCTAGATAATGTTGTGTGGTTTATCAAGCATTATTTTTATTCTTGCCACCTAACAATAATAAGTCCTCGTCCTCCACTGATGAAACCGTCGTCGTATAATTTAATCGGCTGTACATATTATCACCAATAATGAAGCGTGTTTTCACAACCAAGGAACCGAAGAAAAAAAGTTGTATTCTCGTCTTTCCCTTTGTTTCATCCTGATATCCCATTACTGAGATCTAGGTCTAGTTTTTTAAACAAATTTACTAGGACCGAGCCTCAAACATAGTTATTTAATCTGGACACACTTTAAGACATTTACCCACAATAGATATCTTTACAATAACAAAAATACCTACAGCCCTATCTGCACAGTCGCCTACTCTACACAGATACCCTATATAGATTCCTAGTGAATCTCCGCGGCTGATTTGTGCGTGAGACTGTTTGCTTAGATAATGCACTAGCGTTATCCCGCCATCTCATTCGAGGTAGAAGCACCTACATTGACCCTGGAGAACGATCGGATCGGATCTTTTAAAACAGGTACTAGCTTCTAGCCACGGCTTTACCCAAAAAAATCATAATTCCACTCGCACTAAGCGGTTTTCCTCCACCTTTATTATTCGAACCGCAAAGGAATGGAACTCGCTCCCTGCCTCTGTTTTCCCGGCCAATTACAACCTGGGTCTCTTCAAAACAAGGGTGAATAGGTATCTTCTAGACCTTCGTGATACATCGTCGGCCGCATCTTCGATTTCCATCAGGTGAGACTGCGGTCAAACAAAGGTCTATTGCATGTTAAAAATAAATAACTAAATAATTTTCTGTTGTGTATTGTAGTGGCACATAAATATGTTATCAGTCTCAGTATATAAGTACGATTATGTTAATAGGTAAGCAAACTCGAGCTGAAATATAAGTCTATGTAGGTAGCTATACTTAATTTTAAATACTAATTTGTTAAGTTTTAATTTGTGTTTCTCACTAAAGTGAACTTGTATTTATTTTCTTTAAGCAAATAGATTAAGTAGGAACTGAACGATATCAGACAGATTTAAACTCGCAAATCTACAAATTTATTGTAATCTCCTTACCAGCCACTTAGTTTATCATATTGTTTATTTAATTATGCCAGTTTATTGTTTTAATTGTTCTTGTATGACTTAGCCTACTTTTTGTGTGAAAATATATGTCTTATTATTAAGACTTAAGAATTAATTTAAACACAACAAAACGTAACCTTATTGTACGTGGAGTTTAGGCCCTGAGACTTGCAGTTTCAGCTTACCAGCAAGCTTCTGTGATAGTGAAATTGTACATAATGTTACTAAGAACATTGAAACTATTTATATCTACTTACTTATTCTAGGTTCCTTAGTCGTCAGATTACAAAAATAAGAATAAAAACACAGTAAAAATAAACAAGGGAAAAATAATAACTAAGTGCTCCTTGTGTTGCTATGGTTGAAATAAATGAAATGAAAACCTATATTGGTAGGGTTGCCATAACTTCTAGGAACCAATATGGGACGTTTTCCCTTCCGATGCCCGAAACTCATAGCACATTCAACGCCGACACTTTTCAACTACACCATACATAGCACGCATGTGTCTAACTGACAGCCCAGCTCCTTGAAGTATCGGAGCAGGACTTTAGGTGGCTGACAGCTTCGATCTCAATCATATCAAAAGTATAAAATAAATTAAATAAAAAAAAACTGAATTATTAAATCAAAGTTTTTATTCGAAATGTTGCACTTTGACAATTTTTAACATAAATTAACATCTTATCATTACTAAGGTATTTATTTTTTCGCCGGCAAGGCGGCGGCCCTCTATTTCAGTATTTTGTCAAAATACGGGACAAATACGGGACATGTAGTAATACGGGACGGGATGGCCAAATACGGTGACAGTCCCGTATATACGGGACGTATGGCAACCCTATATGTTGGTAAGGTCAATAAGGAGCCTGATAAGCTCGTTATTGACTTTTATCTTATGGGTATACCCAATACCCATAATTTTCACGCTGGGCATGCGGGATCGCAGTTCGATGGTAGAATTGTTCAGCAGGAGGCATTGCTGCCAGCCCTGGTGGATATCCCTTAGTCGCCTCTTACAACAACCGCTGGAAGAGTTGGGGTGGTGAAAATTCTAAGCCGGCACACACAGCGATAATATAATCAAACGAAACCAATACACCTAAAGTCGTGCGTAAACTAATTAAAGACATAATAAACTTTAAACGCTTAATTAAATTCAGTACTTTATTATGCCAATACATGATGAGGCATTAACATTAAATCTTCCAAGTAGATTGACAGATTTAGGTGCATCTAGTAAATCTTACAGATACCTAGCTAACCTAGGTGATTTAAGATGAACTAATGAACAGGATGCTGTGAACTTGCTTTTGTGCGTGGCTGTGCTTGCATAGTAAATGATACTGGGCTATACTGACGACCTCTGTGGTGGCCTAAGGTCCGCCTTCGACGCCGGAGGTTGCGGCTTCGATTCCCGCCTCGGGATAAGTGTATATTAATAATTTTAATACTACGCAACACATGAACGCATTCACTGCTTAGTCTCGGAGACGGAAACTGACACCTGCATCATGGGCCATGAAGATAAACTAACGTAACAACTCAATTAGATTTAGCTGCAAAAATTGTGCGTACAAATGGGTAATTTCCAACCCCCTTATTCATAATAGTCTGCTAACTTAGCACACTGCTAAATCTCGCTCTGTCTTCTTCTATTGACATAAGTCAGACTGAGAAGTAAAACTACTTAGGAGCTGTTTTATGTTAGTAGACAATTATGAATAAGGGGTTATGAATCAAATAACCTTCTTAAAAAGGGCGCTGGAGTCCGTATGAAGTCCCCGAGATTTTCGAGTCATACGACACTTGACTTTGTGGTGTAGTTAGGTATTATTTTTCCCGTGAAATGAAATAAAAAAACCATTTTATTTTTCGAGAAAATAAAGGAAGATCTCGTCGACATTGAAAATTTGAATGTTATTTAATTTTACAAATCACTACGCAGTCATCTCTTAATATACCTACTATCTCTGCGTACTCAGGGTCTAGATGCTGGTATGTGAAATGACCATTAAATTTATTTGAACATAGTTGAATTAAAACCAAGCACCACTTTACATTACCCAGACTGCGGTTTTGGTGATAAGCAGAAGCGTGCGCTGACGCGGGTCGCGACCGATTTTAATAAAACCTTTCCTATCATCGAAAATTCCTTGGAAAACCTGAGGGGCAGTGTGACAATCGATGTCGAAAGAGATAGCAGAAATGTCCAATAATATGCCTTAGATATGTCACGTGATCTCTAGGCCTAACACGGGGATCGATATCTAAGGTAGACTAGAGAAAAATGACATCGCATCGTCATACATTGCGTATAAAAGGCGAGCTTGCTACCGTTGTCTTCTGTCACTGTAAAATAAGACACCTCTATTATCCGAACTAATTGAGACCGAGATTATTTCGGATGTGTCAAAAATTTACGAAATAAGTACATCAGAAACTCCGTAAGCGGACTAACAACGTTCGATGGAATAAAACGAGTTTCAACACGGTCGCACCAAACCAACATAAGCGCAGCGGCAGCGGGCAACAAATTCGCGGCAACGTTGGTGAAACTAAGTCAGCGTACGGATAATTGAGGGTTTGGATAATCTACGTTCGGATAATCGATGTTATAATGTTTATAAAGACGAGTTCAGGGCCATTGTTGAAAACGCGGCTCATATATCCCGTCTAAAATAGCTAGCAAACATATTCGCGCAAATATTAATAACCGTCAAAAATTCGCCCGCCTTCGCTCCGCTCTCTTCTTTAAACGCATCCTGATTTAATTTGAATTTAAATCAGTATACTTATTGAGTAGGTGCATCATGTTTTATGAGTCTTTGGCAATTTAATAGGTTCAGGCAATTAATGTGTGCCCTTTAGTATCCTATTTGTGCCCTATTTGAAGGATCGTTGGCGTTTAGTATGATGGTGTTGGGAGTCAAGCATTTAGTTCTCAGTATTTTCAAGGCGCATACCCGAGCCAATATGACAGCGCGACCTATTTTATATACGTTTAACAAAGGAAATTTTAAAAATCCATCGTACAGTTTGTGGTATCTATTATAAGCTATTTGTTAATACCTCGAATAATTCGTTCCGAATTGACCACATAAAAGTTTTATACTCGAAGGATTAATTTTTATCCCGTCAAGCTTAAAATCAACAAAATCAAAAAAAAATTGGTCATATCTTCGCAAACAAGGAAAGATGATTCTTTCGTTATTGTCTTAAGGTTGAATTTGAGGTGGTACCATTAAAGTTAGATTCACGAGAAATGTATGTATGCGCTGAAAAAGTAACTAAAACATCCTCTTCTCATGATAATTTCACTCATTATAATTTATCTCTAGCGGTTCCCATGGCAACGGACGTAAACAAGAGGCTTAAAAAGTTGTATCAATCATGTAGGTATCAATGAAGACGGTGCGCAGTGATACTTCTCTCTCTGACTTATGTCAATAGCATAAGACAGAGTAAGTTTATGAGAATAGCAGCGTGCTAAGTTAGTAAACTATTATGAACTAGCTGACCCGGCGAACTTCGTACCGCCTGTTTGAGAGATTTTCTGAGAGATTTTCTTTATATTTTTTTCCGTAAGAACCTTGTACAGAGTATAAGAAAACTACAAAAAAAAATCAGCCAAATCATTCAAGCCGTTTTCATGTTATGTCGTGACAACGGAAAACGGGTTTCATTTTTATATACACTCGAGAGCAATGAATCCGGGTCACTTAAATAATCCTAAAAATCGTAAATTGGAGTATTGAAGATTGGTCAAAAGTTATGTTCTCCGACGAATCAAAATTTATGCTCTACAAGCACGATGGAAGACACAGAGTGTATCGAAGACCAGGGGAAAGATTCAAGCAAGCATGCATCGAAGAAAAAGTAGCCTACGGTGGTGGGTCTGTACTTGTGTGGGCCGGAATTTCTTCTGAAAGTCGCACAGAGCTGGTGATCATAGAAAACGGCTCTTTAACTAGCGTAAGATATGTGGAAGAAATCCTCAATGATCACGTTGGTCCATTTATGGTCAATTTAGGTGAGGATGCTATATTTATGCATGACAATGCCCGACCTCATACAGGTAGGATTGTGAATGACTACCTTCAAGAGATGACATGACATTACTCGTATGGAGTGGCCAGCGCGCAGCCCGGATATCAACCCGATCGAGCATGCTTGGGACGAGCTAGGCAGATGCGTAAAACAACGAAACCCTCCCCCAATCACGCTTCGTGAGCTCAAAATTGCTCTCACAGAGGAATGGGAGAATATTTCCCAAAATCGTATAAGGAACTTGGTGTACAGCATGCCAAACCGCGTAAACGCAGTAATGGAAGCACGAGGAGGCAATACGAAGTATTAAAATTCAAGAAAATCGTAATAAAGTTCAAAAATTTCATGTTTCCTATTTTTGTTTTAAGGAGAGATCAGCAGTTTTTTTCTTTATGTAATTTTGTGTTAATAAAATGTATGGTGACTCATATTTTTTTTACTTTCATTTAAGGAGTATTACATTGTCTATTAAATACAATTTATTGCATTAACCTATCATTTTTAGTTTCCGAGATTTTTAACATTCTTTAAGTGACCCGGATTCATTGCTCTCGAGTGTATATAGATAAGAGGGTAAAGAATTTGAAGTCATTTATTTGAAGTTATTTTTTAACATTCAAATTATTTGTTCTAAACCTAGAGCAGGGGTTGCTAGTTTAGAACAAAAATAAGCAAATTCAAAGTGGTATCTGTCTTCTTACCCTATGTTTTACCAGATCATTACAGAATGCATGTACATTGATGTACATCGCGGATAGGAATGTGATGCACGCATACAATGGGATGCTTTGTCCGCTATCTCGACTGACTGAAGGGAAATTTCGTAACAAATGGACCAATTACGTGTAGAAATAGCAATTGCTATTGGTGAAAGGAACCATTTATTTTGCTGCTACGGTTTGGAGGGAAGAACTTCGTCTTAGAAACTTTTAATTCGTTATAGCATGGACGAAATAAATAAGTTACGTTTCGTTCAAGCACACGAAAAATCGCAAGTAATATTATGGGAATATAAATACCTAGGGCCTAAGTTAGATCTAGAATCTATGTTCATCCTGATTTGTTCAGTACTTTACAAGTTGTTTGTAGAATTCGCTAAGGGAGTTTGCCGAAAGAGGCGAAAGAGGAAGTGAATTCCGGAGGTCAAAATTTGGTACAAAAGTTTTTTAAATTTTTGAATGACGCTTCTTATTGTTTCAAAATAGTTCGAGTAATATGGCAAAGACATGGGAAAAGGTGCAAAAAATGCAAGTGCCTTAAAGAAAGGATACGTCACAATTACGTTTCGTTACTAACGTCAATTAGAGTCCACCCCTGTGATAGATTGTGCACTTTTTTTATTTAATTTTTTTAACAGCTTTTTGTGGCTTTTGTGTCACTAGGCCTATCATGGTATAGGCCTGTAGTATACAGGAGGCCATTGAGATTACCAAACACAGGAACTTCAACCGAGAAGAAGGTTTCCAACTATCCGGAACCTGGAACCCTGTTGTGAGAATGTGTAAAAAACGAAGAAGTGATGCAGTAACCGTCAGTGTCGTGTGTCGTGATCGAGTTGTGTTCGATAATGAAACCGGTGGTAGTGGTAACGTTCATAGCAAAAGACTAAAAATGAGGGTAGATCGATATATCTGCCAATCACTTACTCGCAAGACATTCAGTTATTCCGTGATCATGGCGCATGAAACTGTGCCGAAATATTGGAAAGCTCAAAACTCAAATCATGGTAAATATCCCTTTGTAAATAACTTTAGTGATCGCCACTTTGTGTGTTCAGCCTCGAAGCAGCGGCGTTCATAGTTCGCCGCAGACACTTTCAGCTGCTAGGATCTGTAGGATTTTCTTCTGATGTCTCGTAGCTCATCTGGGCTGTGCAGGTGCTTGCCTAGATGAATGCTACGTCAGCATCAGTGATCCGCACTCTCCTAGATTGTGCATAGTTGGACGTGACTATTTATTTCGCAAAAGCTGTGCGCTATCTTAAAAATTCTAAGCTTAACAGGGTTTTTTCGGTAAACATTCCATTAAGAGGCGGCTAGATTATTTATTTTCCGATCTCTGCTTAGACTCTCTTGTATTTCCGTTTTCAATTAAAATTAATAATAATAGGAGTCACTTGCCATCACTACACGTAACAAAACCGCACCCAATTTGAATATGCCATTAAACGAAATGGAGTCAAGGTCGTAAAAGGAGTACCATTGTATTAGCTCACTGCACCACACAATAGCAAGAAGACATCTGTAAATGTTAAGATTGGGAAATTTTGCTAATTGCTTTAAAGTTTCCGATGTTGTGATGGCATAGAATAGTATATTGTACACCGAGTTGAGACCGTGGCCGATTTCTATCGAGTGTGTCATTTGAGGCACGAGACGCAGCCGAGGGACTTAAAATACACGAGCTAGAAATCGCACTTTCTCCCGATACATAGTGCTTTATAAATATTAAACCATTCGCGGAAAATCATCGTTTAAAATCTTTAAAATCTCCGAGTAAATTCAAATTATAAGCTCCAATGTAGCAATAAATACCCGCACGTACGATTTGCACATGGTTCTTTATTTGAATGAATGTTCCGAATACAGAAGAGGCCGATATTATAAGGCGAGTTTTGATTAAAACCTTTTTACGTCTTACAGAAGAGCCCGATATCATAAGGCGAGTTTTGATTAAAACCTTTTTACGTCTGACCCATTATGAAAATAACCATAGCTACCAGCTGATATTCCTTGACCTCAACCTCAACAGCCTGTATTTTTTTTTTTTTTTTTTTTTTGTATTGTATTGGTCCACTACTGGACGCAGGTCTCCCTCAGATAAGCACCATGTTGGCGCTTATCTTATGAGGGGTATTGCCCATAATCCCCACGCTAGGCATACGGGTTGGGGATCGCAGTTCGGTGGTAGAATTTTTCTGCAGGGGCGCTGCTGCCCTTCCCCCAGTGGATATTATGGAAAATTTAAAAAAAAAACACGTTGATAACTGATTTTCATATATTTTTCTCTCCCGTTAAACACGTGAGAAATGATTTTCGATAGAGATTTTCCTCCTGCCTTTCGGTACGCCGCCGGCAAAGACGGGTTTTTAGCTTATGTTTGGAAGAGAAAAATTCTTTATTTCCATAAATAGAATAAATGTACACTTGGAAAAGGTCAAGTTATAAAATTAAACACTGACAAGGAAATAAAGAGGACGCCCTCCGGCCAGGTGGGATGAGCGAAAGACTGCAGGCAGATGCTGGATGCGTCAAGCTGAAGACAGGGCGCTATGGCGCTCATTTCTGTCGCTTCAGTGGGTGGACTAAAGTAAAGAAGCGACGAAGAAACTTTTATCCTGTTAGTGGTTATTTTTCGAGTTGGAGCAAAGTCCATAGGAAATCGCAGAGTTTTTCGACTACGTCACTTGATCTCGTGTTGGTTGGAATTGGTTAGTTCATCCCGTACTTAGGGAGGGTTAAGAGAATTCAAGTCCCGCCCAAGTTGTATTTTTTTACGATTTTATAAAATACCAGTTGCGCCCCGCGGCTTCGCACGCGTTGTTCCTATGAAAAGGTGATTTTTATCCCACGGGAACTGATTTATGGGATAAAAAGCCTTTGTTTGATTCCAGGATTAGATCCTGTATGCAAAATTTCAACCAGATCCGTTCAGTAGTTTTGGCGTGAAGACGTAACAAACATCCATCAATCCATCCATCCAAACATCCATACAAACTTTCGCATTTATAATATAAATGTGATCTTAGAATTTTTAAGCCATTTTCAAAGAAGTATGTTCAACTTCTAGAGGTCCCTTAAGTTATAACGTGGACCCATCGGGCCACGCATGAAATTCTAATCCTCCTCAACTTCAACACCCTGTATCGGTCCACTTCTGGACGCAGCCCCTGGCTAGTCTCCGATGAGCTAGGCCGCCGTGCTATGGTCGAAATGACTTATTCCCATTACATCCAAATCCATTGTTCTCGGAAAAGAAAACTTCATCCACATCCAACGAGCATAATTTTTCTAAATATTTTCCTGCATACATTACCTATATCGAATCCATTTTGAATGGAGCATAAACGTAAACAAACTGCCCATACTTAACCTAAAATTCACTTTGTTGGCGCGTCCTTTTATACGTAATTTACATTACTTGTCGATTTTAGATCCTCCCTTCAATATGAATTTCTGACAATTTTAGCTGAAACTCGACGACAAGCAAGTGAGATTTTGTTACGTGTGTCGTACTTTGTTTACTAACAAGCTTCATTCAAAATGGATAAACCATAGTTTCCAGTCACATCCACGCATAAATTGAGGTACAGTCAACTAGAGAATCTCTGATAGTAGTAGTTAGTAAAAAAAATAATAATAATAATTTTGGACAATTCACACAGCGTTATCTAGCCCCAAGCTAAGCAGAGCTTGTGTTATGGGTACTAGATAACTGATATACATAATACAAATACACTACATAGATAGATATTTTTTATTATACATAGAAAACATCCAGAACGCCCTGAACAAATATCTGCAGATCGTACACACATTTGTCCCGAGGCGGGAATCAAACCCACAACCTCCTACGTCGCAGGCAGTAAAGTACGAATACTAGAAAACAAAGAACATATAACGCAAATTAAGGAGTAAGGTTTGTCTTCGCATGTAGATATTTTGTCATACTTACAATAATATAAAGTCTGTTCAAAAAGAGATAGAGTCGTGGGAAGTGAGGGCGCTCGCGTGCCAATTGACAACTTTTGATGCGTTGACAACACTGCTCTATCATTGCAGTACGAGCAAAAGTGTTGGTTCACCAAAACGCCACGACTCTTCTCTTTTTGAACAGACTCTAGAGGAAAAACAGTTAGGAAATCAGAGATAATTAACATATCGGCTCAGAGGCTCATAGCTCGCTAAGACGACCTCTGTGGCGCGGTGGGCGAAGGTCCGCCTGCGACGCAGGAGGTTACGGGTTCGATTCCCGCCTCGGGACAAATATTTGTACGATCTGCAGATATTTGTTCAGGGCGTTCTGGATGTTTTCTATGTATAATAAAAATATCTATCTATGTAGTGTATTTGTATTATGTATATCAGTTATCTAGTACCCAAAACACAAGCTCTCTGCTTAGCTTGGGGCTAGATAATGCTGTGTGAATTGTCCAGCATTATTTATTTAAAAAAACCCAACTTGGCCTAGGAGAGTTTAACAAAGTAATATTTTGGCTTTCTTTACAAGCTTTGTACATAGAAACCAAGTAAGCAAAACCAAGTACAGCAGCTAATAAGTCAATAATAGCGCAGGCGATCATTACGTCTTGAACCAGCAAACTCATGCTTTACCAATAATTACTGATTACATGTTCATAAGAAAGGTTACTCGAATTATAGTTTAGAGCATAAGTTCATGGTAGTTCTTGCTTAACACCCTATCTGTAGTTCAAAACTAGTTAATAGTGATAAAACTTTTGAGCCCATCATGATTATTAACACTATAGTCATTTACAACGGGATATATTTACCATTATTGTTTCAGTTTTGAGTATTCCAATAGTTCGGCAGTATTCAGTATTTATTGCATTCATACAATAAGGTCTTAGTGATAAAGTGAGTTTAAGTTAACACAGAACCTATAAATCCCTACGTGTAAATTTAAAGAACTAAATACAATGACAGTACCAAGTCAACATATTTATGAAAACTTGTTGTATACTCATAAAAATATCAATAATTTCTCAAAAAATAGCGATATACATAATGTAAATACTAGAAATAAACATAAACTCGCTGTATCTCAAACGGCTTCGTAAGACTAATGTATCTTTTAAAGGGCAATGTATACGCTTTTACAACTGAGCTGCAAAAGATATCTAAATAAATTCAAACAAAGTGTCAAAACTATGCAAAAAAAACTTACTATAAAATATCAGATTATCTAGAGGATAAAAATGCTTGGGTCGGATTTTGCTCGAAAAATAACAAACTAACAGGCTAAAGGTTTCTTCGTCGTTTCTTTACTTTAGTACTACATACCGAAGCGACCGAAATCAAAAATACCATTTTATTTCCGTGTCAGTGTATTTTTTTAATATGATTTGACCTTTTCTAAGTGTACATTTATTGTATTTATGGAAATAAAGCATTTTTGAATTATGTAATGTACCCATTATGGGTGTTGCAATGGCACAGTTTCGTGAGCCATGTTCTTCCGTGATTGGATTGTTGGGGATAATTCGGGATAAAGGTATCGCAATAGAAACTCAGTTGATTCATGAGCAGACCGAATGATTTATTTTCATTGAAGGTATATACAACAGAGTGCGGGTTGTCCTACCCGCATTATTACAAACACTACAATCCTCCACCGTTACTTATTACTAATAACCTATTTTGTTACTTGCTATGAGTACCTACTATGCACTTGTGACCAAGTCAGATAAATATAATCTTACATAAAACTATGCTATAGGTACCTAACTTAAGCTTGGATTAAAGATACATATAAATTAGTACTCGTAGTAGGTACCTTGGGTACGTTAAAGTGATCCATTTTTAACCTTATCTATTTTTAAATGATAATTACTAATAAGGTATACTAATAACAATTTGTTTTGTACTGACTACATTGGATTACATAATAAACTTAAAACAACACTCTTAATCTAATCTATTTCAAAGCCATATCGTTTAACAGGCCTGCGTGTTCTCTTACTGGGAGTCGATACATCTGCGTCGATAACGGGAGGAGTTGGATGCATTGACGAGTCGACTTGTTTTGAACATGGGTCTATATTTAACGATGCCCGATTAGGATCTTGTTCCATCGCCTCCACCGAAATGATAGGCTTAGGAACGGACGTTGGCAGCTCGGACACGGCCGTCCGATCGCCGCCGCCGCCGCCGCCAGTGTTGGAGTTGGACTCGCTAGGGAATACGCATGTGCTCCTACGTCTCAATTGGTCAATATGTCTATGCGCTGCCGTCGAGCCATCGGATGATTTAACCGAGTAATTATTCGCGCCATGCCGATCCGTAATTTGACCAGATACCCACTTGTTATTGGATCCAAAGCTCCTATACCATACAGTCTCACCCGGGTTTAATTGCCTAGCTCCTTTTGCGTGTTCGACCGCTTCGAATTCGCGGTCGCGTAGCTTACGACCCGGATCAGGTTTAATAATATCTAGACGTGTTCTTAAATGCCTACCTTGTAGTAGCTGCGCAGGGCTCGCGCCCGTCGCGCAGTGGGGCGTGTTGTGGTAAACTAACAAATACCTTTGAATCGCTAACTCGGGATCGACTCCTTCTCGCCGAGCCTTTTTTATAACCTTCTTTACAATCTTAACTGCATTTTCCGCTGCGCCGTTGGAAGCTGGGTGATACGGCGCTGAAAACAATTGGTGAATAGCATTCCTCTCTAGGAACGTTTTGAACTGACCGCTTGTGAATGGTGGTCCGTTGTCGGACACAACCTGCTTGGGAATTCCCCACCGCGACCACGATTCTCGTAATTTACCTATGGTAGCTTCTGCTGTAGTGCGGGTCATTTTGAAAACTTCTATCCATTTTGATCTTGCATCGACTGATATGAGATACATTTGATTATCGATAGGGCCTAAGAAGTCCAAATGAATTCTCTCATAAGGTGAGTGCGGCCACCGCCAGGGCGAGGGCGGCGCGCCGGGCGGCGCCGCGGCCACGGCCGCGCACGTGACGCAGGCCCGACAAGTCGCCTCCACCGCTTCGTCCAGGCCTGGCCACCATACATAACTGCGCGCGTAAGCCTTTGTTTTAACAATACCCATGTGTGGTTCATGCAATTCACTAAGTACAGATCGCCTACATGATTCTGGAATCACCAGCCTATGTCCCCACATAACGCAGCCTAGTTCTATGTATAGCTCATTTCGCCTTGTGAAATATGGGTCGAGTTGTTTTATATCCACGGCCTGCGGCCATCCGTTTTCAATATAGCCGTACACACGGCTTAGGAGCGGATCTCGTGCCGTTTCGCGCCTTATGACCTCTCCGTCGAGCAGCATCGCATTAGTTGCGAAGTGTAGGTATGTCTGTTCCGGTGGCTCCTCTACACATTTCTCCTGAACCGGCAAACGTGACAAAATGTCTGCACCGTTGCTATGCGTGCCTACATATTCTATTGCAAAATCATATGCTGACAAGATTAGCGCCCAGCGCTGCATACGACTAGCGGCCATGGTAGGTATGCCTTTTTGGGAACCAAATATGCTAACGAGTGGTTTATGATCTGTTTTAAGTTTGAATTTCCTACCTATAAGATATTGGTGAAACTTTTTGACACAATAAACTATCGCGAGCGCCTCTCGGTGGATCTGTGCGTAGCCCTGTTCCGCTTTGGTGAGTTTCCTAGAAACGTAAGCGACCGCGCGCTCCTCCCCGCCGCCACGAGATATCTGCGACAGCACGCCGCCGACGCCGAGCGCGCTCGCGTCGCACGTCAGCACGAGCTCGCAGGCCGGGTCGTAGTGCGCCAGCACGCGCCGCCCCATCAGCATGTGCTTCACGCGCTCGAACGCCTGCTGGTGTCGCGCGCCCCACTGCCACCGACTGCCGCGATGCAGTAACTCGTGCAGCGGGTGGAGTATGCCGCTGAGTTTAGGTACGAATTTGGCGTAAAAGTTAACCATTCCTAAAAAAGATCGTAGCTCGGAGATTTCCGTTGGACTCGGCATGTCCCTGATAGCGCGTAGCTTCTCAGGATCCGGACGGATACCGTTCTTGTCCACAATGTAACCTAGGTATTTGACCTCTTTCGCAAGGAATGAGCATTTTTCTAATTTTACCTTCATACCTGCAGACTCTAGCCTACATAAGAGCGACTCCAACGCCTTTATATGGGAGGCTCTGTCTTTATGAGTCAATATTATATCATCAGCAAAGCACTGAACGTTGGGAATATTTCCGACTAAGTTACTAACGATACGTTGGAAAATTCCACTACTGGACGATAGGCCGTATACCAAGCGATTGTATTTGAATAATCCGCGGTGGGTATTTATAACGCAGTATTTTTTTGAATCATCGGACAGGCATATCTGGTTATAGGCTTGGGACAAATCAATTTTTGTAAATTCTTCTCCACCTGCTAAGTTCGCGAGCAAGTCATCGACCTTCGGCAGCGGATACCTATCGACCAACAGAGCCGGATTAAGGGTTACCTTAAAATCTGCACACAGACGCAGTCCACCATCGCTCTTGTTTACCAACACTAACGGCGTCGCCCAGTCCGAGCAGTCAACGGGTTCGATGATCCCGTCGCGCAGCATCGCGTCGAGCTCGGCGTCGACGCGCTCGCGCAGCGCGTAGGGCACCGGCCGCGCGCGGTGGAACACGGGCGCCGCGCCCTCGCGCACCCGCAGCGTCGCACATCCTCCCGTATATCGGCCCAGACCGCCGCTCCACACTGCCTTATGTCTGTCGAGCATTTCACGAATTACATCAGTTACAGGTTCCATTTTAAAATTATTATTTAATTTGGAGCTCTGAAGGATAGGTATCTGTATGCCTAGCTCCGCAAGCCACTGTCTACCTATAAGTGTAGTCACCGCCTTATCTATTACAAATATTTCTAAGATTTTCTCACAGCTTTTATACCTAACTTTGGCCTTCATTACGCCCAATGGTCTTACTTTAGATTTACCATCGTAGAACATGAAGACATACTTCGACTTCTCTAGGTTAACATTATGGAAATAGGTTTCATAAGTATTTTTACTGATGCACGACCCTGGCGAACCTGTATCAACTTCCATGGTAAGTACATGTCCATTCACAGTCACGTCTAGACTCACCGGCTTATAATCGCCCAACGTCAACTGGAATAACGGCTCTTCCACGCCGCCATCGTCCGAGGACGACTCGCTGGCCCCCGCTGGCCGCACGTAGTGCGCGCCGGCGGCCTCGCGCTGACCGCCATCGCCTCCTCGCTTGGTGTACCTCTTTCCGCCGCTGGACTTGGCCGACGTATCCTTATACGGGCAAACCCTCCTTAGGTGACCCGTATTCCGGCATTTGTTGCATACAAAGTTCTTGTATCGACATCCGTCGGAGTAATGCTGCCCTCCGCACGCTGAACATCCGCGCCCCTGGGCAGGTGAGCTCGCCGCCGCCGTGCCCTGCGCTCTGTGGAATCGTCCGCCGCCACCGCCGCTGCCGCCACGGCCCGCCGCCGCCGCCGCCGTCGTCGTCGTCGCGCGCAGCGCGTGCATTGCGCTGGTCCCGCCGCTGCCGCCGTTCGGCGCCGTTAAGTCCACGGCCGCCGCGTCCCGCTCCGCAGCCTCCAAAGATGCAGCCAATCTTAATGCCTTGGCGTATGTTAGGTTACATTCCGAAAATAACCTTTGTCTGATAAGGTCACTGCTCACTCCACACACAAACTGGTCCCGCAAATTATCCGTCAGCGTTTCCTGGAATTCGCAATCCTTGGAAAGTTTTTTTAGGGCAGCGATGTACTGCATTATGTTCTCGCCAGTTTCTTGGCGCCTTTGACGAAAACGATAACGTTCCGCCATGACAGATGGCTTGGGTTGTAAATGTTCACGAACAATGGTTACGAGTTCATCGTAGGTCAAATCTGTAGGTTTCTTTGGATTGCACAAATTTACCATCAATTCGTACACACTGTCACCAACTAAGGATATGAGCGTGGGCAACTTCAACTCCTCTTTGATAGCGTTGGCACGAAAGTACATCTCGACGCGTCCACAGTACAAAGTCCAGTTACCGGACTCGGTATCAAATTCTTTAATTTTCCCGACCGCCATCGTAGGAAAACGTTATCACAAGGTCCTGGGTCAGTCTCGTCCCGGCACTCGAACGAGGTGATCGCTTACGCATTATTTTTCGAACGTGTGCGCCGTCTGCGCTGCCACGCCGGTCCCCGGTATTATACTAGGGACTCGGCCGGCGTTGGAGACAATGGAGGAGATACCCGAGAGAATGTGTGAAGAGAGAAGCGGAATTATGGAAAGGAGTATTAGCGAAGAGGACAGAATTGAGCAGGAATGTTTGACAGCGGAACAATACAATTTACAGGACAATCTTAAACGATATGATGAGCAGAAAAAAAGAGATAGAGAAGAAGACTCAAGCGGATCTTGGACATTTGTGCAAAGTAAAGAGAAGAAAAATAAGATACAACCTGAACAAAACTATAAATCTAACGCAAATATGGAAGATACATTCCAAGTATATATTTCGTCAAACGAAGAAATGCCCAAACAATTTGCATTAGCAAAATTATTTCAAAGAGAAGACATTGCAGCCAATATTGCGAAGATTAGGTACATAAACCCATTCAAAATAAGATTAGACGTGACCAATGAGAGCAGCGTAAAACAACTCGAAAGTTCCAGAACACTTATCGAAAAGGGATGGAGAATACAACCAGCAATGGAGGTCAATCTGACTTACGGGGTTATCAAAGACGTGGACATTGATTTATCTGACGAGGAAATTTTCAACAGCATCTCATGCCCAGATCCGGCCAGATTGGTTTCAGTAACCAGGCTAACTCGTCGAAAATCTGATGGTAGTGGTTGGGTACCCAGTGAATCAGTTAGGTTATGTTTCAAGGGATCTTTTCGACCAATAGGCGTGACCGTGAACGATTTAAAAATATTAGTTCAACCCTACGTGTTCCCAGTTTCGCAGTGTTCCCGGTGTTGGAAATTCGGCCACCCTACAAAAAGATGCCCTACGGTAAAAATAGTATGCCCAAAATGCAGTGAAAATCACGCTAACTGTGCCACCATGAACTACAAATGCCCTAACTGTGGAGGTCAGCATATGGCATTCTTGAGACGCTGCCCAACATACATTAAAGAAAGAACCATCAGACAGATAATGTCCGAATATAACTGTACATACCGACGCGCGCTAACTATGTATGTGCCTCCTGCCTATGAAGTGATACCATCTACGAAACCGAAGGAATCATTTAATTTTGAACCTTACAAGAAGCCAGATAATTTCCCCCCCATAATACCTACCAAAACATCTCCAAAAACACCTTCATTTACAGAAATTATTACGCAGGCAGTTGTACATACGGAACCGAAGCAAAAATCATCACATCGACCCCCTAAAGTACATCAACACCCGAAAGAAGAAGAACTATTTGTTTTTGGTAATAATATAACGAACAATAGTGATACAAGTGACCAGAATAATACAACGAAGAATGAGAAACAGGAAAGAGAAGTTAATTTTAGTGAACTATTGTCTAGACTGAAGGAGATAATTTTTTGTAACGGTGAAACAATATCAATGAAGGTGCATAATGTGATTAAGTGCTGTGTACAATGGGTAATTTTGGTGGTTGTTGAAAACATTTCGGATTGGCCGATATTGAAGCCAATATTAGACCTTTTAGGTCCGTAAATGGATTTTAGCAATCATCAAAGTTTTGTTACGATCAATATCATTCAATGGAATGCGCGTAGTGTTCAACCGAAATTAGAATCTCTTTGCCAACTACTACACCAACAAAGGATTCACATTGCTGCGCTCAGCGAGACGTGGTTGTCGCCCGATAATCAACTGAAGGTAAATGGTTATCGTGTTTATCGTAAAGACAGATCAGGTACGCGTGGCGGGGGGGTAGCTTTATTAGTACATAATTCCATTCAATCGAGTTTAATTAATTACAATAGCATAAATACAGGCTTAGAAATTTTAGTAGTCAAGGTCTATAACTGTGACCATATCAATTATGTAACCTCTTTGTATTGCGCTCCATCTTTACGCACGAATCAGATGGACTGGGAACATCTATTTAATTCAGTAGACAAAAAATCCATAATTTTAGGCGATTTTAACGGACATCATCCAATTTGGTCCCAAAGAAGTACTTCACGCGGTATTCAAATTCATAATGCTTTGTTAGAAAGTAGATTTATTTCCCTTAACGATAACAATATACCTACACGTTTCAGATTAGTTGATAATGTCCTTGAGCAGTCATCACCAGATATATCATTAGCTTCGTTCGATATTGCGATAAGGTTTAACTGGAGCACAATAAATGAGACTTTAGGTAGCGATCATATAGTTATAAAATTAAGCACGTCCTCGCAGAAAAATTTTAACTTCACACGTCAGCGCCGCAATTATAAAAAATCGGATTGGTGTTCGTATAAAGAATATTTAGAGATATTATTTTCTGACTTTAATACTAGTGATGATATCCCACAAAATATGTATGAAAACTTTATTCAATGTCTAAATTTAGCTGCCGATAAATACATTCCAAATATTAAAATTAACCGCAATCCTACGAGTAAATTCACTGCTAAGCCATATTGGAACTTAACGTTAAATAAAACTGTAGCTGAGAGACGTTTGGCCCTTACTTTATTCAGACGCAATCCTACACCTCATAATCTGAGCATTTTACAAGAAAAAGTGCGGGTTGCACAGAAACTAATACGAAATGCTCGGAATGATTCGTGGCATGAATTCTGTTCCTCACTGAATGGAACTATCTCACAAGGCGAAATGTGGCGTAAAATGAAATGGTTCAAAGGTCAGAGCGTCCCCCGTGCTCATGTACCTAAAGAACAGGCCAATAACCTACTGATTAGTTTGACACCTGATTACACTATTCCTTGTGAGCCTTGTTTTAATAATAACTGTACAAACTTAGATATACTATTTAGTAAACAAGAACTTGATCGCTGCCTACGATATAAGGATACGTCTCCAGGTAGTGACCAGATTTCATACTCTATGTTGTCTCATATGCCTGATAATGGCAAAACAATCTTATTGAATTTATATAATATGTTTTATTCACTTAGTTATGTCCCTCCGCAGTGGCGCGATATCACTGTTGTGCCTATACCTAAACCCGGGCGCGAGGCTGGCTCGCCTAACGCACTACGCCCGATAGCGTTAATATCTTGCTTATGCAAAATATTTCACTGCATGCTAATTAAGAGGTTGGAATGGCTTATTGAGAAAAATAAAATATTATCAGAAAATACTACAGGCTTTCGTCGATGTCGGTCAACTTTAAACAATTTATCATGTCTGGTGTCTACAATACAAACAGGTTTTTCACAAAATCAAATGACTATAGCAGCATTTATTGACATAGACAACGCGTATAATAACATCGACGTGAAGAGACTGATAGATACCATGCAACAACTAGGCATAAGCTCTAAACTATGCAAATATCTATGGAATTTTTTGAAACATAGGTCTTTGAAAATATATACAGATTCTGAATATATAAGTAGAAATACATGTCGAGGTTTAATTCAGGGGGACCCGATATCTCCTCTGCTTTTTAATATAGCAACCTATAATATATGCAGCAATATTCATAGTGTATATACGTCACAATACGCTGACGATTTTGTCCTATACGTTAACTGTAACAACTTAAATAATGGCAGAGATAAATTACAATCAGCATTGAACCAATTTGATCGATTATTATTTGATTTAGGTTTAGAAATTTCACCATCAAAAAGTAAAATTTGCATATTTAAAAGAGGTATTCTACGAGATCGGATTGATTTAAACATTAACGACAAGACATTAGAAATTGTTGATAACGTTAAATATTTAGGGCTATGGCTAGATAGATCCCTACGCTGGGCTAAACATATCAATCAGTTAAAAGAAAAAAGTTTGCAGTTACTTAATATTTTCAAAGCATTAGCTGGGTCAGGTTGGGGCATTCACCCTACCTACCTAAGACGTATTTATATAGCTACAATTCGTAGTAGGTTGGATTACGCAAGCCCTTTGTTTGGTAACAGCTGTAAGACACATTTAGGTAAACTTGACAAAATTCAAAACCAATGCATGCGTGTTATCGGAGGTTTTATTAAAAGTACTGCAATACATGTAATGGAAAATGAATTAAACTTACAACCATTACACATTCGTAGGTATTATTTGGCAGGCAAGTTTTGGCTCAAAAACAGATCGTTAGCTAGTAGTAAAATAATAGAAATTTTAGACATTTTAACCCCCTATTGTGACAATTCTTTTTGGAGACGTAAAAGCAAACCTTTACTAATTTTAGTTCACACTCAACTAAAAACTACGCCTATACATATCAGCAAGCAATTAGAAATGTTTTCACTCGACACCTGGGTCAGCAATGTGAATCTTTCGTCAATAGTATTCCCTAGTATTAGTACCATTACCCAAGCAAAACATAGTTATAAAAAGGATGATTTAAAAGCTATATGTATGGACTTTTTGGATAATAATTATTCGGATTTCTATCAAGTATACACAGATGGATCTAAGTTCATGAATGATGGATGTGGTTTGGCTATTTATGACCCTCAAATACGTAGTTCCATTCAGCTAAGTTTAAATAATAATATTTCAATAATGTACACCGAGCTTATCGCTATTGCAGAGGCTATTTCTTATCTGCATTCCTTTGAAACCGGGAAGTTTGTAATTTTGACGGATTCTAAAAGCGCTATTCTGCATTTGGCTCGATGTACCTCGACCGTTCGAGGAACACCGATTGCCTATGGCATTTTGGAATCACTATCTAAATTATCTAAAACTAACAAAATTGTAAAAATTCAATGGATCCCATCTCATATCGGCATACCGGGGAATGAAGAAGCCGATCGCCTAGCTAATAATGCATTTGATGACGGAATACCTTTTTATTGTTTACCATTGTTCACGGACCATCTGCACTTGGTCAGAGACAAGTGTACAGAAATGTGGAAAGAGTACTTTGACGAAAGATCTTTGACCAAGGGCATCTGGTACCGTACTATTCAACAAACATTGACGCGTTCGCCGTGGTTCGCTGGGTCGTACCTATCTAGATCAGATATTGTGATTGCTTTGCGACTTCGGTCCGGGCACATCCCGCTCAACAAATTTGCGTTTCTCATGAATAAAACTAACTCACCAAATTGCGAAGAGTGTGGTGTTTTGGAAGATGCTTATCATGTCTTAGTAGAATGTGTCCGGAACGAAGCCGAAAGAATAAATTTATTACAAATGGGAATTGATTTGCACGAGTTTGGAAAATGTAATAGCATTTTGGCCTATCCTCTCTCAGAGGAGGCCAAACTGTTATATAAATTA
The DNA here is from genome assembly GCA_955876795.1 of Eupithecia tripunctaria. Taxonomy (NCBI): domain Eukaryota; kingdom Metazoa; phylum Arthropoda; class Insecta; order Lepidoptera; family Geometridae; genus Eupithecia; species Eupithecia tripunctaria. The sequence goes on from OY041625.1 coordinate 1,131,716, forward strand.
GTAAAATTATATATGAAACATAGAATATAAGTTAGTTAGTTATTGTATACTATGAGGGTGACATGATCACTTAGATCAAACCCTCCATAATAAATAAAGATATAAAAAAAAAAAAAGGTCCTGGGTCACTAAGCACGCAAAAGTCACAGTTTTCACTCGTCGCCAATGGATTGTTGGGGATAATTCGGGATAAAGGTATCGCAATAGAAACTCAGTTGATTCATGAGCAGACCGAATGATTTATTTTCATTGAAGGTATATACAACAGAGTGCGGGTTGTCCTACCCGCATTATTACAAACACTACAGTGATCATGGTGAAAAATTCGGCTAGGACGACATTATACGCGCCTCTTGTTTTTCCTTGCAGTTAAAAATTATGTTCAAGACAAAAAATATTAGTCGTCTTCAATTTTGTACATTTGTGATGGGGTTTTATGAGTAGATATAATACTTGATATGTGAAATATTTAGTAGGTAGGTACGTAAAGTTGGCAAATGTTTCCTCAAAACCCTAAACAGGAATAAAATTGCCATAAAAAAGCACACAATAAATCTGCACAAAACACTGTTTTATTCTGGATAACCCTGAAGTTTTTCATACTAAAATTTCCAAATATAAATCAATTGGTTTTATTTTTCAACTGTACTAATTTTGGGCGAAACCCAAAATATTTTTAAGATGAGGCAGAAGTAGAATTTTCGGAACAAGTGGGGAGAACGTGGACCAAATCAAATTTAATCATTAATCAGACACCATCAAAATGAACTTCATATTTCTTGATATTTTTACAACCAAACTCATAGAGGTATCGAGTGGTACTTATCGAGTGATCTGCTGCCGTCAATCAAACCTGCGTGGGCGCATGAAATTTGCTCTTGAACTTATGTTCACCGAATTCTTAACCTTATTGTAGCTTCATACTTAACACTGTACGGTGGGAAAAGGTGCGACTTGTCGCATACCTAAAGAAGTAGACTAGTACACTAAAAAACTTTAATTAGTTCGTCGTCAGTTTGATTATCAGACATAAGACAAGCTATTTTTATTTTGTAATAAACAAAAAATGAAAAAGATATTCATGTCTAGTTTAGTTCCGCGTGATGTCACCTTGCGACAATTTTTAGCAAGGTGTGACGTCACTAAAACGACACGATAGGTAATACTAAATACTAAAAAAGTCAAAGAAAAAGAAATTTATAGAGTCATCACACTAATAATTATTATAAATGCGAAAGTTTGTATGGATGTCTGGATGTATGGATGGATGGATGGATGGATGTTTGTTACCTCTTCACGCCAAAACTACTGAACGGATCTGGCTAAAATTTAGCACACAGGTAATTATAATCCCGGAATCAAACATAGGTTACTTTTTATCCCATAAATCAGTTCACGTGGGATAAAAATAACCTTTAAACGTTTCCATAAAAAACAACACGTGCGAAGCCGCGGGGCGCAGCTAGTTCTTTATTTCAGCCGTTAAAACCTAGGTTTAGACAAGTTTCAGTAAATAGTATAAACCTAGACAGAGAACTAGGTCAAAAGTCTGCACAAGGGGAGACCCTAAAAACGTGATAAGCTGAGATAAGCTTAAAAGCATCAAGAACATGACTAATAGACCAAAAAGGCAACTTGCACAGTTCTCACGCGTAAGAGTCTAAAGGACGATCCAAATTTGACACAAAGCGAGGTCTCACCTATCACGACTACTTAGCAACTTCACAAAAAGCTCTCGAGAATTTGATATTATAATAATTATAGCAAATGATTTAGCTGTTCTAAATCGAAAGGCCTTCGTTATTTGTTATTTTGTATGGATCAATGTTTTTCCATTTTTTTTGTCATCTATGTCGTTTTATTAGTTTGTACATTATTTTTAATAAATTTTCCGATCTGCGTGTCTATTAGCCATTATAATATATTTTTGCACACCAAAGCTGTCTAGCTGGTAAGCCATCGCAAGGGATATTTTAAAATAATCACACCAACCATGTAACCCGTTCTCTGCAAATAAATAATTTGATTTGATTTGATTCGTAGGTGTAGAGGCAACTGGACTTTTTTATTACCTACCGGGTAAAACCGGGTGACGCTCCAGAGTCAGAGTCAAATCGTTTATTTCTTTAGACTTACAAAATAATTACTCAGACAAGTAAATTTTTACTATATAAACAGCTTGATAAATAGTTATTACTATCAAATAAGAAATAATGTGCAATTGACTCTGATTCACTTCATTATGTATGAACCCACTGTTAAGTAAATAGGGATGTAAATAAAAATGAAAATGAAATGAAATGAAATATATTTATTCTGATAGGTAGGTACCTACTAACTTAGATTACATAGATAGACTAACAAAAATGTCACACTAACCAAATAAAAATATATATTTATATATAAGATTAGACAACAAATTTCCTAAGAACTAACATGCTTTATATAATAATATTGTTGTAATATGGTCGTGTGATCATCAGTTCCGTGCGCCTGCGTTATCAGAATAGGTTCATGCCCAGCTGGTGTTGTGAGTAACCCCACAACGCTGATTTTCAGCATGTACCATAGTAATGATGACGAAATGTAAAAGCTACAATATAGGGTGATGGCAACTTATCCATAAAAAGGTGGAATCAACTTATTAGGTTCAAAATAAACCAAACAAGTTGTTACTTTGTATGGTTGGACACTAAAACGAAAAAGGTACGGATAATAATGTTTTAAATATATGATTATACATGGAAGTAACCGTTTGCATCCAGCAGACGGAGTTTTGATTGTAAGTTCGAAATAGATAAACAAGTAGTTATAAGTGAAACCCGCTATCTCATAACCCCTCGGTGACCACCTACCCGAGGGGAGTAGATTTAAAATCAGCGCCGCACGCTCCTTGCATGCAGCATATGGCTGAATCGACTCCCTTTGCCTATAGTTAGTTTTTTATGTGTATAATTCTAGCTTGTGTTCTGAAATTTCTTGGCAATAAATGATTTTTTTTATTATTATTATCTATCTATGTAGTGTATTGTATTATGTTTATCAGTTATCTAGTACTCGTTCGTACCCATAACACAAGCTCTGCTTAGCTTGGGCTAGATAATGCTGTGTGAATTGTCCAACATTATTAATAAATAACGAGACCCTGGACTTTTCTGTGAGATCAAAAGAGTATTAAAAACACTCACTGTTTCACTTTTGGTTGCTCCAATTTATCACTACGCCAGGGGCCCAATTCCACAATTTTTTAAAAAATGCTACAATGGCGCCATACGATTAAGATAGAAGTTTAGTCGTAAATTTAGTTGGTTTTCTATTACCATAACACTTGCCCCACCACACCATTGAACGGTCAAATTGACAAACGGTTGTCATAATCGTAATAGTCATAGCTATGGCATAAACAAGAAAATCGTGTTAGTAGAATACCAAAAGGTGGCAATGGCGGTGATTGATACGCGAAAATGAAGCGATAATTCATATTCATATTTCATTCATATTTCATTTATTTTGCTTACATGTACAATTTATTCTTAAGTCTAAGTGAATTAGTTGTAATTGGGTACATGCACCCTGGAAGGGCACTGCAAACTTGAGTTCAAATACATAATTAAAACATTAAAATACATTTATGAAATATTATAAATTAATTTTCAAGCATAATTAAAAGTTTTTGGATTTAAAATTAGAAACTAATATTGTCATAGTAAGGCGATTGTGTTAGTGGAATCAGGCTCCAGGCTAGCCGTACTTGCCACCATCAGTATCAAACGGATAGTCCCTTCACAAGCCTTCTCTCGTAGTCTGTGGTCAGTGGTGGTCCCATGACCTTTAGGTGGAATGCAGCCTAGTTAGCGTAATCTATGTTAAGTCGAAGACGGTTGCAGATCACTGGCCGATAATATTAATTAATAGCTTCGGGTTACTTATTAGATACTAATTATTTTAACATCATCATCATCAGCCTGTATTAGACATGGGCCTCCCCTTATGAGCGCCATAGCGTAGTCTTCAGCTTGACGCATCCAGCATCTGCCTGCAGTCTTTCGCAGATCGTCATCCCACCTGACCGGAGGGCGTCCACACTACGTTAGGATAATTATTTAATTTCATTTATTGCCAATTCTAGCTGCGCCCCGCGGCTTCGCACACCTATCTCAAAATAAATTTCATGTTCAATCCAACGATCCTATCCATCCACGGTTGTCTGGTAGAGATCGCTCTTGAGCGATAAGATCGCCAATTGTCACATATTTTGTAATGTTTTATTGTTTGTTAATTATGTTTAAGTGTGCAATAAAGAATTTTCTATCTATCTCACGGGAACTGATTTATGGGATGAAAAGTAGCCTATGTGTTTGTCCCTCCTTTTTATACGCTTTATTGGTTTTTATATAAAATATAGGTAAGACCGTCTAGCACCGCAGTCACCCTGAATAAGGGAAACGGTGGTATTCTTTTAACACAAATAAAGTTAATAGTTAACTCGCCTACGTCCGTAATGAATTCAGCAAACTACGATAGGTTTAATTTATAGTTTTACTAGTTTCTGCCTGCGACTTCACACAAGTAGTTTCAGTGGAAACGCTTAAAGGTGATATGGGAACTGATTTATGGGATAAAAAGCCAAGTTTCAGCCCGATCCGTTCAGTAGCTTGAAGAAGCGTGAAGAAGTAACAAACATCCATGAAAACTTTCGCATTTATAATATTACTGTTATAATTTCATTGTACATGGGTTTTACTTAGAAATAAACCACGTTGTTTCGCCTTAACCATCCATGATTGAACTTATTACATCTGCAATAATTAAATCCTCATTATACGTATTACATAACGTTACAAGAAAGCTACCGATGACAGACAGACGATGTTATTATTTAGAAATTATCGTGAGCACATATCTTGAAACAAAGTAGGTTGGTACCTACAGTCGATTGATATGTTATGTGTTGAGTAAGCATACGCCATCTTGCTGTTGTAGACGCGATTCATTTTTAATCATAAAATAAGTTATAACTGTTATAATGTTTAAGCTAAGCAAGCTTTAGCTGAGATGAGAATAATTGATTTTGTTTTAAAAAACTATACACCGACTTCAATTATGTAGTTTTTTCATGGATTGCATTGTCAGAACTGGACCAAATTAAAAAGGAACTACACGGGAAGCACTTAGTTAACCACGGGAAGCTTTCAAATAAAAAAAGAATCATGAAAATCTGCCAACCCAGTCAAAAGTTCTGAGGTAACAAACATTAAAAAAAAATACAGTCGAATTGAGATCCTCCTAATTTTTTGAAGTCAGCTAAAAATCTATAACTATCACACAATAATTGTGTTGATATTGAAAACTTTTGGCAAATCAAAATAGCGTTCTAAAGTACAAAAAAAAGTTTTAAAAAACCATTCGGGATAGAAATCAAATCCGAATCTGACGTTTTCGCTTTGGAAACGAATCGAATGAATATACCCCCTCTTGATTTTGTTTTAAAAAACTATAAACCGACTTAAATTATATAGTTTTTTCATAGATCCCACTGTCAGAACTAGACCAAATTGAAATGGGACTACACGGAAAGCACCAGCTTTCAAATAAAAAAAAATCATGCAAATCGGACCTTATATTATACTATATTTTCATTGAAAACAATTTTCAATGGAACTATTGCCTACTGCTTTATCCCGTTGCCAGTGCTGTTCTTGAAGAAAGCTCAAAAAAATGCGCTCTTAGGTAAGTATATAATAATTCAAAGATTTGACGAAGGAGAATTTGACCAAAATAGACATGATATCCAGGGAATTGGACATCAGTAGAGTTAGACATTCGGGAAATGCACATCCAGGGAATTTGATCTAATAGTTCGAACCCAAACTGACGTCTGAAGCTTTTACGATAAAGGAAAATTCTTTGGCTATGAATTAACCAAAAAGCTTTACAAAGATTTTGCTCCTTCACAAACCTAACAACTGCATCAGAGTTTCTCACACAAGACAGTTCAAGTTAGTTGTTAAGTTATACGCTGGTTAAACTTAACCTTTTGAAATGTTAGCCGGTCGCGCGCCGCGTGCTTTCGGAACAGGAGTGCTGTGGAGACTCTAAACCGTGTGATTTACATGAATTTTACTATGCTAGATGCGACATCATTGGTAAAACAAAATCACACCACACATCACGCCGGCGATGTTCTACCTTTACTGTGTATTTAGTTTGATTTGTGTGTTGTGTAAGGTTCGGTACGTCAAAAAATGTCTTCTTTTTGTTTTGTGTCGAATCCCAAGATCTTCTTCGGCGTTGATGCTCTGGCACTGGGATACCTTTTCAGTTTTGTTATAGGCTACACGGCTCAACCTCAACAGCCTGCATTGGTCCACTGCTGGACGCAAGCCTCCCCCTGAAGAGCGCCTTATTGGCGTATCTCATGGGGGTAATGCCCATAATCCCCACGCTGGGTATGCTGGGGATCACAATTTGGTGGTAGAATTGTTCGGCAGAGGGTGCTGCTGTCCGCCTCCGGTGAATATTCCTTAGTTGCCTCTTACGACACCACGGGATGAGTTGGGGTGGTGCAAATTCTGAGTCAGTCGATGAGACATTGCTAGCTAGCACCACACAGCTTGTCATTTGTAACAGTGATGTGTAGGTTTTGGGAATATTGAAATAGAAGAAAATATCATATCTGAAGAGCAAAGTGTTGATCCACGCTTATATATTTAAAAATGTAATACTTACTTTAATAAGTGGTTTAGTATATATCTATAATGTGTTTGAGTTGTAAGAAGATTTTCTTATCAAAAAATAACTGAACTGAACTGAACTTCGTTTTACAATCTACAATAGCGTCTCCATCCATTCCTTTGTTCTCTATCCGTAGCGTTCTTAATGTGAGGGTTAGGGCTTGTCTTCCTTCCTTCCTACATTCTCATCTGTGTTACGTATATATTTATTAAAATACTCTGGGTATTTTATATTAAATGTATTGTTTTAGCTGTAGCTTTTACGATAAAGGAAAATTCTTTTCTATCTGGGTATTTTATTTTAAACATATGTTGTAGCTGTGTGGTGCTGGTTTAGAATTTGCACAACCCCAACTCTTCCCGTAGGTGTCGTAAGAGGCGACTAAGGGATATCCATCGGGGGGCGGGCAGCAGCACCTCCTGCAGAACTATTTAACTACCGAACTGCGATCCCCAACCTGCATACCCGGGGGGGGGGGGAGGATTATAGGAATTACCCCCATGAGATAAACGCCAACGCGCTTATCAGCGGGAGGCCTGCGTCCAGCAGTGGATTGGTCCACTGCTGGACGCAGGCCTCCTATAGGCTATTAGTAGTTGAGGTTGAGGGTCATCTAGTACCCATAATACAAGCCCTTTAACTTTGACTTTGACTTTGTAATATTTGCAAATCAATAACTCTCAACTAATTTTTATTTATTTCGGTCCCATAATATGGATTTACACATTAACTACACTAGTAGACATTAACTATGGTTTATCCATCCAGCATGAAGCATGTTAGTAAATAAACCACGATACAAATAACAAAAACTCACTTGCTTGGCGACGAGTTTCAGATATAATTGTAAGCAATTTTTATTGAAGGGAGGATCTAAAATCGACAAGTAATGTAAATTACGAATAAAAGGACGCGCCAACAAAGTGAATTTTAGGTTAAGTATGGGCGGTTTGTATACGTTTATGCCTCATTCAAAATGGACAGGGTAGACTTGTATGTATGCCTTTAAAGAGTTGGTGACTGATCTTCTGTGAATATTCACGTCAGTATAATGTATCAAGCTACTTATTCCATAATACTACTCAATCAATAATGAAACATAGATAGAACACTGTTTGTAAGTACTTGGAGTTTAAATGAATACGCCTGTCAGTTTTAAACGAGCAAGCGTCAATGATAATAACGATTTCCACGTCAGGGGTTTACTGTTTTAACACTTAAAATACTGTGAGGCTTTTGTTTAATAAAACATTTATTTTAAATCACAGAGATCGTCTTTATAAGTTTTCATGTACATATACAGGATATAAATTAAATTCAAAAGTTGTTAACTTAAAATATACTATGATTATTTCGTCCAATAGGTACGTTATGTTACTTAAACAACAATTAAGTAACTACTTAAACCAATAAATGCAACTGACTAGTATGCAAATTGCAAAGCACATACACATATATATAACACATATTTTAAGTTAAAACCGCTTAAATAATTTAGTTTTACTAATTTTCGTAGGAACATTTTTCGGCGGGTCTCTTTTTCATTTGGAGTTCAATCTGAAAAAGACATAATAATATTAATAAATTATGATTTGTATGAGAAATCCATACAATCAAGATATATGATGTACCTACCTACCTTTATATTGGCAAATTTACATGAACTAGAAATGTAAATGTTGTTCAATACTTGGGTTTGTTTTAAAAAACTATAAGCCGACTTTAATTATATGGTTTTCTAATAGATGCCATATTGTCAGAATTGGACCAAATTGAAATGGGACCACACTTCTCTCTTAACTTTCAAATAAAAAAGAATCATTAATATCGATACACGCAGCCGAAAGTTCTGAGCAAACGTAAAAAAAATACATGAGGAGGTATGTTTACAAACATTTCACATCGAATTTGGCTGGAATATATTTCGATTTATTTTATTTAGTGTTTTATTATAATATAAAATATATTCAGAGTCAGAGTCAAATCGTTTATTTCTTTAACTTACAAAATAAGCACTTGGACAGATCACTTCTTGTAGTTTGTTATAAACTGTACATAATTTTTTTTATACTTCCGTGAAAAAAGAATAGAATAGAAAAAAACATTTATTTGGACATAGGTACAAAAAGATTTAAAAATAAATAAGCGGAAAAACAAAAACAGTATAACATAGAAGTAAGAGACATGAAAGGTTCCACGTCCCTGCGTCCAATTGGGATTGGGATACAAAGATTAATAAAGGATTTTTAAATAAATTTTAATTTAACTCACCGATTCAAGCTTTAACAGGGTACACGAAAGTGGCAGCCTCTGTCCTCCCGAAGACGTTTTCAGCGACGCAGGTAAAATTGCCCATGTCTTCCGCCCAACGCAGACTGCTGATCAGGAGATCTCCAGAGGGAAGGACCTGGAAAAATAAGTAAACCTTGAACAGCCGCAGTATAGTGCTGAATACTCAGGGATGCACTTGAGCATAGATAATGTCTGAGAAGCAAGCATTTTGATTTTTTATGAACCAAATGTGTGCACTCAGCGCTGGTTTTCAGCCAAGACCTGAAGAATCATGGTACGTCACGTTAAAGGTGATAACTGTCTCATGAGATCTTTTTTTAGGGTTCAAACATAGGGAGATTGGCCAGTGAATATGTTTGATTCCAGGCCTTATAATTACCTGTTGTATGCAATATTTCAGACCGGACTGTTCAGTAGTTTTCGCGAGAAGGGGTAATATTCCTCTACATCCATAAATCCAAACTTTCGCATATTATATTAGAATAGTGTGACTGTAGTTTGTGACTGAAAAAAAACAACCTTAGGCCATATGCTTCCACCTATCTTTATCGACCGTTGCCATGTCGGTTTTCAGAAGGTAAGCCTTCTGTCTTCTTATGGTATTTCTCAACTATTGGAGGTTATTCGTAAGTTCAACAAATCTTCCGAAACACTGCGCCAACCAATGAAAGACTGCGACACTCTGGCGAGATTCATCCATTCTCTGGTGTTTTGCAAGCAATCTCAGATCTGGGAGACTACATATTATATTGTTTTGAGTTTTTTTGATTATGTAAAGTGAATTGTGTGTTTTTAATTTTGTATAATGAATTGTATTACTGCGTTTTACTGAAATTGAAAATTTCTGACATGCCTTGTATAACGACCTATGTTATTAATGGTAAATAAATAAATACAAATACATCAGAATACATCACCATTGGACCATTCCCAGACCCCCGAGAATGGTCCATGTACTCTGATTTAGGTATCATTCGAAGGCTCATTACTTCAAGCATCCTACCTTCATCCTAGAGTTTCCGTAAATAGGTTGTTGGTTCCTGTCCTGCCAGACCACCTCTGTGGTAGCCTGGCTCTGCGCGCGACATGGCAGCAGAGCTGCGCCGCCTTCCTCTGAGAACAGACTGTTGTAGTGGTACGTAATGACTGGCTTCGAGGGGAGGAAAAGGCTTTCCAGGGTTAGAAGCTCTTCTTCTTCTACTGGTGCTGAAAAGAGAGTAATAATTTTAGAATTTGGGATAAGTATTTCTGGGAGAATGTTGTGTTTGTTTGTCACGGGACAACGCCAAAACTACAGAAGAGCAGTGAAACTACGCAAAACCACCCACCCTATATTAATATTTCAAAGACCGTTAAATGGTCTTCATTATTTGCAATTATATGGCGGACGGAAGCAGATTTAAATGGCTTTTTAATGTCAATATGGTATGGAGGATTTTACCGTAATCTGTCTGCAGATTGGGCTAACTTTGCGTTCTTTATCCCGGATGAACGCGTGCGAAACCGTGAGCATAAGCTAGTATTTTATAGCAGCGCACCTACTCTATACCGTGTCCATTTTGAATGAGGCATAAACGTATACAAACTGCCCATACTTTAACCTAAAATTCACTTTGTTGGCGCGTCCTTTTATACGTAATTTACATTACTTGTCGATTTTAGATCCACCCTTCAATAAAAATTGCTTACAATTATATCTGAAAGTCGACGCCAAGCAAGTGAGTTTTTGTTATTTGTATCGTGGTTTATTTACTAACATGCTCCATGCTGGATGGATAAACCATAGCTACTGCACCCGCTTTGGACGTACAAAATCTTTGAGAAATTCGGGAATCGCAAAACAGAAAAAATTACGTAAAGCTACCTTAAGTTTAGTTTAGTTTTGTTAGCACACATTTACACGCAAATTTTATAGTTAAGGTGGATCCATAGACTAGGTAATAAATTTTTGGTTACAAACGATTTCGATTAAAGTTTTCGAATAGGTTTGAAATATTTTATGTTTAATTTGTACGTGAATTGTAATCTCGAAGACATTTTAATTCGTATTTTGCTCATACCATAAACTTACTCGGTATAGTGTAGACGACAGTTGAAGCCACGGCTCTCTTGGTCCCCGCTTCGGCGACACAGGTGTACTCGTCTTCTCCTGGAGTGGTGCTGGTGATGATGAGGCGAGTGGTCAGCTCTGCGACGCCGGAGAATGGTAACAGCTCGTTTACTTCTTCTGAAGGCTGGGGAAAGAGGAAACAAAAATGTTGGAGATGGTCAAAATTTTAAACTTTTCAAAGCGCCATGCCACCATGGCGTAAAATAATAAATTGTTATACGTATCTACATATCTAACATAGTGTATATTCGGTACATACACCATGTTAGATAATGTACGTAATCGTACGTACGATAATGTCTGTAACTAGAACCTAAGCTACCAGCATTATGTACATTTTGCAATTAATGATTTTGAATTATACCTATAGGTTTCCATCCACAGCCTGTATCGGTCCACTGCTGGACGCAGGCCTCCCCCTGATAAACGCCTTATTGGCGTTTAACTCATGGGGGGGAAATGCCCATAATCCCCACGCTAGGCATGCGGGTTGGGGATCGCAGTTTGGTGGAAGATTTGTTCTGCAGGAGGCGCTGCTGCCCGCCCCACAGAAGATATCCCTTAGTCGCCTCTTACGACACCCGCAGGAAGAATTGGGGTGGTGCAAATTCTATGCCTGTATAGGTACCGCCGGCACCACACGGTGGTGCCGGCGGTACCTATAGGTTTGCACAGTATCAAAATTTTAAAAACTTCAGACTACGGGATTCTACCGATGCTGCTCTCAAAGCTTATATGTCCACACTTATATGTCCCTTCGACTTTGGCGTGCGGATTAAATATCTGCAGATATTTGTTCAGGGCGTTCTGGATGTTTTATAAGTACCATTAAAAAATATATATCTATGTAGTGTATTGTGTTATGTTTATCAGTTATCTAGAACCCATAACACAAGCTATGCTTAGCTTGGGGCTAGATAATATTAATAATGTGTGATTTGTTCAGCATTATTTATTTATTTATGTGGCGACATCTAGTTACCGCCACTCACAACGAGTGGCGGTAACTAGATGTCGCCACGGGTAAAACCCCAAATCTAAGGATAGAGTCTTACAGCTGATGTCATACACTTACATCTTGCAGAACCTCTCCGTTCCTCATCCAGTACGCCACTGGTGCAGGGTTCCCCATGATGACGCACTCTAGGACCCCCCGCTCCCCCGCCGCACGACGCACCTCTTGTCCCGGGGAGCTACGTATGAGCACGAATTTGCGGAACTGGCGTGATTGTTTTGCTGGTGTGGCAACTGGAAGGTATTTAGAAAAGAACACATTAAACTTCAGGGTGAGTCCGATATGATATGCTATAGCTACGCTAGTAGAGTCTGTTCAACAAAAGAAGAGTCGAGGGAATTGAGGGCGCTCCGTTGCCAATTGACTTTTGTTGCGTTGACAACACTGCTCTGGCATTGCAGTACGACTAAAAGTGTTAGTTTACCGTAACGCCACGACTCTTCTCTTTTTGAATAGACTACAGTAGTAATTCAATGGCTATTATTAGCTATAGATCATCGATCAAAAATTTCGCCGGCCCCCCATAGATTCACAATGCGCGCTCTGAAACCGTCTGTATCAAAAGATTTCATTTTTGGCATGTAGGTATGGAAAGCATTTGAATTAGTGTCATTTGAGCGCTTGGACAGAAAGCATGCCTAGCAAAATTACAAAAATCTTACGTCCAAGGTACAAAAAAGACGGGGTTTCCTATTTTCAGCAAAGTTTTAATGCATTTTTTACCACTGTAATGTACAATTATTGCCCTTACCTCAAAAAATCGGCGTTGAAAATTATTTGTTAGATTGCATAAATTACGATTTTTACTTTGTTCTACATTCATGAATAGAGAGGCTATTTTTCTTATATAGGTACATTGTTATTTGATGTGTTCTTGCGTTTATTATTTTTTTATCTAAAGACTAGTTTTCATATAGGTAATACTTATTTAAACATTTATAAAAAATATTAGATTATTATTCTGATTTTGTTTTTTTTTATTTTTGTTGCAATAACTCAGAAACAGTTCTGTGACTTCTCTTAACCATCTACTTACATAACTATTTGCTGTCGAAATAAAAGATTTTTATATTATTTTACTAGCTCTGCCCCGCGACTTCGCACGCGTTGTTCCTATGGAAACGTTTAAAGGTGTTTTCCCGGCAGTTATTCGAATTTTTCTCGCCGTAAAAACCATCCTTGAACTTCAACGAACATTTAAAAAAAAATCAGCCCAATCGGTCAAGCCGTTTTCATGTTATGTCGTGACAACGGAAAACGGGTTTCATTTTTTATGTATAGATTAGTAATTAGATGGAACCTAATGAATTTTAATATGCTACTACAACGTAACGGTATGATTGACAGATTGTTCCTGTAAAAACGCAGTTTTATTATTTTCAGTTGCCTACTTATTTACAAAATAAATTAAATACGACTCCACTAATCTCTTGTTCCATAAGCAAAAACTTGTCAGGCTCTGCGCAAACTGTCTGCGTCAAAACAAGACGTAGACAATTTTATGTGTCATTTTCGTAAGGTTCTAGGTATTTACGGGGGAGGCCGCGAAATTTTTGATCGATGCTATAGATATATATTATAACACGTAATGATATAAGATGAAATAAATAATATATGAAATCTCAAGTATTTATACAGCCAGTTTGAAGGACCAGAATACTGAGTGTGAACTGCCATCGACTGCCATACTATTTACTATAAAGTTTGCGTTATAGGTACTCTATATTTTATGGAAACTAGCTGCGCCCTGCGGCTTCGCAGGCCTATTCCACGGGAATAATTTATGGGATAAAAATTAACCGATGTGTTATTCAGGCCTACCTGCCTGTATGCAAAAGTTTAGCCGATCCGTTCTGTAGTTTTTGCGTGAAAGAGCCACAAGCATATATGTTTACACACATGTTTAGAAACTTTCGCGACTTTCCGCTTGGAGCACTGTCACATTTTCATAGGAAATAGGTAAACAAAAACTTTGTAGTCAGTAATCAATCAGTATGATAGTCGCAAAAGAAACAATTCAGTGGAAACTAATCCACCCGGGCATTGATTAATTAAAAAGGGAAGATAGGTTACGTTCTCCCAGCGCTTACTCAAAAATTCGCGCTCTCCACTAACAACACGATTCTCTTGCTTCACTTCAGCTTGCTAATTCATCGTTCATCGTTTTTCGTCGTTTCTGTACTTTAGTCTATATACCAAAGTGACAGAAATCAAAACGGTCACTTACAACACAACACAAAGAATTTTTCACTTTTGAAAGGGACGGCCAAGGGTTGAAATCGTTAGACTGGCATTTGCCGTAGTGAGAAGACATTTGCCTATATAAGATTTTTTTAAATGAGTCTATTAATAAATAGGCTCCGAAACTACTGACATAGGCTATATTTTATACCGGGATTCCCACGGAAACGGGAACTACCCAGGTGAAACCACAAAGCACACCACAAAAACAAACAAGTCACTGATTCTAAATGAGCTCACTCACTTCACTTGGCAAGTTGTCAAGCAAGAAGCGGTCTTAGTAGGTACGGTAACAAATAAACATCTTTCTTCTTTATAATATTATAGTATAGTATGAAGCTGTATTTAATATAGCGATCTACCCTCATATTTTAGAAACGTAGCGAAAGCTTACTTGAAGTTACTATCTATGTGTAATACATGGAACGACCATAATGTCGTCGCTTGCCATTCAATGGTAGGTATATTTTGATCGTCCACATTTTGGACGCTTGCCTGGGTAGAGGTTATGTTCGATTTCATCCAATTTGTGGTTGATGCTACTAAATTCAGTTTAAAATCCAGGTAAATGTAAAGTCTAAAGATTGAAGTAAAGCATGTTTAAACGTTATACAATGACCTCGTATCAGATAGACATCAAGAAATAATTGATTTGACTTTGTAATGGCAAGCAAAACACAAGTCGTTTGAAAGTCAATGTGCATCTGTGTTACTTCTATAGGTATGAATGTGTTACTCTTTTGCGTAAAAGCTCTTTTTGCTTTTTTATGTAGGTAATTCGTACAAAAATACATATTTGAAAATGAAATAGGCAGATTATAAATGCGGACCACGAAAGTCGATTCAGAGACTATTTAGGGTTCGTCCATTTATCACGTGATGTTTTTCTAGCAACTTTTAATTTTTCCTAATTATTATAACCTCTGGTCATACGTGATGATGAGCGTCTACAAGACTAGACTAACCTCCTAGCCCTCTCATCCCATCCAAAATAACGTGTAATTTTAGTTTGAATAATATATAATTAGAAAATAGACGAAAGCTATTCAAATTTAATAATTATCTTATATTTTGACATCCAAACTAGCTAAAATAAGAATTTAGGAATCGTTGGGATTCGATTATGGAATCGAAATGTATCGTTTGAAATTCCTAAATCCAGATTAACTAATTTTGTTCTAAAATAACAGAGTCGACACCGACACCATTATCAATTGTTTTTTTATTTAAAATACAGGTAAGTAGAGGTAAACCATATTTATATATATATATATATATATATATATATATATATATATATATATATATATATATATAATGCACGCCGTGTGTATACGTATCACGTTTTGTGCAGGGAACGTGCCTTTTTAGAATGTTTTATTTCGACCTACCTATACGTAGTTATGTACATAACTATGTATTGTAAAGGTAGGTCACTTCACAAAACGTAATACACGGTTTTTCTCTAACA
Organism: Eupithecia tripunctaria; assembly: GCA_955876795.1. Taxonomy (NCBI): domain Eukaryota; kingdom Metazoa; phylum Arthropoda; class Insecta; order Lepidoptera; family Geometridae; genus Eupithecia; species Eupithecia tripunctaria. The sequence continues at coordinate 1,147,580 of OY041625.1, forward strand.
TCTTATTTGTTTCTAAAATAATAATAATAATAATCGTTTATTTCAGATACCAAGATCCATATAAGTACATTTAAGTATTAATTACATTATGAATGAAATAAAATAAAATAAGTACCTACTTTAGGTATAGCTACAAACTTAACTACACTAATATCTAAGTGGCTAGTTCCACCCAACGTTTGTATGTGTTTGTTAACACAATTCGAACCGAAAATATTATGAAACGGGAACTGAGAGCAGAGGGAATCTACCGGTTGCATAAGTCGGCACTTACAACATTCGAGGGCTAAGTTGGAGGCGTCAATTCTTACGCCGCCCAACAACCTACGAGTATTATATTTTAAAACTCGAATTCAACTTACCATTAGGTTTTAGGCTGTTGTCCAAATGTTTATGATGGCTTACTTGCGCGTTCGCTTCCAATCCACACTGGAGCGACACTAGCGCCGCGGCGACGAGTAATGACACTATGCTAATCATTCTGCTACTCGTTGATAGATGGCGGTAGTAGGCAGAAAAAACCTGAAAGGTGCATTTTTGTTTGATTTTGTGACGTGCAACAAGTTGAATTAGTTTTTGTATCGTACTTCTAGACTAGAATTATACCTAATCGAAGCGAAGATCGTTGCGGGGGCCTATTATAATTCTCAAAAATACGCAACTGATTGTTACGTTTCGTTTTTAACCGACTTCATCAAAAGGAGGAGGTTCTCAATTCGACTGTATTTTTTTTTATAAAATAATTTGTGAAATACGTTTTTTTAAATCGGTCTAGTAGTTTCGGAGCTTATTCAATACAAACAAACAAACAATCAAATATTTCCTCTTTATAATATTAGTAAAGACTACGAAAGCGACACAGCACAATAGAAACTTATATTAAGCACATAGACATGTCGAAATATTTACATAAAGTGTGTACAATGTACCTAGGTATTACTTGTTCAATATCATAATTATCTTGACAAAATAAAGATGTATCCGCCATAGTTTCGTCAATTGTATAGTAAATTTTTTTCATTAAATGGTTTTTAACATATTTTAATATTTCAATGACAGATTTTTGCCTTAGATTAAGAGGTATTTTAAAATAAAATTTTACAGATATTTAATGTCGGTTTAAATCAGGCAGTTACCTATCTGATAAATTTCGATTCCATCTAAAGATAATCTTAGTCAGCTACCTACATATAAGCAATTGAAGGTCTTATCTTAACTAAATCTAATCCAGACAGCATTGTTCTGGACTTTACGAGAATCGTACTTCCTCGTACCTACCTGGTTCTGGAAATTTAATAAATGATAACGAGTAGGTACTTTACTTTATTAAGGCGCATACACGAGTGAAAGTGGCGCCCCCACCTTTTTTATCTTACTATTAGTTTGTGGTATCTATTTTATATATTAATGCCTCTGTAATAGTTTTATTTTGTAAAGCTTAGGCAGAGATACGAAGTTGCGGTTTTTGGTCACCAAACTCTATTTTCTATCTTTTCCTAAACTATATAATATAAAACTATTACATTTGTATTAAAAATTGCTTTTTATAGATACCATAAACTGTACGATGGATTTCTAAAATGTCTTATGTTAAACATAATAATATGATAAAATAGGTGGCGCTGTCATATTGGCTCCTGTATGCGCCTTAACAAGACGGGGTTTGCTCCAACTTGATAAATCAACTTACATGCTAAAGGTTTCTTTGTCGCTTCTTTCTGAAAAGTTAAAACTCAAAAATGCTTTATTTCCCTAAGTACAATTAATGTACACTTAGTTAAGGTCAAATGATATTAAAAATTACATTTTACTTTAGTGTACATACCAAATCTACAGAAATCAAAAGTGTCACTTTATTTCAGTGTCTGTGTTTAATTTTTTAATCCGATCTTGTTATTATGTTAATCGTATTTATGGAAATAAATGATTTTGGAACTTACTCATGATAATGTTAATATTTAGCTGCACTTAGATATATTTACCACTACATTTAAATATTGGTACAATTCGTAAAAAAATACAGTGGAACTGAGAACCTCCTCATTTTTTTAAAGTCAGTTAAGAAATAGAGACGAAAGTATTCAAAAGTTCAATAGAATCCTAGTCATTCCCTAGAATGTATATTTTTTCCACTGTTTTTTTACATCTTTTGACTGGGTAATCCGATTTTGATGATTCTTTTTTATTTGAAAGTTAACTATCCCGTGTGTTCCCGTTTTAATTTGTTCCAGTTCTGACAATGGCATCCAAGAAAAAACCATAAAATTGAAGTCAATTTATAGTTTTGTTTAAACAAACCCAATTATTAAACCGATCACTGAAAAAAACGTCACTCTAGTTCAAAGTTTTTTTGTTTGCTTAGTACAAGGTTAGTTAATATTCATGCTTGTTTGAGAATATCTGAAATCCAAAATAAGGGTGCCAAATGGAACCTTTATTTCAACAGTTTAAAAAAATCTTACACCTTCGATTCAATATTAAATATCTGTAAGTAGTAGTAGTATTAGGTATATCAGTCACCTAGTACTACTTAGCTCTGCTTAGATTGGGGCTAGATAATAATGTGAATTGTCCATCATTTTACTCAAGTTATTTCGAAATACGTAAAAACTTTTCAAACCTACCTTAGGTTTAGTTATCTACCAAAATATCGTCACTTCCACTTTCTTTCAACAACTTCGTCACGTATTTTTTTATTCTTCTATCACGTAAAAAAATCTACGTAATAATTCGTATTTCCAGGTTTGACTTAGCGATCCTTCGTCTTTGGTGTATGAACTGGGAATAGATGGGTGAGGGGAAAATCCGCCCTTATATAGGCAGCTTTCCAAGAGGGTTGGTTATACGGCTTATGGCTAGGGAAGCTTTTACTGAGCTTTTACTTATAATACGGAGCGCAAAAGTATTTCATTACTTTTTTGCATTTTGTTTTCGCCTTTAAATTAAATTGATACTTTTTTATAATAATTATTATGGATTTCATAACTTTTTGATACAGGCTTTTCTACGTTATTGTGTATCGTTGTCATATCTGTTATTATAATGTGTGATATATACAATCTTTAAATAATTGATAGATTGATAGTTCCAGTAGAAATAAAAAAATGGGAAAACGTAAGAGAATTGGGAAGATATGTAGAACGACTTTTCTAAGGCTAGAAATTATAACACTATTATATAAATATCCTGTAGATACTAACAATTCAAATTAATATTATTTATAAAAAAAGACGATAACATTACGGCTGTCACTAAATCGTTATGATCATACATATAATCACAAACATTACATATAATCTAGTAAACTAAATAATTAATTATACAATCTTAAAACTTAAATAATATAAATCTATACAACAAACAAATAATAATATAACGTAACGTAAAGTAAAATATAGTTAAATTAAAAAGAAAAGTATAACTTTGTTATTTGGCACCTACGTACAAGAAATACACAACCACACAAAAATACAAGTTGTTATACAGAAGACATTAAACGCTATCATGAAACCACCGACATACACACAATCGGGACATCATGTATCTCCTGCATCTAGTTGGATGGTGTTTGGAAGTCACTCACATACTATTCACAAGACAAGGATACTAGCAGAAGTTCACAGTTATTTGATAGATCGAATTTCTTGACAACTTGACACGGTTGATATCGGAAAAAGACGTCTGCACTCATCTGTGCGCAAAGTTATGGGCACAGAACAATATGTAGTTATGAGCTTTTCGAAGGCTCGGCAGTGCAAAACTACCCTCAGCAGTATCGAACAAAGCCGTTACAAAGCCGGATATATTAAGTTCGCTTAAAAAAATTAAGTTCTGCTCTTTGTCTGAGGTTCTGCTTAGCTCGAGCCTTTATCGAAGTGACAGAAATCAATAATATCATTTTATTTCTAAATATCTTTTAATTTCAATTATTTGCAATTTGTAGTTTACAGTTATTGTATTTACGGGATTGTTGATTCATTAATTGCTCTTTGATGCTGTATGAATTCTCCGACAATAATTATTAATCTATCTGACTAAAGGTCCTTCATATGATAGGATGATTTTTGTAAACATGGAATTATGCATTATTATAATCCATTATGCAACCTTGTATAGATTGTAGAACTGATTTTTTGACGTAACTTTATTTCCTATTGATTCAGCATTTCGATTCAAGATTGGCCGCTGACCTAGATATTGGCCGTTTGAATCCATGTTGTTTCCAGTTACAATTGAGTTTCAATCTATGATATTAATTGTTTTATTTCTGTTTATTTTACGTTACGGTCCCTGAAGGGTAGGTCAAAGTAGGTAGGTAGTTATAAACTTCCCTTCTTAGGTTTGATCAAACCTCTACTCGGTGCCAGGTGGAATGGCAATCTGCGAAAGACTGCAGGCAGATGCTGGATGCGTCAAGCTGAAGACAGGGCGCTATGACGCTCATTAGAGGAGGCCTATGTCCAGCAGTGGACTTACATAATGTTGATGATGAAGGATTGATTCGGGTATATGTGGTCGCCATTCGATAGTCTACCCCGACTCAAACTAGCGCCGGCAACTGTTTTTTCATATTATTTCGTTGAATAGATCAAATTTTCAAAAATTATAGGTTAGTTTGTACTTTTATCATAAGCTTTGTTTAATACCTCTGTAATAGTTTTTTTTTGCATAGTTTAAGAAGACGTTTAGGAAGACGTTTATTAGTTTTTGTTTTTGCTGTTTTCACCCAGCTTCATCTAGCCCTTAGCTAAGCAAGAGCTTGTTTATTTCGACGACCACATCCACGCAGAGGGTTGCGGGTTCAATTCCCGTCTACGGACAAATGTTTGTACGATCTGCGGATTTGTTTGTTGGTGTTGGAGTTTTGTGCTTTTTTCAATGTTTAGTACAAAAAATCCATTTAAGTGTGTATTGTATTATGTATATCAGTTATCTAGTACCCATAACATAAGCTCTGCTTAGCTTGGGGCTAGATAACGCTGTCAATTAAGATGTCGCCAAAACGAAACTAAACTATTTTGGGGGACAGTATCGCGCACGTAGGTGTTGACCCTCTGTTACCCTACACGTGTCCTCTGTCCACGTGTCTCCGGGTGGTGCTAAGAGCGGTACCCTCTGGTGGTAGGCTTCGGCCGTGGCTTGTCACCACCCTCCGGACCAAGCCAGTCCGTTAAGCAACTCTGTTGTGTTTCGGAATGTGGTCCGAAGTAGACCTTCGTGATACATCTTCGGCCGCATCTTCGCTTTCCATCAGATGAGATTGCGGTCAAACAAAAGTCTATTTCTGATTAAAAAAAAAATATAATAATAATTTTACAGGACTAAAAATGACGCCGTCCCTCTCATAACGATCAAAATAATAAAGATGGCATCTTTTTTAGTCCTGGCAATTAGTTTATTCTAGTTTTGGCGACATCTAAATAGACAAAGTGTGGATTCTCCAGCATAAGTACACATTTTTTTATACAAATATTGAGATATAATTGTCTATTAACGGAAACACTTGGGATTTACCATAGACCTTATCGTGTAGTATGTGAAACTTTTTCCTAAAAAAAGAATTATGTGTGAACGATATTTTCCTCTACGGTAATATTACTTCCGATTGCGTCAATAATCGTTTATGAATCAGAATAATGGAATTTATATTCTGCCATATGTCGTAACACTAAAATTCAAAGAAATTTTTACAGCTGCATACCTATTTCATAAGGTATATGTCATTTTGAAATTCTGGCTTTCGCCCTGTTGTTATAAGGTTGATTTGAACCAGACATTTATTCTTCTTATCTAAAAAAAACTGATGAATCAACCGTGGAATTCGTTTAACTGTAGTATTTCTTAGTATCGTAGTAGGCATGACGTTGGTACTGAAGATTATAATTACTACTTCTTTTTGATAATGTTGATATCGGTGGTAGAATTATTCAGCAGGAGGCGCTGCTGCCCGCCTCCCGGTGGATATTCTCGTCACTTGTCGTCTCTTACGAAACCGGCGAGAAAAGTGAGGATGATTCAAATTCTAAGGCGCCAGACGGTTATTAACTTACCTCTCTAAAAACTCTTACCTAGTCAGAAAAATATCTACTTCCGATGCTATTGAGTACCTACTACGTTAGTGTTCGTATTTCATATACCTACATGAGCCTACGTTGGAATTTGAATTGGAACACGTGCAAAAGACATTGCGCAATGTTTATTTAGATTTTTATTTAGAGACAGCAATTTATAAATCTAGAACTACTACTTATATATACCTAAGCGCTGCGACCTAACGAAAGATTAAACTATATCGTATCCATTTTGAATGGAGCATAAACGTTAACAAACCGCCCATACTTAACCTAAAATTTACTTAGTTGGCGCCTCCTTTTATACGTAATTTACATTACTTGTCGATTTTAGATCCTCCCCTCAATAAAAATTGCTTACAATTATATCTGAAACTCGACGCCAAGCAAGTGAGATTTTGTTATTTGTGTCGTAGGTTTACCAACATGCTTCAATAAAAAATAGATAAACCATAGATAGGTGGGAACTGTTTTTAACCGACTTCAAAAAGAGGAGGAGGTTCTGTATTTTTTTCTGATGTTTGTTACCTCAGAACTTTTGACTGGGTGGTCCGATTGTCATGATTCTTCTTTTATATGAATTTGGTGCTTCCCGTGTGCTATTTTAATTTGGTTCAGTTCTGACAATGGGATCCATGAAAATTCATGAAAAAACTATAAAAAATTAAGTCAGTTAGTTTTTTAAAACAAAATTAATTATTGTTAGATATGAATAATTTAGTTTTTCTTTCCATTTTCCTTTTTTAACAATTTCTATTACAAAAGTCATTTACAACGGGATATTTACCACGATTGAGTTTTGAGCTTTCCAATATTTCGGCACTCGTCATTTTGTAATCAGGTTGAAATATTGGCAAGCTCAAAACTCAAACCATGGTAAATATCCCGTCGTAAATGACTGAATATAAAACTTTTAAATCCATTTTGGTTATTAACAATAAAGCTGTGAAAGAGTCATAGTCAGAGTCAAATCGTTTATTTCTTTAGACTAACAAAATAAGCACTTAGACAAGTCAAGCCAAGGTGAGTTTAAAAGCTATATGATATTATAATATTACTTATTTTCTTCATTTGTGTTTTTTACGTTTATTTTAATAGTATCTATTAATTTGAAATGAACCAACATATGTTTTTATTTTTCCTTGTAACGATTTAAAAAACACTGTTCTTAAACACGAACACTGAAAAAACAGCAAAGTAGGTACTACATAAAAAGAAAAACAATATCTCAATGTAAAAGCTATGCTCTGAGTCTCTGTGAAGGATAGGATTCGTAACGAATACATCCGACGGAGAACCAAACGACATAGTTCAAGGAATAAGCAAGTTAAAGTGGCAGTGGGTTGGCCATGTCTCGCGAAGAACCGACAACCGCTGGGGTAAACGTGATCTTGAGTGGAGACCGCGACTCGTTGTAGGAAACCCACCGGCCAGGTGGGATGACGATGTGCGAAAGACTGCAGGCAGATGCTGGATGCGTCAAGCTGAAGACTGGCTGCTATGGCGCTTATTAGGGGAGGCCTATGTCCAGCAGCGGACTAATATAGGCTGCGCATGATGATGATGATGATAAATCAGCTAGTTTAATACGTTTTATTACGTTTTATACCGATTATCTAAAGTGCTGATATCATTCCGTGATAATGCTGTTTAGTTATCGAGTTGAATAAATATGTAATCAAAAGTCTTATTTGGCCTTATAATGATAAGAATAAGAATAAGAATAAGAATGTTTATTTCAAAAAATTACAGGTTAGCCTTATAGTTATTTATATAATGATAAGTGATAACGTAAATCATGAGTCTGTCACGCCTGGTCACGCCTATAAAAACTAACTACCTTTTTTTCAAAACCTTTGAAAAGATTATAATAAACTAGCAGCGCCTCGCGGTTTCACCCGCGTAGTGTCCGTTCCAGTGGGAATTACGGGATAAAATGTAGCCTATGTCACTCACTGAACAGTAAACTTTCTAATGGTAAAAGGTAAATCGGTCCAGTAGTTTCGAAGCCTATTCAAACAAACCATTAAATATTTTCTCTATAAAATATTATTATTAGTATAGCTAAATAACCTTCAACCTACCGACTTAGCTCAAAGAATTGGCAAGCTGAAGTGGCAGTATCTCAGGCCATATCTTGCGCAGAACCGACAAGCACTGGGTTACATGTGTTCTTGAATGGACGACTAGGTAAACGTAGTGTTGAACGACCTCCAGCTAGGTGGATGGTGATCTGCGAAAGACTGCAGGCAGATGCTGGATGCTCCAAGCTGAGCAATGGACAGGGCGCAATGTTATGGCGCTCATTAGGCCTATGTCTTAACAGCCTCTATTGGTCTACTGCTGGACACAGGCCTCCAAGCACTAGTGGTTTTTATCTCATAGGGGGTAATGTCCATACATCTATGAAAATCTAATGTATACACACAAAAACAGAGATAACTTTTTGAAAAGATGTGATGTTCACAATAAAAACAAGTTTTAGTTATTTCTTTAGTCCTACAAAATAAGCACTTAAACAAGTCAACTTCTACTATATAAACCGCTTGATAAATAGTAATTACTATCAAATAAGAAATAAGGTGCAATTGAATTTGAATCTAATTCACTTGATTTTTGTTGTCCACTAGCGGAAGAAGTGAAAAAGAAACCACTAGCAAGTTTATCGCTTATCAACTAATACAATCTTTGCATATCTAAGTCTAACAACTAATTTATGTTCTTACGTTCTATTACGCCCTGTAACAGCGGGTTATTAACCTATTTAAAGTCCTTTAAGGACAGTGACTTGAATCTTTGATTACGTAGTTCAAAGGGTTTAAATCTCCTTATTAGAATTACTAAAATTGTCTAAAAAAAAAAATTGTCCATCGTACACAGTTATTTTCTGGAATATTTTTCGATTTCTTTGTAAAATACGAAGTTATTAGTACTTATTTACTACAAAATAGGATCTGAGACTGAAGCTGCAAGTGTGCTGTCGTTTGCAACACGGAAAACAACAGTACAGCGTAGTTCTAAAACAGAACCTCATCTCACTATTTTGTTGCGTCTGAGAGACGATTCCGGGGTAAATAGCTGAAGAAAGGAAAGACTAAGTAAACAAAAGTGCTGCAAATCATCAGAACAGAACTGCGAGCTGGGAATAACAACAATTCTGTATTGAAAATTTGTTGTAAACATAACCTCTTGTAATCACAAACTGTTTGTTTTCGACTTGGAACTTACCTATCATTATTACAACAGGACAACCGACCTGTGACCAGCAAACAATATCAATTCCTGTGTGTGTGGAACTTTGTTATATACTTAATAAACACAACTTGGAGTGGGTATGTTACTTGTTGTTCTAAGTACATATTGAGAGTAAAATGACAATGAATTTAGAAAAACTACTGCACGAACTCAGACTACAAATCAGAAGCGACAGCAATATTACCTCCACGGAACAAGAGGAAAGAATTAGTAGCATAAATAAAAACATTGATGATAAATTTAATTTCCTTCAAAAAGAAATCGAAGAACTAAAACAAACTAGTAAAGAGCATGAAGAAAGGCTGGCATTAGTAGAAAAACAAATTAGAGCTAAGAATGTGATATTCTTTGGAGTCGAGGAAGGAGAGAAATCATATGAAGACCTAGAACAAAAACTTTTGTCCATCATGAGTAGGATGGGCGTAAAATGTGAGAAAAGTAGTTTGGAGATGGTCAGAAGAATGGGAAAACCAACAAATGGCAAAGTAAGACCTATAAATACAACATTAACAACTTATGGAATAAAACTATCAATACTTAAAAATAAAAAGAATCTTGAAAACACAAAAATATATATCAAAGAAGACTTTCCACCCCAAATATTGGAAGTTACAAAATCCCTTCAGGAGCAACTTAAGAAAGAAAGGGAAGAAGGGCGGATTGCCTACATAAGATATGATAAAATTGTTGTAAAAGAGCCAAATGAGAATAAAAGAGATGCCAACTCCAAAAAGAGAGAATTAGAAATATCCCCTCCACATGACCCATTAAAATCATCCAAAAATAATCTAGACTCATCGGCAAGATATCAAAAGTCGAAGAAGAACAAAATATCAACAGAAACCCCGAGTTCTATGAAAAACTATGTTCAAAAACTACTGGAACCGACAACCTCTAAATCTCACAAATAGCAACTAAGCAAGCCACCATCCACTGCATCTAAAAACTACACAACCTACAGAAAATATATAAAAAAATCTCCCTCAGAATGGTTGGTCACCACGAGGGCAGTAGACCTCAACCCTCCAACAATAACGAAAAATTCAAATTCATATTCAAGTCCAAAAAATAAAATATACATTGCAACATTTAATGTCAGATCTCTAGCAAATGAGTACAGGCTTACAGAGCTAGAATACGCCCTTACAACAATTAAATGGGATATACTAGGAGTATGCGAAGTTAGACGAATGATACATGCTATTGAAGATAGACAAGACTATCGTCTCTACTTGTTCGGCCAAACTAAAGGGAAAAATGGCGTCGGGTTCCTTGTAAGGAAAAGAAACTACATTACTGTTGAAGATTTCATAGTAATTTCAGAAAGAGCTGCACTTATTATTGTCTCAATATATGGTGAAAAGTTTACTATTGCACAAGTATATGCACCTACATCGAGTTCAACAGATCAAGAAATAGATGACTTTTATGAATCCCTAGAAAAACTTATGAAAAAAAGCACGACTAATTTTATAATTTTAGGAGATATGAATGCTCAAATAGGCTATCAAAGAGACGGAGAAAGCTCTATCATGGGTAAATATGGATATGGTAAGCGAAATAGTAGAGGAGAAATGTTCATAAATTTCTGCTTAAAAAACAACCTCAAAATAACAAACACTTTATTCAAGAAGTCTCAAGATCTGAAATGGACATGGCTATCACCAGATGGTAAAATAAAAAACCAGATAGATTACATCGCTACAAACAAGCCACAGCTTATTGAAAACTGTAGTGTCTTAAAAAACTTCAAACATTCAAGTGATCACCGCTTAGTAAGAGCCACTGTAAATATTAACTGTAAAAAATCTAGAGCAAAATTTTCATCTAATTCTCAAAACAGATTGATTGACTATGATGCATACATAAAAGAACTCTTAAAGTATGAATTAGAAAATACAGCAAATAGAACAATGCAAGAACACTATGACGAAATAGAGAAAGCCCTCATACAAAGCTCTAACTTAGCCAAAGTAAACAAGAAAACATTAAGAAAAGAAACAATAATGACAGAAAACCTCCAAGAGTTAATAGACCAGAGACATATTTTAAGAAGTAAAGAAAATAAGACAAAAATAGAGAAAATTCAACTTAGTAAACTATATAGAAAAATAAACAGAGAAATTAAAAATAATACTAAGAAATACAGACTAGACATCTTAGAAAGGAACTTAGAAAAATCGGGCGCAGTTAAGAAAGCCTTCAAATGTCTCAAGAAGTCAAAAAATATTATGACTGAACTACAAAATGACTTTGGTGTATCAGTCACAAACAGAAGCGATTTAATGAATATAGCTACTGATTTCTATACAAACCTTTACAAGAAAAAGCCAGGAAACATGTCCAATCCCTCAATAAGCTATTATAATACAGATTCAGTGCCCAAATTTAATGAAAATGAGATAGAATTTTCTATTGACATGTTGAAGGCAGACAAAAGTCCCGGACCAGATATGATAACCAATGAAATGCTTAAGAAAGGAAAACCGATGATTATGCAGCAACTATCCAGTTTGTTTAATATTATTCTTAAAACCAAAGAAATTCCGAGACAGTGGTCTTGTTCGAATATTGTGTTATTGTACAAGAAGGGAAACCCGAAAATAATTGCAAACTATAGACCTATTAGCCTCACTTCTTGTGTATACAAAGTATTCTCAGCTACTCTATTAAGGCGCATCACCAAGATCTTGGATGAAAATCAACCAATAGAACAAGCTGGCTTTATCCGTACTTTTTCTACTGTAGATCATATATTTACTCTAAAAATGGTCATAGAAAAGTATAGAGAATATGAAGAAGCATTATACTTATGTTTTATAGATTACAGCAAAGCCTTCGACTCAATTCTTCATGAATCTATATGGGATGCCCTATCGCAACAAGGAGTTAATAAGGAATATATTGATATAATAAAAGAAATATATACTAACAGTACATCAAGAATAGTAATAGAACAACCAGGTCCAAGTTTTAAGATTGAAAGAGGCGTAAAACAGGGAGACCCTCTCTCGGCAAAAATGTTTATTGCAGTACTTGAACATGTCTTTAGACGCTTGAACTGGGAAAACAAGGGAATAAATATACATGGACGATCCCTATCACATCTCAGATTCGCAGATGACATTGTGATAATGTCAGAAGAGCCAATTAATCTACAAGCCATGATAAAAACCCTGTGTGAAGAGAGTCAAAAAGTTGGATTGGAAATCAACCGGGAAAAAACAAAACTCATGACCAATGCAGATAAGGTAACAATGACTCTTTTAAATACAAATCTTGAGTATGTTAATGAATATGTGTACCTAGGACATCAAATCTCATTTAAGGAATGCACAGAAAAAGAAATAGAGAGAAGAATCAAAAGTACTTGGAACAAATACTGGGCAATGAAAGAAGTTTTTAAAAATAAACTGCCTATAAAACTTAAAACAAAAGCCATGGAAACATGCCTAGTCCCCTGTCTCACGTACGGATGCCAGACTTGGTCCCTAACTGCTCAGAACCTCGACAAGATAAAGATATGCCAACGAGGGTTAGAAAGAAGTTTTCTAGGCCTTAAGGCGCATACCCGAGCCAATCTGACAGCAATTCCTATTTTATCATAATTTTTACGTTTATCATAGGAATTTCTAAAAATCCTACGTTCAGTTTGTGGTATCTATTATAAGCTATTTTTTAATACCTCTTTTATAATTTTATCTCAATTAGTTTAGGAGGAGATGCAAAAATAGAGTTTGGTGGCCAAAAAGCGCAACTTCGTATCTCTTCCTAAGCTTTACAAAATGAAACTATTACAGAGGCATTAATAAATAGCTTATAATAGATACCACAAACTGAACGTAGGATTTTTAAAAATTCCTACGTTCAACGTAATAATAAGATATAATAGTTGGGGGCGCCACTTTCGCTGGTGTATGGGCCTTAAACTTAAACATAAAATAAAGAATTCTGAAATAAGGAGCAAAACAAAAGCAAAAGATGCTGTTCAAAAGGTCCTATCTCTTAAATGGAAATGGGCAGGGCACATTCAAAGGCTGCAAAACGAGAGATGGTCCAAAATAATAATGAATTGGTACCCAATACACACAAGAGAAGAAGAGGAAGACCTGCAAAGCGATGGGATGATGACATCGTGAGAGTTGCAGGGAAAACATGGAGCAGAGTAGCTAGAGACCGGGTAAGATGGAAAGAGTTGGAGGAGGCCTTTACCGTAGACAAAGCTGTCCTCACCTGTAAAAAATAATAATGAGAAGTATCTACCTAACCTATTAGATTAGTTATAAATATTAAGTTAGTTTTTTGCAAATTAAAACTTAGAATAAGTACCTATGTACAAGTGTGAGAAAATAAAGGCTATTTTATTTTATTTATTATTTTATTAGAATTACTTATCTTGAATATCTTATTCTAGAACTCTTGGAATAAGTTACCTACATATAAAATAATCTGATGATTACATAAAAGGCAAACATTTTTTAGTCGACATTTCTGGCGCGGTGGCGAAGATCAGTCTACGACACAGGAGATTGCGGTTCGGTTTCCGCCTCGGGGCAAATGTACAATTCGCAAATATTTGTCCTTGATGTTGTGGATGTTTTCTATGTGTTATAAAAAGTATCCATCTATGTAGTATATTGTATTATGTATATCAGTTAACTAGTGCCCATAACACAAGCTCTGCTTAGCTTGGGGCTAAATAACGCTGTGTGAATTGTCCAGCATTATTGAGCATTCATTTATTTATTGACATCCACATATTTTGTTGATATCTAAATTGACTGTTACTATATTTATAAATATCTACGTGAGCAAAGCCGAGAAGATAGTAAGTATGTTTTTGTTTATTAAACTTGAATGATTCTCGACTTAGGCGTGCGGGATGAAAATAGATCAAAATGTTGGTGGATATAGGTCTCTCTTAAATAAAGTTTATTCAACTTAGATTGATGTGCCGAAATTAAACTAGGAGATCTCAAAATGATAGGTACTGTTTGAATATCAGACTTAATACATCACAACACAATATAAAACAAAGTCGCTTCCCGCTGTCTGTCTGTCCCTATGTATGCTTAGATCTTTTAAAACTGATCAACGGATTTTGATGAGATTTTTTGTAATAGAAGAGTGATTCAAGAGGACGTTTTATATGCATCAGCATTGCATCCGTGGGAAGTCGGGCGAGTCGCTAGTATATTAATTAACGAAATTTTGGATGGATCTTTGTTAACTACTTAACGGATTAGGCTGAATATTTTCAAACAGGAAGCTGGAATTAAATGGAATAAAGCGAAGGCCACTTTAAATTTTCTTTGGGGAGAATTTTCATGGGATGAGAAAGAACAAATGTTCAAACAAATGGGATGAGAAAGAACAAATGTTCTTTCTCATCCCATTACCATTCCCATTGGATTGTAATAACCACCCATCCATCCAAACATATGTCCATCTATAAATTTTAATAATTCTGAACTCTATACAATTTTACGATTATGTTTCTACTCTAACTAATATGTTCAAAGTGTATTAAATATTCGCACGACTAATTAGTCAAATATAGTGATACCCTTAAAATATATAAATAATAAATTCATTTATTTGACACAAGTAAACATACAAGAGACAAATGAATCCATAGACTCCCGAACTAGTAAAAACTGTATTTCAGGAGTCAGTGGCTTCTCCCATGTTAAATACATTTTGTGTCCTACAAAAAAGTTTCATTTATGTCGTTCTTAAGACAACTAAACAGTAAAAAGAGTAAAGTACGTATGAATACACAAAAATATCGATACAAAAAGATAATGGGATAGAGAGGAATGATCTCTCTCTACCACTCACTTCCTTATCTGATACATCACTTTAAGCAAATAAATACTATTTCATTTATTTTCAATTCACAGATATACATTCTGAGATTCTATTAGATGAAAGTTTGGCTGTTTGTTTTTCCTTTACGCCAAGTTAGCAAGATTCAATCCAAATCGTTCAGTCGGAACAGTTCGGAAACTTTGCCAAACAACCTGAAATAATATCTTCTACCCAGACAAAGACGCGTCCAAAATCGCGGCCAGAAACTAGTCATAATTCAACTAATAGAAATGCAAAAGTTAAGATGGAGGTTTTTTTTTATTCTCTTTTTTTATGGACTTTATACGCCTAACGAATATGCCAGTCCCGTTATGCAATCACAAACTTAACCCTTACTTTATCTAATAACATCGTATAGGTACCATTCTTTACAAGGCCTTAGCGGTCTCGCCCAGTGGAGAGGAAAGTAAACTATGAACTTAACCTAATTCTACGAGATTCAAATTAAAATCAGCGATCAATTGATCTCTCACCGACCGAGACCGAACACATTCCACCAAAGATGGAGGGTTCAGATGTGATTGGATTGTGGAAAGGAAATCCGTCAAAGTTACCCCCGACCGAACCAACATGAGTGAAAGTTTTTTCATAATTAATAATATAATTTTTGAATAACTATTAATTACTACAATGGACTGTTATGTAATGTGTGGAAAAATATATAATGCATTACCTAAAACTATAAAAATCCTTCCGCTGACAAAATTTACAAAAGAGTTACGACTTTGGCTACAAAGCAAACAATATTATAATATAAATGAACTTATAAACTTACATTGTTGGATTAATTATCTCAAGAATTGTTGAAAATAAATTTGAATTAGTATTTACAACGACTGATTATCTTTAAAACTCTCCGTAATAAATTGCTATATAGTAAGCTATAGTGTAAGATGATAGACACGAAAATATTGTTATACCAATCTAACATGGTGTATGTACCTACCAACTTTAGCTGTAATTAGAACATAAGCTCATCAATGTACATACTTGCAATAAATGATTTTGACTTTGACTTTTTTGACTTTGGATCGGAAACACTTCTGAATCTGGAATACAATTATTATTAAATGTTTTTACATAATTATTCGACACCATCTTCCGTGTCACAGATAAAGGCTGGTTTACACAAGGTCAGTGATTGACTCAGAGTTCGAGATAAGTCAGCGCTGACCCGTAAAAAACCTAATGTAAATTGATTTGAAGTCAGCGCTGACTTCCACGATATTCGCTCATGAATCGTAGGTGCACGAAAGTAATTAAATCTTCTGCTGTTTTCGCGAATTAATTTTTCTTTCCCACTGAATTCACTCTAAAACAACTTCACAAAACTCTCTAACTACCTACCTTACTCTCTAAAATGCTTACCATGACTATGACTCCATGTAAACAGTTGTAGCCTGTTTTGGCGCCGGCATTGGCGTATTATTATGCTATTATAACGTAAATTTATTTTTAAATGACAAACTAGATAAAGTGACATGATAAAAATGACTAAAATTTATTTGAGTAGGTACATAATGACATTATTTCATTGTTTTTAACTAAACTTTCGTACCTACATACCTAACCGTAACCATAATTCTTAATTATACGTGTCGTCTACTGTTTTACTTATCAAGTTTAAATTTTTTTATTTTAGTAACTAGACAAGTAGGTACTGCTCACCTTAGTAGAGATGAACCATTCTAAAAATGCACCCGCTTTTCACTAAACTTCATACAAACGGCGAGCATTTTAAGAATGGTTTATCTCTACATACATAATATTACCAAAAACCACCTCGGTCTGCCTTCCACTAGTTGATACGCCCAACAGGGTACACATTGTGATACTTAGCTATACATAATAATTACCAGCCTACCAATGTGATGACAACAATAAATATACTGAGTATTGAGAATTGAGGCGTCTCCTGTGTAAACGAGCCTTAATGCCCTGTCACATAGGCAATGCAACCTTACTTCACGTGACGGCATCTCACGTTACGTCGTCGACTCTGGAGGGTAATTCTCGCTACATATCACTCGATAAATAAGGCAAGACCTATCAAAATATCGAGTGATTGATTCTTATCAAAAAAGAGTATTCTCACCGTCTGCAAATCGATATTATGTAGTACTAGCTGCACCCCGCGGCTTCGCACGCGTTATTTATATGGAAACGTTTAAGGTGATTTCTATCCCACGGGAACTGATTTATTTGATAAAAAGTAGCCTATGTTTGATTCCAGGATTAGAACTACTTGTATCGAAATTTTAAGCTCGATTCGTTAGTTTGGCGTGAAGAGGTTACAAACATCCATCCATTAATTTCGCATTTATAATATTAATGTGATGTGATAGCGAGGGCTAATCTTCGATAAGTTGCTCGATTCGTAACGT
Source organism: Eupithecia tripunctaria (assembly GCA_955876795.1). Taxonomy (NCBI): domain Eukaryota; kingdom Metazoa; phylum Arthropoda; class Insecta; order Lepidoptera; family Geometridae; genus Eupithecia; species Eupithecia tripunctaria. Next base: position 1,165,161 of record OY041625.1, read on the forward strand.
GTGGTCGCGGGCACTCGGTTGTCTTTATTGAAGAGAAATAAGTACTTACTCTCATTCTCTGTCGCTCACTTTAGACTCTTTTTTTTGTATAGAATATCGAATAGAAATATCAAAGGGCGCACAAGATTACAGGTTTTGGCGGGACTCGATATACCTATTATCGAGAGTTCTACATTTATGACCTTCATTGGTGATACATACCAAACAATGAGCTAAGTGCCTGCCTAATGAACTAATACCAGTCGTCGCGTCTCCCCTACGCTGGCTGCATTCCCCCGCTGTATGGCAATGCTGATGCGCTGCGCCAGATACTCACCAGCTCTCGGGTCACGCGTCGATTTGACAAGACTGATAATTTTTTAAATAGGTATATTATATTTAGCTATACCAAGATAGCCTTGGTAACCCACGGTGGCCCGACCACTTTTTATCCTAGGTAATGAGTTCTCGGTTCACTTGGAATAACATAATACCTACCTATAATAAACATTTTCGCGGAAAAACTTTGAACAAAGCCGCGGCAATGAGTAAGTGATTTATAATTCCACTAAAACATAGATCAAAACAACTATTTTATGACAGGAATGGAATTTTCTTCCGTTAAAATTCCGTTAAAAAAACTTCCGACCATTATAGCTCTCACATTCTTCACTAAACGGTTTAAATCGTGATTCATACCTTGAGAACTCAGTTAATTCATTATTAGTAAATGGAAGGAATTAAGTAAAGGAGTGTTTACGGTGGGGAGCATAAGCAATAGCAATAATTTCTCGTTGGAATTTATGCTTGTGTGACCCAGAGCGGTCGAATCCCACTGTCAAAGTCGGTTAAAAAGTCTCCATGACAGTACAATAAAAAGTATTTATTGAGTTATTTCAAAAGTCATAGAACAAACGTTGTTCCTAATAATTATGGTAGGAAGCTGGTCACCGAAGGTTGCTGGTCTTTAAGAAAAATCCTGTACAAATGTTTTTTTCCGCCCAGTCAACCAAACTAGACTACTCACTGGTTGTCTACGTGGAATAAATTTTCCGCAAAGACAACCAGTTACTTGGCGACATTTTATATCCATCTACACAACTGCTTTGTAACTAGTTGTCTCGATGGAAAATTATCTTCCGCGGAGACAACTATTTTTATTTCAATCGACACAAACAACTGTATAGTAACTAGTCTTCTCGAAAAGACAGTTTTATAAAAAGTTTAGGTTATCTCATTGATTTATAAAAACGGGAAGATGAGGTACTGGTTTCTCGAAAGTGGCAACCTCATATTGTGTAAAATTGTGTGCTCTCAACTCAGTCACCGTCGGACCGGCGGCGGCACGGGCGGTCGTGATTCGTGTGAAATATTGTTGTCTCGGTCTCACTTCGGTCTTAGATACGACTTTCCGTCCTTGTCGTTCATTGTATTGCACAGGACTGGAAATATAACTGTGAGCGTATGTGTTTGCGTGTACCTAGTTGTAACACATGCGAATTTTTGAGTAAGCGCTGGGAGAACGTAACCTATTTTCCCTTTTTAATTAATCAATGGGTTATCTCGATTAAATCGCTACACCATAACAATGATAATATAATCTCGTGTGGATCTCATATCTATCATCATCGAATGGCACTTTTTGGCATTTAGCTTCGAGAAAAGAAACTACAAATGTGATGCCTGTAAAATTGCTGATAGTTAAAACCATTCTATCAATATTTAAATCACACCGTCTAGATTTTTTCCCTCGTCTTTTTTCTTTCATTCGTCCCGAGATCCATAAAAATGTATTCCCGGGGGATAAGTAGGTATTTATTACGAAAAACTTGAAACACAGTTTAAAACCACGGAATTTGAAGTTGGTTTTTAGTTTTGTAAACCATGAAATTATTGTAAAAAAATCGTAGCATTTGATTTGCGAATTCGTGGCATACGTATAAAATGAGCAACTTTTTTTTATTTATTTTTTATCAAAAATAGAATTTCGTTTAACCGCATCTCACCTGATGGAAAGCGAAGATGCGGCCGACGATGTATCACGAACGTTTACTCTGGACCACATTCCGAAACACAACAGAGTTCCTTCACAGACTGGCCCAGTCCGGAGGGTGGTGACAAGCCACGGTCAAAGCCTACTAGCACAGAGTATGCTCTTAGCACCACCCAGAGGATACGTGTAGGGTAAAGAGGGTCAACACCTACGGACGTGAGCGATACTGACCCCCCAACAATAAAAGCAACGAAGCATCCTTGCGTATTTTGACTCATATTTAAAGCATATTTAAATTGAATACCCGCTTCGCTTTGCTGCGGCTGTAAACGCTCAGTTTATAGCCGCGGTATCTTTACCATCAAAACCAATACCGGATAAATTAGAAACCGGTAATTTCCGAAAATGTCGACTCAATCCGGATCCTTCCAAGATATCCGGCCAATTTTAAGTACAATAAGAGACTTTGAATTAACTGGAACTCTGAACTGAAGTCCACCAGTTATTATTACTATTAACGAGTATTAAACTGGAAACAAGTGGTTCAACCAGCCGAGGTTTCCACCGAGAAAGGGTAGCGGAAAATGAGAGATGGGTGAACGGAGTTCATACTAAAACTTTCTGATCTCTTAGAACTTTCTGCTCGACTATTTGTTGGACGAAATACAAGTATGTACTTACTCCTGCGAGTTGATCGGGAGTGTGCAATAATGCCGCCGCTACGAGATGGATTTGAAGCGGGATGCCAAGATATGGTTTTCTCGCGAATGAGAAGTATGTACAGAGCAGAGACGTGCACCGAATTTTCTAAGCGCCAAAACTGTTTTAACCTAATGACAAGTTAATGAAATCACCAATCAAAAATTAAAAGACACAACTAAAGAAGCATTTCTTAGCAAAATAAAAGGCCAAGATTTTTTTGATTTGATTTTTTTTGTTTTGCACACATTTTGCTATTTATCTCAGGAAAAGCAAAAGTATGCTTTTTGAGATAAATAGCAAAATCTGTGCAAAACAAAAAAAGCAACTATGAGAAAACTTTCACCAATCGTGTTTTCAAAACACGTAATTCAAGATAAAAGACCGAAGTAATATTGCCACCCCCAAAGGACATGAATACCGGTCCTGAGCCGCCATGGAGTGCGATAGCGTAGCTTCTCAACGACTACACTACCTCGGGACACCAAGGACGCCTAGGGAGGCATGCACCGGCGTCAGCGAGCTGCTGACTTTCCTGGAGGACATCGGGTGGTTAGATTAAATTAACAGCCCCCCACCCGACACGCAAAAAGGGCCCACCTGTGTCCTAGTTACGGAAACCAGCCCAGAAACAAGTAACAAGTAAGTCTCCTATCCTGTTTAACTTGATGCTAAAACACGTCATTCGGAAAGTCGCAGGACAACATGACGCCGGAGTAGAGTTAAACGGAAAACACAGGATTATTGGGTACGCGGATGAACTGGCTCTTCGGCGATAGGGAAGATGACGTGCGGATGGTGGCTCGGTGCCTGCAGGAGGAAGCCGCAAAAGTTGATCTGCGAATAAACGAAGTCAAAACGCAGTACCTTCACACGAAGTTACAAAAACAAAAGAATACGCAGAAACGATCTAACGGTTGGAGAAACCTCGTATGAAGGCGTCGATAAGTTCAAATATCTTGGAAGCATAGTATATCATACCAATCAAAGGGAAGAGATCTAGATCCGAGTCCAAAACGCGCTTAGATGCACAGCAGTTCTACATCAAGTTTTAGTGTCCAAGTCGATGAACAGGACGATGACGAATTTCGACGTTTACAAAACTGTCATACGACCTGTCTTAATGTACGGATGGGAAGCTTTGACACTAACACAATAAGAGGATCACAAACTACTGGCGGCTCAAAGGAAGATCTACTGAAAAATTCTGGGACCCACCCAGCGGGAAGATGGCGGCTGGAGACTTCGTAATAACAAAGAGATAGAAGAACTAGTGTCCGAGCCTAACACCAAAAGAGAAACCAAATCTTTGAGACTTCGATGGCTCGGATATACAGGGTAAGGCAAATTTTTGGCCCCTTCAGGGTAGCTACCGTTTCTTTTTTAGTTGAAAGGTTTTGTTCTAAGAAACCTTCTCTTTTATTTTGAAGAAAAAAATATTGCCATTTTTAGTTTTTTGAAAAAAAGTACGGTACGCCCAAAAAATTACATTGGTCAAAAAAACAAGTTGGTCTTAATCGACTCTATTTCCAACCAGGAACACTTTTCCCAAAGTAACATACCAAATCAAATCGTAAGTTTTGGCAATAATCAAAAAAATAATTCCTATACATTTTCCATGAAGAAACGAGTAAGTGAAAACAACACTGTCACTCATTCAATGGTTCTTAATCCTTAATCCTTGCCCATGTTCGCTCTTACGATGATAGTACACTTTTTTATTTTTATTAAAAATTAAGTTATTTACTTACCAAACAATTTTTTTATTATTTTAACTTAATTAAAAATGACGTTTGACAAAAGGTAGATAGGTATGTTTCTTATTTTGGTCTGGAGACATTTTTACGTATAAATCATCGTCATTAGAGCGAACACGGCAAGGTGCCTTCAAAATTACATGATTTAAAAAAAAAATTGGAATTGTTTTTCTCAATTATTGCCAAAACTTACGATTTGATTTGGTATGTTACTTTGGGAAAAGTATTTCTGGTTGGAAATAGAGTCGATTAAGACCAAGTTTTTTTGACAAATGTCATTTTTTGAGCGAACCGTACATGTTTTCAAAAAACTAAAAATGGCAATATTTTTTTCTTCAAAATAAAACAGAAGGTTCCTAAGAACAAAACCCTCGAACTACAAAAGAAACGGTATCTACCCTTAAGGGTGGATACCGATATGATTTCTCTGATTTTTTGTATGCGAAGCCCTAGGTTTTGTTAATGTCCTTTGAACCTTATAAATCATCCTACTAAATAGCATTGATTGCATGAAAAAATAATAAAAAGATAAGCTTCTGTTGATAAATGAAAATTTTTGCCACGAAACCAACGGTTGCTGCAACGCTGAAATTTAAATGCATTATCTTCTACATTAAACCACGACGAATGGTATCAAGTGTGTAAATTATTGAAGAACATACCTTTGGCTATCCCGATCTCTTAGTTTTATCGACACAAACACAAAACACGACCAAAAACCGACGACTCAAAAAAACCTTTAAAATTTGATTCGAAAACTAAGTTTTTGATGATGAACAGGGACTAAACAGTCCGATCACAGAGCAAACTGACCATTTTTATGACGAATTCTATACATTAACAAATAAAAGAATACCAAAATCCCACAAAAAAAAAATTGTAAGATTTTTTTATCGCTAATCTGTGAAGCAGCCTTGTCAAGGCTGTCCACACATGTCCGCCATGTTGTTTTTATTTATTTTATGCCTTGCCAAGCTCGTCCACAGTCGAAAGGAATTATTGGTCGTCCGAGATACTGCTGGAGCGACTAAGTTGAGAAAGAACTGCAAGGATAGCTGGCGATCTCTAGTGACCAAGATCCACTCCGGGTTCGGGAAGTAAAATAGAATAGAATAGAATAGAATATTATTTTATTTCTAACTTAATCAACAAAAAAACATATATGGCTCAAAATAAAAGACAAAGCATCTGTTGATTAGAGTCACAAAACGGCTCTGTCTCAGCATGAGCTGGTTGTAAACAAGTCACAATCAACGCTGGTCTTCCGACAGAGCCATTTGGTAAGTAAGTAAGTAAGGGTTTACTTGCTTACTTACTTCCCGAACCCGAAGTGGATGTTGGTCACGGTCAGGTACTAGCTTCTCAATACAATACAATACAATACAATACAATATATTTATTGGTAACACCAAGTTACATGTCGTGTACTTAGGTACTAAGGTACAATAGTAGCTATTATTTTAACAAATAATGGTACTTAAAAATCATAATTATAAGTTCATAGTATAAAAAATTAAATTAAATTAGCTATTTTATCAATTATTATTCTATATTATATTATTAACAAATTGGTAGATCGTAGAACTCGTTAATCGAGTAGAACGACTTTTCTAGTAGCCATTTGCGTAGTCTTGATTTAAATACCGCCGTGGAGGTTGCATCCCCGCGGATTGTGTCCGGCAGCCTGTTATATACAGAAGGACCCATGACGTACACGGACCTCTCCGATTTGCATAGTTTATGGCTCGGTGCGACCAAAATATGGGCAAGCTTGTTGCTGCGGAGAGCGCGGGTGGTATTTACGCCTCTACGTTTGAAGAAACCGATGTTTTTGTGGGTGAACATCGCCACCTGGTGGAGAAGTTCGCAGGCGAGCGTCATAATACCTAACTCCTTGAAGTAATCGCGGCACGATACGTCGTCTGGCACTCCGACTATAGCACGCACCGCACGCTTTTGCATGACGAAGACTCTGTCAACGTCAGCAGCGCGGGCCCAAAGTTCCACGCCGTACGTGATGGTGCTGTGCACCGTCGCGTGGTAGCACGCCAGCACCACGCTGCGGGTGGCTGTCGCGGCGAGGCGGCGCAGTGCGAAGCATGTGCGGCCTAGTCTGGTGCAGAGCTCATCTATATGACTTTCCCATGTGAGACCACTATCGATTTGGAAACCAAGTAACTTAGTGGATTCCACCATCTGTAGGGTGGTGTTTCCAGCAGTCACTGCGAGCAGTGGCCTAGGTGTGCCGTTCAGACGGAAAGTCATATAGCAGGTTTTGTCTCTGTTCAGCGCTAGGCCATTCGATCGGAACCAACGCTCGAGGCTCTGCACTACGTTGTTCAGCCTTACCTCCAGTTCGAGCGTGTTCGGCGCGGCAACAATGACGGCTACGTCATCGGCGTACATGTAGGCCTGCGCCCCGTTGACGGCTTTAGGTAGGTCGTTTAGCAGAAGGCTGAACAACGTGTTTGAGAGGCACGAGCCCTGCGGTACCCCTATGGTATTCATCAACTCTGCTGACTTCAGTCGGCCGTGATCGCCTACTACGGTCTGCGTGCGGTTCGACATGAAGGAGCTAAGTACAGATAGAGTCGGGCCCCTTATTCCGTAGAAATTGAGTTTGTCGGAGATGAGGTGGTGGTCGGCGGTATCGAATGCGCGTGACAGGTCACAGCATAGCAGCGCTACGCTCTGACCGTCTTCGCGGGCGCACAGCACGCGCCATACCACTTCCCTCACCAGGTCGGTGGTGCCGCGCCCGGCTCTATACGCGTACTGTCTGTCCGACATAATGTCCCGCTCGCAGATAAAAGAAAGCAATCTTTTATTGAGTCCAACCTCGAAGATTTTGCTGATGGCGGGAACAAGAGAAATCGGCCGGTAAGATTTTATTTCCGATTTTTTCCCTTTTCCTTTGTAAAGAGGGGATATTTTTACTCTTTTGAGGGGCTCGGGGTATATTCCAGCGCGAATGCAGACGTTAAACAGGTGAGCGATAACTATGGCGATCTCTTTCGCAATAATCTTGAGCAGGTTTGATGATATTCCGTACAAGTCGGTACTGTTTTTTGACGCTATGTATTTATTAACTATTAAAACTATTTCATCCGCCGAAAACAGCTGAAGCCGTAGCGAAGCGTCGCATGCGGATGAGTCGGTACTGAGCGAGGCGTGAGCGCAGGCGATGTTAGCTGTCGGAGCTCCGCACTTGCTGGCCGCAGTTGTGAACTCGAGGTTCAGCGCGTCTAGTAGCTCTGTCTTGGTGCGAAAAGGAGTGCCATCAGTGTTTCGCACGAGGTCGGTATAATCTACCCTGTCGCTGCTCCTCCGTCCAAGCTCAGTACTAATCACATTCCACATGCATTTGGATTTGTTTGGGTGATTATTGATAATTTTACTGTAGTAATTAGTACGTTTATCTTTAATTAAATTATTATATATATTTAAATAAGTTTCTGCAATATTTATTAATTCAATATTAGCGGGGAATATTTTTTTCAAGTTAAGTGTGTTATAAAACAGGTTTTTTATATTATCTACTTCACCATCGACCCAACTGTTTTGTTTCACGGCGCCGAGCTGTTTTTTGATAGGAAAACATATGTTGAATTTATTAACTATTACATCTATGATGATCTCAGCGAACGCGTGACAATCGCCTTTCGACTTCTCCACCATCAGAGACCAATCGACCGACGCGAGGGCATTTCCAAAATTTAATTTATTAGCCGCGGATAGCGAGCGTCTCTCTCTGCACTGCGGTGGTGGGCGGGCGGCTGCGCGCGAGATGGAGAGGCGCTGCGCGTCGTGGTCGCTGAGGTGCGACGCGACGCCGGAGACGGCCGCGACGCGCTCCTCGGGGAGGTTCGTGTACGCGTGGTCCAGCAGGGTAGCGGTGTCCCCGTCCACCCTGGTAGCGGACTTTATGAGTTGACTGAAGTTATTTCTAGACAGGACGTCGGTCAATTGTTTTTTTAATTTATTGTTTTTTAGAAAATTAATATTTATATCACCCATAATAATAGTGTTTATGCACTCGTTAGAAATTTTAGTTAATAGTTTTTCAAATAAGTTTAGGTATGCATAGTCATCCGTTTGGTTTGAATGGTATATCCCTACAATAAGGATATTCTCTATAACAAGCTGCACGGCACATACATCAAATATTTGTTGCTGTGATAGGTCACAGTAGTCTTGCTTGTTGATTACCTTTATTCCAGCCCGGACGTAGATGCAACTTCCACCACGGGGAATCGTAGGTCTGCAATATTTTGAAATAAGGTCATAATTATTAAGCGTAACCGAAACTAATTCATGGCATTGAAGCCAATGCTCTGTCAAAATAAGTACGTCACACGAGAGTTCTTTAGTCAAAAGTACTTCTAACTTCTTCGTCTTGTTGGTGAGGCACCGAATGTTCTGATGGCATACGGTCAGATGGTTAGTATGCGCGGATTGCTGGAGTGCCAGAGGTGGAAGCAGCGGCGGCGGCGGCGGGGGGGCACGGGGGCGCGCCACCGACGGGGCGGGGCGCGCTGCTGCTGGGCCTGCGGCGCGGCCCGCTCGCCCGACCGTGGGTGGACGCGCCTCTCGCGCGCCCGTCGCTGTGCCGAAACCACTCGCTGATCTCGGTTCCCGTCGGCCAGTTTTCGCCCGACATAAAAAAGTCGAATTTACTACTCGGTACTGTGATCGCGAACGACGAGTAATAATTATGCGCTAGCTTAAGTTTATCCGCTATGTATCCGGTGCCCGGATTTTTTTTGTGCATATAAGATGTAATTAATTCCGGCGTTGTCTCGGGCTTGAAAAAACAAGCATGTATCTTCCGCACTCGCTCTACAATCTGTAGTTCGTTGTCTACAGACCCTTTTCCGGTAATAACAGGGCGCCGTTTGATCGGGCGCTTCGTTTTATTGTATCTTACAACATTCCACCCATCATTCGTTTCATCATCGCTACTCTGACGACGTGTTTGAGACGGTGCATTAGGTATCTGCGGCGGGGGTCTGCACAGCGGTGTGGCCGGTTGCACGGCCGGCCGCAGACTGGCGCTCGGACGCGGAGGTGGCTGTGGGGGGACGGTGGTAGGAGGTGTCGCTGTGTGCGTGAGTCTCTTCGCGTCGCGCGCATGTTGTTGTTGCCGTTCGCCCGTGGATGGGTGCGTCATTTTTTTCGGTCCGACGATCGGTGTATTGTTGCCGCTACCCGCATTATTTGTCGTCAGCTGATTCTTGTTTTCAAGTTTGTCAATTTTGTCTTCTATCTTCTTCAGTTCTTTCATAACTGTCACAAATTTCTGTTCTATAGGAGTTATAAACTTTTCCAATAGCTTTTCAAGTGAAATCAAAGTAGATTTCGCCATCTTTTCACGGGTTTTTTTAAAGTTTACTGACACAGAGCGTACGATTGCGACCGGTCGGAGCGAGTGCGAGCCCGGAACTGCCTCTCGAAAGTGGAATGTTCAAATAAGGTCCAATTAGGTTTTTAGCTGTGTGGTGCTGGCTGATAGTTTGTACCACCCAACTCTTCCCGTGGGTGTCGCAAGAGGCGACTAAAGGATATCCACCGGCCCCAGCAGAACCACAATTACACCACCAAACTGCGATCCCCAACCCGCATTCCCAGCGAGGGGATTATGGGCATTGCCCTTGATGAAATGAACGCCAGTAAGGCGCTTATCAGGAAGACGCCTGCGTCCAGCAGTGGACGAATATAGGCTGTTGAGGTTGAGGTTGGAATAAACCATATTTTCCACCCAACAACGTTCCCTTTACAAGATATATTTTGCTAGAAAAACAACCACGTCACAAATAACTGTATTGTTTGTATGACTGCGCGCTATTAGCTCCTAATTGATTTGTGTTATCTAGTCATTGGATATTAGATCACGCTGAGAGGCTTATTGAGATAGTCAATGTCAATAATTATTAATTGAGCTAATATGGACCCGGGTGGTCCAATTAAATAAATAAATAATGCTGGACAATTCACACAGCATTATCTAGGCCCAAGCTAAGCAGAGCTTGTGTTATGGGCACTAGATAACTGATATACATAATACAATACACTACATAGATAGTTTTTTTTTTACTATACATAGAAAACATCCAGAACGCCCTGAACAAATGCCTGCAGATCGTACACGAATTTGTCCCGAGGCGGGAATCGAAACTGCAACCTCCTGCGTCGCAGGCAGACCATCGCCCACCGCGCCACAGAGGTCGTCAAAATAATCATGGCAATATAGTTTCTGCCCGTAGCTTCAAACGATGTCTTAACTATTGTGAGAATATCTAATACTTATGTAATTTTTTGATTTATTATTAAATATTTTTTCGAGAATTATTTTGTTAATAATTTTTACTGTTATTTTATTTAATTGTTTGTTAATTCTTTATAATGTTTAATATACTTACTGATTCTACTTAGTATCTATGATTTAAATGAAAAGAGACATGTTGTTTAAATACTGTTGTTTAAGTTTTTAGATGATATTTATAAAGATTAACCTAGCAAGGTGTCCTAGACACGATCCTAGACGTAACACATTGTTATTGCACATTACACTCTGTAATGTTAGGTCTGGTTTTTAATAAACGAATTGAATTGAATTGAATTCAGCTTCCCAGGGAGTAAAAACACGCTGCTTCATCTAATTCTGCATTCGCCACAACCTCGTTTATCTTAAGGAAAGCTAATGCTTCCTGTGTGGTCCCTTTTTAATTTGGTCTAGTTCTGACAGTGGTTTCCATAAAAAAAGTATAATATCATTGAAGTCGGTTTATAGTTTTAACAAAATCAATCATATATTGCAGGAAAATAGTTTTATTGTTTAAATAATGAATGTTCGTTTTTATTATTATTATTTGACATTGTGTTAATTCGAACTTGGCTTTGCAGTGCCATTCCAGGATGTATGTACCCTTTATAGTTACAACTAACCATTCACTTAGAATATAATAGTTTATTACCTATACTATCGCAAAAGATAACAATTTGTTTGGCATTATTAAACAATTATACACACTAGTAAGAATTCTTGACATAAGAATGAACTGTACATGTATTCAAAATAGGTAAATGGAATATGAAATACTAGCTGCGCCCGCGACTTCGCTCGCGTTGCTACTATGGAAACGCTCAAAGATGATTTCTATCCCACAGGAACTGATTTATGGGATAAAAGCAGCCTATGTTTGATTCCAGGATTAGAATAACCTGTATGCATAATTTCAGCCTAATCTGTTCAGTAGTTTTGGCGTGAAGAGGTAACATACATCCATCCATCCATCCATACAAACTTTCGCATTTACAATTGTATATTATACTAGCTGCGCCCTGCGGCTACGCACGCGTTGTTCCCACGTTAAAAGGTGATTTTCATCCCACGGGAACTAATTTATGGGATAAAAATATAGCCTATGTTTGATTCCAAGATTAGAATTACCTGTGTGCAAGTTTGCGGCAAAAATCGTAAAGATGGCAGTCGCTTGTGACAAAAATGAATAATTCCGATGGTAAATCCATATGAATATTAGAAATTTAACCCTTTCATTATGTTAATATACTGTATTTTTGGAAATAAATAGTTATTGAATCATTTGAAACTTAATTCTTGCAAAGAAAATGAAAATACGTTAAAATATATTCGGTAAAACTTTGCGACCGATGTCGTTCGCTATCTACATATGTCGAGACTGCTCGCCCACAGGCCTGGCTGTCGGAAGAACCAGAGTAATCGACAAAGTTCCTTAAGATAGCAGGCTGAAGTGGCGATGGGCAAACATAGCTCGTAGAACCGATAACCGTTGGACAGTAAGGTTCTCGAGTGGCGACCGCGATGCGACACGGAGTGTGGGAAGACCTGCCACTGATGGAGCGACGACATTGTAGCGGTCGCAGGGAGTCGATGGATGGATGCTGCTCTGGAGGGCAATATCGACTCGATAAACTGTAAAAATATCGGGTGATTGCTTCGAATCAAACAAGCCTATTCTCAACATCTGCAATTCGATATTTATCGAGAGCTTTTTTTCGATAAGTTGCTCGATATGCAACGAGTGGTCCCGGGCACTCGTTCGCATTATCGAAGAGAGAGGAAGAAGAATAAGAGTATAATATATATCTCTGTCGCTCACTTGTTTTCTGTTTTGTTTGATTTCAATAGAAAATATTTCGCGTACCTAACTAGTTCTTTTCAAGTCAATGATAGATGATTGAAATTTTGTAAAAGCAAGAATAGTTTATGGAATCAAATTGTCTATGATAAAAATATCAAAGAGTGCACGAGAATGCAGTTTTTGGCGGCACTCGATATCTATTCAAGGCTCGATATTTATCACCTGATTAAATATCACGTGGTGTCGTTTGGGGGAGGCCTATGTTCAGCTGTGGACATATACAGGCTTATGATGGTGATGACCCCTATACATATCATGTGACGTTCCATTTACGTCAAACACGGATATTTAAATACGTTATTATTTCAGCAGGTGTTAACTTCTCAGCCAGCTAGGTAGTTATTTAATCAGATGGTTAGAAGCGGAGCTCACACAACTTTAACTTTTTTATTGCTTTAACTTAACAGATACCTTTAAAGTCACTAGCGATAACTGACATCATTAACAGCCCTTATCAGTCCACTGCTGGACGTAGGCATGCACAGATAAGAACCTTATTCATTCTTGTCATTAGGGGTTAATGTCATAATCCCCATGCTGGGCATAAGGGTAGGGAAGCGCAGCTGCCTGGGCCCGATGGAGATATCTGAGTCGCCGCTTACGATAGCTGCGGGAAGAGTTGGGGTGGTGCAAATTCTAAGGCGGTACTACAGGGCATACCCATAACTGACATAGCTTTGATGATAATGTTTCGTTGCAAAGGGTGCCTATTACTAAGATTTTTTGCTTTCTACGCCGCCGTCTATTTGATAAGACATAGGAAACGTTTTAAATAAAACTGGTTAATTGTGAGTCAGACTCGCGAATGAAGGGTTCCGTACCATTAATACCTCTACGCGTTCCGTTCATGAGGAAAGGGGAAGTAAGTTTAAATTATTAAAAATATTTTTATTATTATGATGTAACTAATTTGCGGTTTTCGCAATTTTTCCTATATCTTTGCTATAAGTAAGACGTTGCTTCATACCAAATTTCAAGATTCTGAGTTCACGGGAAGTGTAGGTTTTGGTTTCCTTGCGAGTGTCGGAAATTTGCGGCATAAAGGATTTATCTATCGATTGCGTTTGTTGTTGATACCTCTACGCGTTCCTGAGAAAAGGGGTTTTGACAGACAGGCAGACGGACGGACGTACAACAAAGTGATCCTTTTCATATACACGTTTATCCTTTACAACAAAGTGATTCCGTACCTCGAAAGGAAAAAACGGAACCCTAAAACTACTCAAAATTAGTTGAGGAATCGACCCTGCCTTCTCAACGCATGAGGAAAATGCTCCAAACATCGGTTATTTATTTTTTTATAAATATAAGTCATTTATTTGCAGTAAAAAATATTTGGAAGAGTTGTTTTACGAGAATACTGGTGACGACTGACAAAACGATTACATTTTTGCAAAATATATAATAGGGCAAGAAAAGCGCGTGTGACTCACACTTTGCCCGTTTACGAACCCGCTCAAAAATTATTCTTTTTTTCTTGCTTACGACCATGAGCTGTCAAACTTTGACAAGTTGTTCAATTCTGTCATTCAATTCTTGACGCAAGCGAGTGGTTTCAGTAAAAAACTCGCAATTCTTGATTTCGGAGTCCGAAAAAAATGTGGAAGGTTATTGAACATTTTTTTGTTGCTTTTTTGCATTTATTTTGTGTGAAGTACCCATTAGTTAGTACCTACTTACTAACTTAGTGATTCATTTAGAAAACACGGATTCGATTTATGTACGCGACATTTAGTCGCTATATTGCTAGTCGCTGAAAGTATTAAAATTTGAGTACCTACGCGTACTTCTAAATCTAAGATACATACAACTTGGCGTGGCAACATCTCTGATGGGACTCTGCCGTTGTTGTTTGACGCTCTCAGTGTCAAGATCAAGTGGTGTGGTGTCCTGATGATGTCTCGTGGAGAGACAACTTACTTTGATAAATATTCTTTCATTTTGTATTAAAGTATAATTTTGTATAATTTCATTATGAATGTAAGCGGGTTAACTACAAACCTTGTTTGTGTTGGAAGAACACCAACGTTTTGTTTAATTTATAAGATTTTATCGCAGAAGGTTTTATTGCGGAATTGTTACTAAATTTGTTCATCCTTAAATTTACTTCTAAATCTAATAAAATGTATATTACCCTTTGTCAAAAACGCCATTTAATAAAACAATTAAATTATCTTCTCGAATTCTCATATCCCTCTAGAAAGAATAACATAAAAAGCACTAGATTTTTTTTACCTTTTATTTTACCCACGCAAATGTTTTTTTTTTCTTTAGGTTACACAGCATTTTTCTAATAATCCTCATTGCGACAATTACTTTAACTATGTCGTGTCTTAAAAGAAACGAAGTAGGTATCAAGTATGTAGCTTTAATATTTTTTGTTTCGCCTTAGTTTTTATGTAAGTTTTTAGTATCGGTCCCAAAAAGTTACTCATTTTATTTCAATGGATGATGATTCAGAATAACCGATTGTGCTTAGATATTATAATAATAATTTACCTTCATTAAATATGATAACTTCAGCAAGTAGATCATACATGTTTTTAATATTATGATCAAGGATCAATATACTAAACCATCTATCCTGTAAACTGCCTAGACTACCAATATACCTACGTCGTCCACTGCTATACATAGGCAATCACAAACGCCTTAGTTATCATTAGTTACTAATGGGTGGATGTCATCGTCATCCCCACGCTGGGCATGCGGATTTGGGATTGCATCTTAGTGGTGGATCCCTTCTGCAGGTAGATAGTTTGATCAAAGTGTAAGAATTTAACATTGTCTTGTAACGAGGATTTGTATAGGTACATATTTATAAAGAAATTTATACATATTTTATTTATAAATTTATTTGTTTGTTGCTCACTTGTACCTACCTACATGTACCTATACAGCTTAGGTCTTAATGTTCGCTAACTAACATGAAACGTGTAAGGCACTGCAAAATAATTTATATCAAATGATAAAATTTGAATTATATTCAAAAAGAGAGATATACATATGTTATGTATTTAAAGGTATCAGATAGTTATCTCAAGGTCAGGTAAATCATGCATGACAATAGTAATTAAATTGAAACAATCCTAATTTGGTCCGAATTTCAAAAACGATGATTTAAAACTTTTACGGCGGCGTCTAGGGTAAGGTATAATCGCTATGGTAAGGTATCGAGGTCATTGATCTAAATAAGTCTATGTCAAGAAATTTGTCGGATAGGAAGTCGTCTACCGATGAAAAGTATTTTACTGCTAGCAGGTTTTTTGGGTTTTTGATGAAATTTAATTTGTTTTTTTTTGGCATATATTTATTGTGAAGATTATGTTATAAACTGGCTAAGCACAAGTAGAAATAAAATAAAATTTAATTAAATAGAAAATTATTTATTGCACACTTACTAAATTATCTACAAGCAAAATAAAAATACCAATATATAACAAGTCTTATCGCTCCAGAGCGATCTCTGCCAGACAACCATAGTTGGGTACATCCTAGTACCTAATTATTATACGTAGATCTTTGTTCCGTCAATAATCTTTTCATGTCATGCATTTCATATTATAATTATCTATTTTAGGTTGTCTTCCATTTTGCAAAACCGTTTTATTAAATGTTTATCAGCAATAATACCGAAAATTAGATCAATCGTTACAATAATATTAGTATGAATGTCTACGGAACTGTTTGTTAATTAAATAATAACAAACGTATCATTTAATGAATCTGTATGTTTATTAACTTAGAATATAATATTTGAAGATAGGTGTACACTGAAACTTGATTCTGCAAATTAATGTTTAAGGGCCATTTTAAAAACATGCAAACGAGCAGCCCGTTCAGATCCTTCTGATGTCATTCTTCCATCTCATTATGATGTTCGTTGAAATTCGCCAACATTTAGTAGGCCTACTGCCTAATATTTTAGTTTACAAGTTGTATGGTTTTTGTACAACACACTCAGAAAAGATTAAATCTATATGAAGTCCTACAATAAATATCTACTCACTGACATAAAAGTATATTTTATTACATATAACAATAGCTATTCCTTTCAATTTTTCTCTTTGAGATAACAAAAGTAAAACACAACGGCCCAAGCTAATCATCATGTAAATAAAACCGTTTTCTAGTTCACGTTTCAATGCAAAGTAAGGTAAATAAATGCATGGTAAATGGTACTAAAGCAGAACTGATGAAAGATAAGGTGAATGACCTCAATAACAATAGTGTCAAATGAAATCCCACTTCCCATCACGCTATTTCTTAAAATGCAAAACAGCAGAATTGCAACCTTATTTTATAACGTTAAACTTTTGCATTTCTGTCATTTGATTATCCATTTGTCGGAGTAGCGCGTTCGACGAAACACGTGTCCGAAATTTAATCATCGAATTTTTTATCGTGTTCGTTCCATCCCTATTGGAACCGTTCGGGAATATTCGCAGGAGTTCGGGAAAGTTCGGATCGATTCGTGATTCGATTCATGTTTTAGGCGCGCACGGTTGGAATGATGTTAATTGGTTTTTACAGAATACAATATTTTTTATATTTCGCTATAAAATAACATTTGTAGAAACTGTGAGTGTACGCGTGGCGGATTTTTTGGTAAGTCCACTTGAATTTATATTAAGTACGTACGTAAACTTTACTCATCTGTTTTTTTCAACTAATCTCGACATATCGACTGAATAGCGTGATCATTTTGACGCAATTTTGACACAATTCCTTAGGTTATTTATTTCACTTTTCCATGCTGCTACGCTATGGTAGGAACCGGGCCTTAAATGAAACACGGTCTGCCCTGGGCTTTGCAAATAGATTATATTCGTTGTACTTTTTTTATATAATTTATATAAAGGAAATAACAGCATGAAGACTGAAAATAAATTAGTATTTACAACGACTGATTTTCTTAAAACTGTTAAAAGTGTTCGTAATAAATTGCTATATAGTAAGATATTATTATAGTGTAAGATTACAGACACTAAGACATATATAGTGTAAGATGATAGACACTAAGACATTGCTATACCAATCTAACATGGTGTATGTTCCAACTTTAGCTGTAATTAGAACTTAAGCTACCTATCAATGTACATACTGGCAATAAATGATTTTGACTTTGACTTTGACTTTGACTATTTTCGCCGGTGGTAGGTTTTTTTATTTGTTATGAAATAGCATCCAATCGACAGCGAAAATAGTATCGGTTATTCCATAATAAAAAATAATATCACACTAATATTTTATATGCGAAAGTTTGTATGGATGTATGGATGGATGGATGTTTGTTACCTCTTCACGCCAGAACTAATGAAAGGATATGTTTGAAATTTCGCATACAGGTAATTCTAATCCTGAAATCAAACAAAGGCTATTTTTTATCCCATAAATCAGTTCCCGTGAGATACAAATCACCTTTAAACGGTTTCACAGGAGCAACGCGTGCGAAGCCGCGGGGCGCAGCTAGATACTTATATAAAAAACCTAGGTACATAATGTATAGATTGGTAAATAACTTGCTTCTGCAAAAGCTATGCCAATGTTCTCTTTCTTAAAGAGTTGGTGGCCAAATGCTTTACAATATTACCATCAATAAAAAAGGTAGATGAAGGTATTTTAAGTCAAATTTTGAGCAGTTAACATTTTGTTTATATTGTCATCCATATCTGGGACAATATGGGAGAAACGGATGGAAACCTTTTTATTATAATAATGACGTTTCCGGTTGTTGCTAGGTCACCTTACTTCCGAAGTGAATGTATGTTGTTGGCTAATAACGGTTAGAACTGAAATTCAAACGTGCATAGATGGCCAAATGAGGGCTATTTCTGGCCATCCAGGACAGGACACAAGAATATGAAGGTCAATTTATTTCCTCAATAAGATAGGTAATTCGATAGTTTTATCTGTCTACTAGCTGTGCCCCGCGGCTTCGCACGCGTTGTTCCTATGGAAACGTTTATAGGTGTTTTCCCGGCAATTATTAATAGACAATAGATAGGTAATATGTTTTGTTTTTTATGTTCGTTTAAAGTTTAAATTTCAATATAATTTTCATACCTTAGATGGGTATTATTTAATTATACCTAGGTATAAAATCAAGTGGATTCAATGCACATCATAGCCTCATTTACGTCATTAAATTTGTAGTAAGTGGATAATCGGTCGTGTCGAAAATTTTATCATGGGAATTCCGTTAGGCATATCTTATCTTAATTAAGGCGTGTAGACACGTGGAAGTCCATTATAGAATGGTTAATTGCGCAGTCTAGCAGTTAGGAATGAATTAAGTGCTTAATTTAAAAAAAAAATATTCTCATATATGGCTGAAAAAATTACGTACTTACGCTTAAATCCTCATTGATTATTCGAATTAGAAAGTAACTACATGACGCCTAAACAGTTTGATTAAATCTAAGATTTTTTTATTTCCTTCATTTGATCTTATCACTATTAAGGAACGTGTAGTTTCTTTACGCTTATCAAATTATCAAAAATTATCGCTTATCAAACAACGCATCGAGATAAGCGATAAGAAAGAAGTACTAGTAGTGTTCTATTGAGTTTGACTGATAAAAAATGTGTGATACCAAAAGGAATTTCTATTTCAAATATTTGATAGCACATCTAAAA
Organism: Eupithecia tripunctaria; assembly: GCA_955876795.1. Taxonomy (NCBI): domain Eukaryota; kingdom Metazoa; phylum Arthropoda; class Insecta; order Lepidoptera; family Geometridae; genus Eupithecia; species Eupithecia tripunctaria. The sequence continues at coordinate 1,184,411 of OY041625.1, forward strand.
CTATTGATAATCATCGCCAAGTATTTAACTTCGAGTTTCAGTTCTGCATTCTTTTATTTTTTCTGCTTAATGTCTGTCTATTTTACCTTTCTGACATTAATCGTGAAAGGAAATGGAAGAATAACTGAGAATTTTTCTCTATTTATGTATCTATTCCATTATACTTCATAAAATGAGATACTTATTAGTTTATACATGAGAACTATCACATGAACTATAGGTAAGTATCTCATTTTATGAAGTATTTCAATATTAATTCATTAAATTTAAACAACATCACACCCTAAATGCCTTTACCGTCGCCGTTCCGTAGCGGGTAAAAAGCAATGCGTTTATTTTGCTGTATAATGAACAAATACGAAAAACTGTTTCTCTACAGTAAAATAAGGTAAGTATAGTTCATTTCTTAACTAAACCTACTTTATTTGAAGAAGAGAATTAATATAATTTATAATAATGCCCACTTATAAAATACCGTATAGCTACAAATTTGCGTTCGACTCAGCATAATTATGTTGTGATAATTTAAGGTTATAGCTTCTACAACGCTGATGTGTTGTCGAAACCACTGCATTGCATTGCATCATGTACGCTACTCTTATACAGAAAAGATACTTAAAAGAAATGGAAAAAGACTATAGAGATAGATAAAGATAGTTAACTAGACCTATAAAAAACGAAATATCCTACGATAGATACCGTAACACTAATCTATGATTAATATACATAACAGCGCGTCATAACATTTTTAAAGTACGAGTATAATATTGGACAGTACCTGTATGCAATAATATAATAATAATAATATTTATTTATACAAGTAAAGGTCTTTTATAAAAAATAAAGTACCTATGTGTTCTAGTCTATGTATACTATAGAGCTATTTCACTTCTTAGTTTCGACACCTCGCTCTGAGTTCAAGACTTGTGATATAGATGCTAGGGCTCTAGCTAGTTAGTTATGTTTACACTATTTCTTACTTAAACAATGTAAAAACTTTAAGAGAACAAAGAACGAAGAAAGAAAGAAAACAATCAAAGAAATTATACGAACTGAAACTAAAAAAAAACGTATAAAAGACTTACCACTCTACTACTAGTATTATTATTAGCAATCCCATTCATAATTGAAGCTAACTGGTTGTAGGACCAATCTGTGTCACTCATAATTTACGAGTATCATACAAGTTTCATAATTCTAGAGCTATATCGTTCACCTTGGTTCTTTTGTCTACAGGTGCTACGGTATTTGATGACAATTTTCTTTTTCAATATAAGTTGTAATTTACGAGACTAAATTTTGTTTTCCAAATATTTTAGATTTTTTTATTCAACAGTCAGTGTCTTGAGGACCCGGCGACTCAAATAAAAAAATGCTTTATTTCCTTAAATACAATGAAAGTAGACTTAGTAAAGCTCAAATTATATTTAAAATTTACATTGACACGGAAATAAAGTGGTATATAGAGTAAGAGTATGATATATTTCAGTCGCTTTGGTATGTAGACTAGAGTAAAGAAACGACGAAAAAATATTTAGCCTGTTAGTTGTTATTTTGATAGTTGGAGAAAAATCTGTCCCAAGCTTTTTATCCTGTATATAATCTGATATTTTATGGTAAGCCTTTTTGCACAGCAACTTTTTGACAGTTTCTTTGAGTTTAGTTAGTGATCATTTTAGGGTTATTGATGATGCGCTAGCAGCTACCTCTAGATTGCTTTCAGTTAGCTCGAATATTTCAATTGTATGTAGATATTGTAAGTATTTACAATTCAAATTTATTTATATTATTTGATTGTAATTTTATTATTCAATAAAGATAATTTTAACGCAGTCGATGGCAGTCATCGATTGCCTTTATTTTTAACCGACTTAAAAAAGGAAGAGGTTCAATTCGACTGTATTTTTTTATATTTGTTACCTCAGAACTTTTGTCTGGGTGGTCCGATCTTCATGATTCTTTTTTTATATGAAAGCTGGCGCTTCCCGTGTGGTCCAATACATAAAAATTCATGAAACAACTATAAAAATTGAAGTTGGTTTATAGTTTTTTAAAACAAAATTAATTATTTCTATAGTAAATTAGATAGGATAATAAATTACTTTCTTAGTCGAAAACGCGTTCAAAGCCGCTAGCGACAGCTAGATATCAACAGCAATGTCACGCTGAGCCCTTTAGAAGGTAAAATGGCCGGGAAGGTCACGAACGCGGTCACTGACCACGTAACCAGCTCAAGGTGACGAGTTACACTTCTATAGGTAATCTTTATTACTTTATTGTTTATACGCATATTCAACGGTTTATCTACGGTTTACATGGCGCGTTGACATGATTCGACTCTGCTCGGACAAGGATCAGACGGGTCCGAATGTAGACCAAACTGACTTTAATCCACGGGAAGAGATGGGGTGGTGCAAATTCCAAGCCAGCAACACACAGCTCACTCGGATCGTGTCAACGCGGCTTCAATAAGAAGATACGATTCCTGTGACAGTCACAGTAATTGGTTTTTATTTGACTCGTTTTAATCAAGTAAATATTATTTTTAATTTAAATTATTTTTACTTCTTCAGCCGAAAGTACTGAAATTTTTGCAGAAGTGTAGTTCTAAACCTGGATTTAAACATAGGCTTTTTATCTTAGAAATCAGTTCGGCGCGGGCAAAAACTAGACTGGCCTGCAAAACTAAGTATCACACTTTTAAAATTTCAATTTTTCTTTACCATAGAAGTAAGAGATTTAAATATAAAATGTTTGATAGCAAATTTTATCAGCTTCCTTTAATTTTTAAATAATTATATAACATTTGTAAAGGAAACGTATAAAATATTAATTGCGCTTTTGGACACTAAGTAAAAATTGCTATTTCATTGTTGTATCTTTTTTTAGACAAAATTGTTACTAGTAACTAATTTGAAAATTGTACAAACAGTTTACTATAATTTAAAATAAGCTGTCAAAATTTGCTACATAACGTTAATTATTTTTATTTAAGGCGCATACCCGAGCCAATATGACAGCTATACCTATTTTATCATATTTTTACGTTACCTCTGTAATAATTTTATCTCATATAGTTTAGGAAGAGATGCGAAAATAGAGTATGGTGGCCAAAAAGCGCAACTTCGTATCTCTGCCTAAGCTTTACAAAATGAAACTATTAAAGAGACATTAATAAATAACTTATAATAGATACCACAAACTGAACGTAGGATTTTTAAACATTCCTGCATTTAACGTAATAATAAGATAAAATATTTGGGGGCGCCACTTTCGCTGGTGTATGGGCCTTAAATATCTAACTTATTCTCATACGTATCTATAAAAAAGAAGTTTTATGCAGGCCCGTGTAATATTAAATATTCGCTTACAACTTAGCCATTGTAAGAACAATAACAATCGTTAGTCAACGTAAGTAACTAAACTCTTTCTACAATGTTGCAAATGCTCACCGCATTCGAAGCATCCGGCGACCACAATGGACCCCAATGACTACTAGTTCGTGGGAACCGCATCGAAAATGGCTCAGGAATTTAAGACGTTATTGTTGTGTTTAACTTTATTGCGGTAGCGAACGCATTAAGTGAGAATCCGTTCTAATTATGTGTTAGCGGTTGCCTGCGAGAACGTTCGCCTGGAATGGTTATACTTAGAGGTTTTTGTTTTTTAAAATTATTTATTTATCATATAGAATTAATAACAGAAGATATACGCTATAAATAATGTTGGACAATTCACACTGCATTATCTATACATTCCCGATACCTGATAAATTCAATAAAAACTCTTAATTTCCATAAATACAATAAAATGTACATTAGAAAAGGTCAAACTACAAAATTATACACCGACACGGAAATAAAGTTTTAAGTATTTTAGATTTCAGTTGCTTCGGTATGTAGATTAAAGTAAAAAAGCGACGAAGAAACCTATAGCCTGTTAGTTGTTATTTTTTGAGTTGGAGCAAAATCCGCCCCAAGCATATAATCTGATATTTTATAGTAAGCCTTTTTGCACAGCGAGGTTTTGGTATATTTTACCTAGTGGAAAGTGAAGATGCGGCTGACGGTGTATCACGAAGGTCTAGAAGACACCCTTGTCTTAAAGAGACTCAGGTTGTAATTATACCGTGTCCATTTTGAATGAAGCATGTTAGTAATCCAACTACACCAATAACAAAATCTCACTTGCTTGGCGTCGAGTTTCAGATATAATTGTAAGCAATTTTTATTGAAGGGAGGATCTTAAATCGACATGTAATGTAAATTACGTATAAAACGTGCCAACAAATTGAATTTTAGGTTAAGTCTGGGTGTTTTGTGTACTAACATGCTTCATTAAGAATGGACACGGTATAGATGGGTAGACAAGCAAGAACAGCGCCGTTGTCTCCTGAACTATAGGAAACGAACTTCCTACCACGTGGTCCGTTCGACTCTTAAAAGGTCATCACAGGTTCTTTATTTAGCAGACACGAGTAAGGTCATCATGGTTGGAAGAGCCACGTGTGCCGATTTGTTGGTATTAGTTCTTGCACGGAGCTTCACATACTGACCCTGCAGAGCTAACCTAACCATCAATAAATACGAGTAATGCATAATCATTAATTCAAGAACAACCATACAACTGCTGAAAATATTGTGAAAATAGTGGGTAGGTACAGTAAATTGATCAGAGGGCCTAGACATTGTAACAATCGATGTCGCAAGAGATAGTAGAAAAGTCCAAAAATGTATGGGTTTGACATATGACTTAGATATGTCACGTGATCTGTTTCGAATGTTTGCCTACGAATCTTTCAATTGTTTTCGATTCGCTTCATAGCGAATGCCGGTTGGCTACGGCCTCTGATCTCTACATGCCTAAATCAAACCAATCTATGTAATTTATACATAATATTACCTACTTGACGAGAAACTGATAACACCTTACATTAGCTAACATTAAGTTTACCAACATTAAGTTATTGTGTATTTCTTTTTCAATAAATATTTTTATATCATTTAAATTATCATGCAATGTGAATAAGGAGAATTATGTAAAATTCTTAGATAGCAAAAAGTTATACATGTCCAAAGTAAATTTCAATGTGTTCGAGTCCAAAACTCCGAATATGAAACAGATTCTTAAAAAATATTAGCGGTACCTATATGCGGTTTTGAATATTTTCTTAATAATAGTTATTTATTCAAAAGGAAGATAATTTTATGTTGAACGAGCAAAATATTATAGCAAATTTTTTATATTAGTTTCGGGTCTTCTATGTATAAAAAAATATTAATCTATCTATATTTATTGTAATTATCTTTGTCAATAAAGATAAGCTCAAAAAAACTAGTCAATGAAGATGAAGAAAAAGATATATACATATATTTGCAAAAACATGTGTAGGTACAAAAAGGTAACAAATAATAATAGAGAAACAACATGGTTGACCGTTTGCAATGTATTGTATATTACCTATGTAATTTCAGTCGTGTAGTACCCATAGCACAAACTCTGCTTGGCTTATATAATTTCATTCGTGTAGTACCCATAACACAAGCTCTGCTTAGCTTATGTAATTTCAGTCGTGTAGTACCCTTATCACAAGCTCTGCTTAGCTTTTGTAATTTCTGTCGTGTAGTACCCATAACACATGTTCTGCTTAGCTTCTGTAATTTCAGTCATGTAGTACCCATAACACAAGCTCTGCTTAGCTTATGTAATTTCAGTCTCGTAGTACCCATAACACAAGCTCTGCTTAGCTTATGTAATTTCAGTCGTGTAGTACCCATAACACATGCTCTGCTTAGCTTCTGTAATTTCAGTCATGTAGTACCCATAACACAAGCTCTGCTTAGCTGATGTCATTTCAGTCGTGTAGTACCTATAACACTAGCTCTTTATTTTATATATTTATATTTAGACGCACAAAACATAAAATAATCACATAATATACAAGGCTTATAAAATATAGGTTTAGAACTTGATCATTTCACAAATTATGTGCATACAGAGAATCATGCGAACAAAACAGCTCTGCTTAGCTTATGTAATTTCAGTCGTGTAGTACCCATAACACAAGCTCTGCTTAGCTTGGGGCTAGATAATGCTGGTGGGTTGTCCAATATCCTTTGGAGTGGCGATAAGCCAGGCTCTGGCTGCTGTCAAAATTTGCGCTTGTGCGTAGCGGCCAGGTCCTGGCCGATGGGCACTTCAATGAGACGTCAGTTTTTGCGCGATAATTACGGCAAAAGCCTATAGCTTCACTCCTCTAACCTAGTCACATGCTTCGTTGATGAATAGAGACAGGTAGCAAAGGTTAATAAAAATAAACTCCGGAACAAAAAAAGGTCACAAGTTCATTCGTTCCGCGCGCTCGTTTTCGGTTTGTTGCCTTGCAACAAGTTTGTGTTGTATTACGTTATTTACGACTAAAAAGTGAAATTTATTGTTGTTGGTGTTTAAATCACAATGAACAGGTATGTTTTTAATGTTTTTCATTCATTGGTTTCGGTTTGGATAAAGTTTTCATTCAAAATCTTGCTAATTTCCTCAGCCACCCAATTTTTTTCTGCAAAGTACGCTAACAAAATCCCTTCCTTTTGACTTGAAATCTAATTGACTTTACTAAATAAATCAATGAAATAGGTCAACAAGACATATTTTTATGTTATTTAGGTGAGAAATTGCTAGAATGTAATTAAATTTCTTCAAAATAGTGAAGTAAATACTAGCAGTCAATACGTTCGTCAGGAGCTGGCCGCTTCGCACTCCGAGAAAATCCTTGAGACTGACGTCGTATAAATTCGCAAGTTTTTGTAAGTTTTGGTTGTTGAATTTCTAAATGTTTTTGTATGGTAACAGGTGATTATTTTAGCACGAATATATTGTAAATATACTACAGTTTTTGGATACCAAAGTTTTTGTCTAACTTATTGAACCTACTTTGTACTACGAAACATAAATTGAAAGTGTGTATTTGGTGTTGTTTTTCAAGGGGTCTGGTATTTTGTTCATAAATCTTAAATAAATTGTTTGGGATGTGTGAACCTTTGTTTGAATAGAGTTTATGAACTACTCTTGCGACTAAAACCACTAAATAGGCCACTTGACATGTGTGGAACTCATAAATAATCTCGGTAGTTGAACCCCTTCGCAGCCTAGACGACGGGTTGCCGATAACGAACCTTTTTTTGTTGATGCTTTTTGTTATAAATAATGTATGGCAAGTTATGCTTTTGTTAACTTTAAAACTTACCATGGTGTGTATATTTGTAAATAAAATAGTTATTTTATTTAAAAATCTTTTTGTTTTCAAGATTCAGGGCTTTTCGCACATAAGGCGGTAATCCATCAGCTTACTCAACCTTTAACTTCGAGTAGCGAAGTGTACATTTAAAAAAAAGTAATCATTATTATACAGTTAGTTAGAATATTTCAAGCTGATTTCATAAAGGTACAATAATACATAGGTACAATAGTAAAATAGAAGACAATCATCAATCATTAAGCACGCGGCGTGCGCGCGCCGACCACCCACGAATGTCCCCCGCACATCCGCAATGTTTCGCGCGCAACGGCCCGCAACTGAGAGGATATTATCTCACGAACTTTGAGACTTGCGCGGCCACGGGTCAAGCCACGTGCCCATGATTCATGGTCGTGTCGTGTTGCGCAAATCGTGCGCACTGTCTGACGCGCAAATTGCCCAAATTTCGGCGCAAATTCCAAGATGGGTGTGTCAATTGATAAATCAATTTGTTATCTATGAGTCTGCTCTACATTTTGCTTCCGGTTGTTTTGTAGTAAACATATTTGTTAGATATTATGATCTAGATCCTGTGATTCTCAAACTTATCATGTAACTTATAATAAATATATATAGAATCCCTGTTGAAGTTCTAGGAATTCAAGTCCCTAACCAAATTACGTTTTAAAAACCCTTTAAGATTAATATAAGCCATAAGTAATTTTTTTAGTTCAAAATCGTTATTTATTTTATAATCTGTGAAAGCATGACCTTCAAATTTAGGGAAAAGTAACTTTGAAATTTTATCTTGGATTACGTGTTTTAATAGTTTTTTTTAAATAGATATTTATCATATATTTTGCTATTTATCTCAGGAACAGCACACTTTTTTTCTTAGGTTTTTGATTTTATAAGAAACCTAGAAGTATCTTTTAATTTTCCGATTGGTTGTTTCATTCACTTATAATTAGTAAAAACCGTTTTGTCGCATAGAAAACACGGTGCACGTCTCTGCTCTGTACTTCTCACTCACAAGAAAACCATATCTTGTCATCCTGCTCGAAATCCATCGACAATGACATTGAAGGCCAATGGCCTTCGCTATAAAATCGTAAATTACGAAAGCCATTCAGGTTTCAAATTTCAATACTGGATGGATAGTTTTAGCGTAATTCCAAATTAGATGGGGTTCTCTCATGTTTTTTGCATAAGTTGAGAGCGAACTTGCTTCGACGTAAAAAAAATATTCTATCACAAAAAACTAAAAACTGTAGGTTTGTTTGTTATTCCAGATTTTTTATGTGTCTTTCATGTCACCGCACTATAGGCCTATCATGGCCGCAGTGAGCCACTGCGGGCCTTATTGTGACTAACAGGTCAATAGGCCTTTTTGTGACCAATAGGCCAATAAGCCTTATTGTGATCGCTACTTTGTGTGTACAGCCTGCGCAGCGGCGGCGTTCATTCAATTCATCACTTACCCTTGCAGCTGCTAAGAACTGTAGGATTTTCTTCCAAGTCTTTAAGCTCATGTGCTGTGGAATTAGGCGAAAATCACCCATCCTATTGTAATGTGTATGTTTATGGCAACGGCCACTGAAACGGCTTTTAAAGCCATTCAAATGGCTTTCAAATCTTTATCTTCTATATTTATGTTAATAAAACATTTTAAACTTCGCGATTTGTTGACATAATTTAATGATTATTTATCGCGTACCTTTGTTTTTATTACCCTATGTTTCTATCGCATTACAGCGATCGTGGTCACGGGCGACTGAAAACAAGGGTACGCGATAAATACCCGATATATAATCATTAAATTATGTTGTAAAATTTCAGCTCGATTCATTCTGTGGTTTTGACGTTGTCTTCGGCCAAAAATCTACACTACGACACAAACTTTCGCTTTTTAATATTACTAGCTTAAGATTAGGTATTACGTACCAACTTATCGCATTTACAATACCTAGTAACTTTGTCTGCACATTCCTTGTAACCGGAAGTCAAGTGACATATTTATTTTATTACTGTCACTTCCTTCTAGGTCACAAGGTATGGGTATCTAGGTGGAAAAATAGCTAATAATCACTTAGCACTTTACCTAAGTTCGAGCTTTGAGTTATCTGTAATTTATGTCAACAAATCCATGCAAAAAAAAAGTACTTGGAATCATGACAAGACCTTATGAAGAAATGATCTCAAATTGTTGTGTTTTAGAATCAACAAGAATGTGTTAATTTAATACAGCTAGTTTAGTAAGGACTTAATTGATATTAATTATATTTTTTAAAAGAGTACCAAACGATCGAGCGAAACGAAACTCTATTTTGTATTGAAGTAGGGCTCCAGTATACAAAAAACAAAAGACAATCGCACCGGCTTTCAATGTCACCTTCATATGCCTTGAAAGCGAAAGACAGAACGAGAACGTACCTACTTCGTGTACGTAAACCGAAATTAGTTTAATTAACGTATCTTATCTTTACTATCGAAAAAATCCAGTTTTTTGTTATATTTTTGGACTCAGAAGTTTCACATCGTAAAAAGTAACGGTTTTGCGAATAAAATGAACAATTTGCAATTAAATTAAATGAATAAAATTAAATGGCGGTCTCGGATTATAGTTTTGGGAAATGATATCAAGTTTTTTTCGGTTTTATTGCTTTTCACTTGAAAGTAAACGGAATACTAGGAAGTTAACTTGTAAAAAAAGAGCTTCCGACAGATAAGATGCAGATAAGCATACGAAATAAACTTTACGCTGTAAGATCGATACTTGTCTAAGTACTTATTTTGTAAGTCTAAAGAAATAAACGATTTGACTTTGACTTTGATAGCTCAGTCATGTCCTTTTCCAGCTGTTTTTAATTTCTTGTGTGTTTATCTAATAACCTACTGACTGACTGACTTACCCAGCCCATTGATGTCCACTACTGGACAGACCTTTGAATCTGGCGGCTATTGCATTAATCACTTGGCAGGGGATTGGTAATTGAAAAAAAGGTACAGCTAATACATAGAACGAAACTGCTGCCTTTCTTTTGGCAAAGTCCCTTAATCACTTAGTTTATGAAAGCTTGCTCAATCATCGATCAATGCTTGATTAACGCTTTATGGCATAAACGTCACTCAAGCATAGCTCTATGACTGAGCAAGCTTTCATAATACGGGCCTTAGTCGGAGTTGTAGAGGTCAATTCTTAAGCTGTGACCACTACCGCTAACTTACTTAAAACCTTTACCAAATGAGTCTTTCTGTTAGTGATTAAATGTAGTTAGTCTGTAAGGTCTGTCCAGAAATCTTTAATACTTGCATTTCGTCAAAGGCAGGCGCAGGGTTGTCACTTTATTTAGGCACTAGGAAATTTGAAATTTTTGTATGGGAAACTGAAAATAGGATGTTTAATTATCTCCTCCCCACAACTAATCACTATTGTGGTATAAATTCTCCTCCTTCGGCGTAGAATACATAATTATGTTAGGTACACGTTAGGGTTGTTTAAGTGAATATAGATCATGACATTTTGAACTCTCAATCCACTTTTACGAAGGAATGAGAAAAACTTTTTAATTACTATCGTCGAAACGTCGACTGCCGTCGCCTGCTGTCAAGTGCAGTCGACGTTCGTGTATATGAGACATGCAGTCCGTAAATAAGAGCCCTTAAGAGTGTGCAATAAGGTCGCTACAAGATGGATTTCGAGCGGAATCACAAGATATTATGGTTTTCTCGCGAGTGAGAAGAGAGAAGCAGAGACGTGCACCGATTTTTTTATGCACCGCAAAACTGTTATTACCTAATTTACAAGTTGATGAATTATCAAAAATCAAAAAATTAAAACACATAATTAAAGAAATAGTTTTAGCAAAAAAACGAAGAAAAAATGTGTGCTGTTCCTGAGATAAATAGCAAAATGTGTGCAAAACATTTATTTATCAAGAAAATAAACCATCGAGAAAACTTTCACCAATCGTATTTTTAAAGCACATAATCCATGATAAAAAATCGAAGTAACATTTCCCGAAATATGAAGATTGTAGCTTACACAGATTCTGAGATAAATAAGGACTTTGAGGTAAATTGCTTATGGCACACTCTTAATAGAGTTACATAGCAGGTCCATGTATATCCTTGAAGGAGCGCATGGCGACCGACAGTCAGCTGATGCAATCAGCGTTAGCCGCTGGTCATACGGTCAGTAATGCCTTTAGTGATGTCTCCGACAGTCAGTCTTGAGTAAATTCAAGACTGGCTCACAACACTGCAGGTATAAAATATAAAAGTGGTGAAGGGTGGTTATTCATTGCCACAAAGTGATCTATTGGTTTTACTTATCATCACGAATACTTTTGTGAACACACCAGGTATGTACCTACAAAAAAAATTATACATATCCCATCTGTTACATAATGAAAAAGTACGTTTATCCGGAACTCAATAAATTACTAAAAACCAATCTCCTACTACACCCACTGTTTATTCAGGGCAGAGTTTTTTAAGTTTCAAATAAAACCTTAATGCTGAAACAAAAATCAAAAAATTCAGACATGTCGTCTTCCCATACCTTTTCGTGATGATTAGCAGAACCTGCAGTTCACATAGTGCCTGTGAATTAACAATAACCCTATAAATTCGAGTAATTAAAGTTATTAGTTATAAACAACGCTATAAAGTGATTTATTTATTTAAAAAGTCAAGTGAGGTAGGAACACAATCCTTGTAATATTATTTCATTTATGTACCTTTTTATATTACATTTATGTTTAATTTAATTTTTAAGTTGTACACGTAGGTACTACTTCTGTTCTGTGCTGTATCAAAGTTGTGTTTGATATATAAATATAACTTTATCTCTCTCTTAAGTAAAATCAGGAAATAAAAAGGCAAACCTAGAAACAAAACCAAGTCTAGTATTGTTTTAGTTGCCAGTAGCACATCAATACTCCTTTTACTGACTAGTTGCGCATCCAGAGAGCGTTGGATTCTTGTCCTACCGTTTTCCACTCATAGAAACCAGAATTTTACAGTGTGATACAAACAAGACCAAGTCCAGTCTTGTTTTAGTTGCCGGTAGTACATCACTAGTCCTTTCACTGGCCGGATGCGCATCCAGAGAGCATTGGATACGTCCCACCGTCCGCCACTCGTCGGAACCAGAATTAAGCAGATTGTTGTCAAGGAGTAACAAGGCAACAATGTATGCTCTTAAGGCGCATACACGAGCGAATATAACAGCGTCACCTATTTTAACCGACTTAAAAAAGAGGTTAAATTAATTATATCAGATTACTAGCTGCCCCCGCGGAACTGATTAAATATATGTAGTACTATGGGATAAAAAGTTGCCAATGTTTGATTCCAGGATTATTATTACCTGTATGCAAAATTTCAGCCAGATCCGTTCAGTAGTTTTGGCGTGAAGAGGTAACAAACATCCATCCGTCCATACATCCATACAAACTTTCGCATTTATAATATTAGTGGGCGTCCACACGAGCCAAGATGACAGGGGTCACCTATTTTATCATGTTATTACGTTTAACACAGGAAATTTTAAAAATCCATCGTACAGTTTGTGGTTTTTATTACAAGCTATTTTTTAATATCTCTGTAATAGTTTTATCTTATTTAATAGGAAGAGATGCGATTTGGTGGCCAAATAGCGCAACTTCGTATCTCTGCCTAAGCTTTACAAAATGAAACTATTATAATAAATTACTGAGGCCCACTTTTGCCAAGAATTCGATTTAAATAAATAACTAAAATTCGTTACATGTTTGAATATTTCATAATATCCGTGTTAAATCAAATTTGACCTTAACATTACCTACATCCATTATTAAGTCAATTCGATCTGCATTTTTCTAATTCTTGTACTTACGTAAGTATACAGTGTTTTTAAATCCAATATTTTTTATGTGAACAAAGGAATTTAAATTATCACTTCACAAAAAAGTAAACATAAGAATTGAAAATACAAGATCACCGTTCTAAGAACATGAATAAAATCTTCAAAAACGCGTAATTGCACACGCCGAAATAAAATTGTGGAAATACCAGTTAGAAAACAGACGAAAATCGAATGGAATGAATGATAAATAAAAGTTTTCAAAACGCGAAACTGAAAATCGTGCATGAAAGCGCGTGTAAAGATGTTTAAAGGGGATGAGTAAAACGCGCGGTTGCGCTTATCCAGTAGTTTTTGACTGTTGAGAACTGTCGAGTCTGACTCGCTGCTACCCATAGATTTAAATCGTTAGATATGCCCTTACCGCAGTGAGACCGCGCCGTGTTGTGTCCAAGTCGAACCTTACGCATGCATAAACCTGGACTCAGTGTACATCTAAGCACATTGTTAGCCGGACGTGTTGTGAAGGAAATTTGCGAGCAGTTTAGAGCATCACAAAATGACGTGTGCCTTTCGAAAGCGCAACAACAATTCTAGAAACACAAACAAAGCCAGAGGTGTAACATTTCACCCGTAGGTATTTCGAGTTATTGAAATAACTTTTATTTTATCGTCCGCATTGTCAAAAATGACTATAATAACAAATTTAAATGGCGAGTGCACGAATGAGAAAGTAGTGTTTTCAACTAACGTGTGAGAAAAAGTGATGACACTGTTTTCTCAGTACGCTTGTTTCGTTTGTGTAGATTGCACATGTGTTAGACATGATGCGACATGTCTCACACACATTGCTAAAATTTTTGGTGGTCGGGGCGTATCTAACGATTTAAATCTATGCTGCTACAGCATAACACGTTACACGATTGCATGTACAGGCTTTTTCGTGCGCAATCCTGTACACTCCTGAGAACGCGCGATAGAGCGTCTTCTCTGATGATAGTAGTAAGAGTAACAATGTCTATTTGTCATAAAGCAAACTATCTCAACAGTTTTCAATAAAATCAATTAAAATTCTCATGCTTCGAGATAAAATAAGTCGAGATAAAGAGATATAATTGAACAATATTTATTGAAGCAAGGATCTCAAAACAGCAAGTACTTTTCATTATGTTTAAAAATCGTCAACAAGTAAGTTAATTTGAAGTTTAGTACTGCGGGTTTGTTTATCATTGGTACAGGGCTCAAAAAAATCGAATATAGTGTCATGAAATATTTTCCAATGTTTCTTTATTTTTCTTACCCTTTGTTTACAAACAATATATAAGATTCTAGAACTGGGGTAAACCTAATCTTTTATTTCCTATTGCATGACGGAAATACCATTCATTATTGTACTTTCTGAAGTTCTTAAATGCATACGTTTTCCTTACAAGAGTCATAAAATAGTTAATAATTTAAAATAATTAAAGTATTTTTAGGTGTTATTTTTAATTACATGGTGTGAAACGCTACAATGTAAGTGATTTTTTTTTATACCTTATTTTCGGAGGGAGTTTTAAATGTCTTATATTGCATTGAGCTATTGTAAAATAAGGTGAGTAAAGTAAAAAAAAACCTATATTACTAAAGTATGTTACAAGAAGATGGACTAATCTTTCAGAAGTAGTTCAACTTTGATGAACACGTGAAAATATTTATTTAAATTCCCGTCTGTTAGTTTTCTTTTATGCGTCAATGCCTTGCATGCAATTCAACTGTTTTTTTATGTTTGTTACCTCAGAAGTTTTAGCTGGGTGATCCGATTTTGATGATTCTTTTTTATTCAAAAGCTGGTAATTCCCCCTTTTTAATTTGGTCCCGTTCTGACAATGGAATCCATGAGAAAACCATAAATGTATTTTTTAAATGGGAACAACTGTCCTCATAGAGGCGATTTTTTTATATGAAAGCTGGTGCTTCCCGTGTGGTCCCATTTTAATTTTGTTCAGTTCTGGCAATGGGATCCATGAAAATTTATAAAAAAACTATAAAAATTGAAGTTGGTTTATAGTTTTTTTAAAACAAATTATTTTTTCGAAACGATCAAAGTATATTTCAGACAAAACGCAAGTCGCGGACAAGACAAAGTATTATCGTTAGAAAGCATGTAAGGACAATATTTAACAAACAAGTCAGTGTCCATTGATTTATACTTAACTAGCTGCACCCCGCGGCTTCGCCCCCGTGGAATTTATCTCACATCCCACGGGAACGGGATAAAAAGTATCCTATGTCAGTCTCCTGGTTTTAAGCTACCTCCCGACCAATTTTCAGCCAAGTCGCTTCAGCCGTTCTTGAGTTATAAGTGTTGTAACAAACACGACTTTCTTAGATTTTATTTATAAGAGGTTCCATTAAAGGTGCGGAAGCAGTCGTTTGTTTTACGATGGCGCCAGAAAATGGCCGCGGTTGGGGGTTACCATCAATATCAACGACAAATATCATTATTTATTTATTTATTATTATCAA